>CM062296.1:811461618-812135889 GCA_031216915.1 Pictodentalium vernedei
AAATACGCACTGGCGCATGCCCAGGTCGGTCCCTGCCTAGTTTCTCGGTGGCTCTCATCGGAGATAAATACATCGGTAAACTTTTACAAATTAGTCCTTCACCAACCGTAACGCGTAAAAACCATTCAGCGCCTGTCACAAAACTCGTCATTCAAATTTTATTTTTTTGTCAATATTTTAATCAAAAACAGAAAGTGCGATTCCTTCACTGGAATGAGCTCGTTGAGGCGAGGGGTGGGAGGCAGATTAATTAATTAATTACATCCCAAGTTAAAACAGTTGATTGTAATGGAAAACATTTTTTATATAAATTCACAAGATACGGCTTCGTGTTTCAAACAATGTGTATGTGAAGTGGCGAGTGTGCACGCTAAAAACTAAAGTGTTAAAAACTACACTTGAAGTGCTGCATTTAACACTTACTAAGTGCTGAACTAGCACTTTGTTCAAGTGTGGACAGCCCAGAACTTGACAGATGTTTACAATAATACCACTTGACAGGTGTAATGTCGCGACACTTAAAAGGAAACAACGCAGATGACGCGGATCAGGCTCGAACTCTCGAGCCTGATCCGCGTCATCTGCGTTGTGTCCTTTTAATTACGTACCGACCAAGCGCAAATCAAATTATGGGACGATTCTGGAAGACCCACCAATGCTAGACACATGGGAAGTGCCATCCATTCAAGTTTCAGATGTCTGACGATTGTAATGTCTAAGTGCTTAAAGCATTGCACTTTGAGTGTTAAAATCAAACCCTAAGAGTTAGAATGGGTTTTAACACCTTGAAAGTGTCAGTTTTAACACTTTAGTTTTTTAGTGTGTGTGTGTAGGGGGGGGGGAGGGGCGGGGGGGCTGGGTCCGTCCCTAATTTGGATCACTGTCCACATTTGCTTTCGGTGCCGATATCATCAGACCTTGGGTCGTATTAGATGTGGAGTTTCTGATAATTATATACTGATAAGGATAAATCACCAGAGTGGATTGGGTCGTCACGTCACATTCAGAATTTCAGAGCTGTAAGCCAAAAATTATTGGGTAGGTCTGAAAACGGGTTAAATACATCAATTTTCCCCACGAATTACAGAGTCGCTTCAATCGGATTCGGAATTATTGAGAAAATTTACCATAGAAACACCGATGAATGCACAGAACGACACACGCTTGTGAATGGGTTAATCGATATGGCACGAGTGCCAGTGCGAAAGGATAAAACGAGAGGCCGCAGACCTCGTGTTTTTATCCTTCCGCGATGGGACAAGTGCCATATCGATTAACACATACACACGCGTTTGTCGTTCTGTGTTTATTAAACACCTTCACGTCTCTAAAAAAAAACAAGGACACTCAGCAATTCATTTGACAACTATCAACAAAAAGAACACATTTAATCGCCAACCAAATTTGCGTGGGAAAACCCGTGTTACCGTTACGTCCCATGAGTTCCAATGTGTCCTGTGTGCCTACTGGCACCCCAGAAACACATTGGAACTCAGGGGATTATTTTCAGCTATCGCTAGCGTTTCAAAGTGTAATTGCGTTGCACGATTTGTAGAAAAGTCCAGTGAAATTTCGCTTAGATTTAAAGGTAGTCGGTCAACAATTTCCATGCGCACATATGTGTGGAACAGATTTTCATTTTTCCACATGGTTTAGTGTTCCTGTAGATGGGGTTTACATAGAACATGCGTGTAATAAAATGCTTTAACACACCTTTTTCAGGGTGCCCCCCCCCCCCCCCTCTCCAAAACAACGCGATTTTTGAAGTCCGCGCTATACCTGCCCGCGACACAAAAGGATTTTTTTTCATTTTGGGGGGTTCAACGACACTTTTTGGCAGCCAGGAACACCACGTGTCGAACGGTTTTACGAGTGGAGGAAGCAGGACTACCCGGAGTGAACCACAGAGTAGAGGCGATCGTCCTTCAGGACTCTCCAAAGTACTGTAATTCTGCACGAGCAGGGTTGACATTGGTTGAAGGCAAGTGCATCATCGACGTGCAGTACGCTATAGTACACCACGGGCGCCACCGTTCCACTACGTGGGCAATCTGGATTAAGTACCTTGTCCAAGGACACAACGCAGTTACTTTCGGTTCGAAGTCCAATAGTCCCAAACACTGACCCACCGCGCTCCCCACAAAAGAATGATTATTTTTTTTTTTATTATCGGTGGTGTTTTTCAGGGGGAATGGGGTTGGAGGGGGGGCTAGTTGGGGCGTCCGGACTATACCTGCCGTGGACACAAACGGATTATGAGTGGTGGGCGCCCATATCCTTACAATTTTCAAGACCTGGAATGGTTTGATCTTTGCGAATTTCCAACACAGCAAGTACTCACTCGTCTTGCTAGCCCCACCAAACCCATGTAGCTGAGAGTAACTCCGCGCAGACAAAAATGCCCACTTCTTTTGAATTCCAAACTTTTCCGCCAGTAGACCCCAGGACCCCCTACTACGAAAGGGGTCATCCCTCTTGGGGCTCTTCCCTTACACACTAAAAAACTAAAGATTGTAAAGCTGGACACTTTCAAGGTGTTAAAACCCATTCTAACTGTCAAAGTGCAATGCTTTAAGCACTTAGACATTACAATAGTCAGACATCTGAAAAATGAATGGATGGCACTTCCCATGTGTCTAGCATTGGTGATTCTTCCAGAATCGTCCATAATTTGATTTGCGCTTGGTGGGTACATAATTAAAAGGACACAACGCAGATAACGCGGATCAGGCTCGAGAGTTCGAGCCTGATCCGCTTCAGCTGCGTTGTTTCCTTTAAAGTGTCGCGACATTTCTCTTGTCAGGTGGTATTATTGTCAACACCTGTCAAGTTCTGGGATATCTACACTTGAACAAAGTGCTAGTTCAGCACTTAGTAAGTGTTAAATACAGCACCTCAAGTGTAGTTTTTAACACTTTAGTTTTTAGGGTGTACTGTGCATCTCGCGTCGGCCATCACTGCGCGTTGAGCGATCGTTCGGAACAAGCACTCAACGCGCAGCTATGGTCAGTGTACAACGCGGGATGTTTCCCCCCACTCCTTAATTTCGGCAAACATCACTGGATAAACCATTACAGTGGACAGCTCTGTGGCTCCATGTTTTGAAAGTCAATCACGACACCCGGGAATTTAATTTATTGATGTTTAAGGTCACATATTTATGCACAATGGCTAATCATGACCGTGACAGTTTAACGGGTGGAGGGAGCCGGAGTACCCGGAGAGAACCACCGGGGAACGACGAGCAGCTGTCAGCTCCCCCAACATCGTAACTCCGCACTGCAGCACAGGCAGGGTTAGATTGGTTGAAGACATGCGTTCCATCGACGTGCAGTACGCCTTAGTACACGGAGTCATCGTGCCCCCACGCGGGCAATGGAGATGAAGTGTCTTGCCCAAGGACACAACGTGGTTGCCGCAGGTGGGATTCGAAACCGAGGACCACTCGGCTTGCAGCCTGCACCTCTACCTACTGAGCCACCGCGCTCCCCGACCATGATATCAATGATATCGTTTTATAGTTTATAGGATAACGGCGAATATCAATTTCTTCCAAGAATAGCATCACCGTTGGAGCTATGGTTTAATCTCGTAAACGAGAATTTCCCGGCTACCGGCTCTGAAGATGAGTGCTAATGCCCGGGAAATTCATTGACTAGAATCGGGGATCAATGGTTGCGGGACGCAACCTTTGATTCCCGGTTTTGTCCTATGAATTTCCCTGGTATCGGGACTGATATTCAGAAACGACAACCGTAAAATTCTTCTCGATATCGTGACTGACTTTCAAAAATGAATACCAGGAAATTCCTGTTCCCGGAATCAAACCCTCCTCAACAGCCACCAAGCTTTCTTTTGCACGTAAACTCATGCATACCACCGTGTTGAGGGGGTGCATCGCCGGAGAAAACAGTGGCGAACAAATTCAAAGTCACCAGCTATAAAACCTTTTGAAGTTTCAGTTTTAAAATGTTCAGCTAATATAGTATACTTCCGTACCCTCAAAGTCGATCCGGTGCCTTTTTTTTTATAACTTGAATCCCCCCCCCCCCCCCCCCCCCCCCCCATGCTTAACGTTGCTCTCGTGTCCTCGAATTCATTACGTAAATCAAAAGACCATCTTCCTGGATAAAGAATAGAATGTGAGATGGGGGTTGGTTAGGTCGCCTGTGACACTTGAACGGTTAAATCGTGTTCATTACCAACAAAATGGCACCGACGTCAAGACTAATTGAAGAGCTGCCTGCAAGAGTTCAAAATAGATTCATTTTATCGAGGAAACCTGAAACCTTTGTGTGTCTCTGATCGCTGATCGTGATCGTTCCGTCACTCACCTGTACAAGTTTGACACGGCTTTTTGTCATTCCCATTAAACACGCACCACGTTGATAAAAAATGCACCTGGTCTCCAAAAAGCACATAAGTGCTTCTGTTCCGATCACACGTGGACATTTGATCTACTGGAACTCGGGTTCGCAATTAGTTTTAATGAATGATTCTAAATCCCTGTAATGGACTAATGAGACAGCTTTGAACCGAGATTCATTTCCGTTAATTAGTGTTAGGTGTCATCTATGAGATAGATGGTCGATAATATGTTTACAGGAAGTTAAATTCGGGTAGAGATCTAGCTACCCTCTAAAATCTTTTGTGTTGAAAATCAACCCAAATCAACAACTGGGTTGAGTGAATATGAACCCAATTGGGTTCATATTCACTCAACTCATTTGATTTGGGTTGACTTTTAACCCAACTGATTTTAAAGTGTAGGGGTGTCAAAATTATCCCACCACGACCCCCAACTCCCACTCCCGCTCAGAGAATTCTCCTGGAGCAGTGGTTTGGTAGAGTACAACTTCACTATAATTAGCTTGTTGCAAGACCCCCGCGTGGACATAAAATAATACTAGTTGGCTTTTAGCTTGGTGACATCTCCGTCGGGCCAGACCTAGAAATTTAGGCAATGTGTGGTACAAAGCGTGGCAATCGACAGAAATTTCAGTTAGAGCGTCTTTTTGGCATTTAATGTCATGCGTGGTGATATCAGCATATAGCCATAGGTGCCGAAAGTGGCCTCAAAGCTAAATGTGCAAGTAGATCGATTCTTAACCCTTTATCCAACGCAGACGATATCAAAATTTATTATTTTAAATATCATTTTTTAAATTTTTCACAAAATTTTAACAAAACCATATCATGTGACCCCTCTTTGGAACGAGCTCGTCGAGCTCGTTCCAAAGAGGGGTCACATGATATGGTTTTGTTAAGGGGCGCGGTGGCTCAGTAGGTAGAGGTGCAGGCTGCAAGCCGAGAGGTCCTCGGTTCGAATCCCACCAGCGGCAACCGCGTTGTATCCTTGGGCAAGACATTTAATCCCAATTGCCCACATGGGGGCACGGTAGTTTTGGGTACAAAGGCGTACTGCACGTCGATGGTGCACTTGTCTTCAACCAATGCTAACCCTGCTTGTGTGGAGTTAGTATGTAGGGGAGCTGACAGTTGCTTGTCGTTGCTCGGTGGTTTTCTCCGGGTACTCCTGCTTCCTCCACCCGTAAAACTATTATGGTCATGATTAGCCATTGTGCAGAAATATGTGACCTTAAACACCAATAAATAAATAAATAAATATATATAGTTTTGTTGAAATTTTTCGAAAAATAATATTTTTTCAGCTACTGAATTTGCATATTACGCGGGCGGATTAGGGCGATTGGTTGGGTTAAGGGTTAAACTTACTTGAATTCAAAAAGCGTCAATTCAATCTCAACGGGCATGGGTGGTATTGCGATGAAGCCATAAATGTCAAATATGGCGGTTCTTAATTAATCAATTAAAATTATAATGTCATACTTAGCTCGGGGTAACTTAAGGTCAGCCTGAGACTGAGAGTCGAAGGCTGATGTGAAAATATTGAGGGTTGATATCTTAACCGATATGAATCTAACACAAGTAATGACCTCTTCATTTATTAAAAGAAACAAATAATTGTAAAATGTTCTCAGATATGTTACAGTTTTCTGACAGTGTTATTATGTCTCATTCTATTCAAATAGTCCGAAGTTTCCTCTTCCCTTAGATCACCTATTCGAACGTCTGGTTTGGGGAAGCCGTGACGTTCGAATAGCTGAACTATCTCTTCTCCCACTTCGGCGAATCTCTGCTTTACGGATCTAAATTTTAGTTCGTCTGAGTCATCACGATAACTCGAAAACGAATTGTCCTATCTCGCTGCTTTTTGACATACTGATGGACCGTCACAAGCTCTTGGCCACCTATGTTTTTTCAGGTCGCTGGAGCCCTTGGGTATGGCCCAGTCGGCCACTGGGTTTCCACAGCTTCTAATTTCCTGTAACAGTAAATTATCCTGAAGCAATACTATGTTATATTCATTCACACTGGAGACAATGTAAACAATTAGTGGAGTTAGCTGTCAAACATTAAATTTTATCTGCTATTTTAATCATATGTCTGTCAGTTTCTCAAACCAAGGCTGGAGAAACTCTTTGCTTTGCAAGGAAATAAAGTATAAATTATTCAGCTCAATACTTTTAACCCTCTCAAGACTTCAATGTGGGTCCCAAAGATTTCAAGAATAATGATAACCCTTTCCATGCTCACATTACTGCTCTAAACATCATTCAAGTAAGCGGCAGGCAAAACAATGTCCATTTCTGATTCCTTGATTGAACCCTTTGAATGCTGTGGACATATATGCTTTTTCTGGTTTCTTGGAAAAAATTATCTGATTCCTCTATGAATATCTTTAAATACTATTAACGAAAACCTATTTCCGTGTTTGTAAAAAATTGTTCACCCCTAAAAATAAGCCTCCATAAATTCTCTTTCTATTTTGTTTATTTCTTGTGCATTAACCGCTTTCACGCAGACTTGAATTTACTGGATGCAGTAAATTTTGTTTCTCCAGTTTTAATTGAATTTTCTGTACTCCTTCATCCATCTAATCCTCACTCATTGTCGTCATTAATTCATCCTCATTCAAATACTCCGCGTAAAACCAGAGGCTGCGGAAGCCCGAAAAAAAGTGGAGAGGCCCAAATTTTCAAGGCTACCATGGTTCAGCCCAATGGAAGGAAATGTTACAATCGTATATCGGTAAATGTACCGTGACACACTATAGAGTTCATTTCTTGTACCTCAATCATCTTCCAACCTGAAGGCTAGCCTTCAGGTTGGAAGATGGGCGAAATAGGTGGGATTCATTTGCAAATAATATATCACAGGAACGCCTGTATATTGGCACATTTTCATGCGCCCATTGAAACTCATTGTGTGCCCACGCAACATGTCTGTGGAAAAAAGTGACGGGGCACGTGTCCCTTGTGCCCCCCCCCCCCCCCACACACACACCACATACACACCTGGTTCCACCGCCTCTGCTTAAAACTACAGCATTATGCCCCCTTTATTCCAATTTTCCTGATTGCGCTCGACGAGTGACAGTTAACGATTTCACCTTAAAATTTGGTTGCGCCGAGTAACGACGCATCAAGGTAAACAACCCTGATTTGGTTCGTATCGGCTGGGGTCGGCGTCATACCAGTCGAGTTTGAAGTCATATCGGCCGAGCTTGATAATTCTGTGAAACAAAATTATATCTAATATATAAGCATAGTTATGCTATATAGAAGGTAGATAACCGTAGAATGTATACGTTGTACTGAAGCCACCGAAAACATTCTAAGAGGGAAAGAGGTTTGCTTCTTCTGCCCCTGCCCTTGGTTTGCGCGAGGAAGCGAGGACAGGGAATAGCCCCTTTAAATTTGAATAACCGAAAAAACAGTATCTCTGAATTGGGCTCACTGCAGATGGTGCCGTTATGCAAGCAGGGGCCCGTCACTGTGCATTAACTATTTCAAGCCATAATTACTTAATCCTTTACCCAACGTAATGGCCAAAACCGGTCAGCGCTTTTCACAAAAATAACCGTTCAATCTTCATTATTTTTTTTACTTTTTGTCTCAAAAACATAGCGTATAACCCTTCATTGGAACGAGCTCGTTGAGCTCGTTCCAATGAGGGGGTCATAAGTTATGTTTCTTACGCAAAAAATGAAAAAAGTAGCCATTCAAGAATTTTATTTGCAAGTGTCGTCTGCTTTTCGTGTTGGGTAAAAGGTTAAGGCGATCGTCGCATTTTGTTTATTTGGGTTTAATAACAACAGTTTCAACAACCAAGGTCAGATAAACCGGGCATCTTTACGGGGGGGGGGGGGGGGGGGGGTTAACTACTAAAGAGAACCACCGAGCAGCGTCGAGCAAATGTCAGACTCTCCAACTTACTAACCCGGTGCAAACAGAGTTAGCGACGGTTGAAGGCAAGAGTCTCATAGACGTGCAGCACACGTTAGTACATAGCGCCAACGTTCCCATTCACGTGGGTGATCAAAATTAAGTGTCTTGCCCAAGAATACAGCGCCTCGTCGGATGTAAAACTGGCTGAAGCGACTTCGACATTGCACTTTCATTTCTAGAGAGGTTCTACAGTTCAACTTTGTGCGCAAATAAGTGAGAAATATAAGTGATAATTTAACCCTACCTCTCCATCGATCGGGCTGTTTGATTAAATTATTACTTATCCTCCTTAACTATTTTGCATATTGTCCGTTGAATTGTTTAATCACCAAGCATCAAATCGTCCCTTGGTTGCAATAATGGCGCCCTGTTGCACCTCCAAGACGAAATTTTCCTTTACGCAAAAGTTTTAACTTCCCTCGTTGAAAGGTAAATTGTCAGAAGAAGTAAACAATTAATTCAGAGATAAAATTCTATCTTAAGTTTTAGTTTCTAAATGTTCAGGGGTGCGGTATTCTTCGGACTCCCAACGTCGATCCTGTGCACTTTGTATTGCTTGTCCCTGCTGCCCATATTTACTTCCGGTCCATGACTCCCTTCCGGTAACTGAATCTATAATTGAATCAGTTGAGTATATACTTTCTGTCAGAGACGGTGGAAGTTCTATGAAGGAGGGGCACACATTTTCAAGGCTACCACGGTGCGGCTCAGTGGCTGAACAAGTTACAATCGTATATCTGTAAATGTACCATCAGAGATGGCGAAAGTTCTATAAAGGAGGGACACAAATTTTCAAGGCTACCATGGTTCGGCCCCGTGGGCGAGAAAGTTACAATTGTATATCTGTAAACGTGACACACTTGAGTTTCTCGTTTAGATGAGCATGTCGCGGTGTGGTCACTGGCCTGTCCATTTATTCTGCTTCAATCATCTTCCAACACGAAGGCTAGCCTTCGGGTTGGAAGATGGTCGGAGTAGAAGAAACGGACCGAAGCGACCGAAGGTGGGATTCCTTAGCCAAATGTTGTTTAGATTTGCAAATAATGTATTACCGGAATGCCTGTATATTGGAACGTTTGCATGCGCCCATATTAACGTAACCACACAGCATGTCTGCGGAAGAGAATAGAGGGGCACATTTCCCCTGTACCCCTCTGGGTCCGTTGCCTCTGCTTTCCGCGGAAAACCTTCAGAATGTACACATTCTACGATTTATCTGCAGAATGCTTCTACATGAAATGTGGATTATGTTCATTTCATGATCCCATTCGCGGAATCTGTCAAATTTATGACACATTAATCTATCATTGAGAAATAAAGAACGCTTCGTGAAGTTGTGATATTAATCATGTTCATTAAAAAGTGAACACCACACGATTGTATCAAAATTAGTTAAATATTTCAACAGCATTCATCAGTAAATATATATATAAACTATAGTGCACACGACCGAGATGCACACCTACGCATCGAAGTACACATCCGGAAATTTGTTACCTTGTGATCTTGACCTATGTAGCCCTATTTCATATTGAAACTGCGCGGCTGCTTCTGAATCGCAAGGAAAAACTCAACCCACGCTTCGACTATTCGTCCCCTGAGTTCCAATGTGTTCTATGTGCCACTAGGCACATAGAACACATTGGAAATCAGGGGACGTATTGTTGGCGTGAGTATGAATATATAATTTTTTCAAAATAACCTCGAGAAATTTTTTATCTCATTTTCTCTTTGTTTGGTAATATTCTTTGACTTCAATAATCAGTATGTGATATTATTTATTTATTTATTTATTTATTTATTTATTTATTTATTTATTTATTTATTTATTTATTTATTTATTTATTTATTTATTGATGTTTAAGGTCACATATTTATGCACAACGGCTAATCATGACCGTGACAGTTTTACGGGTGGAGGAAGCCGGAGTACCCGGAGAGAACCACTGAGCAACGACGACCAGCTGTCAGCATTAAGGTTTTTATACCATGATTACCTATTCTACTATACATAAAAACCCTATGACATAAATTTAGCTTCACACACCAATCGCGGTGATAATAATAATAACACTTTGACCGGCCACTGATTTGTCGCAGTTCTCGGGTGAGAAGGCCTTGGTTACCCCTGTTTTCCCAACTGTCTCCCTACTCCCACACTTCTTCTCTCCTCCGAACACTCGGAGACGAACTGCTTGATGACATCACTTGCCTCATTCTTCCCAATTTTTCCGATTAGCATATTAACCCTCTACTTTGAATCACTTACTAACCACATGTCCTTCATTCTATAATCCCACCCATTACACTCCCAGTGAATCTTGTTCTTTTAGACTGATATTTTGGTCATTCTAGTGGAAAGTGTTCCAGGGTCTCCACCACACCTAAATTACACATCACCTTTGTCACTGTTTTTCCCATTTGTTCTCCTCAGCTCCAGGGACGGCGACCTCAGCTTGAACAACAGTGACCCCCCAAAGGTGTATTCAAGGTACTCTTCAAAACCAGGTTTCTCTTTATCACACAGGCCACCCAAAGATCTCTTTGATTTGACCACTCTCTCAAATTAAGGTTACCATCCTCCATGACTTTCTCTGATGATTTTTTTACCCTCGGCTGCCCTTACGTCTCGGTCCGTGAGCGCCAATGAGTATTTCTATATTAACTCCCTCAGTTGGACCATCCACCCTGTCTTGGTATTTGAGCTGAAAATACTCTGGAACATTACTTTACACCATCGGCTGTCGGGGAGATTTTCGAAATAATTAAGATAACAGAGTTTCAATACGTCTATCCTGTCCTTGATCCTCATCCACCCAAGCTCCCCCATGACTGCTTCTAGTGCTACGGCATAACTTTACCCCGTTATCCATCGGCCTGCGTCGTTCTGCAGGGTTTCCAAGCTCTTTACAGCCGTTTGGTTTAGGGGTACCACTTCCGTACCATATGTTATACTTGGCAGACCCACAATCTCCCAAATGGTTTTCCCCAGTAAAATCTTATTGAAACTGTTTCTCCCTATAAGTTTCATTTGGTTAAGGATTCGCCTCCTTTTCAAAATCAATTTATTCGTGTTCTGGTAGTTGCCTCTTCCTGTGATGTTTATGTTTACCCCCAGATACTCGTAGTCACCTGTCTCTCCTACACAAAGAAGTTTGCTGCTACCTTCTAGAATACAGAACTCCCCCACTGTCCACATTCGAGTGGGGTCCACTTCACAGCCCACAGGTATAACTTTGCTTTTGCTTTCATTAAGTTTATTTTCATTTGTTCCCATATTTCCCAACAGTTCCCTGCATTTTCGCTAGCCCCCCCTTCGCTTTCTGACACTAGCACCATATCGTCTGCACAAAATAGCCCTGGGATCTTCAAGTCCCCAAATGCTACTCCCTCGTCGCTACGCAGGAGTTCATCTCCTAAACCTTTGATGTACAATGCAAAAAGAATTGGCGAAAGGATACACCCCTGTGTTAGGTCTATCTCCATAAGCACACGTTTTCTTATTGTGTTACCCAGGCTAAGTTCACTCTGTACATCTTTATATAATGCTTTCAGAATTCCAACAAACTCGCATCCCAAGCTCAGAGCCTCAAGCTTTCGCCACATACCCCCCCCCCCCTCCCACCCACCCCTCCCCCCCCCCCCCCATACTCTTTCGTATGCCTTTTTAACATCCAAAAAGTCCATAAACATCTTTTTCCGTTTTGCTTTCGCCGATTTTATCATGGTCAGTGACTCTCCTCCCCTTTCTGAAGCCATTCTGAATCTCTCCAAAAAAAAAACTCGCCTCAATCACCTCCTCTTATCTCCCACACATGACTATACAGAAAACTTTTCCAATGTTGCTAATGACAGAGATCCCTCGATAATTATCCAAAACGTCCTTTCCCCCCTTCCACCCATCTCGCTTTTCCATTCCGTAATTTTGAGACAACCTTTTCGCACCTCCTCGGTTTTAAATTCGCTGCACACGAAGTTCGATAGATTTTCCTCGACCTGATTCGGACACTCCGGTGAGTTCCCCATGCCATCGCTTATTGTTTACCTTTTTCCAGTGCTTCACTAGTTTTGATGCGATTTGGTCTTGATCGTCTGTATCTCTGCCATATACATTAATTCTCCGTGGCTCTTCGCCTCGCGAAGAGTGAAATGGAAGCGGCGATAATATATTACGTTTTTAAATGAGTTTACCTCATAAGATACCAAAAATTAACAAACATGCGTTGTCTCATATTAATAAAGCATCCATAACTCGTTATTGTGTTATTAAAATGAAAAAGGCCCCGTGATTTATGCGGGGTTTTTTTTCCATTTCGTTTTGACGATAAAATTGACGGCGGAAGTACCACCCATCGGTGCTCATGTAAACAAAAACAGATTCGTACGTGTGTACGTCTGCTGTTCAGTAAAATCGAGAAAAAATAATAGAGACTCTTAATAATCTGACGATTATGGCATAAATAAAATATGCTCATAGTAGTTTGGTGTACCAAATATTCACCACTCGTGGTGAATATTTGGTACACCAAGCTACTATAGGTACATTCTATATATCTCATATGTTTTCTTGATCAGGAATATAAAGATCACATTGGCGGGATCCGGACACGCCAAGTTTGCTGGAGAGAGAACAGGGGATGGGGCGTGTTACATCGGCATGTTACAAGTGACGTCGTGCTGTTCGTCGTGGTAACGAGTGTGAGCGATCATGTCGTGGCGTCATTTCCATGGTGATGCTTAATGTCCATGTCAGTGAGCATGCGCAGTGCGTGATGTTAGGGTAGCACTATTTCCGTCGTCCTTTTTGTTCATTTGGAGTCTCCCACCCTGTATTGTATAGTGAGACGTAGTTACTCGTGTACTAGGACAGGGGGTATATTCGATTTAATTGGAGTATTTTTTTTCTGCCTCGAATTCATTGTGAATTCTCTGCCTTCCTCCTGGGTCCTATTTTACCTATCCCAAATCATATCCTCTCTATTCCCAGCCTCGTTCTAGCTATGCTATGACTTCTGTCTTCCTCCTGGGGATTTGAAAGTATTGTTCCATTCTCGTATAGTGTAATCTAGTGAAATAGTAATGACAGTATGTACCCTTTCTTGATACACATTCTGTCGTGATATTAGGGCTGAGAAAAAATATTCATTCAGTCGTCCATGACCAGTGGAAATCAAATATGACGAACGGTTTTACAAAATCCTAATTGTTTGCTGCTCAAGTAGATTTTATTAACTGTAACTGTTAAACTGCTATTGCATTTTAGTTATTCTTTTCAAAGAAATAAAAATATTTCTAAAAATTTCGCGTTAAAAAACACATGCTAAAATGCTGACGAAATGCACACTATGCGTGCTCACAACATGCGATATGTTTTTTTTTATCACAGTGGTGAAACGCTAGTGTATGAGAAAAAGGAAATGCGTTCGATGAGGTGGAACACATCTTTTTCCCTTTCGCAAAAGAGGGTGCTCCCAAATAATCGTCAGGTAATTAACTAAAAACTGATATACCCTGAATTTTTTATGCTACCTGAAAAAATCTCGGGGGAGCACGCCTTGTCTGTCTGTCCGTCCGTCTGACCGACCGTGCGAAATAAATGGTTTCTGGGTGATAACTCCAGGCTGTTTTGATGTATGACCTTATTATTTTGCACTATTACTGCCGACAATGAAATGCAGATCAAGTTCGATTCCCACCGTTATGGCATTTCCTGTTCCAGAGTTATGTCCCTTGAAACGCCGGAAGATAGTAAAATCAGTGGTTTCTGGATGATAACTGTTAAACCCATTCTAACTCTTAGGGTTTGATTTTAACACTCAAAGTGCAATGCTTTAAGCACTTAGACATTACAATCGTCAGACATCTGAAACTTGAATGGATGGCACTTCCCATGTGTCTAGCATTGGTGGTTCTTCCAGAATCGTTCATAATTAGATTTGCGCTTGGTGGGTACATACTTAAAAGGACACAACGCAGATGACGCGGATCAGGCTCGAGAGGTCGAGCCTGATCTGCGTCGTCTGCGTTGTTTCCTTTTAAGTGTCGCGACATTACACTTGTCATGTGGTATTATTGTAACACCTGTCAAGTTCTGGGATGTCTACACTTGAACAAAGTGCTAGTTCAGCACTTAGTAAGTGTTAAATACAGCACTTCAAGTGTAGTTTTTAACACTTAGTTTTTAGCGTGTAGTTGTTAATAATATAACTAGCTCCCTCAGTTTATATCTTACTATATATATGAATAGAAGTCTTGTAGTTCACCACCCGCTTAGGATGGAAAACACGCAATGGAACAAACCGACCAAACAACATTACAAATTGAGCCCAAATCCCCTTTTTAATACTCGATAACCAGACAACATATCTCAGTCAGAACTAACAATAGCAGTACTTTTCTACCAGTAGTCTCAACCACTGAAATAAATGATATTTATACATGTGGGTATCGCCGAATCAAATGTTTTTTGTGGGGTGTGGGGCAAGCCCCTTTCGACCCTCTTCAACTGTAGGTTAAATTTTGGCAGTATGTCTGGGCGCGTCAAAGGAGGAAAGGACATACATGTTTCGGCAGGTATAGGAGAAAGTTCTCAGGCCACCAGTCTAATTCAGTTCGGAATTCGACTTAGTTAATGGTTGATTGTTTATCTACTTTTCGCGGTGTTCACACGCAGACGACCGTTGATTTAATGTGATGTTCCTTCACTTACAGAGATACACAGATATTTTTTGTGCTCCAGCTAAGATATTTCAACCAATAAGTATTTAATTCACCTTGAAAACATCAATTTATTATTTATTTATTGGTGTTTAAGGTCACATATTTCTGCACAATGGCTAATCATGACCACGACAGGAGGAAGCCGGAGTATCCGGAGAGAACCACCGAGCAACGGTGAACAACTGTCAGCTCCCCAACATACTAACTCCACGCAAGCGCAGGGTTAGCATTGGTTGAAGACAGGTGCACCGCCGACGTTCAGTACGCCTTAGTACACAACGGCACCGTGCCCCCACATGGGCAATGGGGCTGAAGTGTCTTGCCCAAGGATACAACGCGGTTGCCGCAGGTGGGATTCGAACCGAGGACCTCTCGGCTTGCAGGCTGCACCTCTACCAACTGAGCCACCGCGCCCCCCTTGAAAACATCAAGATATTAACACAATTAGTGGAACTACACAGCTTAGTCATAAAACTTCAGCTGTGGTGAGGATTCATTCACGATGATAATATCAGCAAAGATTCGGTCCAAATCACATCGAGGCTGAGAAACATTTTTTACGTTGCTTCAAAGAAAATTAGTGTTTTGTGTATTTTTTATCTTCACTCGTCTCGAATACTTCAGCTGGTCGGAGAAGCGAATCGTGGGTTTCCGACCAACTGAAATATTGCAGACGATTTCATCTGGGAACGGGCGATGGACTATTTAAGGGCTGGGCTGCTTCCCAGTCATAACAGCGTCAAGTTTCTTATAAAATTAGACTGCTGGCCTGGAAGCTTGCGGTAGGAGACGAGATAAAACAGATATCATATTGTATTAACCGTTTACAGAATCTCCTACTACTTCACTTCTCCGGCCGCCTTTCCTTTCCAGGGAAAGGAAAGGCGGAGTGAGAAGGGAAGTAACAGGAGAGCGACGGACCCAACGTAACGATTTATCTGTCTTGCGTTATTCACAAAAAATCGCCATTCAAATTTTATTATTTTTAAGTCTCCAGAACATATAGCTTATGACCCTTCGTTATACCAAGATTTTGTGTGTGTACAAATGTTACCGATACAATACGGGCATTGAGGAATGTGCTTGATAAACCACATTTGGAATACGGCATACGTGTAAGAATGTTATGTAAGAACGCAACTGATTGGTCTTTATGTATATGATTGACGTTATGATTGGACTGAAATGCTTCGACACAAAACGGAGTTATGCAAGAAAGTAAACAGACCTCTGAAGTTGAATTTTTTTCTTTAAAAATCTAAGCTGCATTCACTTAATTCCAGTTTAATCGTGGTATAAATGCAGAACACAACTTCGGTAGAGTACGGGGGCGGGGACGAATGGCCCTTCTTGTAGACGTTTCGTATTTCACTTGCGCCTAGGCAGTCGTGAACCACTTGAAAAGATTCAACTCTGGTCGATCGTTGATTGCTGTCCCCGTACTCCACCTCGTTGTCTTCTTTCTTATTGCAATGAGCTCGTTACAATTATGGATCATAACTAAACATTCGAGCCAAAAACTGAAAATATTCTGTTATTCTAGAAATGTGTTCACCATTGTCTTCTGTTGACCGTGTTTAGTAGGCTTCGTTAGGAGCTGTTACAAGCTGGAGAGACAAAATGGTTATTATCACTTAATTTGGTATTCACTTTAGTAGTAGAATATGTACCCGGACGGGGATGATTGGATGGACCCCGCACGGGGCCAAGGAAGGGAAAGGCGGAGAGAGGAGGAAAGTAGTAGGAGACTGATGGATCGTGCCTTTTTCGCCGGATCTCATGGGTCCCCATAGGCGACCTAGAGAGAGAAGTAGTAGGAGAGGGTGAAAACGGTGACCATTGGATGGAGGGAAAGGTGGGGGAAGGGAAGTTGTAGGAGAGGGATGAAGTGGGTCCTGATTTCTGGAGAATAAAAGTAACACATAAACAGGTCTCGATTCGATCAACAGGCACTTTCTTATATGTAAGGCTTCCTACCGTGCACAGGGTTAAGGAATTGTGATAAATGGATTGGTCGACGAAAGGGGATTTATATAAACGGAAAGAGGTTGAAAGAGGATCAGACATGGTTAGCAAATCTGTAGTAGTACCAAGAAAATAAGCAATCTGTCATTTGCAGATTTGAGGTCCCCAGAGTTTGAATTTGCTGATGCTTTCCCATACAGTGGGCGAATTTATCCTCTGGGTACCTCTTTCTGTTTCGGTTTGATACCTTGATTCAGACTGAGGCTCACAGAGGGTAAATTTAGTGATGCTACCCTGCTGTGCAGGGTAGCATCACCAAATTTACCCTCTGGGGACCTCATTTTGCAGATTACAGTCTTCTTATTTTCTGGCTTGAGTAGTACCACAAGTCAGAAGTAATGGTGCAAAGCAGCAAGAGCGGTAGGCGTAGTATTTGGCTGAATACAGTGGAAGTCGATCATAGAACGGAGTGTAGTGAATACTTGGAGCTATGAAGACCATGGGGTGATCAAGAAGGTAGGGCCCGTACCAGAAGCTACAACTATCGTCCAAAAGGAATCCTCTAAAAGATATCCTCCAAAAAGGTATCATCCAATACTATATCACCATGTCATATGTCTTCTCAAATACCCACATGAGAATAAGAGTCGTATGTGGAGTCACTCGTTTGAGCAATTGCTCGATTGCTTATTCGTTCGATCAGATTCGAGCCGTTCGAGAAATCTGAGATATTTGGCAAGCTTGTCGTAGCGTTACAAGTCAGTAGTAATCGGACAAGGATTGGTAAGCGTGGTTGAAGACTAAAGGATTGGGTGACTACAATAGAAGCTAAACAAAGGACAAACGATGGTGAAAGTAGTCAAATCAACAGTAATGGTCTTAGACCTATGAAGGCCATCGGGTGATCAAGATGACAGGAACTGAACAGACGCTGGGGGCCATAACTATCTTCGGATTGATATCCACCGACAAGTATCCTCCAATGGATTGCATCCCTAACTTATACCGTCATGAAAATAAAGTTATCTCATCTGAAATTATTTGACGCGCCAGGAAGGTCCAGTAAGGAAGCTAGTAATTGTTGAGAAATGTTGTCAGTAGAAAATTAACCCAAGTTTCTTGTTACCTTTAATAAATGAAAAAACAGACACCTCCCGGAGCTGCCTATTGTCTTCGTTTATTAGAAGTAACACAAAGAAACTTGGTTTTCATAACAAACAAATTAGAAGTAACTAGTGCACAGATAACCCCTCATTAAGAATATCTATCAGTATCATACCTCTGAACACGAAGCGACCATGCTCAGCAATGTTGGCTGCATGGAATCGTTCTCCTGGTCTTCCCTATACCCTAGACCGCTAATCTGTGTGGTCTAGGCAGTACCTTGACTCATCTCTAGAAAGGACAGGTCGCCAATCTTCTCTGGTCCATCCAACGTGGTCCATGACCCATTCATATCGTGCCTGGCGGTGGTTCAGGGACAGCGGAAAGCGAATACATGGTCTTCTCGATCGGAGACCACCTTCGTGCAACCTTGTCCGGATAGTCTGCGTCGAAACATTTACCCCGGATGCATTCTGAAGGACACTGCGAAGCTGCTGAGTTGTTGTGGCAAAGCGGTTCCTACGGGCCTAAATGACACAAACCGGTCTTCAGCTGCAGATGTTGCCCTGTCTCTGCCACCACCATGCCGTCTTACTGGTGTGCCATACTGCTGAAATCTTGCACAGGCTGTGGTGATCACCGTATGGTGCACACCAAGGGCTTCACCAACCTGGCGATGGGTAGCCCCTTGCTCCACCATCCCTACAGCCCGCCACATTTCTGCTTCAGACAAATGTCTTCTTACATTTGCATTTGCCATATTCAATCATTAAATCACAGGGGTTTGTGTTGAAATGAAGATTGAATACCCTACCAATGTCATGTATATGCAGACAGTACACGAAAACATCATGAAAATCAAGGGGTACATGCTTTCCAGGACAGTCACGAAACGTCTGTCTGTCACGAGAGCTAATGTAAACACTGGGGACCATCTCGATACATTCCTCAATCATATCCACCAAAAATATCGCAAATATGTCACAAGCAAATTTCACAATGATGTGTCAAATATTTTGTGCTTAGCAAACTTTGAGTAGTATATTCATGAATGAAAGTCTATTATACACAAAGAATAGATAGTTTAAGGCCCGTACCTACCGACAAATATGGGGTGGGGTGTATCATCATTCTGTCCTACTGCCAGCGCATATTGTCCTGGATATATATCACCTTTGCAAGTGCTTTCAACAGTACAGTCATATGATATCAGGTGACCTCTACACAGGAAGATAAATGAATATTCTAAATAGAATTGTCAAATTTACAAGGACACCCTGCGTGGCCTCCTTTTGCATAGGCAGCAGGGCATATGAACTGAGGTGGAAGTTGTACAAGACCATAATGTATCAGGTGCCCAGCGTGCCCTAGATGTTCAGCTCTATTCTGTTAGGCGGGGCAACATTCTGGCAAATAATTCCTTGGCAGGGCAGTAGCTGCGTTGGTCGCGAACCGTGGTAACCAGGTAACAGAATATCTGATTATTTTTTTTATTTGATTTTTGTTTTTTCCTCTAGAATGTTCTTCGCTTTTGTGGGGCTGCCATATACACCGGAAAGTGTTTTTCCAAGTGGTAGGACACCTACCGCAGATGAGAATTTCCAAATATCATACGCAGGAATACTTTATTTTTTGTGAAAATTAAAGAAAAACTGAAGGGATTCCGGTATAAACTGAGGGGTTTCCCATGTATTAGTTTTAAAGATAATCGTGACGTCACATGGCAATCTGAGAAATGTGTACAGCTGTGCAAAATTGTTACTTTCTCGCAGTCCATCTGCAGTTCGGGGTCATATGTATTTATTTATTAAGATTTAGCGACACTTTAACAGCCAAGGTCATATCGTGTCGGTGTCAGTTTTACAGGTGGAGGAAGTCGGAGTATCCGGAGAGAACCACCTAGCAACGACGATAAGCTACCAGCTCCCCAACGTAACTCCGACATGCGCACCATCGACGTGCAGTGCACCTTAGCACACGTCGCCATCGAGTCCCCGTGTGGACAATCGAGTCCTCAACAATTTCATCTTCAAAATGATTCCTTTGTATCGAATAAAGCTAAACCGAGTAAAAAACGAACAGAGACTTCCAGTTAAGGCCCCACAAAGTAGATCTTTTGTTTCTCATGCCATTTTAGTAAAACTGCATGTGGGCGGGTGGACGGTATTTTATTTTATTTTTTATTTTTGTAATTATTTCTTTGCCATCAAAAGTTCATGTTCTTGGTTTATTTTATGTTTTAGGCTTCATAATCTACAGAAAAGCAAGGGTGTTGGTGTATTCGTCCCTTGAGTGCAAGAAGGCTTTGCAGTGCTAAAGCATTGCAATGCATTGTTGCACTCAGGCGACAGTTCTATTAACTTGGGTAAAATATCAGACATAAACAATTTAATTATTACATTTTAATTTAAGTTTACTTTGGTTATAAAAAGAGAGCATGCGGTGCATCTGTTTCTCAGGCTTTTCAACATGGTCCTTTTGGTTGCCGCATGCAGCCAAAAGGACCACGCGGGAGGGTCTGACTACAGATTTTTAACTTTTCAGGCCTAACTTACAATCAAGACACAGACACAGTGTCAAAGTGGACCCCTGATGATTATCAGCTTTCTTTTTAAAACGTAATGCTTAAGGTATAAATGTTGGCTAACACGGATAACCGGTAGATTGAATGGAAACGGGCCATCTCTATTTTGGATTCCTCACTCTTTTGTGGAATTTACGCCCCCCCCCCCCCCTCCCCTCCTTGATACTGCAAGACGCCGCTCATCGGGAGATTTATTTATTTATGTTTAAGGTCACATACTTATGCAAAATGGCTAATCGTGACCGTGACAGTTTTACTGGTGGAGGTTCCCGGCGTACCCGGAGAGAACCACCGAGCATCGACGAGCAACTGTCAGCTCCTCAACATTCTAACACTGTTCAAGCTCCGCTCAAGCAGGGTTTCAGCGGTTGAAGACATGTGTACCATCGACGTGCAGTACGCCTTAGTACACGGCGGCATCGTGCGTGCCCCCATGTAGGCAACCGGGATAAAGTGCCTTGCCCAAGGATACAATGCGGGTCGTCCCGGACGAGGATCGAACTCAGGACCTCTAGTATAAAAGTCCAACAGTCTACCACTGAGCCACCGCGCCCCGCTCATCGGGATATAAATATGTATTTCTTCGCTGCATTATTCTCAATTCCACGCTTGCGCGTGGTTTATTCTAGTAGATGTATATATATTTACATTACAATAATTTTGTACAATTTGTGATATTTTAGGATTTTTATCCGATGATAGTAATAAATGAACACAAAAAAATATTCTCATTTTCTGACTGGGCTAATGTTTCGTAGGGCTTTTAGCCGTTGAACTTTCGTCGAACTTTATCGCAATCTCGACGTTATGGGCGACGGAGCAGGCCAAATGAAGTGGCATTTTAACTCGAAAAGAATTGTCGCCAGTGCTGGCTAATCAAGTGTACTTGTTCACTTAAACAGGGCTCAAAATAAGCGGTGTCGCGTCGCTTTTTGCTATGCAAAACTTGCAAAAAGCTACACAATGTTAAATTATGTATAGCATTTTGCGATACAAGATAATCAACTGCAGCCTATTAGGCTGCAGTTGATTATCTTGTATCGCAAAATATAAATGAAAATTTGCAAACAACTTTGAACCTAGTTCACTGATGCTTCACTTCTGATTGTGAAACATTCCAGGCATAACTCAGATTAACTCTCCATCAAGCATCATTAGCAACTTCATATGTAAGATGAATTCTATTGGTTTAAATTCTTCCTGTTTTTACAACATTTTGCATAAAATATCCATTAAAAATAACTTCAAGCCCATCAAATTAAAAATCCCAACTTCCATTTTGAGAACTATGTTAAACAACCACGACGTCATTTGAAAATATCCAAGTCCATGCAACCCTTAAAGGCAGTTCAGTTAAAAAAAAACATAGTAAATGTTTCATGTGTTGCAGATCATTGGGAAATGCCCAGAAATTGGTGGAAGCTATTTTATCTACTTAGAAGAATTCAATACAAAACAGCATAACATAACTCCGGTATACAAAAATAGCTATGCAATTTTTACAAAATGCTATTCATTTTTTGGAAATGTGTAGCATTTTGCTACGCAAAGAAAAACAGTTATTTTGAGCACTGCACTTAACTCAGTCATACACTGCACCCAGTTCAAGACAAAAAGTCACCATTCACGGTCTCTCTCTCTCTCTCCTCTCTCTCTCTCTCTCTCTCTCTCTCAGTTTAATGAATATGTGGACGGCGGATAAATGGCTTTAAGGGGTCGTCAAACAAAACTT
This sequence comes from Pictodentalium vernedei, assembly GCA_031216915.1. Lineage (NCBI taxonomy): Eukaryota > Metazoa > Mollusca > Scaphopoda > Dentaliida > Dentaliidae > Pictodentalium > Pictodentalium vernedei. The sequence continues at coordinate 811,484,036 of CM062296.1, forward strand.
TGGACATTTTTTTTTTAAATTTCAGCAATGCCCTGAGTACGAATTACGAGTGCATCGATAATGACAAAAGGACACAAAACTTGAATTTTTCCACTTTTTCCAAAACAAAATTATATTTTTTTGCTTTTGATGAGAAAGAAATTGCCAGCCTCATCAGTAACAAGAACAACAGGGAATAGATTGGCAATTCTAATGTCGTAATTGTAAATAAAAGATTCCACACTCGGAAAAAGCATATTCATCTTTTCCTCGCCGACATGTTGACAACAATCAGGGAAAATGAACGACAACGAAATGTAGACTGTGTTGGGAAGACATGCTTGTTATGATCACGTGATTCTTGGGCCAAGTTGGGAAACGAGATTTAATTTCCAGAAATCTGCTAACATTTTACAGCTGTTTTTGAATCTGCGAGGCGATGTAATATATAACACACGACACATTCAAAGGCACATATTCAACTGACAATGCAATAATTGCGAGATTATGTCCCTTTAGTTGCAATGTTGAATCCGGAAACTGTAGAAAATTACGCAAACGTAGTTTCAACAAGGGGTTAATACGCCACCGATTCGAACTACTATTATTTGGATGCTGTCGGTGAGCAAAACATAAAACTGGAAAATCAATTTTGAAAACTAAAATATATTCACATCAACATACATTGCAGTCCTCATGCACAACTGTATATTTATGAAAAAATAATTTGATTGTAGCCGAACTATATGTGACAGGGCAAAGGAGGTTCGGTGAATCTGCTAATCGAATAGGAAAACCAAAGTTTCAGAAAGTTCCATTTCTGTTCACCAAATACAGTGAAATTTAGTAGACCTACCATCCTAAATTTGAATTTCTTCTGCATTGTGTGTAAGATGGATCCACGTCGATTTTGATCGCTATTGGCACCAAAAGGTTGCAAACATCTATATTTATTGTACATTGGTTGTCGGAAATAGCATGAAGCTACAAGGCAGACAAAATCACACATATTACCGAAATGAGACCACAACGCCTCTGAAGTTTTAAGATAAATGAATTTAATAACGCACATAATTTCTATAGTGTTCAGGCCGGTAATTCACTACTTATAAAACTGGTATTGGTAAGCAGATCAGTTATTAATGTTCCTAAATCTCACGAGGAAATAACAGCCAAGCCTCCCCAAACAGCAACAGGGGGTGGGAGTGGTGTAAATAATAATGTCGTTATCCTGAGTTAATTCCATCATTCACAGTTACAAAATAATGAAACATCGAAAATTGATCATTCCTGCATAAGATCTGATTTAATGTTAGGACAGTGTGAATTGATCAAAGTTCTGAGCTTGAGCATTTGTTTAGCACATATTCAATTCCCAGAAGAATACCAAATAATAATAACCTGATAATTCTATCATGAATGTGTTGGCATTTCAGTTACTAGAATCAATGTTATGCCCCCTTTCATGGCTTCATTTTCAAAATCTTTCCCGGTAGTGAATTTCCAACTATGGGGAGGGACAGGGAGGGGTTCCCCCCCCCGATCCCTCCCCCTAGCTGGAAATTCACCACCCTATACCCCCCCCCCCCCACCCCTAATCGGAAACCTCTAGACACGTCCTGGCGACCATTCAGAGGCTAGCATATAATAATGTAGAATATTTCTTTTTTCCTCGTTGCACAAGTTTTGCTTTCGACTGTATTATTAATAAATAATATCTTGAAAGAGAACCTACACCAAATATAATTACAATTATTGGAGACCACTGCATAATTAACGACGGATGTCATCCAGTTGTCGCACAGAAGTATCTTTTATTTCCACATTATTATCAACGGTAATTAATTCTATAGTTGTCCACAGGTGTGCTTCACCTTTCTCTGCTAATTAACAACATGACGTGTTAAACAGGAGCAGGTAAATGTTCATTATTGAGGTTGTTATTCTCAAATTAACTTGCATGCATGATTTCTGTTTTCGTTCCAAATGATGAAGTATTGGGAAGGACCAATAGTCACGATTCAAGGCTATTGTTAGTGAATAATTTGTTTTTCAGGATTTTCAAGGCACTTAATCCCGATTGGGTGCGCGGTGGCTCAATGGTTACGGCATTGGGCTTCAGATCATAAGGTCAAAGATCGGACCCCCACCAGCGGTAACTGCCTGCGTTGTGTCCTTGGGCAAGACCCTTAACCCTTACCCAACGAATCGCCCGCATCCGCCCGCGTAATATGCAAATTCAGCAGTTGAAAAAATTTTATTTTTCAAAAACTTTCAACAAAACCATATCATGTGACCCCTCGTTGGAACGAGCTCGTCGAGCTCGTTCCAATGAGGGGTCACATGATATGGTTTTGTTGAAATTTTTTGAAAAATTAAAAAAAATGACATTTCAAATAATAAATTTTGATATCGTCTGCGTTGGGTAGAGGGTTAATACCGATTGCTCACGTGGGGGCACAGTGGAGCTGTGTACTATGGCGTACTGCACGTCGATTGTGCACTTGTCTTCAGCCAATGCTAACCCTGCTTGTGTGGCGTTAGTATTATGGGGAGTCTGACAGTTCTTCGAAGTCGAAGAGCAGTATGTGCGAGTCACTCGAACGAGAAATTGCTCTATAGCTCATTTGCGCGATGAGATTCGAGTAGTATGTGGAGTCACTCGATCGAGCAATTGCTCTAAAGCTCATTTGCTCGATGGGCTTCGAGTCGTTCGAGCAATGACTTTTCGATAACTGCTCGATAACTAAAAAGGTGAATTTGGAATAGGTATGTCTTGTGGGGGTGGGTGGGTGGGGGGGGGGGGGGGCTAGAAGGCTGGGCCAAATAGGTAATGGTATTCTTAGATAAGTATCCTATAAAAAGTATCCTAGAAAGGTATCCTCAAATAATGCAATACCAGGGCATAGGTGTCCTCAAATACCGAAATGAGTCGAAGAGAAGTATGTGCGAGTCACTCGAACGAGCACTTGCTCTATAGCTCGATAGGCTTCAAGTCGTTCGAGCAATGACTTTTCAGTAACTGCTCGATAGATTCTTGACTTTAGGAATCATACAGGCTTTCGTTGTACACAAGAGAGTCTGCATACGGGTTATAGGAAACCAAGCACTGGTGATTATTAGACTTGGACGAGGGAACCGGAGATAGTTGGGACTAGATAGACTGTTACTGTTAGAGTAGAATCTGTACTAGGCATAAAAAATGGGATTGTAGGAAGCAGTACTCCTATTAAATAGAATATACCCCAGGAGATATCTCTGTACTATAGCACTACGTGCTACTATTATATGCCCAATCTGGGGTTTCATTTCAAATAAAAGTTCATTTTGGTGATTTGGAGGGCAGTAGTAGGCGAGGGGGTTTTCGTCCCCCATCTGGTGGACCTAGTCTAGTGGACCTAGGAAGTGACGTCATACCGCAATGTATTATGGGTATCACGTGGTTGTCATGGTAACCGGCCATGTTGTGACGTCATTGTCATGGTGATGGGTGATGTGAGTGCGCATGCGCAGCTCGTGTTGTTAGGGCGATACGTGTTTCCGTCGTCCATTTTGTATGGAGGGGGCCGCCATCTTTGTTTCTATGGTGGCATGTGGTTGCTATGTGACCCAAATGCTTCTTCTGGGGCCAAGAGTTCTGTAACAGGTATGTTCGATTGACTGGGAGTATTTTCTGGAACGACTTCCCTGTATAATTACCCAAATGAGCCCGACAATCCCTCCAAATCACCGGAAACGACTTTATTTTATATGGATTCCCTATTTTATCGGTGTAGCACGTAGTGCTATAGTACCGAGGGGGCCCCGGGGTGTGTTCCTTTGTAGAAGAGTAATTTTCTGACTTAAAATTTTCCCCAGAATCCTCGTTTAATTACCCAAATAAACCCGACAAGTTTTACTATTTCGAATTCTTTCAGAATTCTCTGCTTCTATCTACATATACAATAGTTTTCGACTGTCTGGCCATGTTCCTTTGTTCTAGAGTGTACTCCAGTAGCGTAGAAGAGCCTATTAGTTGGAACACCTTTGCTTATTATTACTATATCTAGCTATTCTGGTCTATTCTTGTTAGTTCTGACCCTATTCCAAGTACTCTTGTTGTTTCATTTATCTAGATCATTTATATAAATTATAACTAACCAATCAGATTGCTTGATTTCCCATAACCTGTCCTTAATCGTATAGAGTTATCTCCCTTTATTAAAACGAAGTCGTATCCGTTTCTCATCACCTGGACCATATCCCCAGGCACCCCTTTTTGGAAAACATATGGCCTTCGGTTCCCCTTTTTGTCATATGTGCTTATGTGAAAAGGCACAATGTGCTCTAGCACAAACATGCACATACTGGCACATTTTACATGTGCTATTTGCACATACTGGCACATTTTACATGTGCTATTTGCACATACTGGCACATTTACATGTGCTATTTGCACATACTGGCACATTTTACATGTGCCAGTATGTGCATGTTTGTGCTAGGGCACATTGTGCTTTTTCACATAAGCGCATATGACAAAAAAGGGATTCTCTAGTATGTATCCTCGAATAAAACAATACCAGGCAATAGGTATCCTCAAATACCCGTATGTGCCCATGTGTTAGGGCACATTGTGTCACATTGTGCCTTTTCACATAAGCACATAAGACAAAAAAGGGATTCTCCAGTAGGTATCCTCGATAGGTATCCTCAAATAATACAATGCCAGGTCATAGGTATCCTCAAATACCCACATGTGCCTATGTGCTAGGGCACTTTGTGTCACATTGTGCCTTTTCACATAAGCACATATGACAAAAAGGGATTCTCCTGTAGGTATCCTCGATAGGTATCCTCAAATAATACAATACCAGGCCATAGGTATCCTCAAATACCCGTATGTGCCTATGTGCTGCATGTTTTGTGCGCACATTGTGCACTTGCACACAATGTGCAAATAGCACATGTAAAATGTGCCAGTATGTGCAAATAGCACATGTAAAATGTGCCAGTATGTGCATGTTTGTGCTAGGGCACATTGTGCCTTTTCACATAAGCACATATGACAAAAAGGGGAACCGAAGACCATATGTTTTCCAAAAAGGGGTGCCTGGGGATATGGTCCAGCACGTAGTTACCCTGTCCTATTGTAGGCCTTTGGGTAACTACGTGCTACAACGATAAAATAGGGAATCCATATAAAATAAAGTCGTTTCCGGTGATTTGGAGGGATTGTCGGGCTCATTTGGGTAATTATACAGAGAAGTCGTTCCAGAAAATACTCCCAGTCAATCGAGCATACCTGTTACAGAACTCTTGGCCCTATAAGAAGCATTTGGGTCACATAGCAACGACGTGCCACCATAGAAACAAAGATGGCGGCCCCCTTCATACAAAATGGACGACGGAAACACGTATCATCCTAACAACACGAGCTGCGCATGCGCTCTCACATCACCCATCACCATGACAATGACGTCACAACATGGCCGCTCACATGGGTTACCATGACAACCACGTGATACCCATAATACATTGCGGTATGACGTCACTTCCTAGGTCCACTAGACTAGGTCCACCAGATGGGGGACGAAAACCCCCTCGCCTACTACTGAGGGCTTATCTGGTTGCTTGTGGTAATTCTACGAAGTATCCGAGCGAGAAAACTACTCTAGTTCAATCGAAAACCCTTGTTACCCTGTTATTGGAGACAAAAAAAAAATATTGAGTTTCATATCAAATAAAAGTTGTTTTTTGGTGATTTGGAGAGATTGTTGGGTAATTGTGCGAATCGGGAATTTACTCTTGTACAAAAGAACATACACTCCGAACATACCCCTGTCCTATTGTAGGCCTTTGGGTAACATAGCAACCACGTGCTACCATAGAAACCGAGATGGCGGACTCCAGTGTACATAATGGCCGACGGAAACACGTATCACCCTAACACCGCGCGTTGCGCATACGCACTAGGACCACGTATCACTATGGGGATGACGTCACAAGATGGCCGCTCACGCGGGCTACCATGACAACCAAGCATGACATCACTTGGTCACGTGGCTATGACGTCACATATGAGATCCCCCATGAGATCCTCCCAAACAGGCACGATCTCCACATCTCCTACTACTGACGGTACACTTGCCTTTGTTTTCATAGCCGAGGAGAGGGTGGTGGGCCCAGGTTAGTAACCCCGGAGCTCGGAACTTTGGGGGCTCGGGTTTAGCCCAGGATTCTTTGCGTCAAAAAACATAGCTTGTCACCCCTCAATGGAACTAGCACAACGAGCTCGTTTCTATGAGGGGTCATATGCTATGTTTTGAGACAAAAAAATGAAAATCGATTGGCAATTTGTGTGAATAGTGGTGGCCGGTTTTTACCGGTAGGTTGGGTAATGAGTTAACCCTTTACCCAACGTAACGGCCAAAACCGGCCAGCGCTATTCTCAAAAATCGCCAATTAATTTTCATTATTTTTTTCATTTTTTGTCTCAAAAACATAGGTTATGACCCCTCATTGGAACGAGCTCGTCGAGCTCGTTCCAATGAGGGGTCATAACCTATGTTTTTGAGACAAAAAATGAAAAAAATAAGTTATTCAAGAATTTTTTTTTGCAAGTGTCGTCTGCTTTTCATGTTAGGTAAAGGGTTAATAGACTGTTATCTGTATACATATGTACCAGTCTCGGTGTTATCACTTCAAGAACTTCGGCATCTGCATAAGTATCCCGACACAATTTCGAAGGGAGGGGGGGTCCGTCAAAGAATTAAACCCGCGCCCGAATTTCCTCTCCATGGCCATGTTCGTTTTCAGTTAGTAAATTATTGAGTCCGACAGTTACCCGCAGATTCTCTGTAGGTCTCCTCGGGTACTTCGGCTTGCGCCGTCCGTGTCCAACACGATATGTCTCCGGCTGTTGAAAGTGCCGTTAAACAAACGAAAGAACAGAACGCAATCAGGAGAGGATAGTTGTAAATTGTTCTCTTGAATAACTAAATCTTTCCATTTTAGCTCCCAAAATATAGCTTACGACCCTTCATTGAAACAATCTCAACGAGCTCGTCCTAATGAAGGTTCCATCCTGACTCGCGTCATCTGCGTTGTGCCCTTGGTCAAGTCACTTCGACCCGATTGCCTTGAGGGTAGCACGCTGGCGCTGTGTAGATCACGACGATGTAACATTTCCTTCGTTTCGAGTTAGTAATTAGTAATCTAACTCATGATATATATTGAAATCACACCACACTATCTGAAAAAGTAGAAATAAACTAAAGAAACAGAATTTACTGTTAACAGTACGAAATATAGAAATATAGAAAGAGAATTTATGGAGGTTTAGTTTCGGGAATAAAATATTTTTAAAGAAATCGAAAATGGATTTTCGTTAACTGTATTTAAAGATATTCATACGGCAATCAGATAAATTTTAAAAAGAAACCAGAAACAACTTTTCTGTGCCCAGCCAATGTCTTTGATAAAGGAATCAGAAATGTATATTTTGGGCTCCGCCCACTTATTTGAGTTATGAAATAAATACTTTATAAACTTCCGAAATTCATTAGGGTGTTACAGAATACAATTTCCAGCAGTTCCAGCCTAGCAGTTCTGAAAAAAATGCAATTAATGACCTCTGATGACCCCATTTAAGGTGGACCGTGTTTTGAACCTCCAGTGAGATTCGACTCATCCAATGTAGGTACCAGGTCTACAGGTCATACCAGCCTTGAAGTATGAGCGTAACCCACTTTGAAACTGTTGGCTCCACCAACCGCTGATCTGCCATATTGTATGATGATAGCATATATTGTTTAGTATTGGATAGAAGACCTTAAGGAAAATAGTACCTCTGTACAATATGTGAGTATAAAGACTTACAAAGGGGCCTTAAAGCCCCAAGATCCTCTTTGAAGACCTCTGGCACTGGTAAAAATGCTGAGATCGCATCGATACCTATCTGTGTTTAGGTTCGCGGCAGCGGTGTGAGTATGGAAAGGGTTATCGTTATTCTCGCATTGCATGAAATAAAATATTTGGGTCCCATATTGAAATCTTGAGAGGAATCAGATAAAGGTGCTCAAGAAAATGAGCATAACTTCTGTGCACAGTGCATTCAACGTGTTCTCTAAAGGAATCAGATATGAATATTTTTATATTATACTCCCAACCTTTTCAAAAGAATAAAATGATAAATCATGTACCGGTTTTATCCCAGAACACCCTTTGTATACTGGGTTCTACCCTGGTAAACTTTGGTTTCTCCTGGGACAATATATATACGATAATACCACAGTGTGTTTTGATATGTTTGATATCTCAACGAGTTGAAAGTGAGTTTTTTTTCGCGAGGCTTGCCGAGCGAAAAAAACTCACTTTCAACGAGTTGAGATATCAAACATATCAAAACACACTATGGTATTGTTGTATTTATCTTATACCGACCATTTTTGTTCTTTTCTGCATTTTTAAAAGGGTTTTGGGGATGATTTCGTGTCAAAATGTCGACTCATCTGGAGTCTCCAATCTATATGACATAGGGGTATGTGTTATAGATAATCTATAACACATGGGCTATATCTTCAACAGGTATAAGATAAACCATGATGTGACATGCTACATTTCCACATGATGCATAAAGTAATAATTTAATCAGTTATAATCCTTTAAGGGGTTTAATGACACTTCCCATAGCCAGGGTCACATCGTGTCGAGCAGTTTTACGGGTGGAGGAAGTCGAAGTACACGGAAAGAACCATCAAGCAACGGCGAGCAATTGTCAAACTCCCCAATGTACTAATTACGCATAATCAGGGTTAGCATTGGTTGAAGACAGGTGCACGATCGACGTGCAGTACGCCTTCGCTCACAGCGCCACCGTGCCCCAACGCCGGCAATCGGGATTAGGTACCTTGCCCAAAGACATAACGCAGTTACCCCTGGTGGGAATGGAACCGTGGACCTTTCATTTTGAAGTCCAATTCCGTAAACACTGAGCCACACTGTGGGAAGTACATGTTGTTTAATACGGTGTTTTTACCGTAACATGTTAATTTTACCGTGTTTTAAGGGTACATTTTTACAGTGCGGTTATATCACAGCCCAGCATACAAAGACAAGGTCTGTCATTATCTAACTCTTTTATTGCCAGGCTCTCGGTTGATTGATGAACATCAACCCGTGGATTGTTTTACTTACCGTCCCCTGAGTTCCAATGTGTTGTATGTGCCAGTAGGCACATATAACCACATTGGAACTCAGTAGACGTTATGTGCCAGTGTCAGCTTTTAACACCAGAAATGAAGGAATTCAGCATCCAGCTAATTCGTAACATGAAAATTGAACTGAAATTTTCTTTTCTTTTGATTCACATGAAAATAGTCTTTCTGATCAACATTTTTAACCAAAATGTGTTTTTTAATGCACTTTTAACAGATTTCCTACTTAAAATATGCTAGTTTTGCTCATTTCTACTTATTTGGTCGGTAGCCTATCCCATATCTATGACACTGACTGTATAAACACGAGGAAACATAAAATAAATTTGTGGGTCACTTGGTGATGACGGCGTTGAGCCCTTGGAAGTATCCGATAACTATAGAGACGGGGTGGTGGTGGTTGGGGGAGGGGGTGGTAGGTATGCCTTTTGGAGCACAGGATTAATCACTGGAGAACCTCGACAAACCAGTGGCCGACCAACGTGTTACAACTAAAACTAGATCAAGAAGAACTTCAGGATGGTAATTACCCAGGTTTGTATGGGGCCACAGGCATGTTAATCCAAAGATGGGAATGCGTCTTTAACACTGTAAGCGCTAAGTGACATGCATTTTTTTTTAATTCGAAATTACGATATTTATCTTGAAATTGCGAGAATTAATCTCGTAATTTCGAGATTAAGAGTCGAAATTTTGCATTAAAATCTCAAAATTTGAGGATAAAAGGTCGAAGTTTTGAGATTTTAAGTCGAAATTTCAACTTTCTATCTCGGATTTTAATTCGGGGTAGAAAGTTGAAATTTTGTCTTGAAATCTCGAAATTTTTAGATCAAACGTCAAAATTTCCAATTAAAAAAAATATAAAAATTATACATGTCACTTTGACGCTTTGGTAGCACTGAGCCACTTGTAGACTGTCTATTCACATTAAGATCACATTAGGTTCATGGGAAAATGAGGCAAGCAAAGAGAGCTGTTTGAAAAATACGGATAAGCGCCGATTGCTATCCAGGGCCAACCTTAAGTACCACCCTATCTCCAGGCATAGCTAAGTATTTTTGGCAGCTGGTTTTAAACAGACATCTGGATTTCATGGCCTTATTTGGAATATTTTGAAATACTTTACCGCCTTTACCGCTGGGCTCGAGGAAACAGCCCCACCCGCTTGACTGCCACTGGTATGTGGTGGCTCCAGAAATCGTGAAACGCTTTGCGAGTCTGTTTTTTATTGGGGTTCAAAAGTCAGGGTGGCATCGTGTCGAACAGTTTTACGGATGAAGGAAGCTGGAATGCTCGGAGAGACCCACCGAGAGATGTTGAGTAACTGCTGGACTCTCCAAATTGCAAATTTATCACCTACAGGGCTAGCAGCAGTTTAAGGCAAGTGCCCTATCAATATGTAATACGTCTTAGTATACGCAGTATGCGCAGTTGGGATTAAATATCTTGCCCAAGGACACAACGCAGTTACCGTTGGTCAGGATCGAACTTTGCGACATTTCGATTTAATGTTCAATGTTCTAACCACTGAGCTACTGCGCTCTCAATCCGATTGCAATATCCAAAGTCAAACATACACTCACTTGAATTTAACATTGGTTTCTGATCATATATAAAACTTGGAAGTTTCGAAACTATTTAGCCAACGGAAACTAAGTTATTGTGCGTAGGCCTGACTCCCTGTATACTGTCGCTCGAAGATGGGTAACTTATGCCTCCTCCACCTGGGTGCGAGCACAAAAAAAGTACCAGGGCGTGACAACCGTTACTTATTCCCAGTTCCTTATTCGACATTCGTTATCAACCAATAAAATCGAACGAATGTCGAATAAGGAACTGGGAACAAGTAACGGTTGTCACATCAGGAAAAGTACCACCGATTTATCTAAAAGATAAATCGAAGAAAATTGAACAACGGCAGCACACTGAACATGGTAAAGATAAGACAACTCTGATTTTTTTATTTATTTGTGTTTAACTTTAACAACACTTTCAACAGCTGCGGTCACCTCGCGTCAAACACTTTTATGCGTGGATGAAATCGGAGTACCCTTAGAGAACCACCGAGTAGCGGCGAGCAACTGTTGCAAGGTTCAATCTGTGCCAAGGGATAAACGCGTTGCGTCCTTGGGCAAGCCGGCACTTCACCCTTTACCCAACGAATCGGCCGCATCCGTCCTCGTAATATGCAAATTCGGGAGCGCGGTGCCTCAGTAGGTAGAGGTGCGGGCTGCAAGCAGAGAGGTCCTCGGTTCGAATCCCACCTGCGGCAACCGCGTTGTGTCCTTGGGCAAGATACTTCATCTCCATTGCCCGCGTGGGGGGCACGGTGGCGTTGTGTACTAAGACGTACTGCAAGTCGATGGTGCACTTGTCTTCAACCAATGCTAACCCTGCGCTTGCGTGGAGTTAGTATGTTGGGGAGCTGACAGTTGCTCGCCGTTGCTCGGTGGTTCTCTCCGGGTACTCCGGCTTCGTCCACCCGTAAAACTGTCGCGGTCATGATTAGCCATTGTGCATAAATATGTGATCTTAAGCACCAATAAATAAATAAATAAATATAAATAAATAAATAAATAAATAAATAAATAAATAAATAAATAAATAAATATGCAAATTCAGCAGTTGAAAAAATATTATTTTTCAAAAACTTTCAACAAAACCATATCATGTGACCCCTCGTTGGAACAAGCTCGTCGAGCTCGTTCCAACGAGGGGTCACATGATATGGTTTTATTGAAATTTTTTGAAAAATTGGAAAAAATGATATTTAAAATAATAAATTTTGATATCGTCTGCGTTGGGTAAAGGATTGGGTAAAGGATTAATCTCGATTGCTCACGCGGGAGCACGATGGCACTGTGTACAAAGGCGAACTGCCCGTCAATGGTGCACTTATCTTCAACCAATGCTAACCTGCTTGCGCGGAGTTAGTACGGTGGGTAATCTGGCAGTGCTCGCCGTTACTCTCAAGTTCTTTCTGGGTACTTCGTCGGCTTCCTCCTCCCGAGCAACTGTCAGCTCCCCAACATACTAACTCCACACAAGCAGGGTTAGAATTGGTTGAATACAGGTGCACCATCGACGTGCAGTACGCCTTAATACACAGCGTCACCGTGCCCCCACGTGGGCAATGGGGGTGAAATGTCTTGCCCATGGACACAACGCGGTTGCCGCAGGTGGGATTCGAACCGAGGACCTCTCGGCTAGCAATTTGGATGTCACTGGAGTAAGCTCACTGACATAAACATTTATTTCTATATGTTGTGTTATATCTTGTGCGAGTGGAGTGTATATTTTTCTGAACCACATGGATTAATTTCTTGGTTTTTTCATGCACTTTATTCATTTTCTTTGAAGCACGAGCAAACTTAAAAAAATAAGGGTTTTTTCTTACCCGTGCGATTTTTTTTAGGTTTTCCCAGGGGTTTTCGCGCATATGTTCTCTTTACTTTTTTTTACAATAGGATGTTTGCCGCAACCCAAATTCATAATAGCAGTTATCTGGTGATAGAAACCAGAAAGGATAGTAGCCAGTCATCGTTGTGATAGTCTTACCCGTGGTTGAATCCGGCTATATTAGTGGTAGCGGAAGGTGGTAGCAGTTGTAGAAGCAAAACTCAGAAGTAGATCACTGTAGCGATAATAATAATAATAATAACACTTTGGCCGGGGCATGAACATAGGTGGGGGTGGATGGGTAGTCAAGCACCAAAAAAATGTGCGAAAACAGTTAACCCTTTACCAAACGTAACGGAAAACCGGCCAGCGCTATTCTCAGAAATCGCCAATTAATTTTCATTTTTTGTCTCACAAACATAGGTTATGACCCCTAATTGGAACGAGCTCGTCGAGCTCGCTCCAATGAGGGGTCATAACCTATGTTTTTGAGACAAAAAATGAAAAAAATTAGTTATTCAAGATTTTTTTTTTACAAGTGTCGTCTGCTTTTGATGTTAGTTAAAGGGTTAATGCATTTTTTTTCCTTTTTTCACTGTCTTGGCATATTTTGTGTCCCAAACTGTAACAAAATGTCACCAATTGATCATAAAAGCCCATTTAGAAGCATTATTAACAAAAACTAACCCCCTTAAGATAAAAATATTGGAGAATTTCATCCCAAACTGACTTATGGATGGGGATTGGGGGCCCAATATTGAGCGGAAAAAAATTGCCCAACAATTTTCTCCCAAAGTGAACAAAAATATCCATTCACAACATAATTCATTCATATTAAGTTTTTTTAATGGAACATTCTTTTAAATAAAGCATAGTATATATAATATTATCTAATGAGTCATAATCGCTAGGTGGGACTGATTTTTCAAAATGAAAAAAAATGAAAATATTAATTTTTACAACAAAAACAAAAAAGTCTGATTTAACAAAAACAAAAGCCTTTTTGATCGCTATCCTGGTATACAACTGCGATAACAAAAACAAAAACACAAGGTTTGCCCTTCTGGAGTCAGAACAAAAACAAGTTCCCATTTTCTCAACCAATATTTGCAACATCTACACGGTCACAGTGTAAGCAGTAGTAAATCAATTATGGGCACAACAAGGGGCGCGGTGGCTCAGTTGGGAGAGGTGCAGGCTGCAAGCCGAGAGGTCCTCGGTTCGAATCCCACCTGCGGCAATCGCGTTGTGTCCTTGGGCAAGACATTTCACCCCCATTGCCCACGTGGGGGCACAGTGACGTTGTGTACTAAGGCGTACTGCACGTCGATGGTGGACCTGTCTTCACCCAATGCTAATCCTGCTTGTATGGATTTGGTATGTTGGGGAGTTGACAGTTGCTCGCCGTTGCTCGGTGGTTCTCTCCGGGTACTCCGGCTTCCTCCACCCGTAAAACTGTCACGGTCATGGTTAGCCATTGTGCAGAAGTATGTGACTTTAAACACCAATAAATAAATAAATAAATAAATAAATAAATAAATAAATAAATAAATAAATAAATAAATGGGCACAACAGGCACAGTGCTCACATATGCCTGTATATGCCATGATTTACAAAAACTAGACTGTTCGAAGTGCATATCACTACATATCAGAGACAAAATAAGGAAAAGCTTATCTAAATTTGGTTTAAAATCAAAGGTTTCTGGGGAAAAGAATAATTGAGTTTCATTTGCAAGGTAAACAACGAGAAACTTGATTTGTAAGAATATTAAGCCACACATTTAGTTTGTCTCAATTTTTGATCTGGTTTGATTGGGGTTTCACATCGCTTTCAACAACTATGGCTATATGATGCCTATATCACAACGTTGTTAGTTCTCAAGATGAATGTAGAATTGTTCAAACAGATCCATTGGGTGGCCGTAGAAGTTCGCCAACCACTGGAGGAACTAACACGCTCATCCACACAACACCTCAGTATATAAGGATAAAACAAATTCCTTAGAATTTGCTACAACAATTTAGTATTAAAATGTCTGTATGAACAGCCAGGCCATCGCTGTTGTGCGTTAACAACCTGGCTACCAAATGTGGACCTATTATACCCGGGCCCACACGGGGTTCAAGCTATACAGTAATGTGTCTTTGTGAACTGATGTAAATCTGAAAAAAACTTGCATCTGATAGAGTAAATGGAAACATGTTTGGACATATAAAAATATGCATTGGATCAGTGTGCATTACGCGTTTTGAGTTTGTGTTTGAGTGCCAAAGTTTTGTATGTAAAATGTATGAAAAGGGGGTGGGTCCCCCAAAATGTCATGGAAAAAATATGCAGGAAAGGGTGGGTGGGTCAAAAAATCTACAAATAAAAAAAAATTCCACCAATGTTCACGCATTTTTTCCGCCCACTGATTTGACCGGTCGCTGATTTGTTACGGTTCTCAGGTGAGAAGGTCTTGATTAGCCCTGTTTTCCCCAAATGCCTCCTTATCCCCACGCCTTTTCTCCCCCACCCTCGACACTCTGCAGATGAACTGCTTGATGAAATCCCGTACCCAATTCTTCCCAATCTCTCCGATAAGCATACTAAACCTCTCCTTTGTGGAAAGTGTTCCAGGGTCTCCACTACGCCTAAATTACACATTTGTCACTCCTTTTCATTGTCATTCCCAGTTTTTTCCCCCGAGCTACAGCGACCGCGACGTCGTCTTGAACAACAGTGGCCCGCCAAAGGTGCCATCAAGGTACTCTTCAAAACCTGATTTCAGTTTACATCTGAATAGTTTACAATTGATCAAATGATTGAGTTTTAACCGACCAACGCTCTTCACAAATATCGCTATTCAACTTTTATTATTTTTTTTAATTTTTGTCCCAACAACCTAACCTATGACCCCTCATTGGTACGAGCTCGTTCCAATTCGGTTTTATAAGCTATATTTTGAGTGCAAAAAATGGAAATGCTAAGTTATTCATGAATGAGTTTTTGCAAGTCTCGTCCATTGTCCAAGAAAACAGCCACGTCAGCGATTTGTATTTTATAGTGATTAATAAATGACGGAAAATAAAATAAATTAATTTAGAAAACATAAAAAAGTGAAAATATGGATAGCGGCGCTGGAAGTTTAGGTCCAGTTTTATCCTCGAGATATTTCGAACCAATGTGTGGATATTCAGTGGGGTTGAAAAGGTGCGTGCTGAAACTCTCGAGGGCTCTTCACATTTTTTTTCTTTACTTGGGTTCAACGAGAATTTCCACATCCAGGGTCACTTCGTGTCGGACAGTTTTGCGGATGGAGGGAGCCGGTATACCCGGAGAGAATCACTGAGTAGCGGCGAGCATCTGTCAGACTCCCCAAGTTACTAACTCCGAATGAGTAGGGTTAGCATTTTTGACGACAAGTGAACCAACTCTTCTTGCACAACGCCAATATGTATAGTATGAGTGAAAGATGCAGCATAATCACAAACTAAGTATCTCACTACTTCTATGTTGATAACACCAGAATCTGACATCAGTTTCTGGAAAGCTCTGTAAGAGCTTCCCAGAAACTGGTGTCAGATTCTGGTGTTATCAACATGGAAGAAGCAGAACACATCGTTTCTAGTGGTTATGCTGCAACTTGTACTGTAAATTGTAACATTAGTAATATATACAGCGTATAGTGCAACCCACATGGTTTGATTCCTTGAGTAATCTGGAAGTTGTGCAATTTCTGCCACCACAAGGCTTTCTGAAGAAGCCATCCTCGGGAGTATTTTTGCTGTGGATATTTTTCGTTTCCTCGGCATTGCTGATTGCTGAGGGTTAAATACCAGGGTTGCAGAGAGAACCACCAAGCAATGGTGAGCAACTATCAGACTCCCAGACACACTAACTTCGCACAAGCGGGGTTAGAAGTGGTTGAAGACAAGTGCATCATCAACGTGTAGTCTGCTATTATTTATTTATTTATTTATTTATTTATTTTATTTATTTATTTATTTATTGGTGTTTAAGGTCACATATTTCTGCACAACGGCTAATCATGACCACGACAGTTTACGGGTGGAGGAAGTCGGAGTACCCGGAGAGAACCGCCAAGCAACGGCGAGTAACTGTCAGCTCCCCAACATACTAACTCCACACAAGCAGGGTTAGCATTGGCTGAAGACAAGGGCACCATCGACGCGCAGTACGTCTTAGTACACAACGCCACCGTGCCCCCCACGTGGGCAATGGAGGTGAAGTGTCTTGCCCAGGGACACAACGCGGTTGCCGCAGGTGGGATTCGAACCGAGGACCTCTCGGCTTGCAGCCTGCACCTCTACCTACAGAGCCACCGCGCCCACGTAGTCTTCTATCGCACACAGCATCAAAGTGTCCCCATATGGGCAATCGGGAAAAGTGCCTAGCACAAGGACACAATGCAGTTACCCCTGGTGGGGATCGAACCGAGAACCTTTCGGCTTGAAGTCCAATGTCGTAACAACTGAGCCACCGAGCTCCTGTCGTGATTTATAAATGACGGAAAATAAACTAAACTAAAACTATAAATTATTTTAAAAAACGAAAAAATATGAAGGTATGGATTGTGAGGCTGGAAGTTTCGATTCAATCTTATCTTCAATATATTTCGAACCAGTGTATGGGGATTCAATCGGGTTCAACAAGACCATGGATTTTGAAACCCCGAAAACTCTTCACCTTGTGGTGAGACTTGATGCTCACATCCGGGACCTATCACACTTCAGCTAACTGACGCCACTGGTCATGATTTTCGATGTCATGTTGGAACGTTTTTTGTGTTCGCCAAAAAATGATGAAAGCGCTAAAAAAGTAGTAATACCTTAATTGATCTGATGTCAAATGCCTAAAATCAATCAGGGTTAACGCCTTTCAATAAACAATAGGGCGATAATTATAAAAAAAAAATTGTACGAGTAACAACTTGGACAAAGTTTGTCACAATTTCGGCATATCGACACTCGCAACAAAAGACTTACGTCATACACACTTAATTTGCACCTTCTGATGTTAAAAATCTGTCCTATAGCCTCTAGGCTGACTGTTCTGATTGGTCAACAAAATTACAAACAGGGGGTCAGTATTGACCATCGACAATATTTAAGCATCCAAAATGACAGGTTCTGCATGACTACCTTCACATTCAGCAACTTTGAGAGGCAATGTGTTATATAACGCATCTGGCTCGTGAATACCGAAATAGTCTTGTTGTTCGACCTGTCCAGACATGAAATTATAACCAGTTGATGCTGATATCATAGCAGCTGAAACTCGAAGGTAAACCTAGATTTTTATATTTGTCGGTTGATTTGAATCTGACACAAGTTTGTGGGATGTTTGAAGTAACAGTAGAATGAATTTACAAACTTTACAGTTGTTTCGTGTGCAATTATATATAAAAGACTAGGAACTAATATTACAAAACTTCCAGAAGGCCACACAAAGTAAATCTTCTGTTTCTCGGGCCATTGTTTGTAAAATTGCATGCGGGCGAGCGTTTTTTTATTTTATTTTTTATTTTGTGTAATTATTTCTTTGCCATTAAAAGTTCATGTTCTTGGTTTATGTTTTAGGACTCATAATATACGGAATAGCATGGGTGGTAGTGTATTTCGTCCCTTGAGAGCAAGAAGGCTTTGCAATGCTAAGGCATTGCAAAGCCTTCTTGCACTCAAGGGACAAATTTATCAGTTTTAATTATGGGGCTAGATAGGTAATTATTTGATTTTAGACGGCGTTGTTTTTACATGCTTTTTCTGTCCGATGACGTCGACCGGAAATCGAAAGTATACTCATACGTAAACAAAAGCAAAGGCTTTGGAATTTTCCCCAATGCAGCTCTGTCGCCGTGTTTTGAAGAATTTTTATCTCCTAGCTTTGTTCTTGGATACATAAAGCACATTTGGCCACAAGTTGTTTTCTTGAAATATTATTAAATTATCAGTTCTGGTGCGAATACGGCAGCAGACTTCCAGGAACCAGTGGTGCATACAGTCAACTCTATGAGTTGATTACACATGTTTCGTGTTCTATACCCCCCCCCCCCCCCCAACCTTCATTTTGATGTACATTTTGTGTATATTTAATTTGAATTGAAGGAATATCAGAAGTGAGAATTTTCAAAATAAACAAAATTTCATTACTGATATAGTCCCTTAACTTGGGTAAAATATCAGACATAAACCATTTAATTTTTATTTTTTTAAAGTTTACTTTGGTTATAAAAAGAGAGCAGCCAAAAGGACCATGCGGGAGGGCCTGAGAAACAGATGTTTAATTTTTTTGGCCTAACTGTATTTTGAAGAAATGTATTTTCTGTCTTTGACGATACATGATAAAAATGGGGTGTTAGCATTTTAACCCTCGCTAAACGAAACGGTCAAAACCGCATATCGCTATTTGTAAAAACACTTTCCAATTCTATTATTTTTATTCCATGCCTCCAAAACAGGTTATGACCTCATCATTCGAAAGAGCTCATTGACCTCGTTCCAATGATGGTCATAAGCTATATTACTGTAGAAAAAAATGAAATATTTCGGTTATCAGTACATTTTTGCAAGTGTCGTCTTATAATATATAATGGACACCTTTCGCATAATGAACGACGACTGATAAGAAGTACGAATGCTAATAGCTGTAAAGTTATCGGACTGTCAAAAAACCTTTTAGCAGATTTAGATTTGTCAACTTCGAGTCCATTTTGAGAAAATCATAACTGTCATAATGGAGGGGGGGGGGGGGGTGAGGAACGCTCTCAAACATTTTACTATATGATATATCTGAGAGTTTTGATGATAACCTGTAATCGTAACTTCGGAAAAGCGAAAACGACGACTGACTGGAAGAACACAAATTCTGGTGACGTAGTACCCCATTCGTAATTATCAGTCATCGTTCATTGTGGGAAAGGTCTCCAATAACACTCTGACCGACCGCTGATTTTTTGTGGTTCTTGGATGAGAAGGCCTTGATTAACCCATGTGCTACCAAATACATACCGATCCTCACCTCTCCTCCCAACCATTATCCCCCACCTCTCCTCCAACCAGGATAGCGCCGGTGGGTTAGAGGGACTACAGCTCGGTTGGAACTCGGGGAGGGCAACCCCTCCCCCCCCCTCCTCCCCCAGTCTTTGGGGGAAATCGACTACATTCGTCGGAGATAAAATTATACAAACACCATGAAGATAGAGATAAAACCTCTGCTTTCCCGATACACGTGCACAATAGGAATAACCCGATGGGCATATAATACAAACTTCTCATAGCTGTCAGTTGTGGGTAGTCATATTAACCCTTTTACTTCCACGCCCACTTTATCCATATATGGAGGCCCTCTATGTACGCCTGAATACGAGGACGTTTAATAAATTTTATGACATTTTTGAAACTCTATCATCTGATTAACTGTTGGAAAGGGCTATCTGGACCCTTTCCAACAATTAATCAGGTGGTAGGTTTGATCTGCGCATACCAGAACGTATACATATAATCATTATAAAATGTGTGACAATAGTCGCTTTCGGCAGCGAAACTGTTAACATAAACTCAAATATTTGAATATATCTGGAGATATTTGAGTTTAATGTTAACTTGGCTGCCCTTAATTGCCGGCTTCCTTACCATAACTTTTCATTTTGAAAAAATATCGCGATATTTTGCATTTCACCGAACTAGGTGTCCACATAGTGAGTTCCTCGTCTTCGACTACTTTCCTGAACAAGTGTCCCTGGAGAGGGTTTTCAGTCTCGACTAAGTGAAAACTTTAATGTCTCCGTGGGAACCCACCCTAGAAGTAAAGT
Source organism: Pictodentalium vernedei (assembly GCA_031216915.1). Lineage (NCBI taxonomy): Eukaryota > Metazoa > Mollusca > Scaphopoda > Dentaliida > Dentaliidae > Pictodentalium > Pictodentalium vernedei. The sequence goes on from CM062296.1 coordinate 811,504,428, forward strand.
AGTGTCGGTTTACGATCATAGACACGCTGTTTTACTGGTAAATTAGGACTCGGTCACCAATGCCTGGAGTGGAAGTCCTCTACAATGAGCAAGGATTGCGTGAACTTGGCTTTATCTCCATTTTGCGGTCACGATTAGCCCTTGTTTAGAAAGATGTGACCTTAAAAATAAATTAAATAAATAAATAAATAAATAAATACAGTTAAAGTCCTGTCACGAATAGTGCGCTATTCTAGGCTTAATTGCGCGTTGGAATTGCGCGCAATTGCCATATCGAATGGCATCCAAAGCACGGCAGGTTCTCTTGGTTACTCATAGCAAACACATGCAATGTTTCTGCCAATGGACCTCCGGGTTACCCGGAGGTCCATTGGCTGAAACATTGCTTGTGCACAGGCCATATGTACAGAATTTGATAGCTTTACTTGGGCCATAACGCGTACATTAACGCGCATATCAACGTGTTATTTGTGCGCATTTCATGACAGGACTTCTAGTTTTAACTGTAAATATATAAATAAAGATATAAATATATAAATAAATAGATAAATAAATAATCAAATAATTAATTAAATAAATAATTAATTAAATAATTAAATAAATAAATAATTAATTAATTAATTAATTAATTAAACAATTAATTAATTAAATAAATAATTAACTAAATAATTAACTGATTAATTAAATAATTAAATAATTAAATAAATAAATAACACACTTTACTACACGCTCAGTCGGTGTCTCGATAGCTTCTTCATTCTTTCTAGTCGAGCTCGATGGTTTCATCACCTCGGAATGTCACTTTGGGCTATGTTTGAAGAGAATAAAATAACTGAGTCATTCAATGAAATATCTAAGCGAATTAAATGGTTTTATTTGGTGAATTGTGGATTGTTCTGTAGGTGTTATCTGGAGAAGTTGGATTTTGTTTGTTCACTTTTACACAATTTCCTGTCAGTTTCCACTTATTTTGATCTAACCGCTCCGGTGAGCTAATTGCTACTGTGGTCCTATAGCTGCAGGCAATGTTTGTTTTAATGATTCAGTTTATTGTGATTGGACAGACGGTCACAATGGCGGAATTACATTAGCAAACATTTACCGCCATGTGATGCAAAAATATTATTGGTGCGTACGATACGGATCATCTATCGGGAGTAACGGTGGATCACTGGTGCGCATGAACACGGAGACTTTTCACAGAAATGCGACACGTTTTACAACCAATGACAGGGGGCGCGGTGTCTCAGTGGTAAACTGTTGGACTTATGTGCCAGAGGTCCTGAATTCGATCCCCGTCCGGGACGACCCGCGTTGTGTCCTTGGGCAAGGCACTTTACCCCGGATGCCTGCATGGGGGCACGATGACGTCGTGTACTAAGGCATACTGCACGTCGATTATGCACATGTCTTCAACCGCTGTAACCCTGCTTGAACAAAGTTAGAATGTTGAGGAGCTGACCGTTGCTCGTCGATGCTCGGTGGTTCTCTCTGGGTACTCCGGCTTCCTCCACCCGTGAAACTGTCACGGTCACGATTAGCCATTGTGCATAAGTATGTGACCTTAAACACCAATAAATAAATAAATAAAAATAAATAAATAACAACCAATGGCGCGGGAAGAATCCGAGGGAAAGGGCTATCAAAAAGGGCACTTGACTCTGTGTATGAGTTGAGATCGATCGGGAATTTACAACATATCATAATTGTAATGTGATACCCCCTAGTATTGGGATTATATACATATCCCTTGAGAGGAACAAGGTGCCAACTGCAATGCTAAAGCATTGCAGATGGCACCTTGTTCCACTAGAGGGACGATGTAAATATTTAGAAAACCGATTGTATGGCTTCTTTTTGGTGACCGAAATCAGTCACTATACCTGATAACCCTCCCACCAGCACGCCAGCATTGGCACTGGCACGCGTAAAATACGTTAGAAACGAATACGAGAGATTCTCAGTTACAGTTTTCGGAAAATAGCATATTTCCGCAAACGCACTAATGGCGAAAAGGGGCACACACTGCCACCTAGCTTTAGGGTAAGGGGGCAGATGCACCCCTCCGTTTCAACAGCTCTTTTTTATTATAAGCTAGTGTAGTTGACAATGAAACCGACACCGTGGGTCTAAATGGACAGTACATTTATAAACTATTGGCTTGGGAGCGCGCTTGCTCAGTGGTTACGGAACTGGACTTCAGACCGTTCGATCCACACCAGGGGTAACTGTATTGTGTCCTTGGGCAAGGCACGTAATCCAGATTGCCGTGAATGGTGGGGCTTGTACTAATGTGTATTGCACGTCGATGGTTCAACCACTGTTGACTCTGCATGTGTGGAGTTGGTACGTTGGAGAGTCTGATAGTTTCTCGCCACAGCTCGGTAGTTCTCCCCGGGTACCCCGACTTCCTCCACCCGTAAAACTTTGACAGGAGGTGTCTCTGGCTGTCGAAAGTATCGTTAAACACCAATAAAAACAGCTGCTAAACTGGCTTCAAATTTGCGTTGCTGCCGCAGTATAGCCAAAGATGCCCAATGTGACCTTAAACATCAACAAACCAACAAATGTTGACTGCGGACACGCCTCCAGTTAATGCCAGGTATGTTCACGCCTCATTTAACCCTCCCGTCCATGTCATTGAATAATCTATTTGCATGGCCGTAGCGACGGTATATAGGGACCATATATTTGGGGCTGAAATACTTAGGATGGAAAGCCAAACAGTTACTTGCCCTTGCCCTGTGGTTATTTCCCGATACTCTGGCATACATAAAAACCTTCTGAACATCAGATTGTATTTTAAATAATAAGTTATTGTGGCTATCTTAATGTTATTCTGAGTAGAAATGATTATAAGGTCAGCAATTCTTCTCAAATATCTATCTAAACAGTCAGTGTTTGCTCTTGTCATAAAATCTGAATCATATGGCTACCAGAAGGTGTGTCAACAAACCTATCCTTATTGAAAGTGTCCAAAAGTTTGAGGTCACCACGTTCGCTTTAGTTTCCGCAAACACTCCTTGCGCGTCATTGAACTTTTAAAAAATATTAGAGCATTAGACTTGGAATCCAAAGGTCGACGGTTCGATCTTTACCCACGTCAACTGCATTGTGTCGTTTGAGCAGTTACTTCAACCCAATTGCCTATGTGGGAGCACGGTCGCGCTGTGTATAGGGGCGTAGTACTTCGACCAATGCTAATCTTGCTTCCGCCCGACAGTAAGTTGAAGAGTCAGTTACTCGCTGTTGCTCTGGGTAATCCGGCTTCTCTCATCTGTAAAACTGCCAGGCACGATATGACCTTGGCTCTTGAATGTGTCGCTGGACTTCAATAAACAAACGCACAAGTCTATCAAAACCGTTGCACCCAGAATGTTTAGAGATAGAGGTTTTACTAGTTCTTCGTGTTGTGTCCTTGGGCAAGGCACTTTATCCCGGTTACCTACATGGTGGCACGATGACGCCATGCTCTAAGGCGCACTGCACGTCGATGGTGCACATGTCTTCAACCGCTGTAACCCTGCTTGAGCGGAGCTTGAACAGAGTTAGAATGTCGATGACCCGAAAAACTGTCACGGTCACTGTGCATACGTATGTGACCTTAAACGCCAATGAAATAAATTAAATAAATAAATTTAATAAATAAATAAATAAATAAATTTACTAGTTCTTAGTGTCGTCCTGGTAATTGTAGAGTCTCTTTGGTAAAACAAAGTAGGGCAATGTTTTTTTTTTAACCATTTCACTACCACGCCCACTTTAGCCATATATGGAGGACCTCTATTTATGCCTGTATGCGAGGAAGTTTTATAAAATTTATGACTACTTAAAACTCTATCATCTGATTAATTGTTGGAAAGGGCTCTGAGCACTTTCCAACAAGTCATCAGATGGTAGTTTTGACCTGGGCATACCAGAACGTTCAGATAATCATCGTAAAATAGGTGACAATAATCGCTGTCAGGAGCATAAGTGGTAATCTCATAGAAAACGTCTCTTTACTGGTGTAAAAGGACCCGGTCAGTTGCGTTTGGGTGGAAGTCCTTTGTAGTGGGTTAGTTATAAACGATTGTCTCAACTTTCCTTTACACTTGCGCTGCGGTCGCGGCGTGGTCATACTTGCTTAAAATAGCCGAAATCCTCAAGAATCAATTCTGACCAACTAACGGGCGGCCCCACTCACTTCCCTCTGTCTTGTTTTAACTCTCTGACCAGGGTAACGGTCATATCCCTACAGCGCTATTCATAAAAATCGCCATTCACATTTCATTTTTAATTTTTTTCATCCCCGTGAGAACCCTGGGAAGATGAGCAGTGCTTCTTTACTGTGGGAAACAAGTTTTGGTTTACTGGAAAAATAGGAATAGTGGAGGTAAAGTTTCGGCTATTTCATTTCCGGGATGCCCGATGTTATTATTTTTCACAGAATTTTCGCCTTGTCAACCTCCGTGACGTGACGCAGAGGCTATTTACTAAGACAACTCGCGGGTGGAACCCCTGGTAAAATAGGACCCTGAAGCAACGCCTGGGTGGGCAGCACAGATAAAAGCGATTGGCTAAACTGGACTTCATACCTATGTTGCCGTTATGGCATAGCCAGAGATGCTGAAAGTGACGGCAATAACTGTTTTCTGCCTCCATAAAATAGCTTATGACCCCATTGAGGGGTCATAACTGTTTTGGAAGCTAAATAAAATTTTAGTTGAGAAAATATTCGGTTGGCAAATGTCTTCTAGTCGTGTCGGGTATAAAAAAGTGAAAGTCATGTGTTTGGTTTGGGACTGTTTGGTTTGGGAATGTTTGGTTTGGGACTGTTTGGTTTGGGACTGTTGGTTTGGTTTCTGTTGGTTTGGGGTTAATTATGCTTTCAAGAATTAGAATACCTCAGTTCAAACCAGTGCTACTCGCTCACAGAAGAATTCGGGAGAGCTGTAACTCAGGGAGAGATGCAGGCTGCAAGCCGAGAGGTCTTCGGTTCGAATTCCACCTGCGGCAACCGCGTTGTATCCTTGGGCAAGACATTTAATCCCAATTGCCCACATGAGGGCACTGTAGCTTTGGGTTCTAAGGCGTACTGCACGTCGATGGTGCACTTGTCTTCAACCAATGCTAACCCTGCTTGTGTGGAGATAGTACGTTGGGGAGTCTAACAGTTGTCGTTGGTTCTCTCTGGGTACTCCGTTTTCCTCCACCCGTGAAACTGTCCGACCTTGGCTTTCGAAAGTGTCGCTAAACCCCAATAAATAAATAAATAAATAAATAAATAAATAAATAAATAAATAAATAAATAAATAAATAAATAACACCTCAGTTCAAACCACTGCTACATTGTACTCGCTTACAGAAGAATTCCCCATTGTCGAAATCTGAATGCTGTGTTAGTCGACTTCAGTTCATTTGGACAGAACATATGCCGGTGGCGTGGACAGTTCCCCGAAACAATCTATTTTGACAGGTCACTGATAATTGGGTATGACAAGGGAATAAAGCGAAAAGATAGATATACATTTTCAAAAGCAATAATTACACCGTATCCAATAGCAACACATGGTTGAGATTTTATGTCCTCGAATTTCGCTGGTGCGCATTGGTATTACCTGCCGCTTTGAAAAATTCCTGATGGAAGATTACACCTATTGTAAATTAATAATGGAGGGGGAAAATTTTTTCTCTAGTTACAAAATCAATAAATCCAATACCACATTCTCCGATTAATGTATAGTTAATCAACCTGACTGAGTTTGCCCAATTAAATTACATAACGGGAATGTGTATGCAGAGTTCACCTGCCAGGTGAATGAACAATTTTACCTTTAATGTTAATGGCCTGGTTTGTGTTGCCTCAACGTATTAATAGATAGATAGACACTTTATTCAGCAGCATGCATGTTTTTTTACGATGCAACAAATTTCAGCTTATAAATAGCAACATACAGCACATTCTGCTGGGAGATGGCATAGCCAGATTGGCTGTCTACTTACCATCTCCTTCATGTCAGGTTGGGAGAATATTTCATCGAATTCAGACCAGTATATCATCCCCTGAGTTTCAATGTGTTCTATGTGCCAGTAGGCACATAGAACACATTGGAACTCAGGGGACGAATGTCAAGTGAGGTACATTATCAGTGCACTATTTGTAATATTGCGAATGTAATAATGTATGCGTTTGAGTGAACGTGTGACTGTGGATGGGGCATTGAAATATTCCAATAAATTTGGCTCCCCATCCTCCAAACCAATGAAGACCAGAAGAAATGATGCTAATCGAAGTTGGTATATAGGGCAGTAGGTGAAATACACTGCCCCGACACCAGGGTGACACCAGTATCACTGGTGATAGTGCTTATCAACAGTGACACGAGTGCCTTGCTGGAATCAGGACAGTTTGTTTTGCTTGATAAAATATAGCCTCTGGTTCCTACGACACAGTGCCTGCACATTAGAGTTCGTGCTCCATTTCAGAGACGGGAAGATCTGCAAGCGTCCCACCGTAAGGAACAGGCGCTCGGGACAACTGCGTTGTGTCCTTGGGCAAGACACTTCACCCCATTGCCTATGGGGGCACGATGGCGTTGTGAACTAAGGCGTACTGCACGTCGATGGTGCACCCGTCTTCAGCCAGTACTAACCCTGCTGGTGTGGAGTTGGTATGTTGGGGAGCTGACAAGTGCTCGCCGTTGCTCGGTGGTTCTCTCCGGGTACTCCGCCTTCCTCCACCCGTAAAACTGCCATGGTCATGATTAGCCATTATGCAGAAATATGTGACCTCAAACACTAATAAATAAATAAATAAATAAATAAATAAATAAATAAATAAATAAATAAATAAATAAATAAATAAATAAATAAATAAATAAATAAATAAATAAATAAATAAATAAATAAATATGTTTGGGTATTGTCATTGTGTTTTATTTGTGAATTCCTTTAATTTAAATATTGCCGAGCGATAACGAGGATCTAACCCGAATGCAGACCAGCCGCGCAAAACTTCGCCCATAGTCATGGAACTTTTCCTGAGGCGGCGCCAGGATTTCCCCGACTGGGGGGGGGGGGTATGATCCCCCTATAGAGGAGGGCGGCTTGAGAGTCCCTAGTGTGAGAAATGTTTTTTTTAATTGAGAAAAAGTCGCAATATCGGTGACTCTAGAGGCGTTGAGAGAGTCAAAACGAAATGCCAAAAAAATCTGGCTTGGGAACTGGGGTGTCAAAAACCAGTGTCATGGCGATTCGCCAAGGCACCGGTTTTTATACCCTAGTTCCACAAGCCACAAATTTAAAAAGCGCGATATAAATTAAACCTAAAACTGCGCAGAAAGTTATTCTGGAAAGTGTCTGGTGTCGGACTAAAATAGACCTCGCGCAATGTTGGCTAATTAACTTTGCCCGTGCCATGGTGATTATATGCCCATCGTCCCCGCGGGAACCACGGTAAGTGAAGAAGTGCCTGTTTACTAAGGTAAACAGGCTCTATTTTACTGGTAAAATAGGACCCAGTCACCAATGCTTGGGAGGTGCAAACTCTCTCTAAAATGGGCAACATGGTTTATTAACGCTCACCCCTGGTCTTGTGTTGTTACTCAGGTTGTGGTCATGATTAGCCATTGTGCAAAAATGTGATCTTAAACACCAATAAATAAATAAATAAATAAATAAATAAATAAATAAATAAGTAAATAAATAAATATGCCTCTTAGGTTATTCCTATTGTGCACGTGTATCAGGTCTTCGGTGGTATTATCTTCGTGGGATTTGCATGATTTTATCTCCCTCGACGGGAGGCGCGATGGCGTTGCGGTAACCGGTTCTCGTCAGATCACCGAAGTTAAGCAAAGTCGAGCCCTGTTAATCATTGGATGGGTGACCGTCTGAGCGATCAATTCGGACTCCCGCGTGGTGTCCTTGGGCAAGGCATTTAACCCCGATTGTCCACATGGGGACACGATGACGCCATGTACTAAGGCGTACTGCACGTCGATGGTGCGCATGTCTTCCACCAATCTAACCCTGCCTGTGCTGCAGTCCGGAGTTACGATGTTGGGGAGCTGGCAGCTGCCCGTCGTTGCTCGGTGGTTCTCTCCAGGTACTCCGGCTTCCTCCACCCGTAAAACTGTCACGGTCATGATGAGCCATTGTGCATAAGTATATGACCTTAAAACACCAATAAATAAATATCTCCCCGACGAATTTGACCGAATGCCATGACGGGGGGGGGGGGGGTCTAACCCTCCGCAACGAGGGACATTACCCCCTTTGGCGCCACTCTTGCTCGTTTCATCTAAGCAGCAAGTGAGCAATAAAACTTAATCATGCCATGTGCATCATTATCATTGTTGCATGAGAGAAATTTGAAACAAATGACCGACATTCCGATAAGCAGTACACAAGGGTTGCGCCAGAGATGACGAAGGGGAGGGGTCAAAGAAGCTACCTCAACACCTGGTACCCTAGTTCCACAAGCCAAATTTTTTTAGCTTCATTTTGACTCTCTTGAAGCCTCTTGAGTCACGGGTATTGCGACTTTTTCCAAATTAGAACAAACATGTCACCCACCGGATAGGAACCATGATCGTCCCGGTGGGTCCGTGGATTCTCTAGCTCCCCTGTCGGGGATCATAGCCCACGCGTCTGGAAGTCCTGGCGCCACCCCTGTCAGTATATAATCACCTTGGCACAGGCAAAGTTAATTAACTAATATTGCACGAGTTCTATTTTAGTCCGATACCAGAAACTTTCCACAGTCACTTTCTACACAGTTTTAGGTTTGATTTATATTATTAAATTTGGCTTGTGGACCTAGGGTATCATCCCCGCGGGAACCCCGGGTAGTGAAGCAGTGTCTGTTCACTGCAACAAAAGGTTGTTTTACTGGTAAAATAGGACCCAGTCACCAATGCTTGGGAGGTGCAAACCCTCTCTAAAATGGTCAACATAGCTTATTAACGGCTCACCCCTGGTCTTGTGTTGATACTCATGTTGTGGTCATGATTAGTCATGTGAAAAAATGTGACCTTAAACACCAATAAATAACTAGGGTATCAAAAACCGGTGCCATGGCACTGGTTTTTGACACCCTAGTTCCCAAACCACAGTTTGTTTTGGCATGTCGTTTTGACTCTCTCAACGCCTCTGGAGTATTGCGACTTTTTCCCACTTAAAACAAAATATTCTACTAGGGGTTCTCTAACACCCCACCCCCCCCCCCCCTCCTTCCTCTGTAGGAGGTCGTAGCCCTCGCGTCTGAGAAATGGCGTGATTGGTCTGCATTCGGAATTTCGGATTAGCTCTTCGTTATCGCTCGGGCAATATTTGGGTGATACAAATCCCAGCTCAACCACTTTTCATTTGTTTCTAGCGCCCCTGCTTTCAACTCAAAGTGGAACAAAGAAAGTATGCGGTATTGTATTTTGAACAGAAGCGTCAAGTATATGTCCTTGTAAAACAACTGTTTCGTGCTCAAGGTGGATGAGAACACTTCAAAAGGTATTAATCCGTTAATATGGCTGGAGCAGTAGTGTGGAATGTCTTCCAACAATAGAATCTTTACGTAATGTTTCTTACTGTCGTACCCAGCGGTGGTTTTCGTAGGTAAAATAATAGAAATATTAACAATAGATTAAATCTCTTGAAAAGCGAAAGCTGCTCAATGTTCATTGAAGAATTTCTCTTGGCACCTTTGTAGCGACATGTTTTGAATGGACAATTTACTTTACAGTACAGTTTGTGTTGAAGTGACTGAAAAATAGTGGACATAAACATGAAACTAGAACTGAACCATGCTCATGTTCGGGACTTTGGCAATCACAGCCGGACAAGTCAAGTTTTCACACATCCCCCTTCCTCCAGATAGGTCATCTTGGTGACACTCCTGAGACTTTCAGCGGCCATCTCAACAAATTTCAATATCTTGATCGCGTGTCACGTACATGTACAGGAGTTATGGTTTCGGAAAAAAATCGAAGTTAAGCCCCAGCAAACACGCAACCTTTGCACGGCATTTTGTTGGCGTTACAGGCCTCAAATACTGTTGTCGTAATATTGTGGCACCCTAGTTTGTGACTTTTCGTGCCGTCTAAACGTTGCGACAGGGATGTGTGTTACGTGAAATCTACGTTGTGCCCAAAGTGGCACAAATGTAGTTGACTCTTCATAATCTAGTTAGCAAACATAAGATTTACAGGCCTCGCTTGGACAGATTGCATTTGTTCCCATTGAAACGCTTTGTCAGTGCAGTATTAACCCATGGCCGGGCCCCTAGGTTTTTAGGTACTTCGGGACTTGGCCCCCTCCGGCACTTTCACCCCACTACAGCTGACAGCCTAACCCTGGTACGGTAGGTACTATGCCGCAGTACATGGCCCTATATCCATTGTGCGGATCTCCTGAAGAATTCTACTCACAACTTGACATATTATTTAAATAAGCATTAAAATAATATACTGTATATAAATATATATATAGTATACTTATGAGAATATATATATATGGATAAATACATATGTACATGTATCGCTGCGGCGCAGAGCGCAAAGTGTCTTTTACCATTGGAGCTCTAATGCGCTGGTAACAGTAACAGCGGGCCCCTATGCTTCAGCCCAGTCAGCCTTATGAATAATACGGCCCTGCGCTTTGAGTACAAGTTAGTTCCCCCTTCACGTTCTTATAGTTCTTACGATACAGTACGGTCTCCTTGGACTGGTCGATTTCCATTGGTGGGCAATATTTCCACGGACGTGCAGTTAAAACTAGAAGTCCTGTCACGAATAGTGCGCTTCTCTAGGCTTAAGTGGGCGTTGGAATTGCGCGCAATTGTCATATCGAATGGCATCCAAAGCACGGCAGGTTCTCTTGGTTACTCATAGCCAAAAAATGCAATGTTTCTGCCAATGGACCTCCGGGTTACCAGGAGGTCCATTGGCTGAAACATTGCTTATGCACAGGTCATATGTACAGAATTTGATAGCTTTACTTGGGCCATAACGCGTACATTAACGCGCATATCAACGTGCTATTTGTGTAATAATAGTAGATTCTAAACACTAATTACAGAAATAAACGTTAAAAATTTAATTAATGAAGCACCGTATACAACATTAATTATAATTTTGCTGATGATTTTCATTACCTAGTAAACGCACCCGAGGACGTCATTGCCCACGAGTGGAATATGACCAGTCCATGGCGTCTGCACTATATCAAGAGAAACTTGTCAGAGAAACAGGATTTTCTTCTAATAGCTATAACTTGATTTTGTTTGAACAGGCAACTTCAGTTATCTAAAATGGTCAGTTTCAGGAGCCATATCAGTGTGCAACAGGCGAACGGCCGTACGAATATAAGAATTACATGTAACTTATGATTTTAAATTCATAACATTAAGAATAAAAAGACACTTCCTCCCTCGTCTGAGAAAACGGTATTTTTTACCTTACTTTGTGTTGTTGAAGTTACATTGTAGAATGTATCATATCATTCTGTCTTGCTGAATAAAATATTGTTTAAACAAAATTTCAATATCCGCCATTCTGAATGTCCATAACCAAGCAGTGACAGATACCTGAACTTTAACGCCAGTCAAATCACAAATTAATTTATTGTTGCTTTACACGACATCAGCATTTAAAACAATACCGTGACGAACCTAATCACAAATAAGTCACTTTACAATGTGTAAAAGGTGTGCAATATACCGAAAAAAAACCCGAATAATATATCAGACATACCGAAAAACAGAACCGAGCCAATCATAGAATACCGAAACCGTCTGCATTTTCAAACATTCCCACGTTTTTTATTTATAATGCTTTGCTGAGGCCTGGTAGCAGTTTAAGGGTTCATTTTCATGAAAGAAATGACCGATTTTCTTTTTAATTCTGTTAACCCTTGAAGGCCCGTTCAATTATTCTGAATTCCCACTAGACAACAACCTGTACATGTCAAGTTGCTTAGCTGAGATTTCTATTCAAGTCTTGGCTAACTTTTAACCCTTTACCTATCATGAAAAGCAGACGACACTTGCAAAAATAATTCTTGAATAACTAATCTTTTTCATTTTTTGTCTCAAAAACATAGGTTATGACCCCTCGTTGGAACGAGCTCGACGAGCTCGTTCCAACGAGGGGTCATAACCTATGTTTTTGAGACAAAAAATTAAAAAAATAATGAAAATTAATTGGCGATTTTTGAGAATAGCGCTGGCCGTTTTTGGCCGTTACGTTAGGTAAAGGGTTAAGGCAGCCAAGACTTGACTGGAAACCACTGCCTAGGTGTTTTGTCTATACTCAGCAGGATCTAACTAATGACATGGAGAAGATGCATACTTTGAGATCGCAAAAGTCTGATATAGCCCTTTAACTCTTTGCATGCTGTTGGCAGATATTCCTGCCCAGCACAGGCTTTCTCTTGTGACAGATATAAGTATAATTTGGGCATATTTAAACATATTTTCCCCTGTCAATTGAATGGATTTTTTCACCAATGATTCTTGTTATATTTAGATTAATTTTTCATCATCTCTAGTCATGGCTGCTTTACATCAGCCATGACTAGATTTGATGAAAAAATATCTTGAAAATACTCAGCGGGTTAAGAGTTAAAGGTTAAGGTGTGTTTAGAACAAGACACAAAATTACTGTAGATATGATTTGTGTGGGCGAAAGAATGTCAATGTTCAGCTCAATGCAGGGGCATTTGTGGTGCTGTGAGAGAATGATACAAGAACAACTTATTCTGTATTTTCCTGATATGGATTCCCCTTTGGTTTTATTAGCAAATCTGTCAATTCAAATACATAACCGACACCGCGTATCGCCCCTCCCCCCCCCCCCCCCCCCCCGTCAATATACCGATACCGAGCCCAAAATTCCAATACCGCCCATCTCTGGTCGTTAACCCTTTACCCAACGTAACGGCAAAAAAAGTCCAGCGCTATTCTCAAAAATCGCCAGTTAATTTTCATTATTTTTTTCATTTTTTGTCTCAAAAACACAGGTTATGACCCCTCGTTGGAACGAGCTCGTCGAAAAAAAAACTATTCAGCCCTGACTTGAAACAAGAATTTGATAATTTCAGCTAATGATAATATATTCATTAATGGTTGTTTCTTGGTTTGGTTCTATCGCCAACTGTACCTTACGCTTTTTACCAACAATTATTCCGTTGCGTTAATCTGCCTTTCTGTCATGAACAATGGCGGCCATATTTTATTATTGGTCACTCATTTTGGACAATTACAATTATTAAATCCGATTTTCTGTCATAACCGGTTTTCCATTATGCTCGTGACTGTTTGGGCATGTAATTCCAGTAGGTATTGTGCTGACGTAATCGGGTCTAGTTATTTAAGCAGATGTTCGCAGTGGTCATTTCATTCGTTGGCGATCTTCGCCTGGCATTGACACTCTCTTGACAGAGCAGTTAGACGTTATTGGTCAGTGTTGTTTATCGGTAGCTAACAGGAGACGAGCATTGCTGCTTAGAATTTGGAACCATTCTTTGTGAATGGCACTGGTAGAATTCACGGGTAGTTTTAGACCCCGTGGTCTTCCTGTGCCATACATGACGAGTGGTAAGTACTTCTTTTCGTCTCTGTGGATTTTTCTCTTCTTGTTGTTCTCATCTTGTTGTTCTCATTTTTTTTTATTATTGTTCTTTTTTGTGTCAAAATTTTGTTGTTTATGGTTTTGTTATTCGATGGCTGTGTTTTGAGTTGCAGCGTCCTTTGGTATGTTTAATTTCAATCTCTATCGCTTTTGACTCTTCCTTTTGCAAATTTGTGAGAACCCAGGAACTGGAGCAGTGCTTGCTTATTGTGGTAACACGTTCTGCTTTACTGATAAAATAGGACTCGGAACCAACGCCTGAGGTGGAATTCCCCTACAGAGGCCAGCATAGGTTAAATGAGTGCCTGAATTTGATTTCACACCCAGGTTGTGGTCTTGATATAGCAAGAGTGCTGAAAATCACCGTAAACACCAATAATTGATTCGCCCGTCGAAAGAACCCTTGGAAATAGCAAAACTGATCTACTCCTGTGAAGAATCACTGCTCCGCACAGTGGGACAGTGCTTCTTCACTGTGGTAGACACGTTTTTATTTCACTGCTATAATAGGACCCCGCTTACTAACGCCTGGGGTGCGAGTCCACTAAAGTGAACATAATTTTAAACGATTGGCAAATTCATCAAGTAATTGCATCACATAATTCTACATACTGCATCACGTGGAAATCAGCGAGAATGTCTCTTTTTCAAATTTTCCGTGTGTCATAGAAACAAGAAAGGACGCTGGCTTTATTTACAATGACATGGCGGAGGTTCGAACCCACGGCGTGGGTTCGAACACCCGCCATGCCATTGTAAATAAAGATTGGCAAAACTATTGGCGAACTCCTGTAAAGGGGCATCATATGTATAAGCAATTGGTTAAAAACTTGTTGATGCTGAAAATGACCTTAAACCCCATTGAACAATATGTTTTCCTTTTTGCGACCGACGTTTGTTTTAGGATGAAAGTTTAATTTATGTTTGTGTGTTGTTGGCAGACATGTTTCACGCTTTTCTGATTTCTTGATTATGGTATCCATTCTTTCGGTAGTATAGTAGCTCTGTGGTTCTGACGTAAACGTTTCTTTATTCGGTGAATAATATTTGGACTTGAGTGTCGCTTGCGTTTTAGTGATATGTTATGAAACTCGTAGCTGGAGTTGTTTGGAAGCTCTGGATGCTGACGATGTCCCCACCCCCATGAAGATATCACTGTCGGAATTCTTTGGCTGTTTTGAGTTCCATATGATTATCTAATCTCTACCGCAGCATCGGTTGGAGCGTGATACTGGCAAAACGTACGCAGTGTGATAATGAGAAATCGAAAACGAGGCTGGATGAGAGGTATGTCCTCTTCTTCCACCTCGCGATTTAACCCTATGAACCCTGATAGTATCTTCTATGTCTGTTCAATGACAGCAAATGGAAGAGTCCATATTCATTATTTGGGTGTAGATCAATAAATATTTTCAACGTTCAGCCTTTGAGCTGCGCGTTGAAAATATTGATTGGTCTAAAGCTCATATTGACAGAGCAGCTATCCCAGTAAATGAAGTCATGGTGTGTCTTGTTCATGGACAGAACAAAACGGCCTTTCGAGTGCAAAGGGTTAACACTTTAACCAACGTAACGGAAAAAACCGCCAGCGGTATTCACAAAAATCACCATTTAATTTTCATTATTTTTCAGTTTTTGTCACAAAATATAGCTTATGAGCCCTCTTTGGAACGAGCTCGTTGAGCTCGTTCCAATGAGGGATAATAACCTATGTTTTTGAAGCAAAAAAATAAAAAAAAACCCATTTATTCAATAATTTTGTTTGCAAGTGCCGTCTGCCTTTCGTTTTACCTAAAGGGTTAAATGGGCTCTAAATCCGCAAACCATCATTTTTGTACACCACCTTCGTTGTACAAATGCATCAATTCATTTGTCAACAAATGCTGTCGAACCTTCATCAGATTTAAGCCAGATACACTAAGATCATGTGTTGATCGTGTCCACCCACTCCGGAATGTGATAACGAACACGCCATGGCAACAACTACAACAAAATCTTGTTGCCCGATTTCGTACAAATTTGATTTGACAGATTTCGAAATCGATATTTAATTATTGACTCACGGCAGATGAACAATGATAAGATTATCAGTACAGCACAGTGAAGTTTTCTGGGGTGCTATATCGCATCTCAGCCAGAAAACATTTCTTTTACTGGCGCGCTGTATCGATTCACAGCACTCCGACTCGTACGATACTGCTTGGTTGAAGGTCCTCAACTCGATGCGATACAACACACCAGAAAACTTCACTGTGCTGATAATCTCTATTTATCTAACAATCATATAGATTTTGGTCTGAAAAACACGAGACACGGTACGTATCACATAATGTGTTTCGATTCCGTATCATATAGACGACTCGTTTCCTGTAATGCGACGGGCTATCAGAACAGGCACATGAAAACATACTATGTGCGTTTCAGTGATCGACTCAGCTGATCGCTTACAAATCAAAACAAAATTTCTTACAGTTAGCGACAGAACTATTAATAGACCAATGACCCCCCCCCCCCCCCTCCTCAATAAATAGAAACTGCACAATTCAATATTACACCTACCCAGTTTCTGAGGATGTGCCGACATCGCACACTCGTAAATTCAAGCGGATCGTCATAGGAAGTGACACTGAAAGTGAATAATAACAACTTTGAAAATTGCGGTGACCGCGTTACTCATTGTGAGAGTGCACAGCAATATTGTTCCATAAAGCATGTTTTTTTTTCTCGCCCAACATTATGTCCCCAAACTGTATTAATAAATTAAGATTTCATCTGTTTATGTGACAGAATTGTTAGATAAATGAATTATGATAATGTGCATGTCCTGTGATTTGCATCAGATTCTCGGTGGTGTCCATTTTTGACACCATCTCGAATCTGGTACAAATCACAGGGCACACACATTATCATGATAATCTGTATTTATCTGATCTCATTTTTCATTTTGCTCAGAGATCTTGATATAAGATTTTAATATGATGGGTGTTTATATTTTTTTTCCATCGCGGATTTTATAATTTGGAAACATAGCAACTTTTTTTTAAAATTAACTTCCTGCACGTGGCGACATGTTTGATCACCCGCTTGAGAGTTTGACACAAGTAAAAGGATCCCAAATGGGGTTTAATTTCCGGAACGGGACTTCCTGGTTCCCGGTTCGGAAAGTCTGTCCCGATACCCGGGAAATCTAGAGCAGGGAACCGGAAATCAAGCCTCGCACCGTGTGTTGAACTGAAGTTTTTCGAATTGAAAAACTGCCCCAACGTAGTTTTGTAAGATTTTGTCGGCTCTTCCACGCCTGAATGTTTTGCAGTCCTGATTCCTGACGAATCCTTTTTACTAAATCACTATAGCTTTCAACCAGTTCTGGAGGACTATACTCTTCAACAGCAAGATCTTCACCCGCTTCAAAATTCAAACTCTTCTTCGTTTTCCGAATCACTAGTATCACTATTCACGGCCTCCTTCAACATCACTCCCTCTTCACCGCCGTCACTAGTCTCCTCTGCAGAGACCAGTGGTGACGCCGGGGGGGGGGGGGGATCGGTGGGCTACAGTCGGAGATGTCCACTCCACCCCCCCCCCCCCCCGTCGGAGGGTCTCGTAAACCCGATTTTCCGAGAAATTTCCGACAATCGAATGTGGATATCTCGTCTTGTGGCAATCAAGAACGAGATATATGGTTCTGGCGTTCCATTACTTCCATACCTAATCATCGGTTTTCGTCATGGTAAAAGTTTGGAATCTATCGAAATCTAAACAACATTGACGTCCCGCTATAATGTGCGGTGTATGTTTACGTTAAATAATCAACAAACATACTCAATTTGCTTCTATTTTGGTTCTCCAATTTACCAATTTTCACTCATTTTCCTTCGTTTGGGAGGTCAAATATTATAGCCCCCTCCCCCCTGTCGGAGAGGTCAGCCCCCCCCCCCCTGTCGAGAAATCCCGGGCGCCACCCCTGGCAGAGACGACTGCTGACGGCGTTGAAGAGGTTGTTGATGTTAGCGGAGGTTGTGGTGATAATACTAGTGATTCTGAAAATGAAGACCAGATTGAAGCGGGTTTGAGTTTTCACACGTCTCTTGGGAAAAGAATTGTTTCGTTAGGAGATGATAGATTGCCAATAAAATCTGTTCATTTTCATTAAAATAAATATGACTTGTTACTCTCGTAAATGTGCTTGATATAACCCGCGAAATGTCCCGGTTCATGCTGGGTTCTGAGAGTAATTTCATTCCCGTTCCCTGTCCCTAAAAAAACAGGGAATATATTACCCTTTACCCAACGTAAAGGCCAAAACCGGCCAGCGCTATTCTAAAAAATCGCCAATTAATTTTCATTATTTTTTTTATTTTTTGTCTCAAAAACATAGGTTTTGACACCTCATTGGAACGAGCTCGTCGAGCTCGTTCCAATGAGGGGTCATAACCTATGTTTTTGAGACAAAAAATGAAAAAAAAATAGTTATTCCAGATTTTTTTACAAGTGTCGCCTGCTTTTCTTGTTAGGTAAAGGGTTAAACCCTAGCCCCAAAATGTTATTTGGCAAACATTTTCTGATCGACTCTGTACAGAATCGACCAAAAAAATGTCAAATATATTTTTTCGATTTTTCTACTTGTATCGCGCATCAGTGATTACAGTTCGCTCTGTGCATCCCATTTGCGGCATTTCCAATTGCAAAATACTCTCTATATGCGTTCTCTGCGGAAACAGGAGCGTTTTAAAATTAACAATACGTTCTTGGAAAACATTAATACCTATTACAGACGATACTTGCGAAAAAGTCTTGGAAAACTGAACGTTTTCATTTTTGTCTCGAAAACGTATCTTATGACCCCTGATTGGAACGAACTCGACGAGCTCCTTCCAGAGAGGCGTCATATGCTATGTTTTCGATATATTGATACAATTAGTGGAACTACGGAGCTTGATTATAAAACTACAGCCACGGTGAATCTCCATTCGTAAGTATTTAGTTTGCCAGCATGTGCAACTGTATTGTAATGACAATAAAGATTTGGTTAATCCTTTATCCAACGAATCGGCTATATCAGCCCGCGTAATATACAAATTCAGCGGGGGCGCAGCGGCTCAGTAGGTAGAGGTGCAGGCTGCAAGCCGAGAGGTCCTCGGTTCGAATCCCACCTGCGGCAACCGCGTTGTGTCCTTGGGCAAGACACTTCACTCCCATTGCCCACGTGGGGGCACGGTGGCGTTGTATACTAAGGCGCACAGCACGTCGATGGTGCATTTGCCTTCAACCAATGCTAACCCTGCTTGTGTGGAGTTAGTATGTTGGGGAGCTGACAGTTGCTCGCCGTTGCTCGGTGGTTCTCTCCGGGTACTCCGGCTTTCTCCACCCGTAAAACTGTCGCGGTATTGATTAGCCATTGTGCATAAATATGTGACCTTAAACACCAATAAATAAATAAATAATATGCAAATTCAGCAGTTGAAAAAATATTATTTTTAAAAAACAATTAACAAAACCATATCATGTGACCCCTCGTTGGAACAAGCTCGTTCCAATGAGGAGTCACATGATATGGTTTTGTTGACATTTTTTGAAAAATTTTTTAAAAAATATTTAAAATAAATTTTGATATCGTCTGCTTTGGGTAAAGGGTTAAATAAATTCTCGATTGACAAACGTTTCTTGCGTTGATTCAAAAATTAAAGTTTGAGACTTTTGGATTCAGTCGTCTGGAATACTTCAGTTGGCCGGGAAAGCGAACCGTATTGGTCAGTCGATTGAATCTAAAATATAAGCGATGGGCTATTAAGGGCTGGGCTGGTTCCATGCCATAACAGCGTTTAATTCCGCACAGAATTAAACTGGTAGCCTGGGAGCTTGGGTCTTATTGTAAAACCGAGAAATTTAAGTGACTGGACCATGTTATTCTCCGTTCATGTCAGTGTATGAGTGGTTTTCAGATTTCCTCCGAAAATATCAGATATATAAACAATGCAAGAACGCCAGACGGTCAAGTAACACATAAGTGTTAAAACCAACTTGTTTGTTCTTTCAACTTCCAACGGGTGGTTTTCATCCATGCTTGCTTTTCTTTCTCTGACGAGAAACCCAGCAGTGCTTTTTTGCAGTTAGATGCCAATTACTTGCTTTCAATTAACATCAGGTGGCTTTCTTGACTTCATTTGTTTTTTATCCCTCGCCACTTAGTGTGTGTGTGGGGAGTGGGGGTGGGGGTATAGGAGTTAGTTTCCCCCATACTACCATGCGTCCTTCCGCCCTTCCAGCCATCCGTCCGTCCTTCTGTCCTGTCTGTCTGTCCGTCCTTTTGAATTCTTTTGAATTCTTTTCGTCCCATTTAAAAGAACCTTTTCAAACATATTTTTCCCACGATATTTAGCTTTTTGGTGACATAATGAATGGGATTGCGAACGAAGTCTATCCAAGTATTTTTCAAGAGTTCTTGCCCTTGTTGGACTCAAGCCTATCATCATGTACATTACAATTTCTTGTCATCACATTTCAAAAGAAAACCGTTCAAGATTTGTTTTCCAAATTTAATATATAGCTTTTTGGCGATGACCCATGAAGGGGATGACGAACCAGCTGTGTCCAATATTCCCTTGAAAGTTATTTCCCCCTGTTGGACTCCCATGGCATTGCACTTGTTAATCTTGTCAGAACTTCACTGCGTGGTAAACAGGTTACGTTTCAGTGGAAAATATAATCAGGCCTGAAAATAAAGAGCCCACATGGTAATCCCATCATAGGGTTCGCTATCAAACATGGTGGTAACCTACAGCCCCCCCCCCCCCCCCCCCTTCGACTCCAGTGGAAAGCATGGGAATGGAAACTGCTTGTTTGCTGTGGTAAACAAGCTCTGTTTTGCTGGAAAAATAGGACCAGGCACAATGGTTGGGGTGGAAGTCCTCTAAAATGGGTATAAACGATTGACTAAACTTGAGTTTCCTCTATTTTGCGGTCACGATTAGCCATTGTGCAGAAATATGTGACCAATAAATAAATAAATAAATAAAATAAATAAAATAAATAAAATAAATAAAATAAATAAATAATATTAATTAATTTATTTATTTATTTATTTATTTATTTATTTATTAATTAATATCATGCAATGGGCATATCCGAGTACACGTTCTTATCTGTAGAAATTTAGTGGAACAAAAATTTGTTTCCTATTTCCCATTGGGCCAAACCAGAAACTGGGATCTCAGAATTTTCCCACTTGGTGGGGCGAGAGTTAAAATTTTTCGACAATGTTCCCGTGCCGTTGTGCGTCGGTACACACTTGACAGCTAACTCTATATACTTCTTTAACCCTCTACCTAACGAATCTCCCTCATCCTCGAGAGTACAGTACAGTCACCGTGGACTGGTCACAATCAACGCGTGGGCAGTGATCTCTACACATGCGTTTACCAGGTAATAACAATCGTCATCAGATAATTTTAATCAATGAAGCACCGGGTTGTACCCGGTGCTTCATTAATTAAATTGTTGATGATTATTCCTATAATTAGTCTTTGGAATCTAATATTATTACATCCGGGGGCGCGGTGGCTCAGTAGGTAGAGGTGCAGGCTGAAAGCCGAGAGGTCCTCGGTTCCAATCCCACCTGCGGCAACCGCGTTGTGTCCTTGGGCAAGACACTTCACCCCGCTTGCCTACATGGGGGCACGATGACGCTGTGTACTAAGGCGAACTGCACGTCGATGGTGCGCATGTCTTCAACCAATCTAACCCTGCCTGTGCCGCGGTGCAGAGTTCAGAGATACGATGTTGGGGAGCTGACAGCTGCTCGTCGTTGCTCGGTGGTTCTCTCCGGGTACTCCGGCTTCCTCCACCCGTAAAACTGTCACCGACCTGATATGACCCTGGCTGTTAATGTATCGTTAAACCCAAATAAAAAAAATAAAAAAAATTAAAAAAAATTATTACATCCGTGGAAATATTACCCACCCGTGGAAAGTGACCAGTCCATAGCGGCCATACTTTAATTTACAAATTTAGCAATTCAGTTCTTTTAAGTCAACAAAACCATATGTGGCCCCTCATTGGAACGGGCCCGCTCCAATGAGGGGGGTCACATGACAGGGTTTTTTAAAAATGTTTTGAAAAAAAATTGAAAAAGATAATTTTTATATCGTGCGCGTTGGGTAAAAGGTTAAATGGTCATTTTTTTTTCAAATTAGCGGCTTTCAAAGGAAATGTTGGTATTCGACAACTCACATTTTCTTTCCGACGGACAACAAAATTTTCTGCTCCGCCTACCTCCCCGGCTCCTCCACTAGTTTGGGACCGAACGTTGTACGATAGAAACAAATTTCTACAGGCCTTCTACTATGATTTATATAGTGGAAATTCCACTCACTGGGTATTCTAGTCGTAATCCACACCCTATCTCTACCATGTAGCCGCTTGAAATATGATACGGCGTTGGACACCAATAAATAAATGACCCACAACGACATGTTACAGTACAGTCGCTGTGGATTGGTCATAATCCACGCGTGGGCAGTGATGTCCACGCATGCGTTTACAGGGTAATAAAAATTGTCATCGGCAAAATTTTAATTAACTCTTTACCCAACGCAGACGATATCAAAATTTATTATTTTAAATATCATTTTTTTTAATTTTTCAAAAAATTTCAACAAAACCATATCATGTGACCCCTCGTTGGAACGAGCTCGTTCCAACGAGGGGTCACATGATATGGTTTTGTTGAAATTTTTTGAAAAATAATATTTTTTCAAATGCTGAATTTGCATATTACGCGGGAGGATGCGACCGATTCGCTGGGTAAAGGGTTAATGAAGCACCGGTTTGTATCCGGTGCTTCATTAATTAAATTTTTGATGATTATTCCTATAATTTGGAATCTAATAGTATTACGTCCGGTGAAATATTATCCACCCGTGGAAAGTGACAGTCCACGGCGGCTGTACTGTGTATTGTACACATTGTAGTTGTTACACGCCAATCGCATTAATCCTTGCCCACACAAGAGATTGGCATTCAATAACAATGAGCGGTGCATGCAGTCAGTTGCGTTTAATTATTTTATAAATCTTTTTACATCTCCGCTCAAAGAGAAGCTTGCCTTTTTATTCGTATGAAAATATTCTAAAGCAGAAAGTGCTGTCAAGTAAATCTTAATAAACTTCTTTACCATTCTCGTGACAACTAGATTTGTTTCAAGGCATATTCCACATCCTGTCACGATACTGGTATTATTTTCCAACTGATCGCGGAATAGATTTTTTTTTAAACCATTCCAGGTAAAGCGTAGTGATGGCGTTTAACAGTGCACAGGGACGTATTATTTATTTATTTTATTTATTTATTGGTTTAACGACACTTTCAACAGCCAGAGTCATCTCGTGCCGGGCAGTTTTACGGGTGAAGGAAGCCGGAGTATCCGGAGAGAACCACCGAGAAACTCCGAGCAACTGTCAGACTCCCAACATACTAACTCCACACAAGCGGGATCAGCTTTGGTTGAAGACAAGTGCACCATCGATGTGCTGTACGCCTTAGTACCCAACGCCACCGTACCGCCACGTAGGCAATTGGGAGTAAGTGTCTTGCGCAAGGACACAACGCGGTTGCCGCAGGTGAGATTCGAACCTTTGACCTCTCTGCTTGCAGCCTGCGTCTCTACCTACAGAGCCACCGCGCTCCACCATACAGGTGCGTAGCAAGCAACGCTAAATGAATGGTGTGGGGCAATATTTCTCTGCTGCTATATAATGGCAGCCCAAAAGCTTTCCCATTTGATGATTTGAGTGTGTATCCCTGAGGTTCCCCAGAGATAAAAAGAAAATCATTTTTCACGAGAAATGGCTAACCCTGCACGCTAAAAACTAAAGTGTTAAAAACTACACTTGAAGTGCTGTATTTAACACTCACTAAGTGCTGAACTGGCACTTTGTTCAAGTGTAGATATCCCAGAACTTGACAGGTGTTACAATAATACCACTTGACAAGTGTAATGTCGCAACACTTAAAAGGAAACAACGCAGATGACGCGGATCAGGCTCGAACTCTCGAGCCTGATCCGCGTCATCTGCGTTGTGTCCTTTTAATTATGTACCCACCAAGCGCAAATCAAATTATGGACGATTCTGGAAGAACCACCAATGCTAGACACATGGGAAGTGCCATCCATTCAAGTTTCAGATGTCTGACGATTGTAATGTCTAGGTGCTTAAAGCATTGCACTTTGAGTGTTAAATAAAATCAAACCATAAGAGTTAGAATGGGTTTAACACCCTGAAAGTGTCAGTTTTAACACTTTAGTTTTTAGTGTGTGGGTACTTTTAACTCCTTGCATGTTGCTGGAATATATTCCTGCCAGGACAGGAAATCTCTTGACATTGAACTAAGTAAAATTTAAGGGTATTTAACTAACTGAACTTTTCCCCTGTAAATTGTGTAGACTTATTTGCCGGGGGCGCGGTGACGTTGAGGTAACCGGTTCTCGTCAGATCACCGAAGTTAAGCAGCGTCGAGCCCGGTTAGTCCTCGGATGGGTGACCGTCTGAGTGATCGATTCGGACTCCCGCGTTGTGTCTTTGGGGAAGGCACTTAACTCCGATTGTCCAGATTGGGCACGATGACGCCGTGCACTAAGGCGTACTGCACGTCGATGGTGCGCATGTCTTCAACCAATCTAACTCTGTCTGTGCTGCAGTGCGGAGTTATGATGTTGGGGAGCTGGAAGTTGCTGGTCGTTGCTCGGTGGTTCTCTCCGGGTACTCCGGCTTCCTCCACCCGTAAAACTGTCACGGTCATGATTAGCCATTTTACATAAGTAGGTGATCTTAAACACCAAAAAATAAATAGACTTATTTTCCCAATGATTTCTCAAGTCAAATTTTCATGATTTTTTTTATCAAATCTAGTCATGGCTGCTGTGAAGCAGCCATGACTAGATTTGATGAAAAGTATTTGAAAATTACTTAGCGGACTAAGAGTTAAGGTCAAGTATCACGAAGGTGAAGGTTATAGCAAAATGACCCCAAGAGATACCATGGAGAGAGTCTGGACCAGTTTTAAGGATTTCAGCTTTGAGTGGTATTTTATGTTAACATTTTCAGATCTGGCCGAAATTCTATATCCAGAGGCATAACCAGACTGAATGAATATATATATTTTTGGGGGCGGGGTGGGGTGGGGGGATTTTCTGCTGTGACAGCAGAAAAACTCCCCATCCCCTTCGTTCGCCCTGTGCTGGGTTAAGGCTGTGTACTCCCATAGGTACCCCATAGGAACACCGGGAAGTGAAGTAGTACTTGTTTACTGTGGTAAATGAGCTCTGTTTTACTAGTAAAATAGCTCTGTTTTACTGGTAAAATAGGACCCAGTCACCAATGCTCGGGGTGAAAGTCCTCTACAATGGGCAACGTTGGTATAAGCGATTGATTAAACTTGGCTTGATGTTGTCATGATTAGCCACCATGCAGAAATATGTGACCTTAAACACCATTAAATAGAATACCCCTATAGTTGGAGGTATAGAATCTTCCCCGGGGATGGGAGTTAATGTCATGACAATTGCAGTACCCTGGAGACTTTTTTGAAGGCTTACGTGCCCAGAAAGTGAAGAAATAGGTAGAGCAAAATGCCAGCCTCCTGTCCATAACACTGTAGAAACACATCCGTTGAAAGTGGAACGCGAAAAAATTGCATCAGAATCGGTCTGAATTATGTAATATTTTATTCGGGAAATTTCGATTCAGGTATTCCGTTAAACAAGTTCAGTTAAAAAGACCCGTGAAATGTGGTTCCATTGCCCGCGTGGGGGCACGGTGACGCTGTGTACTAAGGCGTACTGCGCGTCGATGGTGCACCTGTCTTCAACCAATGCTAACCCAGCTTGTGTGGAGTTGGTATGTTGGGGAGCTGACAGTTGTTCGCCGTTGCTCGGCGGTTCTCTCCGGGTACTCCGGCTTCCTCCACCCGTAAAACTGTCACGGTCATGGTTAGCCACTGTGCAGAAATATGTAGTCTTAACCCTTTACCCAACGTAACGGCCAAAACCGGCCAGCGCTATTCTCAAAAATCGCCAATTAATTTTCAAAATATTTTCATTTTTTGTCTCAAAAACATAGGTTATGACCCCTCGTTGGAACGAGCTCGTCGAGCTCGTTCCAACGAGGGGTCATAACCTATGTTTTTGAGACAAAAAATGAAAAAAAATAGTTATTCAAGAATTTTTTTTGCAAGTGTCGTCTGCTTTTCATGTTAGGTAAAGGGTTAAACACCAATAAATAAATAAATAAATAATGTGGTTCCAAAATTACTAAATGGTTGTTATAAGTGGTTAAGAACACTGATAATGCCACGAAATTTACTGCAATGGGGTATTAATTTTCCAGCTGTTTCCAGCTGTTGGCGGTTTCAGGCTTAACATTTCTGTTGAAAATTTTACCCAGGACTAGGGGTGAGACACCCATACCCAACACCACCCGCCCCACCCCATATCGCCACCCAGATATGTAGCCAGGTAATGAGAGTCGTAGCAAGTTTGGGAGGGGGCAAACATGATATTTGGACCCCCGGTGGGAACCCCGCCAAGTGACGCAGTGCTTGTTGACTGTGGTAAACAAGCTCTGGTTCACTGATAAAATAGTGCCCAGTTACCAATCTTGGGGTGGAAGTCCTCTAAAATGGGCGACTTGGGTATAAACGATTGCCTTGACTTTATCCCCATGTTGTTGTCACGATTAGCAGTTGTGACGAAATTTGTGTCCATGAACATCCTCCACTCATAAAACTGTCACCGACACAAAATGACTCGGACTATATAAGTATATATAAAATGACTCGGACTATATAAGTATAGTAAAACACAAATAATAAATAAATAAATAAATAAATAAATAAATAAATAAATAAATAAATAAATAAATAAATAAATAAATAAATGGAGGGTCGTTGTGGGAAGGGGGCCTCCCCTAGTCTTAACTAGGACCCTCCAGTCATTTTATCTGGAATTAGCGGGTAGTGATCGAAATGATCCATTTGGGATTGATCCTCTCACCCCAAGAATATTTTCGCAAAATTCAGTGCTCTAAGAGCGAATCTGAAGCTTTTATAGACTGAGTGACCCTATATTGCAGACTTTTTTGGGGGCCCTAGCCTATATTTTATGTGAATGTTGCATTGGACCAATGTTTTGAGGGACAACAATAAAAGTTTTAGGGGTTCACTGTCGCCACTTTCCCGGTCCCACTTACAACGGCGACTCATAATTGTGATGAGAATAAAAACTTGAAGATGAAGGGTCTTCACAGAAAAGAGGAGAGATTGGTCATAACATTCTCTTTACATAATTCTTGACGTTCTATTTACGCCTGTGGGGTATTGAATAATTTATATAAAATAGTTCACACGACAGATACAATTAGTAGATTACATAACTGTTCCACGTCATTTATGACAGCTAATTAAAGGGCGGAATTTTATGTGTCGAAACAAGTGTGGGAAATAACTTCTCCCTGTGACTGGATGTGTCCCCAAAAACCCTTTATTTTTGTCTTCGATAGCTGTAAATAAAATACAAAAGTAATGTTTTAGTAATGGGAAACTTCACTTGAAACAGATGACAGGGCATTTTCAATGTCGTAAAAAATCAAAACAGGGTTAGGCCCCACAAAGTAGATTTACTGTTTTAGGCCATTTTTGGTAAAATTGCATGTGGGCGGGCAGTTTTTTATTTTATTTTTTTATTTTTGTAATTATTTCTTTGCCATCCAAAGTTCATGTTCTTGGTTTATTTTCTGTTTTAGGCCTCCTAATCTACTGAGTAGCATGGGTGGTGGTGTATTTCGTCCAATGAGGGCAAGAGGGCTTTGAAATGCTAGAGCACTGCAAAGCCTTGTTGCACTCAAGGGACAAATTTACCAGTTTTATTAACTCGGGTAAAATATCGGACATAAACCATTTTTTTATTTTTTTTAAGTTTGCATTGGTTATAAAAAGAGAGCATGCGGGAGCTAAAAGCACCATGCGGGAGGGCCTGAGAAACCAAATTTTTAACTTTTTAGGCCATATGATTTGTCATTTTTTCTGTTTTGGTGCCCATCCTACTCATGAACGATTTTTACAGCTTTGGACAATCAAAAAATGATTTAACCCATTAGCCATGGTGGCGTTGTGTGCTAAGGTGTACTACACGTCGATCAACCAATTCTAACCCTGCTTGTGTGGAGTAAGTACGTTGGGGAGTCGGACAGTTGCTCAGCGTTGCTCGGTGTTCACTCCGGGTATTCCGGCTTCCTTCACCCGTGAAACTGTACGTCACGAGTTGACCCTGGCTGTCGAAAGTGTCGTTAAACCCCAATAATAAATAAAGTAAAATAAATAAATAAATAAATAAATAAATAAATTTATTTATTTATTTATTTATTTATTTATTTATTTATTTATTTATTTATTGCTAGCCAGAGAGAATTGACATCTTAGACTCCAATCCTGACGAAAGTATTCCGGCTGGAAAATTATTGGAATTGTTATACTCCCTACACCCCCCATAGTTATGTCCCTGCTAACTGGGAGGTTCAATAATAACTAAATACCCTTACTGGTAAAAGAGGACTTGGCAATCATTGCCTGTGTGTGGAAGTCCCCTAAAGTGGGAAGCATGGGCATAAACGATTGTCTAAACTTAACTTCATCCATATGTTGCGGTCATGCGATAGCCCAAGATGCTGAAAGTAACCCTAAACACCAATGAATAAATAACTTGACCATTTCGCTCACAAATGCCTGGTCACTGATAACCCGATTAGATTTCCCATGGGAAGTTACGAGGGTCATCGGTGCTTGTTTACTGTGGTAAAGAATCTGTTTTCCTGGTAAAATAGGACCCGGTCACAAATGCCTGGGGGGGGGGGGGGGTCTCTAAACTGGGCAACATGGGTATAAACGATTGGCGTGATTTGACTTTCAATGTTGCTGTCACGATGAGCCATTGTGCAGAAATATGCGACCTTAAACAGGGGGGTGGGGGGCACTAAAAATTTGCAAGACGTGACGTCCTATTTTTTATTCGGCTCCTTTTTACACCCACCCACCCACTACGTGCAAATTTTCTAGTACCGTTCTCAGACATCCACCCCACACTCTCCCATTAAAATAAAAAATAAGCTTATAAACTTAGTTGGCACAGCTGTCTTTAGGGGGTTTTCATAATGTTCTTAACCCTTTACCCAACGTAACGGCCAAAACCGGCCAGCGCTGTTCTCAAATATCGTCAATTAATTTTTATTATTTTTTCATTTTTTGTCTCAAGAACATAGGTTATGACCCCTCATTGGAACGAGCTCGTCGAGCTCGTTCCAATGAGGGGTCATAACCTATGTTTTTGAGACAAAAAAATGAAACAAATTAGTTATTCAATCATTTTTTGGCAAGTGTCGTCTGCTTTTCATGTTAGATAAAGGGTTAAACTGGTACCACCAATTTAAACCTCTGTGGGCTGCTGTGGGTCCCAATCTACAAATGACAAGCTGTTCATTATCAGGCTTGGCCAGAGCAGGTGTACATATACGGG
The DNA here is from genome assembly GCA_031216915.1 of Pictodentalium vernedei. NCBI lineage: Eukaryota > Metazoa > Mollusca > Scaphopoda > Dentaliida > Dentaliidae > Pictodentalium > Pictodentalium vernedei. The sequence continues at coordinate 811,533,597 of CM062296.1, forward strand.
AACAAATTTTCATTTGAATTGTTCCCAAAATATTGTCTGCACATTTTCTACATTTCGAACAAGACACCCACCCCCTACTAACGTGTGACATTTTCCCAGTTTAAGCCCGATATTCTCGCATATAAAGCCTCCTGATATTGTATTAATGTTAAGAGTGTGATGTACAACATCATCTTTAAGGTTTGAAAAACAAATGATGGTATATATTAGCTGATATATTGATATATTTTTTTAAAAATCCAAAAATTGCACAAGTTGGAAATGCACATTTTTGGCGCACTCAAGAGACCCACCCACCCCCACGTCACGTCTTGCAAATTTTTGGTGGCCTCCCCCTGCCTTAAACATCAATAAATAAATAGATACGGGTTTACCGATAACATAGGACCCAGTCACAAAAGCTTGGGGTGAAAGTCCTCTAAATGTGTATAAACGATTGATTAAACATGGCTTTATCTCCATGTTGTGGTCATGATTAGCCATTGTGCAGAAATATGTGACCTTAAACACCAATAAATAAATAATTAATTTTCTAGTTATGACTTTAAATGGGTTCAAAGAAACATTAGCATATCCAAAGATGTGGCACAGTTGCAGTTTGCCAGTTGGCAAATTGCCATATGTTTTAAAATGCCAATGATTCACTTCAGTCAGTTGTATTAATAGGCAGAAAATGCCATTCTATGATATACAATTGTTTTATAGCATTGGCTCCTGGTTAGTACGTTGGAAAGCCTCGCAACTGCTCGCCGCTGGTTGTCCCCGGCTTCCTCCACCCGTTAAACTGTCCGGCACGATATGACCCTGGCTGTTGAGTGTGTCATTAAACCCTGCTAAAAAAAAATAACATATGGATATTGCAAAATGGGATGAAAATTTTGTATTTTGTTTTGGTTTTTTTTTTTTTTTTTACTTTATCCCAACGTTCTGAACTTTCGCTTCACACTTCGTGCGTTAATGCCTCGAGTTTTGCTGTATCGCACAATCTCCGAAAGAAACTTGAACGCGAAAACTGTTAAATAGCCTTGCATTATCTTTCAAATTCCTAAGGTGAAAACATGTCTTTTTCTCTCTTTCAGATCATGAAGCTGATGGCCTGGATGTTCAAATTAAGTCTGATTCACACACAGCAACGCATCAGTCAACAACATGAGCACGTGACAAAAGTTATGTATTTCCAGTTCCTTATTCGATATTCGTTATCAACCGATTTTATCGGTTGATAACGAATGCCGAATAAGCAACTGGGAATAAGAAACGGTTATCACGTCTGTCTGGAGCATCAGATTATTTTTCAGGTAAATGACACAAATCGCCTTACGCAGTGGAGAAATAATGAGTAATTTACACAGAAAAGTTATAGGAGGAAAATTGATTGTGATCTCCGGTCGATAAAGACAGGTACGATATGTGATGGGGAAATACCCCACGTCCCATTTCTCTTGTCTGCTCTTTATGCATAGAACAAATAGAAACACCATTTACAGTCACGACACTCGGTGTCCCATTACAAGCGTTCACGCTCGAACGATAGGCTGTCATTTTGTTCATTCGCAATTTTATTGCTTTCCGACAACCTGCACGTTTCAAGTCCTGCGCAAATTGGAAAACCTTCCGTAGATTGCAGGTATTTTAAATTGTAATTTATTTTCTCGGGTATTATTAAACTAATATGAAAACAAACAAGTGCTAGCTCTCTGCGATAGAGTGTCGGCTGAAAAAAGAACCGAGTTTTACATCGTTCGGAAGTCCTCCGACTGTGGGTGTTAAATATGTATATTTAGCCGAGAGAGAGTTTTTTTTAGGGTGTTTTGATTTGGTATTTCACAGCTGTGGTAGGTGAATTGCCCGAAGTTGGAACATATGGAGCTGGTGACGCGAGTTCAACACTCAGATGCACAAAGGATGACCGCAGATGATGTGGAGTTAACTGAGGGAACTCGACAGAACGATTTTCCGTTCCACAGCCACGATTGGTGAAAATTGCTCGATTTTTAAATGACGGCTTGGAAGAGTAATTTATATTTTCAGCCCCAACATTCTAGCTGCCGGTTGGAAACAAAATCTCAAATTGGTTTCGTTCAAAGGGGTGCTAATAAACTGAAATGGAGCTAACCAATCTCGGACATTTTTAACCTGGCGGCCCTGTTAAATAGTGGTGAAGAATAAGATTTTCAACCTGCAGCCAAAGCCTGCAGGTTGAACATTTTAAACTCCCCTAACCGTAAAGTGTTGATTCGATTTATAGATAACGTTGTATTGCCATGGAATGTTCCACTCCAATAGATCACGGTTCAAAGGTGTAAGTTACTGTGCCTTGCCGTCTCGATTGGACCAACTGCTCGTAAAATGTGTGTTCGTTTATTCAATCCAAAACACCTAGGTTTGCCTTAAGAGATTCCTTTTGGCTGCGATCTGTCAAGTGATGTTTTGGATCTTCCGGGTCAATGGAATGATAATAACACTGGCAAGGTAGGATGTTTTTTTATTGCCTTTAAAGTGAGTAAGATATTTGAAGGGCGAAAGAAAATCATATTTATATTTAGCGTATGAAAGGTAAGCTGAACGGCAATCTTACATTGTTCTGGATGTTTGAATTGAGGAAATGTGATACTGTTATTCAAATGGATGTCTCTGCTTTCATTCGTTGTGATATGTTTTGATAAACTGTTCTCCTCTGACAAATACCACGAGGAACGTTTTACTTGTACACGAACAGCGAAAATATGTGTATATGGAGGAGACATTCGAAATAAGCAGCCCATCACATCAAATGCTGAGATTATTTAAACCACAGTTGAGGTTGTTAACGCCATCGTGGGAACCCCGTGAAGTGTAGCGGTGCTTGTTGACAATGATAAAACAAGTTAAGTTGTACACGTAGAACATGATCCGATAACCGATGCAGTGATGCAGTTCTCTGGAGTGAGAATTACAGGTACAAACGATTGGCTAGACACGACTTTATACATGTTTTGTGGTCCTGGTATAGCCATTCATGCTTAAAGCGACCCTAAACACCAATAAGTGAACAAAAATAGAGGCCATTAACTGTGTTTTTATCACGTGGAACTCTGAGAGTGGAACAGTGTTTGAGTGCAATGGTAAATAGGTTGTTTCATTGTCAGAATCTGGCCCTGTATGGCCTGTAATTACCCCTTTGAGATTTTAATTATCCTGACGTTCAAACGTCAATGTGAATTCAGTTTCTTCAACGTTTTTTTCAAAATGTGACGTCAAACGTTGGATAGTACAAATAACAAGATTTATTTCATGCTCAGGCATCAATTCACGCTGAAAAATTAAGTCATATTCCCCTGTCGGTCGGCAAAACGAAATATCAAAATGATATTTAGAAATCGATATTTCATCGTAGGTTCGGATGACGAATCACATGTACTTTAAATTCTACGTATTTATGCGAAGACAGTGGAAATGAACCGGTCGAAATGGAACTGCAATTGCTGTTATTGTTTACATTCAGTTGTTGTTCCAGTGAATCACGCTCCGAAAAGTCAACAATTTTAAACATTCCTGACAAAAATGTGGAGAATAACAAGTCTTCACCTCTCCAACAACAACTGAATGTAAACAATAACAGCAATTGCAGTTCCATTTCGACCGGTTCATTTCCACTGTCTTCGATGTTCAGTGGCAGCACGTTTAATGGGCCGATAAACATTTACATGCAATCATCACAGAGTCAGCACATCAGTAATGAATTCCAGAGTCCCAAATACAAACGAATTCGAATAATTGATAGTGACAGTGACTAAATCAATTCATTAAATCAGCGGTTTCAAAGTTTGACTTTCTCATTCACCTTCCAGCGAAAAGCCGAAATCACTTTCAAATTTCTTCAGTTCAACTTCACACGTCTTCAGTGCATTGAGTTCAAAAAAAATAAAATGACGTGTCTTGTTATTGAAAATAAGAAAGTGGTGTTTTTTGTTATTGTTCTATTTCTTCGAAACACATTGCGATTATTTCAATTCGCCAGCCTTGGTAAATCGTAAAGTTAGGGGAGAAATAAGACGGGACTACTTTTTGTGCGGATATTCACACATTCCAATGGTTGGAGTTTGGTTGTTGTAATTTTTGTATGGACGCCGGTTCGGCACATAAATTTTGCGCCTTAATTGCAAATAAAGGCCACAAATTGGAGAGTTTGTAGTCGTAGAGCATTAAATAAAAAGAAAATTCACGAAAATGCGTCGCGAGTGAAGATCCTCATATTTCTTTGTAGCCACTCACGAGATATTTTCGGTATTCATCAAATTTTCGTGAATATCCTCTATATATTTCATATTTGTGATTATCTAGTTGAGGGCTAGATTATTTTTGGTGGTCTGAATTTGTTATCTCCTCGCCTGCCCACGGTATGCACTTGCCCTTTGGAATACACTACTCGATTCTCTTAAAGATGTTGATATATAATCCGAAACGTACCTCCGACACGGTAAACCCCCACTGGCAAGAAAACAGAACAAAAATATCTTTTCAGAAAAACAAGAGTTCATTCTCTCCAACTGATTCGATACATACTCAGACCAAACTCTCTCCACGGGGATGTGGCGACGGGGGGGGGGGGGGGTAGGGGGGGGGTCTGGGTTGTCACCGCCCCCATCCCCAATCCTGGCCAAAATTTTCTGTAGTTGGAAATGCAGAGGGCAAGTCATGAGTAGTTGGAAATTCCATCTATCTTGATTTTAGAGTTTCTTTGGTGATGCTGATGTCTCCTTTATTTCCCCAAATTCCAGCTTGGTTTCAAATCGGCAAAAATTCCAAGTGTTACTATTTACAACTACAGTGCACGCAATATTGAGCTTCATAAGTGTGCATGATGTCAATCGGTACGAGATTTCTGCAGTACGTTTACTTATCGTCATAAAAACATCCTCGAAATGCAGTTCAAGAAAATCACATCGTGTAAAATCGCTATCCTGAGTTAATTCCATCATTCACAGTTACAAAATGATGAAACATCGAAAATTGATCATTCCTGCCTTAGATCTGATTTAACGTTAGGACTGTGTGAATTGCTCAAACTTCTCAGCTTGAGCATTTGTTTAGCACATATTCAGTTCCCAGAAGAATACCAACTAATAATAACCTGATAATTCTATCATAAACGTGATGGCATTTCAGTCACTAGAATCAATTTTATGCCTCCTTTCATGTCTTCATTTTCAAAATCTTTCTCAGTAGTGAATTTCCAACTAGGGGTAGGGACCGGGAGGGGAGGGTAAACTCACTACCCTACACCCCAATCGGAAACCTCTAGCCACGTCCCTGTCTCTGCTGCATAAGAAGAAATGTCTCATAAACGTCGTATGCCCCTCAGAACTGGTCTTACTGGAGCTTCTGTACAGAAAACCAACACCTACAATGTCCGTCCACCCCCGCCCAGACAGAATTTCATGGCTACTTGTTTCGACAGCATAATATACAGTTAAAACTAGAGGTCCTGTCATGAAATGCGCGCAAATAGCACGTTGATATGCGCGTTAATGTACGCGTTATGGCCCAAGTAAAGCTATCAAATTCTGTACATATGGCCTGTGCACAAGCAATGTTTCAGCCAATGGACCTCCGGGTAACCCGGAGGCTCATTGGCAGAAACATTGCATGTGTTTGCTATGAGTAACCAAGTGAACCTGCCGTGCTTTGGATGCCATTCGATATGGCAATTGCGCGCAATTCCAACGCGAAATTAAACCTAGATAAGCGAACTATTCGTGACAAGATTTCTAGCTTTAACTGTAGTGTAAATAGTGTTTATCTCTCCACTACTTGAATCAATTTAAATATCTTATACCCGCTTCTATAGATTTTATTTGCAATTGTATTTATGGAGAAATGTTAACCCTTTCAACATTGTCGCCCTGGAAGGTATCATTTCAATCAATACTGTTAACGGCAAAATGGGCGAAGCCATATTTGTTTGTTGCGAGGTTCAGTAATAAGTTAATCCAATAGTTCTCGCGAGCTTTTCGATTAAATTAGACCTAGCCTCGCCTCAGATTTTTTGCTCTTTGTATCGTCTGCTCACCCACTATCATTTTTTCTTCACAAAAAACTTATACCTACCGGGTTGAAAGTGTTAACGCAAGTTGTATAACTTGTACTCCAATCCTTTTTGTAATTTTTTGACAAATAAATATGGTTAAACTAAATAAAATTAGCAAATTTTGGCAACCAACGGAAATTTAGAACTCTACCAGTTAACGAGATTGAGTATACTGGCAATTTAGGCTCTGGTAACCAACATCTGGGTAAGAGTCAACTAAACTGTACAGCATGGGCTTAAATGATTGGGTAAACTTGACCTTGACTTTATGCTATGATCATGATGTAACCAAGTCCAAACATGGCCTCAAAGAAAGTTTGTTTTTTTGTTGTTTTTTTTTGAGAGGACGCACAAAACAAAAAAATAAATTACGGTCCTTCAGGCCAAGTTTGGACAAGATGCATGTATTAGATTTTGAAATTGATCTTAAACACGAGTACCCCGTGGGAACCTCTGGACGTGGAGCTATGCTTGTTTACTGTGTTTTGTAAGTTCTGATGTGCTCGAAAATAGGATCCGGTAAGCAACGTCTGGGGTGGAAGTTAGTGTTCAGCCAAGGTATAAACGACTGGTTATCCCTTTACCTACCACGAAAAGTAGACTACACACTTGCAAACAAAATTCTTGAATAACTTTTTTAGCTGCGACTAGCAGCTCTATAAGTGGCAATGTCGGTCTGTCTGTCGGTCGGTCGGTCGGTCGGTCGGTCGGTCGGTCGGTCTGTCGGTCGGTCGGTCTGTCGGTCGGTCTGTCGGTCGGTCTGTCTGTGACCAACGAGTTTCAAAACTCAATAACTTTTGAAATACTTGATGGAGTGACTTTATATTTACATACAGTTCGTAGAGTTCTGGACAACAAGATGGCGTAAAGTCTCAGTGGACCTGACGCTAAACAGGACAAATGACGACGGTAGAGTTTGCCCCGACGTTCAGAATGACGCACACGAAACAAAACTTTATAAAAGCAAGATATTTCTTTCTGTAAATAAACTGTGTTGTGCATGGTAGATCTCATATCCCACCCAGATGAAGCGAGGTTGTCACATTTACGTTCAAGGTCGTACGCATGTCCAGAAATAAAGAATTTACATACATACGACGGTGGTAACCTTCGGGAAAAAGTGTTGTGAACATTCTCCGCCTACTTTGTGTTTACTACACCAGCTAACCACACATTTTAACAGAATTGCTGTAAAAATAAATAGCAATAACTAACGCGTGATCTCGTTCTGGTAAGATCGCGCGTTAGTTTATTTTCGCGAAAATTCTGTAAAGATATAAACGACATGCCATTCTATTCATAAATGGATGTAATGAGTCGCAGTCTTTGGGTAGAATTAGCCCCCATTGTCAAGTATAATTTGCAAAACACGCGGGATTAGAAAAAGGTTTTGATCCTCGGGCAATCCCTCATTGAATTTGCACCCCCCCCCCCCCCTTCATGGACATTTTATTGCCTTCCAGTGTCTTCCAATATTAGTACAAACTACATGTACAGTAGACCTGGAAGTTTTTACATTTTTTGATTGGTGCATATTTATTTAGTTGCTTCACCAATATGTTTTGTCTTGTTACAATTTATGGGAGAGTGCCTATAGGGCACTCTCCCATAAATTGTAAGAAGGCAAATTTCCATAGAGTAAATACTTTTACTTCACAGATAATATGGAGAGCATCGAAAGAATATGAAGCTTTTGAATTGCAGTACCTACAGTTTGTTTTTTAGAGGAATGTTTTATCTTTTAAATTGCAAATGAATTCATTTGTATGAATATGCACTTTCTATATTTCTGTGTGTAAAAAGACAGCCGAAATCCTCTCTATGTTTGCTCACCTTTTGCAAAAGAAAAATAAAAATTAAAAATAAAACCCTCCCTCCCTGATTTGGAAAAAAATGCCTGAGAATCAATTAATTTATTTTGTGTGGCCTTAGGAATAATTTATGTTGTATTACTTTGTCCTAACCTGCAGTTCATTCTTGTATTTTACAATTGAAGTAACCCCCACGTAACCTAAACGATCGTTCGCGCGTTCTTCCAAGACCTACGTACATGATATGAGCTTTCCAATTGTTTTTCTAACCTGTTTTATTTTCGTTCTTTCAGTCGAAGCAGTGTTAAAACTGATAAAGGTTTGGCATCCAGTGAAGCCCGTCGATTGTTGCCTGGCTTTCAATTGGACAACAATAAATTACTTCCGACGACTTTTAAAACTGTTTGTTCGGAGAAATTTAATGCCTCGACGCATCATTCAACAAAAGATTCATATTGTCACTGTATTCCACTCGCGTTGTAAATTTGATATCCCTGAACCTTCTACGTTTCTGATATGTATGTTTTTATATGTAATGCCGCCAGGATTCGAACACACAGAAATTGAAAACCCATTACATGAAGTGTCGGGAGCACGGTGGCTCAGTGGTTACAGCTTGGATTTCAAACCGAAAGGTCCGAGGTTCGATCCCCGCCAGGGATTTACTGCATTATGTCCTTGGTCAAGACACTCCATCCCGATTGCCCATGTAAGGGGAACGGTGGCGCTATATTCTGAGGCGTACTGCTCGTCGATGGTGCTCTTGTCTTCAACCAATACTAACCCTCCGTGTGCGGAGTTAAAACGCTGCTCGGTGGTTCTCTCCGGGTACTCCAGCTCCCCCCACCCGTAAAACTGTCTGACCTGAGGTGAGCCTTGCTGCCGAAAGTGTCGTTAAACCCCAATAAATAAATAAATACACGAAGTGACAGTTAGAATTCTCAGCTATAGTCATTTCTTGTATGCGTTAACTTCTCTACACACTGTTTATTTTCAGTGGTAGAAATGTTTTGCTTTCTGGAATTTAACCCTTTGAACCATGGTGGTATCTTCCTTGTCGGGGGCGCGGTGGCTCAGTTGGTAGAGATGCAGGCTGCAAGCCGAGCGGTCCCCGGTTCGTATCCCACCTGCAGCAACCGCGTTGTGTCCTTGGGCAAGACACTTCACCCCCATTGCCCACGTGGGGGCACGGTGACGTTGTGTACTAAGGCGTACTGCACGTCGATGGTGCACTTGTCTTCAACCAATGCTAACCCTGCTTGTGTGGAGTTGGTATGTTGGGGAGCTGACAGTTGCTCGCCGTTGCTCGGTGGTTCTCTCAGGGTACTCCGGCTTCCTCCACCCGTAAAACTGTCACGGTCATGGTTAGCCATTGTGCAGAAATATGTGACCTTAAACACCAATAAATAAATAAATAAATAAATCTTCCTTGTCGGTTCCATGGTAGCAATAGGAAGAGTCCATATTTATTATTGGGGGATAGACCAATTAATATTTTCAACGTGCAGCCTTTGGGCTGCACGTTGAAAATATTGATTGGTCTACACCACACATTTACCTTGCAGTCACCCCCTTAATGACATTATGACGTAGCTTGTGACTCGGCCGGAAAAAAAACGCTCTCTGGAGTTCAAAAGGTTAAGAAGGTCTGGTAACAAACGAGCAGGTGTGAGTTCTCTCACGTGGGCATTAACATTTATAAACGATAGGTGGATTCAAGGTTGCGCATTCGACTCCCCCGCCTCTATTTTTCTAAATATCTTTTATTTTACAAGCACCAAGTTCAGGGGTCACGGAATATATTATCCGTGATAACACACGGACATTCACTCCCTGAGTTATAGTTGATATGATTTCCTGCTGTTATAGCTGATAATACAGTACCCCGTACATATATATCTATGGCTCTTGTGCGGGTCTCAACTGTAAAGCAAAGTGTGCATGTGTTTGTGGTCCCCTTGGGACCCCCGGGAAGTAAGCAGCACTTGTTTACTGTGGTAAACCAGTTCCGCTTTACTAGTAATATAGGACCCAGTCACCAATGCTTGGGATGAAAGTCCTCTGAAATAGGCAACATGTAGATCAACGATTGACTAAACTTGACTTCATCTCCATGTTGTGTCACGATTAGCCATAGTGCATAAATATGTGACGTTAACCACCAACAAACAAACAAACAAACAATGTGTTTGTGGGGTGGGGGACCTAACTATTTGAATTTTGTAACTTGTTCACACCATTTCGTGTTCTCAAATGCGTGAGGATATAACGTATTCCATACTAGGGAATGTCACTGCCAGTTTTGTTTTTTTCGGAAAGGGGGGCGGGGCAAAAATTGATATTCGGAAGGCCGTTGTGGGGGCCTTCCCTTGTCCTAACTAGTACCCTCCGGTCATTACTCTGCCCACCCCCGAAAGAGGTTTGCAAAATTCAGTGTCTTAAAAGCGAACGATACGCACTTGTAGCATGTGAAGCCCTGTATTGGAGACCATTTAAGGGCTCTTTTATGTACATTAAGGTGCATTTTAAGTTGCATTGAGCCAGTGTTCGGGTGGGCTGGGGCGGGGGGGAGCAGTGAAAAGTTTTAGATGGCAAAGGCCTCCAGGTCCCCCCCCCCCCCCCCCCCCCCACACACACACACACACTCTTCTGGCTACGCCACTGCACAGAGGAAAGTGTGTGTAGTTGCTGCGTGGTTATTCGATCCTGAGTGAGTTACATTTGATTATCTGAGAAAATGGAATTATTTTTGTCTACGATTGAATATTGTATGTGATATAATCGAATCCCCCGAGAGAGCCCGGGGAAGTGGAGCTGTCCATGTCTACTGTAGTAAACAAGTTCTGTATCACTGATATACTAAGACCGTCTAAAATGGACAGCATAGGTATAAGCAGTTAGCTAAACTTGATTCCACTCCTATGTTGCGGTCGTGACGAAGCCAAAGATTCTGAAAATGACGTTAAGCGCCAAAATAAATATCCAACCCCTGGCACCAGAAAATTCTTTAACTCTTTACCTAACATGAAAAGAAGACGACACTCGCAAAAGAAATTCTTGAATAAATTATTTTTTTTCATTTTTTTTGTCTCAAAAACATAGGTTATGACCCCTCATTGGAACGAGCTCGACGACGAAATAATAACGAAATTAATTGGCGATTTCTGAGAATAGCGTTGACCGGTTTTGGTCGTTACGTTGGGTAAAGGGTTAAAGAAACTCGTATGTTAATGTTTAATGCATATTTAATTGTGGTTTAACAACACTTTAGACCAGAATTATCTCATGTCGCGGGCAGTTTTACGGGTGGAGGAAGCTTGAGTAACCGGAAAGAACCACAGAGCATCGGCGAGCAACTGCCGGTCTCCCCCAAAGTACTAACTCCATACAAGCAGGGTTAGCATTGATTTAAGGCAAGCGCACCATAGGTGTGCAATATACAGCGCCATCATCCCACCGCGTTCCCCGTGGGAACCCCGGGAAGTAAGCAGCACTTGTTTACTGTGGTAAACCAGTTCCGCTTTACTAGTAAAATAGGACCCAGTCACCAATGCTTGGGGTGAAAGTCCTCTAAAATGGGCAACATGTTGATCAACGATTGACTAAACTTGACTTCATCTCCATGTTGTGTCACGACTAGCCATGGTGCATAAATATGTGACGTTAACCACCAACAAACAAACAAACAAACAAACAAACAAACAAATCCCACCGCGTGGCCACTTGTGATTAAGTGCCTTGCCCAGAGATTCAACGCATTTACCCCTGGTGGGGATCGAACCGTGAACCTTTCGGTTTGAAGTCCAATGCCGTAACCACTGAGCCACCGCGCTCCCAATGACCAGTGTAGGGTCTTGTGCTCCCCGACAGGTGTGGGGGTGGGGGTGGGGGCGGCTAGCGTATTCGCCAACAAACGAGGCAATTTCTCTGACGGGGGTGGGGAGATAATCATCAAACAATATACTATCAGCGTTTCTAAAGCTCATATCGCCCATTGAGTTCAACAAGGCGCCATCTGCAATGCAAAAGCATTGCAGATGGCGCCTTGTTGAACTCATTGGGCGATATATATACCATTGAGTGTCACGTTACAATTTATGATACTTTGTAAACTCCCCCATCTTAACTCATACTCCGAGTCGAGTGCCATTTTTATAACCCCCGCCCCATACTTGCGATCGGATGCTACCGACGTCCTTGAATTAGCCGCGGGAAATAGCAATGCCACACTTTTTTTCTACAATATTCCCGATTTTTGTATCTAATTACGGCGATCGTAGTTTCTGAATGGCTCGCGCAGTGTCAGAATAGCTCGCCGAAATACATAAATCAGATGTCGGACTAATTCATGTCATGATCGGGAAAACATGGATCACATCCATCCCACCCCACCTCACCCTACACTCACCCACCCCACCCCACCCCAATATTTGAAGATAGTTACGAGCCAGATACTAGATAGGTTTTAACTCCGAAAGTCGCATCTAGTAATAAATAGTCCCTGAGACTTCAGGGGGGAATATATTTGAACAGTTATAAGTTTTCAAGCGCTAAAGTTGTCAACATTTGTCGTCTCTCCGCGTCATATCTTAGTCCAATTCATTTGTAGTTGTCTGTAACGAAATGTTCTGACATGTCGATTGTTGTGGATTTGTCATTAGCAAGTGAAAATACTGGCTCGATTTGTTTCCAACCAGCACCTCGAGAAATTCCTTGCCACGTTACCTGATGTGCACCGAACAAACGGCTCGGCTGTGATGGCGATATCGGCAAATAAGATACCTGGCGTAAGACCAAGAATTCTAATTAATTCCGCGGACATTAAGCCAACATCAGAGAGATTAATAATCGCGCGTGCTCAGTCTCAGTATCGGCTTTGACTCGAGTTGTCTGGAATAATTATTATAAATTTACAGAAATAATTAAACGATATCTGTTTTGGTTGACGTGCTGGGGTCGTATAGGATGTCAATTATTTATGCTTCAAATCCCAGGTGACTTGAAATTTTTATTAAACCCGGATAGAAATCGCACTTTTCGTTGGGATAATTGCCGGTGTGCGTGTTACAGCGATGCTTCGTCGGTATTGTGTGCAGAATAGGTTGTTCGTTGAGTGTCACCAATTTTACTTCTATTTTACCTTCAGATTTTACGCGTTATTTCAAAGTTCTTTCCAATTGACGACTGGAGAGCTCTTTAAAGAGCTCTCCAGCCGTCAATTGGAAAGTCTTCTTAAATAAAGCTGATATGCTGTTTTTATCACCATTATCTCCGCCAGAGGACTCACTTCCCGAGGACCACTGTATTTCGTTTTATACTGTTTATGGAATCACATGGTTCATCTTTAACATCATGTTAGCCATATTGTTTTGTCTTTTTTTCTAGTCTATGCATCATCGACAAGTGAAAGGAATTTCTGCCTACGAAAATGAAGACTTTAAACCAAAGATTGATTGATTGTTCTCTGCTCTTGGCACTGTTAGAATTCACTGATTTTGTTAGTTCAGTGATTCTACGGTCCCAAACTCGGTGAGCTCTCTGCAGCGCTTGGTAATTATCTGCATCTGGATAAATTAGTTGGACACCAGCCGGGTGAAGTTTGCTGACAGGGAATAAATGTGTATGCACGAAAGGTTGACTGGTAAGGTAAGGATTATTTATTTACTGTTGGTTAATGTTATTTTCAGCATATTTTTGCTACATCATGACCACAACATCTCTTAAAGGCCTAATTTCGACCTTAACTTTTACTGCAACAAAACAGGTGCCACAACAGACAGTTTTCAGATACACTTGCCTGTTACTTTCTGTGAACCGTATAAGTTGCTTCTAGGTAAGTTTTGGCTGCCTATATAGGCAGCCAGAACTTGTATAGAAAACAGTTGTGAAGCCACAAAATGTATGACGAAGTATAGCAAAATATCTATAGGGATTTTATTTATTGATGTTTAAGGTCACATATTTCTGCTCAATGGCTAATCGTGTCCGCAACATGGATATAAAGTCAAGTCCACCTAATCGTTTATACCCATGTTGCCCATTTTAGAGAACTTCCGCCCATGCACTGGTGCCCGGGTCCCATTTTACCAGTAAACCAGATCTTGTTTACCACAGTAAACAAGCACTGCTTCACACCCCGGGGTTCCCATGTGGAATCTAATCGGGTAATCAGTGATCAGGCACTTGGGAACGGAATGGTCAAATTATTTACTTATTGGTGTTTAAAGTAACTTTCAGCATCTTCTACTATCGCGTGACCGCAACATGGGTATGAAGTCTGGTTTAGGTCCAACAAAGCAGATCTGTTCCGCAGGTCATTTTTGTGAAATTGCATGTAGACGGGTGGCTTTTTAATTTTATTTTTGTAATTATTTCTTGCCATTAAAAGTTCAGGTTCTTGGTTTGTTTTATGTTTTAGGCCTCATAATCTACAGAATAGCAAGGGTGGTTGTGTATTTCGCCTCTTGAGTGCAAGAAGACTTTGCAATGCTAAAGCATTGCAAAGCCTTGTTGCACTCAAGAGACCAATTTATCTATTTTATGAGCTTGGGTGAAATATCAGACATAAACCATTTAATTTTTTTCTTTTTTTTTTGAATTTGCATTCGTTATGAAAGGAGAGCATGCGGCAGCTAAAATGACCATGCTGGAGGGTCTGAGAAACAGATTCTTAAATTTCTTAGACCTTAGCCAATCGTTGATATCTATGCTGCCCACTTTAGAGGACTTCCGTCCCATGCGTTGGTCCGGTATCCTACTTTACCAGTTAGACAGAATTTGTTTACCACAGTGAACAAGCACTGCCCCACTTTCCGGGATTCTATCTTGGGGTGGGGTGGGTAAGCATATAGCTATATAGGTCAGGTGGATTGGCGGGCAGCTCGTTAATGTAATTTTTCAACTCACGAATTGGTGAAATCCCACCAAACGTAGCAGCAACGAGCATTTAGTGCAGACAGCCGACAAATATTCCACTTCCACCCTCTGTTGCAGTTGTGTGTTTCTTTTATTTATTTGTGTGTGTGGGGGGGGGGGGGGTGTAAACTCAGCCTCTGGCCTGAAGCTAGTGAGGACGAGTGAGGTGCAGTACTCCCCCCCCCTCCCCCCATGACCCGGTCTGTGGGTAAATTTCGTTGTTAGTCGGGAAACATTGTTGATCGCTGGATTTTTTTCTCTGAAAGGCTCCACCTGGAAAAAAAGTTGACCATTTGGTGAAATCAATGATTTATCTGTTCAAAAGACTATTATGTTTCAAATATACTTTGTATAAAAGCAGAGGCGGACTAGCCTTATGGTCCACCGGTCCTCCCCCCCCCCCCCCCCCCGGGAGCCCCCAAAATTGGTGCAGTCCAACACTAGTCCTATTGGTGCATGAAGTTTCGTGTGAAAAGGATCCAAACGCGAAATGGATCTGATCACATTATCACATTGACTATACCGGTTTATCGAAATGCCCTCTTTGTGGACTGCCATTGGCAGTCCACATAGAGGGCATTTCGATAAGACAGCAGCCTCGTCTGCCATTGATCGCTCAGATGCAAGAGACATCATTTTTTTTAGTTCGAAAAAGCAAAATTTTCTCCCATTGGTCGGAACCTGTAATCAGTTCGATGGATCTAGAGGCCCCTTTGTAGCATCCACTTTTACCAATTGAGCGACGAAGAAAAATCATAATTTTCCCCGGGTGCGAGACCCCTTGGTGCGTTGCCGGGAATTGTTTTTTTTTACCCAGCCCGGCCCTGTATAAAAGAATACTTTGTAAGAATATAACAATCCAGTATTCATGTACATGAACAAATTCGAGTTATTATTTTAAAAAAATGCTTTTCTTAAAGCATTTAAAGAAATTCTTTAAAATAATAATAAACGAACGTTTCCGATCTCTTTAGTTTATTGTGTCAACGAAGTATATTGAAATGGGTGTCAAGCTCGTACCGACGGTCAGTGACCCGGGAACACTGTTGGAAAATTTTGAGACCCAAGCTTCGGGTCTGCTCAGCCCCCTTGGTAAGAGCTGTATTCTCAGAGAGATTGTGAGAGTGTCTGCAAAGTAATCTGACCCAACAACAGAAAGTGTTTGAAATCAAATGTATGCGATGTCAATTCCCCTTGAGACCTTTCAGTGAGAGTAGATGATTTCAACTATTTTTAGTCTTGGGTGGGGAGGCGGGGGTGGGGGGGGGTGTCTTCCGCGTCACACCTTAATGAGTTGAACTGAACAAAATACATCTCCCGGTGTCAGGTAACTTCAATTTGTAAAATTCATTTTTGTGGACTCAGGTGTTATAACTGTATAGCGAATTTCCTATTATAATTAGTAATGTTTTTCCCGTGTTTTATTTTCGAAAATGTTTTTAGAATACAGACTTATTCAGTGTCTGATGTCCTAAAGGGACGTAGAAAACGCGGCACCAGGGGCACGTGTCCCAGTTACCCAACTTTTTCCAAAAACAAAAATGAGGGAGAGAGATAGAGAGGGAGGGGATTGAGGAAGGGATTGGGAGGGGAGGGAGAAGAGATATTGGACATGGCGAACTGAGGAGGGGCGAAAGGGGAGATGTATGGGGGAATGTAAGATGGAGTGGGGCAGAGGGGTAGAGAGTATTATCTTCACAAATATACTTTTACAAATATACTTTTAATATAACAACCAAGGAATTGATGGGGTGGGGGAATCCTTCACGACTCAAACGCAGTCACACGAATGTACATATTGGGCTCCATTTTAAACCGTTTTCAATGTTTCGACTAGGTGGGGAAATTTTTTTTATATGGAGCCAAAAATGTGCATTTTTCTCAGTGCAAAAATGCAAAGGTGTGTTAGTGCCAAAATTAGCTTTCTGTATTTTACCCATGTCATGCCACTAAGGCAGTGGTCCATCTCTGGGGTGTTGGTGCCCTCATATTATCGCCCCACCCCCCGTACCCATTGACTTCGAAATTCTTCCTACAACCCGATGTTCTTTGATTTCGTCAAAACGCATTGCATTGGGTTGCTATCTTTCTCTGAGCCTATTTGTCGGAGGTGTGGATAGTAACTTGGGCTAGAGTTGGTAGCGTCTTCCCAACTTAATAAATTAGGATCGACTCCCCATCCCTTGTTTGTTCTGTTCTGTCTCTAAAATGCATGGGGTGACTTTTTGCAGCACATCAGTATTACTGAGTAAAAGTTGAAAAACGAGATAATTGAATATATTTCTTCTGCCGTGATCAACTATCTATAAATCTGATGTAAGCTGGTGAAGTTTTTCTATATACAGTACAGCCGCCATGGACTGGTCACTGGGGTGGGCAATATTTTCACGGACGTAATAATATTAGATTCCAAAACACTAATGAAAGGAATAATCATCAAAAATTTAGTTAATGAAGCACCGGGTACAACCCGGTGCTTCATTAATAAAAATTTTGCTGATGACGATTTTTATTACCTAGTACACACTAAAAACTAAAGTGTTAAAACTGACACTTTCAAGGTGTTAAACCCATTCTAACTCTTAAGGTTTGATTTTAACACTCAAAGTGCAATGCTTCAAGCACTTAGACATTACAATCGTCAGACATCTGAAACTTGAATGGATGGCACTTCCCATGTGTCTAGCATTGGTGGTTCTTCCAGAATCGTCCATAATTTGATTTGCGCTTGGTGGGTACATAATTAAAAGGACACAACACAGATGACTTGGATCAGGCTCGAGGGTTCGAGCCTGATCCGCGTCATCTGCGTTGTTTCCTTTTAAGTGTCGCGACATTACACTTGTCAAGTGGTATTATTGTAACACCTGTCAAGTTCTGGGATATTTGCACTTGAACAAAGTGCTAGTTCAGCACTTAGTAAGTGTTAAATACAGCACTTCAAGTGTAGTTTTTAACACTTTAGTTTTTAGCGTGTAAATGCATGGGTGGACATCACTGCAAACGCGAACGTGGCTGATGGCTGACGTGGCTGATGACGATTTTTATTACCTAGTAAATGCATGTGTTAACATCACTGTCCACGCGTAGATTATGACCAATCCACGGCAACTGTGCTGTATTCTCTACTTCAATGTTCAATTTTGTGCAATAGTGGAAGAGTTAGTAGGATTGTTGAAAGTAAATCAGTCTGGTTTTTGTTGGGTTAGTAGAGAAGAGTTGGAAATTATGACGTTAAAAGCTTCTGTTGAGATACGTTTCAATTTCAGGAGGGCTGAAAATCTGGGTTCTTGTACTTGATGGTGAGCGCAGGAACAAAGAAATTGTTCTATCGTGTCTTCGTTAGTTTCACAAAGCAAGCAAATTGAGCGAGGAAGCAAAATAAAATCATGAATTACTAAAAATTTTCATTTTTGTCTCAAAAGCATAGCTTATGACCCCTCGTTGGAACGAGCTCAACGAGCTCGTTCCAAGGAGGGGTCATAAGCTATGTTGAGACAAAAATTGAAAACATAATAAATTTTGGAGATTTTTGTATATAGGCCTAGTCGGTTTTGTTTTTTACGTTGGGTAAAGAGTTCATGCTGTAAATCATCAACCGTATGGCAGTTATTCAGATATCTATTTGGACAAGTGATTAATCGGTTAACCAAGGTTAATCTATTTGATTAATCGATCAAGAAAAACCCTTAGCCGCTTCAGCTCTATCTATGGTTGGCTTTTGTCGTTTTGGCATATCAAATAACCTTGCACTTTTTGTTGGGTCTATTTGTATAGTTCTCTGTTGGAATTGCCTTTTACATCATATAACATGACTTGGAACTTCATTTCTTCATGCGTCACAACATCTGCGCAAGTCACATGTGAGATTTCCATGTGTCCAATCTTTGTACCGGAATATCGCCTTTCCAAGTGGAATAACAGAGGATTGTTGAATCTCTAATATTGAGACCCAGAGAGGACTCTACCTTGCCTCACCTCTTGTTTGATATGTATCGATGAAGAAAGGAATCCTTGGCATTTCACTTGAGATTGAAGATCTTTATATAAATAATACAGGATAAGCCAACGGTCACCATTTGTGCTGTTACAAAGAGTTTCCTCATCACAAGATCATGTGGAAACACATCAAAAGCTTTCTGTGCATCTGAGGGGCCATATGACGAGGTTTCTTGAACGCTTTAGATTCATTAACTGGTTGAGGGCTAGATTATTTTTGGTGGTCTGAATTTGTTATAAAACTTGTTTTATTACAAATTATTGGAGAGTGCCCACAGGCACTCTCCAATAATTTGTAATAAAACAAATTTATATAAACAAAATATTATTTGAATTTGAACGAGGATGAATCATGGCCAAGGAAAATGTTGGCTTTTACTCTGGTATCCAAATTTTTTTTGAAAGCCCTGATATTGGCTCCTTGCACTCAACCTGTTAATAGCTTCCGTGATTATAACTGCGCCATTCGTTGCTGAAAAGTCTACTGTGAAACTGTTTGCAGTTTCGATTCTGACTGCAGTAACATTTCCTTTGAGACAAGCATCAGAGCACACTCTATTATCTTAACTACCAAAGGTGCAACTGTAACCCCTCTATATTTTGTTGGAAGGTTTTTTTTTCATCCTTTTTATGAACTGGTGTAATTTTTAGCTCAACTTTGGCGAAGCCAAATTTGAGCTTTTGTCATGGCCCGTCGTCCGTCTGTCCGTCCGTCCGTCTGTTCGTCCGTCCGTCTGTCCGTACGTCAACAATTGGATACGGCTCGGGCTAGAGGCCGTATTTATAAACCGATCTTTACGAAACTTCTTGGGTACCTTTGTTATGACCGTGGGACGAGAACGAGTGTTTTTGGGTGCGGTCCGAAATTCAAGATGGCTGCCAGCCGCCATTTTGTACCGATGATGCAGAAATCTGTTTTTTGTACAGAACTTCCATATGAAAGCTCTGATTTGAATAATTTTTTGTATGAATGTTTAGTACCATGGGATGCATCACATATAATACGGGTGTTTTTTCTCGTGCGTAAATTGTGCAAATTAGACTAATTTTGATGTTTTGGGGTGTTACTTTCAGCACTGTAAGTGCAAATGCCAATACGGCTCGGACTAGAGGCCGTATTTATGAACCGATCTTTACGAAACTTCTTGGGTACCTTTGGTATCACCGTGGGACGAGAACGAGTGTTTTGGGGTCCGGTCCGAAATTCAAGATGGCCGATGGCAGCCATTTTGTACAAAATTAGGTGCAATCAGATTTTTGCACAGAACTTCCATATGAAAGCGCTGATTTGAATAATTTTTTGTGTGAATGTTTAGTACCATGGGATACATCACATATAATACGGGTTTTTTTCTCGTGCAGAAATTATGCAAATTAGATGAACTTTGATTTTTTCAGTGCGACTTACACACAGTAAGTACACATGTCAATACGGCTCAGACTAGAGTCTGTATTTATGAAGTGATCTTCACAAAATGTCTTGGGTACCTTCATTATCACCTTGGGACGAGAACGAGTGTTTCTGGGTGCGGTCAAAAATTCAAGATGGCTGCCAGTGGCCATTGTGTACCGAAATTAGGTCTAATCAGTTTTTTGTACACAACTTCTATACAGCTCAGACTAGAGGCCATATTTATGAACCAATCTTTACGAAACTTCTTGGGTACCTTTGTTATCACCGTGGGATGAGAGCGAGTGTTTTTGGGTGTGGTCCGAAATTCATGATGGCCACCAGCAGCCATTTTGTATCAAAATTAGTGCAATCAGTCTTTTGTTCAGAACTTCTGTATGAAAGTTCTGATTTGAATAAATTTTTGTATGAATGTTTAGTAACATGGAATACATCACATATTGTAAGGGGTTTTTTTCGTGCAGAAATTATGCAAATTAGATGAACTTTGATTTATTCAGTGCTACTTACACAATGTGAGCACACATGTCAATACGGCTCAGGGTAGAGGCTGTATTTATGAACCGATCTTCACAAAACTTCTTGGGTACCTTTGTTATCACCTTGGAACGAGAATGAGTGTTTCTGGGTACGGTCCAAAATTCAAGATGGCTGCCAGTGGCCATTTTGTACCAAAATTAGGTCCAATCAGTATTTTGTCACAAGTTCTATACAGCTCGTATTTATGAACTGATCTTCACGAAACTTCTTGGATGCCTTTGTTTTCACCTTGGGACAGGAACGAGTGTGTTTTGGGGTGCCTTTGTTATCACTGTGCTATGAGAACAAATATTTTGGGGTTCAGTCAGACCCACTCTGGGACTCAAAGATTTCTTTTCTAGTTTAGCATCTGACTGTCACCCACCTTTACAATACTTTACCTATACATTTGTTACAGGCAACGGTCAGTATTTATGTACAGACCGTTACAATACTTTATATGTACCTTTGTTATCAGGTCATTACCTAGATGTCTGTCATTGCTGTGTCACATACTATACATGTGCATGTGTTTGTCTTGACAAGTTGAGCTGCAGTGTCATTGACACTTTCATTCTAAGTTTTAGGAAATCTGGAACTTTCTTCAGTTTGAAGCAATTTTTTATAAATTCTAAAAGGAACTCTATCACTTTTTCCCCATCAAACTTCACATGTTCTGCTTGTATCCCATGAGCATCTTGGGCTTTCCCTTTGTTTTTAAATCTTTAATAATGTCGTGTATAGTATCCATGATGACTTTTGGAAGGGGCTGATTTTGTGAATAGCAGATATTTTCATGCATATTTTTCTGCGATGAGCTGATGTTCACCGTCAAATTTTAGATCATCATTTGGGTTGGAAAACTGCTGAAAGTTCATGGCCAGTCCTTCGCAAATTTCTTCAGGAGTTGCCAGGACATTACCATTTACAATTAACTCATTCGTACAATCATCTTTGTTTCTCCTTTGCATCTTGATGAGTTTGAAGAAGAGGAGTTTGTTGTCATTCTCTCCAGCGTTTATTATTTGCATCAGCTGTTTTGAATTTTCATTTTCAACCCGTTGTGTTTTGCGAAGGAGGAGACTTTAATGCTGCGTTCATTTCTGAGAGTTTCATCAATAGGGTTCTTGGGACATCCAACAAGTTTCCAGCGCCAGAAGGCATATTTTGATTTTGTTAGGGCAGATTTGATCTATTCAGACTAGGCTTTAATATATTACCCTGGGGGCGCGGTGGCTCATTAGGTAGAGGTGCAGGCTGCAAGCCGAGAGGTCGAATCCCACCTGCTGCAATCGCGTTGTGGCACTTCACCCCCATTGCCCACGTGGGGGCACGGTGACGCTGTGTACTAAGGCGTACTGCACGTCGATGGTGTACCTGTCTCCAACCAATGCTAACCCTGCTAGTGTGGAGTTCCGGTACAAAGATTGTGACAGTTGCTCGCCGTTGCTCGGTGGTTCTCTCCGGGTACTCCGGCTTCCTCCACCCGTAAAACTGTCGAGGTCATGATTAGCCATTGTGCAGACATATGTGACCTTATACCAATAAATAAATAATAATAAATAATATATTCCCCTGTTTTCTAGAAACCGCGAACGGGAATGGAATTACCCCCAGAACCGAGAACCGGGAAATGTTTGGGTATTACCAATCAAATTTACGAGGGTAACATGACGCATTTATTTTAATGATAATCAGCATATTTCATTGGCAGTCTCCCATCTCCAAACGGAAAAGTTCTTTTCCGAGGGTAAGTATGAAAACACAAACCCGCTTCAATCTCGTCTTTATTTTCAGAATCGCCTGCGTTATTACCTCTACCTTCCCCATTATCTTCAACATCAACACCCTCTTCACTGCCGCCACTAGTTTCCTCTGCTTTAAGCAGAGGAGACTGGTGACGGCTGTGAAGAGGGTGTTGATGTTGGAAGAGGTAGTGAATGGTGATACTAGTAATTCTGAAAATGAAGACGAGTTTGAACTTTGATGCGGATGAAGAAAATCTTGCTGTTGAAAGGGAGGGGCGGGGTGGGAGGGGGGGGGGGGTCTCCAGAACTGGTTGAGAGCTACAGTGAGTTGTGGAAAATGGTTCATCAGGAATCAGGACTGTAAAGATTTCAGGCGCGGAAAGGCTGACGAAATCCTACGAAGTTTCAATCAGAAAACTTCAGTTCAAAACACAAACAGTGACACGCACCATTCCCGGTTCCCGGTGGTGTAGATATCCCGGGTATCGGGGCCGGCTTTCGGAACCGGGAACCCGGGAATTCCTATTCCCGGGATTCCGGGAATTCCTATTCCCGGGATTAGGCCCCAATTCTGACCAAACTCTTATTTTCTGGCTTCTTTTTAACTTTAAAATTTTCTTATTAGGAATACTCATCTGTGTTGCATGTGTTGATACATCTATTGGGTGTTCTATGTCTTCATCCAAGTCATTGAAAGATACATTTTTATGCTTTGAAGATTTAAGATTTGATTCAAAGTAATGCATATGAGCATCTTGATACCATGGTTACCTATTCTACTATATATAAAAAGCCTCTAGCATAAATTTTAGTTTTACATACCAACCGCGGTGAAAACGCCAGTAATGGGATTTCAGTAATAAAAAATTACACCAACAGTGGAACTACATCCAAGTATACCTTTGGTGACCTCGTCTTGAATGCATATTTGTCTAAATTTATCACTCGTTGCCTCGTGAAGAATGAAATGAAACCCGCAGTTATTACGTTTGTAAATTAGTTTGCCTAACAAGATACCAAACATTAACAAACATACGTTGTCTCGTGTTAATAAAGCATCCATAACTCGAAATAGTATGTTATGTTATTAAAGTGAAAAAAGGCCCCGTGATTTGCGCGTTTCTTTTTCCATTTCATTTCGGCGAAATTGACAGCGGAAGTACCGCCCACCGGTGCTCATGTAAACAAAAACATATTTGCACGTGTGTACGTCCGCTGCTCAGTGAAATCGAGAAAAAATAATAGCGACTCTTAATAATTTGCGATCATGGTATAAATAAAATATACCCAAAGTAGCTTGGTGTACCAAATGTTCACCACTCGTGGTGAACATTTGGTATACCAAGCTACTAAGGGTATATTCTATATTTATTACATATATCCCAATTTGGTTCAACATGAATATGTACAGTTCGATTTTTATCACACGTATCGATCTTGAATTGAAATTATTTGTCGTACTAACTGGAACATGATCTGAGACATTTTGGTGATTTCTGTTTACAATTTCTATTTCCTTTTTAAGTGTTTCATTTTCTCTTCCGCAATAAATATGAAGTCAATTTGAGAGGAGTATTTTCCATTACAGTGAAAAACTGAGGGTGTACATGAATAAATAGTTTTAACTAGGGTTTAATCACGGGAACAGGAATTCCCGGGTTCCGGGTTCCGGGTTCCGGGTTCCGAAAGCCGGCCCAGATACTCGGGTAATCTACAGCACGGAACCGGGAATGATGCGTGGCACTGTTTGTGTATTATTGAACTGAAGTTTTCTGACTGAAACTTTGTAGGATTCCGTCAGCTCTTCCACGCCTGAAATTTTTGCATTTTTGATTCCTGATGAACCATTTTCCACAGATCACTGTAGCTCCCAACCAGTTCTGGAGCCCCCCCCCCCCCCCCCCCCCCCTCCCTTCCCCTTTTCAACAGCAAGACCTTCTTCACCCGCTTCAAAGTTCAAACTCGTCTTCATTTTCAGAATTACTAGAATCACCATTCACGACCTCCTCCAGCACCAACACCCTCTTCACAGCCGTCACCAGTCTCCTCTGCTTAAAGCAGAGGATTCTGGTGGCGGCAGTTAAGAGGGTATTGATGTTGAAGGTAGAGGTGATAATGCGAGTGATTCTGAAAACAAAGACGGACGAGATTGAAGCGGGTTTGTGTTTTCATACTTACCTTCGGAAAAGAACTTTTCCGTTTGGAGATGGGAGACTGCCAGTGAAATATGCTCATTATCATTAAAATAAGGGCGTCATGTTCCCCTCGTACGTTTGCTTGATAATACTCGCAAAATTTCCCGGTTCCTAGAAAACAAGGAAATATATTAAACTCTAGTTTTAACATTATTTTCTTCTATAAAAGTATCCCTGATGTTGTCTTTTCTAAAGATGAGTGATGCATCCCATTATCCACAAAACACATGTGTGTGCTCTCATATTTGCCGTTAATTTCTATGATTTCATCCAAATATTCTGTGAATTTATCCTCATTTGCTCTGCTACCTCTAGTAGGCATGTGACATTGATAACACAAGCTGGTGGAGAGGTTTCT
Source organism: Pictodentalium vernedei (assembly GCA_031216915.1). Lineage (NCBI taxonomy): Eukaryota > Metazoa > Mollusca > Scaphopoda > Dentaliida > Dentaliidae > Pictodentalium > Pictodentalium vernedei. The sequence goes on from CM062296.1 coordinate 811,558,623, forward strand.
GTTTCAACAGCAATTATGTTCGGAGAGCCATCAGGGAGAAGTTTTGGAATGGGAAACTTCCTGCTGATTAATATAGCTACTCCACCATAACCAAGTGGAATGTGTGATGGACTAATGGATCAAGTTAATCGACTGATTTGCTGAAAGCTATGAAGTCTTTGTTGATGTCATCAAGGAATTTTTGTTCAAATTTGAATAACTAATGTTTCCGAATGCCTAATATATCTGTTGTTTGCAGTAAATGAAGGATATATATGTGGTTATTTTGGTGTTATGAGTGTGGAAAGAGGTTATTGTTATTTCATGTTGTTTGCTGAAGTCTCAAGGATTATCATTTCCATCTATATCCACCGTAACTCTGTTGCCGGTGTGACAGGAATGATAGTCCGTAGGAAAATTAGTCCCTCTGGACTATTATTCCGCGGAATTATAGTCCTAGGTCTAACATTTCTAGGAATAGTAGTCCGGCGGACTACTATTCCTAGAAATGTTAGACCTAGGACTATAATTCCGCGGAATAATAGTCCAGAGGGACTAACGTTCCTACGGACTATCATTCCTGTCACACCGGTCCTGGGATAAAAAGGATTTTGATCTGAATGTAGACATTTGAACATATTTTCTTTACCTGGTGGTAGTGTACTTTGTCTCACTGGATGCTTCTAGGTTTTCTGATTTGATGTCATTCTACTGTGCACGGCATTTGCATTTGTGGATGAAGTATACAAATTTCTAGCTTTTCTATTATATCTGCGGTTGAATGTTGTGCATGTTTTCTGATTTGTTGACTTTTTCTGTTGAAAATTTTAATCAAGAGTGACCGTTGTAGCAGTTGACGTAGAAGTCTATTGAATTGGATTTTTTACTGTTTTGATATCTTCTTTTAATTTGTAAACTTTGTTTACATCCGTCAATTCAGTGTCTGGGCCAGAATTCTGTACTGAGCAGTCCAATCTTCTGTTCGTGTATTCAGCATGATTCAGTGTAATAGCTATTAGGATCTTGATGATAACTTGTATTTTCTTTGTGTCTGTGTTGTTTACCATCTGCTTGACCTGCTCTGTTATTTCTGAGTGAATTGTGGCTGTGCTGATTTGGTGGATTTCTTTAGTTTGCTGATAACCATTTGCATATGCTGCAGTTCCAGGACAGGGGCGGCGGAACCTGGGTGAGGGGGCTGGGGGGGGGGGGGGATTCAGACCCTCAACTTTTTTTGCTGGGCCATGTTTTTTATGCAGGTATTTTTACACAAACAATGACTGGTGAAACATGGGGCAAATCCAGAGCCTCCCCCATATTTTCGCCAGCTATGTTTCTCTCGTACTGGTTCAGTTTCGGTGGATTTCGGATCATTTTTTGCAGTAAGTGGCTGCAAACGCTAAAATGTATACAGTCTGTTAATAAATCGGTCAACTGAAGAAGATCGTAATAATATAGGCACACAAGTTCCAAATCCACCCCCAGACAAGATAATCCACAGACAGTATAATTGCTGTAAACGTTTGGTAAAGCATACAGGTGAGGTCTATTTATCAGCTTTGGTCGTGATGACCAAAGCTGATAAATAAACCTCACCTGTATGCTTTACCGACGTTAATTAACGGCTCGCAAAGTGCGAAATCTTTCAAATACATCTGAAAAATCTCAAAAATCCACTCAGATGGATGGAAATGGGTGTTTTGGGACCCTGGAATTTACAATTTTCACACCGACGACCATGAACCCCCCCACCCCACCCCCGCACACACACACACACACACACATATATACACACTTTGAAAATCGTTCCGCCGCCCCTGCAGGATGTATGGTGATAGGAGTCAACCAGGGGCAATGTATCTGAGCAGCTGAGTGTGGTGGGTGCTGAAAACAGTAGCTGTAAATCGTGCACCGCAATTACAATTTGAATCGCTAGCGATAGCTAAAAATAGTAACACGGGTTCCCCTCGCAAATTTGGTTGTCGATAAAATGTGGTCTTTTTGTTGATAATTCGTACCCTGAGCTCCAATGCGTTCATTGTGCCTACTGGCAGAGATAGAAGTCGTATCCCCCACTGTGAAGAAAAAGAAATTTTCACTTTCACGGTATCAGTCAAAATGGCGGCTTAAAAAGCATCACTTCAAGCTGAATACGAGTCACTGGAAATGATCAATTTGTTATAAAAAGGTAGAATGAAAAGAAAATCTAGTGTGTTTGAGTGGATACCGATCAATTCCACCAATATATCAACACATATTCACCTTGAATTGATGCATGAAACCCGCCAGCTGAATCATATCGCAAGACGCTTCCTGTTCCGAGTATCGATCAAGTCACTTCCGCGTATCAATGCGCTGTTTACTTTCATGCATCAATTCAAGGTTGAAACGAGCGGAATTATCAATAGGAATGATCAGATTCTTATAAAAAGCGTATAATAAAAAGAAAATCTAGTTTTTTTTAGTGGATGCCGAAAATTATCTCACTCGTGACGAGACGAATGGTTATTTTCGCTCGCACAAGGGCTCGCGAATTATAAACATTTGTCTCGTCCACTCATGAGATAATTTTCGATATCCTCTCAAAAACATTAGATATCCTCTATACATTTGAGATGCATATCCATTTGACTTTCTTAAACGGAACTAACGCCCACAACCAGTATTAACCCTCCCTATAATGGTTGTACTAACTGATAGTCCCCATGGCAACCCCGATTAGCGTATTTGTTGTCTGTGATTGACAACTTCAGACCCGGGATCAATACTACAAAACTTTTACAGTTGTATTTTCCAGAATTGCATTTTCTAGAGCTGTAGGTTTCTTTTCTTGTTTGGTTTCGGTTTTGGTTTTTCAGGTGGAGTAAAACCTCGGTTCGGTTCGGTTTTCGGTTTGTTCATGAGGCCAAATAAAATTCAATAAAACTCATTCTTATGTCCGGAGTCATAACTGAATGGCAGTGAAATTGAGTGAAACTCAATGAATGCCCGAAATAAGCTATAATACATGAAGAATCAGGAAGGCCAATATAATAATTACATAAATATACAGAACTTTTATTGTGCTTGGCCATTTTTCGAGGTCTGACACCTACACGCAACTTGAGGAAAGCTGCAAACACAACTAAACTGAAATGTCGAAAATTCACAGAATGTAGCCTTCCCAGAGTAGTGAGAGTACCCAGACACTGCCATTGGCAGTGTCTGGGTACTCTCACTACTCTGGGATGGCTACACTCTGTGAATTTCTGCAGCAAGAGAGTATTTAATAAAAAACGAAAAACCTTAGATTACGGGATGTCGACGGTTTCGGTTTTTAAAAAAAAACTAAAAACCTCGATTCGGTTTCGGTTAACCCACAGCTCTAGTATTTTCTACAAGTGAATATAAATGGCGGAAATGAACCATTAGCATTTCAAAAGATATGTCATTAACCAACTAACAAATTGCCACATCTTTGAAAATGCGGTTGGTTTTATTTTAGTTTATTTCCATAAATAGAAAATACAATTCTGAAAAATACAACTGTAAAAGTTTTATGGTTTTGGCCCCTGGTCACCAGCACCTGGTTGAAAGTCACCAAATGAGGCTGTGCAGGGATACTCGGTTGGTCAATTTTGGTTTTTTACCCATGTTACGGCCATGCTGTAGCCATTGATAGTGAAAGTGACCTCAAACTCCAATAAGCAAGCGAATTGGAAAACAGCGTTTGCGAGAGTCTGCATTTAACCCTTTACCCAACGTAACGGCCAAAACCGACCAGCGCTATTCTCAAAATTCGTCAATTATGTCTCCCCTTCCTAGAAGGGAGACATATTGTTTTAGTGCATATTCTTCTTCTTCTTCTTCTTCTCATACAAACTTTGTCCGGGGCATTACTTTTTTGACCTAATCCTTAGATATTTGGCATGTGGATGTATCACCATGAGCCGGTGTGTCGCGTACCATAGTGACCTTCATGTGACCTTGACCTTTGACCTGAAGGTCAGATTTATGTGCTTTTTAAGGGAAACTTTGTCCGGGGCATAACCTTTTTGTTTTTTGACCCAGACCTTAGATATTTGGTATGATTGTCAATATTATTCATGTATATATAATTTGCAGTGTATTAAATAGAAAGAAAGGAAGGGGAGACATATGTTTCAGTGAGCTAAAACAGTTTCTAGTTAATTTTATTTTTATTTTTTTCAGTTTTTGTCTCCAAAACATAGGTTATGACCCCTCATTGGAACGAGCTTGTCGAGCTCGTTCCAATGAGGAGTCATAACCTATGTTTGTGAGACAAAAATAAAAAAAATTAATTATTCAAGAATTTATTTTTGCAAGTGTCGATTGCTTTCAATGTTAGGTAAAGGGTTAATGGTCAGGCTGAAAAGTATCTGTATATACACTTGTTGTCGCAGATAATAACAGATTAATCGAATTTTTAGGGGCGCAGTGGCTCAGTGGATACGGCATTGGACTTGAAACTGGAAGGTCCACGATTCGATCCCCGCCAGAGGTGACTGTGTGGTGTCCTTGGTAATCATGATTGCTCATGTGTGTGTGTGGGGGGGGGGGGGGGGGGGGGGGGGGGCACGTTGGCGCTCCGTGAACTAAGGCGTACTACACGTCGTTGGTGCATTTGACTTCACCCAGTGCTAACCCAGCTTGTGCGGAGTTAGTGCGTTGAGGAGTCTGACAGTTTCTCGCCGTTGCTCGGTGGTTCTCTCCCGGTACTCCGGCTTCCTCCATCTGTAAAACTGTCAGACACGAGGTGACATGGGCTGACGAAAGTGTCGTTAAACCCCAGTAAATAAATAAAGCGAATTGTTACTGTTAACACACCGAGCTTAGCGGAAGACGAGTCTTTAGAAAAGACAACATTTATTTAGATAAATACTTTATACCATCGCGAATCACTCGCGATGGTATGAATATTCATCTAATTAAATGTTGCCTTTTGGAAAGTTGAAAACCTTCAGTGTTTTACTGAAGAAAAAACAATGCCTCATTACCACTCATTGCCACTCACTGATAATGGACGTTGAAAGTTTGTCCAAACACTTTCTCACACCTCATTGACAAAATCACAAGGTTTGAGTGTGTTTGTAAAAAACGGTTCTTGTTTCGGCCTTGATTGCCAGCTGACGATTTCCTTGTTCCAGAAGTCCAAATTTTTTTCTTGGCTTGTTTCATAATGGACTGCGTTATTCGCTGCTGCAATGGCTTTCCTTCACAAGAGAACTTATGTGGTGCCAAATTTTAGCCAACGAAGGGTTTTTGGTGCCAAATTGGGGCGCGGTGGCGTTGCGGTAACCGTTTCTTGTCAGATCACCGAAGTTTAGCAACGTCGAGCCCGGTTAATCATTGGATGGGTGACCGTCTGAGCGATCAATTCGGACTCCCGCGTTGTGTCCTTGGGCAAGACACTTAACCCCGATTATCCATATGGGGCACGATGACGCCGTGTACTAAGGTGTACTGCACGTCGACGGTGCGCATGTCTTCAAGCAATCTAACCCTGCCTGTGCTGTAGTGTGGAGTTACGATGTTGGGGAGCTGGCAGCTGCTCGTCGTTGCTCGGTGGTTCTCTCCGGGTACTCTGGCTTCCTCCATCCGTAAAACTGTCACGGTCATGATTAGCATTGTGCATAAGTATATGACCTTATGCACCAATAAATAAATAAATAAATATTTGGTGCCAAATCAAAATATTTAGTGTAATGGGCCAAATTGACAGTTGGCAGCGTAACTACTGATGATTGAGTGTTGCTGTATGGAGGTGCGAATGTTTGTGTGGTTGGATATGTGAGTCTGTATGCACGTGTTTTAGGTTGTATGCATGGGTTTGTGTGAGTATGTCTGTCTGTGTGCATGTTTACGGGTGTGTTTATATATGTCAGGTGTCCCCATTGGAAACTAGGGAAGTTGAGCAGTGCTTGTGTTTAGGTATGTCGGGTATCCCCATTGGAACCTAGAGAAGTTGAGCAGTGCTTGTTAACTGTAGTAATGAAAAGTTTAGCTCTACGAGTAAAATAGAACCCGGAACCAACCATATGCTGGATGTCCATAAAAGTGGACAGCATACAGCGCGGCCGCTGTGGACTGGCCACTTTTCACGGGTGAGCAATATTTCCACGAACGCAATAATATTAGATTCCAAACACTAATTATAGAAATAATCATCAAAAACTTAATTTATGAAGCACCGGAAACAACCCGGTGCATCATTAATTAAAATTTTACAGATGATGATTTTTATTGCCTGAAAAACGCATGCGTGAACATAACTACCCACGCGTGGATAGCGACAAGTTCACGTAGCTGTTGTGAAGATATAAACCATTAGCCACATTTGACTTCACACCGATGTTACGGTCGTGCTAGAGATGTGGGAAATTACCTTAAACATTAATAAATAAATTAATGTGTATGGCAGGTGTGTGTGTTTAGTCTTTAGAAACAAAACTATCAAACAGGGATAGTCATTGAACATATCTGGAGGAACTTAATACATTTTGAATTGAATTGAAAATTTTATTTGCAATGTAGTTTAACAAAAATTGGTACATTAACCCTTTACCCAACGCAGACGATATTAAAATTTATTATTTTAAATATCATTTTTTTTACATTTTTCAAAAAATTTCTACAAAACCGTATCATGTGACCCCTCTTTGGAACGAGCTCGACGAGCTCGTTCCAAAGAGGGGTCACGTGATATGGTTTTGTAGAAATTTTTCGAAAAATATTTCTTCAGCTGCTGAATTTGCATATTACGCGGGCGGATTCGGGCGATTCGCTGGGTAAAGGTTAAAATGATCTTCCTGTCATTCCCCCAGAGTGAAAAAATTTTTCGAAACAGCGATGTTCAGATCACCTCCGAAATGTTCTTTTTTCGAGCCTGAAATAGATGAGGATATGAGGATGTGAATGTTTTGATAATCCAAATAGATACATGGCTAGACGATCTTTGTTCGGAGGGTGTGTGCGCCTTTTGATGTGGGTAATTCTTGAATGTACCAATGAAATATATATTCACTAAACTTAACTAATTGGACTAACTAGCATCTGTGATTGTTGAAGGACTTTGAACAGGTCCTTGACCTTGATGTTTGAAGAGGTGTGTGTATTCACTCGAGGCAGAAAGTTCTATCAAAGAATTGAGCGCAGTTGTTTGTGCTGAACATCCGGCCGTGCCACTGTTGGATACCGGCATGCCGAAATGGGCTTAATGAGGCCTCCCAAATAAACTTAGATTGCTGCAATGGAACGTAGTTGACTCTTTCCATAACATGGTGGTAATATCGGGCCATCACTATTCACACGAATCGCCATTCTCTTCTAAAAATTTTAAAGTTTAAGACCTAATATTATAAATTAGGGAGTTTTCAGTTTGCAGATACGGAGTCACAAGAGGCGATGTCGAAGTGAGAATAATATTATACGAGGCTTTAACCGAGCCTAGTATTGTTCTCCCTTGCCTCACGTGACTCCGTACCCGGCAATTAAACGTCCCGTAATGTATTTATTATGCCAGCCTACGAAGGGTTTGCACACCTTCTCCTATTTTCGTTAAAATCTTCTATCGGCATTCATTTGTTTATAAAACCAGACGAGTAGTGAATCAAAGCAAACGAAGGAATCCATCATCTCATCGATCGATCGTCAAGTAAATTATTGGTTTATTACTTCCGATATTTTTGGGCGCATTCATATTTCTGCCTGCTTTCCGATGCTTTGATCTGAAAACAAACTTTCTAAATTGGCAATTTGCCGAATTCAGACAGCGATTGTCGCGATAAAAGCAAAATGGCGGACAGTGACTATTCATTTTTCGCCAGTATATTGAATTCATGTGGGGTCACTGTTGCCGATTATTGCCTGTGAACGAGTTCATTGTGTCGTTCCAAGGAGGAACACATCGGTTACTTTTACTGCAAAAAAGAAATCTATTCTTGTAAGGAAAAGGGGTAAAATTATTTATTTATTTATTTATTTATTTATTTATTTATTTATTTATTTATTTATTTACTGAGGATTAACGACTCTTTCGACAGTCAGGGTCACCTCGTGTCCGAAAAATAGTAGATATAACATTACATAGGTTTCATCTTTTTATTGACTTCGATCTTAAGGGTAAGTTTCTCAATTAGTAGCTTTGAGCTGACCTCAGATCTAGTTAGCTTACCTGACTGAAAGTCACAGGAAGCTATATCGATCACTTTTCGTTCGTCGTCATCCGGCGTCGTCTGTCGTAATGGTGGCGCTTGAATTTTATCCCAAACCACTGACACGATTCCATTGAAATTTTATGTGGGTGGTGATTGGGGTGGGATATTTTGTTTTTAGAAATATCTTCCCATGAACCGTGAGGTGAAATGGCGTGATATTTGTTATTGAGCCCTCTGTTGAGGTAGAGAATGAGTTTTGTTCTTACATGGGAAGGATTGAGAGATTTTTGGCCACGTCCAAATTTCCAATTTTCGGACAGTTGGGCCGATTTGAATGAAATTTTGCATACAGTATAAGTGGGTAACATCATGTTACACACTCGTATTGTATGCAAAATTTCATTCAAACAGGCCCAACTGAGTTACATGTTCTTCCTTTTATGCTAAAAACAACCGGTACCTCCTTAGAAACTCAGTGGGACCCCCCCCCCCCCCCCATATGGGCTAAAAATAAAGAAAATTTCATATATTATATTCTCGTTCAATCTATCTACGGAGTCGAATGAGATTTGATCATATTGCATATCAAAATTTAACCCTTTACCCAACGTAACGGTCAAAACCGGCCAGCGCTATTCTCAAAAATCGCCAATTAATTTTCATTATTTTTTTCATTTTTTTATCTCAAAAGCATAGGTTATGACACCTCATTGGAACGAGCTCGTTGAGCTCGTTCCAATGAGGGGTCATAACCTATGTTTTTGAGACAAAAAATGAAAAAAAATAGTTATTCAAGAATTTTGTTACAAGTGTCGTCTGCTTTTCAAGTTAGGTAAAGGGTTAAAAGCTCTAAAAGGGAGCACGGTGGCTCAGTGGTTACGCATTGGACTTCAAATCGAAAGGACCACGGTTCGTTCCACGAGAAGCGCAACTGCGTTGTGTCCTTGTGGTAGGCACTTAATCTCGATTGTCCACGTGTGGGAACGGCGGCCTTGTGTACTAAGGCGTACTGCACGTCGATGCTGCACTTGTCTTCGATCAATGCTTACCCCGCTTGTGCGGAGTTGTTACGTTGAGGAGTCTGCCATTACTCGCCGCAACTTAGTGGTTCTCCCATGGTACTCCGGCTTCCTCCACCCGTATCTCTGTCCGACATGAGGTGACCCTGGACGTCGAAAGTATCGTTAAACCCACATAAATAAATAAATAAATAAATAAATAAATAAATAAATAAATAAATAAATAAATAAATAAATAAATAAATAAATAAATAAATAAATAAATAAATAAATAAATAAATAAATAAATGAATAAATAAATAAATAAATAAAAGCTGCAAATTATTAATACAACTATGAATTTAACCGATTTAATTTCCATATGGCCACACCGGGAAGAGAAGCAGTGCTTGTTTACTGCGGTAAACAAGTTTTGTTTCACTGGTAAGAAATGACAAGGAACCAACGCCTTGGGGGGAAGCCCTGTAAAGTGGGCAGCATTACTCTAAACGATAGGCTAAACTTGACGTTAAACACCAATAAAATAAATAAACGTTTTATCATGTTTGAAAAAAGAGACTGGATCGGTTGAATTCTTAGTTGCATTGTGGGAAAATTGCTAAAGCATTTATTCATTTACTAGGGTTTAACGACACTTTAACAGCTAGGGTCATATGTCGGTGACAGTTTTGCGGGTGGAGGAAGCCGGAGTACCCGGAGAGAACCACGGAGCAACGACGAACAGCTGTCAACTCTCCAACATCGTAACTCTGAACTCTGCACCGCAGCACAGGCAGGGTTAGATTGGTTGAAGACATGCGCACCATCGACGTGCAGTACGTCTTAGTGTACAGCGTCATCGTGTCCCCATGCAGGCAATCGGGGTTAAGTGCCTTGCCCAAGGACACAATACGGGAGCGCGAATCAGTCGCTGAAATGGTCACCCATCCGACTTCTAACCGCCCTGGACGTTACTTATCTTCGGTGATCTAACGAGAACCGGTTACCGCGACGCCACCGCGCCCCTTGCATCTTGCCCCAATCAAGGGACGATATACAGAGGATGTCTAGTGTTTTTGAGAGGATATCGAAAATTATCTCATGAGTGACAGAGACAAATGTTTAGTTTTCGTGACCGCCTGCGCGAGCGAAAATAGCCATTTGTTTTAAGGACGTACCAAACCAAAAACTTATAATACGGACTTTCAGGCCACATTTGCACTAGTGAGTTTCATGCATCAATTCAAGGTGATAACGTGTTGAATTATTGCTGGAAATGATTGGTATCTACTCAAAAACACTAGATTTACTTTTCATTATACGTTTTTAAAACAAATTGATCATTTCCAGTGATAATTTGACTCGTATTCAACTTGAAGTGATGCTTTGAAAGCCGCCATTTTGATTGATACCGTGAAAGTTAAAATTTTTATGTCTTCACAGTGGAGGATACGATTTCTATCTTTCCGCAATTCCTTCAATAATCTATCGTTTAGCGTATAATAAATATACGATAATACCATAGTGTGTTTTGATATGTTTGATATCTCAACGAGTTGAGATATCAAACATATCAAAACACACTATGGTATTGTTGTATTTATCTTATACCGACCATTTTTGTTCTTTTCTGCATTTTTAAAAGGGTTTTGGGGATGATTTCGTGTCAAAATGTCGACTCATCTGGAGTGGAGTCGACTGCTTTCTCTTGTTGGGCATGAATACATGTGATGTGCCCGGAAAAGCTGTTGGTGCGTAACAAGGCTACAAATTCAAGTGAATGATAGAGTATAGTTCCCCTTAGAAAGTGGCCCTGTAACTGGGAAAACAATTACAGAAAATATACTTACGCCTCAATTCTTATGATTTATGACAAAAATATGTTTGATAATCAATTTCACCAGATTTGACACGATTTATAAACAATTTTGCGAATGTCATCATTATATTATAATATAGAAAAAGACTATAGTCCGTTCTCCAATCTATATGACATAGGGGTATGTGTGATAGATAATCTATAACACATGGGCTATATCTTCAACAGGTATAAGATAAAAAGCTTTAGAAGTCACGCCACCATGTATATCTTCTTTTCTTGAGATTATCGACCAAACTCCGTCATTATACATAATACCTCCCCCGTTCATTCTCCATTGCACACATACAATATGTTAGAAACAAATAATCAAAGGAGTTTTTCAGTTACAATTCTCGGAAAGTAAAGATTTTTCCACGTGTGCACCTTTTGCGAAAAAGACACGCGCTGCCCCTTGTCATCCTAATCTCAGGGCAACGGGGAGGCAGACCCCCGTCCTTGATGACTGTCATTCAGGAAATCCGTGTTGACAGGGTCCAGTGATAGAAATGAATCATTTGGCTTTTTATAAAACATGGCTGTTACCCTGCTGGTAATTTGCTGGTGATTCATGCCATTAATTTTATTTTATATATTCATAGGTGTAATTTACGATTCTGGAAAATACAATTGTAAACTTTTTATAGTATTGACCGCTGGCACACTTGATATGCGTTGGATGATATTGGATCATCTTTTAATGCGATGGCAGTCTGGCAGTCTGTTTGGCTGCCCAGAAGCCAACGTAGTAAATCGTGCTTTAACTTCATTATAAATACCCACCCCCACCCCACCCCCAGTGGAAGCTCGGGAGGTGAAGTAGTGTTTGTTTACTGTGGTAAACAGGCTCTGTGTTACTGGGAAAATAAGACCAGCCACCTAGGTTTGGGGTGGAAGTCCTCTAAAATGGGCCACTTGGGTATGCAAGATGGAATAAACTTGTACGGTCACGATTAGCCATTAATATGCGACCTTAAACACAAATAAATAAATTAATTCACCTCAGGGTGTTGTATGAGTTCCCAAACCGGTGTAAATTCCCATACAGCCCGGAAAACACAAGGATAGCTAATAGTATTTACAGTTGCTTACATCCATAATTTTATCTTTCAACAAAAACGTAGTTTTCCCAATGCAAGTGAAAACGTCTTGAAAAAAATACAAATCTGTATTGAGGCTAGCAACCACACATACCCTCGTTCGATTAGAAAGACGAAGTATCGAGTTATCATACATGCCGAGGTCAATGTTTTTGATGACGATAATGAATGATAGAGCTGTAGGTTTTTAAATTTCTTGTTCGGTTTCGGTTTTGGGTTTTCAGGTGGAGTAAAACCGTTCGGTTCGGTTTTCGGTTTGTTCATGAGGCCAAATAAAATTCAATAAAACTCATTCTTATGTCCGGAGTCATAACTGAATGGCAGTGAAATTGAGTGAAACTCAATGAATGCCCGAAATAAGCTATAATACATGAAGAATCAGGAAGGCCAATATAATAATTACCTAAATATACAGAACTTTTATTGTGCTTGGCCATTTTTCGAGGTCTGACACCTACACGCAACTTGAGGAAAGCTGCAAACACAACTAAACTGAAATGTCGGAAATTCACAGAATGTAGCCTTCCCAGAGTAGTGAGAGTACCCAGACACTGCCATTGGCAGTGTCTGGGTACTCTCACTACTCTGGGATGGCTACATTCTGTGAATTTCTGCAGCAAGAGAGTATTTAATAAAAACCGAAAAACCTTAGATTACGGGATGTCGCGGTTCCGGTTTTTAAAAAACACTAAAAACCTCGGTTCGGTTTCGGTTAACCTACAGCTCTAGTATTTTCTACAAGTGAATATAAATGGCGGAAATGAACCATTGGCATTTCAAACGATATGGCATTTGCCAACTAGCAAATTGCCACATCTTTGAAAATGCGGTTGGTTTTATTTTAGTTTATTTCCATAAATAGAACATACAATTCTGAAAAACACAACTGTAAAAGTTTTATGTTTTGGGCCCCTGGTCACCAGCACCTGGTTGAAAGTAACCAAATGAGGCTGTGCAGGACTTTTATTGTGCTTGGCCATTTTTCGAGGTCTGACACCTACACGCAACTTGAGGAAAGCTGCAAACACAACTAAACTGAAATGTCGGAAATTCACAGAATGTAGCCTTCCCAGAGTAGTAGTATTGGCAGTGTCTGGGTACTCTCACTACTCTGGGATGGCTACATTCTGTGAATTTCTGCAGCAAGAGAGTATTTAATAAAAACCGAAAACCTTAGATTACGGGATGTCAACGGTTTCGGTTTCGGTTTATAAAAAAAACAAACTAAAAGCCTCGGTTCGGTTTCGGTTAACCTACAGCTCTAATGAATGATAAATAAATCACCACCTCACCGACAAAAATTAAACGAGCCCATTTTGCCATGACAATATTTTTATATTGGTTAATCGTGTGTTAAACATGAAAAATAAACCAAAGAAACACACAACATACATGAACTCCACTATGAACGTCATTCACAGCACAAGAACGCAATACCATGACGTTATTATCTTCATTCACAAAAAAATCGATTCATAGATGTTGAAGGATTGTCTAAATATAAACAGTACGTGGAGAGTGGATTGTGACAAAATCACCCGTGGAGTGGAGTTATCACCCAAAATATCACTTTCAAATTCTGTGCATATGGACAAAAAATACAAGCAATGTTTCAGTCAATGGACCTCCGGGTTTAACCCGGAGGTCCATTGGCTGGAACCTTGCTTGTAATGGTTATGCTTTGCAATAAATTTGCAATTATTACTCGGGTGGAATCTCCACTCTGCGGGTGATTTAGAGATAATACACTCTCCACATACTGTATATGCAAACGATTCAAATGGAGGCTGTAAGATAAGTTGGTTATTACCACCAAGTGGGTTTCTGAGATGATGTGTTGAAGTCTGGATCTTGCCTCTTTGTTATATATCGACTCGTCCTAGCGGACTCCTCGATGTGTGCCCAGAGACGTGATCTCCACTTCAATACACCACCCCGGAAACCCACGTGGTAGTAATAACCCATATGTATTACCCCAGAAAACGCCAATAGTTCGTTCGACTTATGAAAGTGAGAAATTCCCGGTTCCCAGATTTTCTATCAAAAGAATTCACTTTCCCGTTTCCATGAAAACCAGGGAATATATTAAACCTCACTTGACATCATTTTTGGAAAGCTCTGAGAGGCTTGGAATTTTTGACAGATGGAAATCCGTGTTGCTGATTTTCCAACAACTTATTTCACATGGTACTTTATGCATGGAAATTCTTATAAATTAAGCATATTCTTTTCTTGGGGCCAGTTTTCCGACCAACGAGGCTATTTTTCCGACGAACGAGTTTATATATGGGCCATCCCCCCCACCCCCACCACCACGCGTTCTTCGACAACTTGGGCCTGTATAAACTTTTTTTCTTTTTTTAGTCCCTTCCCCAGTCCCCGAGGAAACCACGGGAAGTGAAGCAGTGCTTGTTAAGTCTGGCAAACAAGCTCTGTTTTACTGGTAAAATAGGACCCAGTCACCAGTGCTTGGAGTTGAAGTCATCTAAAATAGGCAACTTAGGTATAAACGATTGACTAAACTTGACTTTATCTCCATATTGCGATCTCAGTTAGCCATTCTACAGCAATAAATAAACATTTTTATTGATCACAAAATTTTCTAAGTCATCAGGGGGAGGCCACCAAAAATTTGCGAGACGTGACGTGGGGGTGGGTGGGTCTCTTGAGTGCGCCAAAAATGTGCATTTCCAACTTTTGCAATTTTTTGAATTTTTTAAAAATATATCAATATATCAGCTAATATATACCATCATTTGTGTTTCAAACCTTAAAGATGATGTTGTACATCACACTCTTAACATAAATACAACATCAGGAGGCTTTATATGTGAGAACATTGGGTTTAAACTGGGAAAATGTCACACGTTAGTAGGGGATGGGTGTCTTGTTCGAAAAGTAGAAAATGTGCAGACAATATTTTGGGAACAATTCAAATGAAAATTTGTTCCCGTATATGTACACCTGCTCTGGCCAAGCCTGATAATGAACAGCTTGTCATTTGTAGATTGGGACCCACAGCAGCCCACAGTGGTTTAAATTGGTGGTACCAGTTTAACCCTTTACCTAACATGAAAAGCAGACGACACTTGCCAAAAAATGATTGAATAACTAATTTTTTTCATTTTTTGTCTCAAAAACATAGGTTCTGACCCCTCATTAGAACGAGCTCGACGAGCTCGTTCCAACGAGGGGTCATAACCTATGTTTTTGAGACACAAAATGAAAAAATAATAAAAATTAATTGGCGATTTTTGAGAATAGCGCTGGCCGGTTCTGGCCGTTACGTTGGGTAAAGGGTTAAGAACATTATGAAAACCCCCTAATGACAGCTGTGCCTACTAAGTTTATAAGCTTATTTTGGATTTTAAAGGGAGAGTGGGTGTCTGAGAACGGTAGTAGATAATTTGCACGCAGTGGGTGGGTGGGTGTAAAAAGGAGCCGAATAAAAAATAGGACGCCACGTCTTGCAAATTTTTAGTGCCCCCCCCCCCCCCCCTTGAAGTCATTCCGAAAATATAGTTTACATTTCGTTTCGAGTATGAGACCGATAAGATCTTTCAATTGAAAGGTGATGTGTCGTATCCTGAGATGAAACCTTCACGGGTGTACCTTCTGATTATCTTCCTGGCTATTTATTTATTTATCTTGCGACCTATAACTCAGGGACCTGGACGGTCGGTCTTGGTTTTGGGTATGTGACGCCCCTGTCCCCTCTGAATTTTCAACAGTGCCCACCCACAACTGCCGAACATCCAACCTTCGAGAAAGTCATTTGCATCCCCCCCCCTTCCCCACACACACCCCCACGCCAGGCGGTGTTGCCGAGGGTTCGAATCCCGGCGGGGGATCAGAAACCAACATTCAAAATTCCTCTAAAACATGATTGTGTCATTTGAAAAAACACACATAAGCCCGTGCCAGTCTTCGTCTGAGGCCATCCACAGCACTTTCGTTGTACTGTAGCTAGCGCGTTCCACACTTTCATGCTGCTGCCGAAAGGAAGATGAATCAAGTAATCATGAGGACTTCATCTAAAAAGCTAGATTCCAGCCATCGTTTTAGACGGTGTGCAATGGTCTAGTGGTTTAGATGCTGGACTCCTGATTGCCAGGCGGTGTTGCCGAGGGTTCGAATCCCGGCGAGGGATCAGAAACCAACATTCAAAATTCCTCTAAGACATGATTGTGTCATTTGAAAAAACACACACACACAAACCCACACACACACCCACCCACACAAACACACACACATTTGAGAGAGATGTTTCCAACTGCTACCTGTTAATCTCCAACGCTGAAAAAATCCGAATGCACCCCTTCCCTTTAAGTTCGAAGTATGACCATGCTCTTTGGGTAGAGAAGTTGAAAACTCGTCTCTTGAGAGCAACAAGGCGTCATCTGCAATGCTTGGGCATTGCAGATGGGACCTTGTTACACTCAAGGGACGTCATATTGACCACAGTTAGAAAAGGCGGTTAAAAATTCATTAAATGTTTTTAGAAACGTTCACAAACACAGACAAAATGCTACGAAATCTACTACCAAGTCAAGAAGTTTCCAACTCTTCATGGTTAAACTTTCTAACATTGGAGGGCACCCCTAAACTCCCCACTCTATCGCCACGTCCCTGATATCAGTAGAAAATAACGAGGCGACAACAAATGGCGGCTGAGATAGCGGTCTCTAAATTTAGACTGGCTTGGGTACACAAGTCTGCGTGTCCTTGCGACATTTTTGATAAATGGTGTTTTTGTGTGTATAATCTGCTCATCTGTAATTGATACGCGTGAAATAGCTGGAAAATTTTTATGCGTTATTTTCATCGCTTCATACCCACTCAACATTTGAATATCAAAGTGTCCCCTTTCGAAATACATGCAGACTGCAAATTTTTATACAGTTGACATATTTGTTCGGTCGAAATAGTTGCGAGAAAATAATCTAGGTGTCAGGTAATACCACAGAAGTGAGAGGGTGAAGGGAGGCGGGCGTTTGTTAGTAGTCGCTATCCTCCCCTCACTTTGCTTGCAGATGCATGTTTAATACATATTTATCCGAGGGAACTCCGGGAGGTGGGGCAGTGCCTGTTTACTGTGGTAAACAAGTTGTATTCCTCGGGTAACATTTTGACACTGTAACCAGCGCCTGGGGTGGAAGTCCTCTATAGTTGGGCAGCATAGGTATAAACGATTGGGTAAACTTTACTTACACCTATCGTCCCCTGAGTTCCAATATGTTCTATGTGCCAGTAGGCACATAGAACACATTGGAACCCTGGGGACACTGTGTTCAGTTGGTAGAGGTGCAGGCTGCACGCCGAGAGGTCCTCGGTTCGAATCCCACCTGCGGCAACCGCGTTGTGTCCTTGGGCAAGACACTTCACCCCGATTGCCTACATGGTAACGATCGATTCGGACTCCCGCTTGTGTCCATGGGCAAGGCATTATCTCCGGTTGTCCAAAAATATAAAATAAATCAGTGGAATATTATAAAACCAACTGGGCTGCATTAGTGGGGAGTCGAGGTTTTTGGCTGGGACGCAAGTGAGCAATTATGAGGTGGTGTCAGGCCATTCGCGCTAATCCTTGGTTCGTCCCGATAGTGAGAAGTTGGGAAATGTAATATTAGAAAGATTATATTCTTTCATCAAAGAACAAAATTACTACCTGAAACGGGGGAGGGGGGGTGGAGTGGGGAGGGAGCGGTAGCGTTGCGGTAAACGGTTCTCGTCAGATCACCGAGGTTAAGCAACGTCGAACCCGGTTAGTCCTTGGATGTGTGACCGTCTGAGCGATCGATTCGGAGTTCCGCATTGTGTCCTTGGGTAAGGCACTTAACTCCGATTGTCCACATGGGGGCACGATGACGCCGTGTACTAAGCCGTACTGCACGTCGATGTTGCGCATGTCTTCAACCAATTTAACCTGCCTGTGTTGCATTTGGAGTTACGATGTTGGGGAGTTGGCAGCTGCTCGTTGCACTGTCGTTCTTCCCGGCTTCCTCCACCCTTAAAACTGTCACCGACACGATATGACCTTGGCTGTTAAAGTGTCGTTAAACCTTAATAAATAAATATAAATAAATCAAGGTAACTTCCTTTTCTATACTACTCAAATTTGGCCAGAAATCGCCCCCTTCTCATCCACATATTTGTTCACAAATGGTATACGCGTTTCTTTGTTTATTGGATTTAATGGCGGTTTCAACAGCCTGGGTGAGGTAATGTTTTACAATTTTAGGGGTGGATGAAGTCGGTGTACTCGGAGAGACCCACTGGGCGAAGGCAATTCACTGCAGGACTCCTCCAATTCACTATCCAGGCACAATCAGAGTTAGAAACAATTAACCCTTTTCCTAACATGAAAAACAGACGGCATTTGCAAACAAAATTATTGAATAACTAATTATTTTCATTTTTGCGTCAAAAACATAGCTTATGACCAATCATTGGAATAGGCTCAACGAGCTCGTTCCAATGATGGGCCATACGCTATGTTCTGGAGGGGAAAAAATGAAAAAATAATGAGAATTGAATGGCAATTTTGTGAATAGCGCAGGTCGGTTTTTCCTGTTATGTTGGATAAGGAGTTAAAGGCAAGTGTATACCACGGGCATACAGCACGTCATCCAGCCGTGGACGTACATGTACAGCTTGTCGACGCAACATTTGCATACGGCCAGTGTCATCCCTGTTTGTGTCGAGAAAGGAGGCTGGAGAATCAGACATTACTCGCCACTGCTTAGTGGTTCTCTCTAGGTATTCAATCTTTCTCCATGCGAAAAATGCCCTCTCGATTATTTACTTATTTATTTTTAGCTCAACTTTGACGTAAGTCAAATTTGAGCTTATGTCATGGCCAGTCATCCGTCTGTCCGTCTGTCCGTCAACAATTCAATACGGCTCGGGCTAGAGGCCGTATTTATGAACCGATCTTTACGAAACTTCTAGGGTACCTTTGTTATGACCGTGGGACGAGAACGAGTGTTTTGGGGTCCGATTCGAAATTCAAGTTGGCCGCTGGCAGCCATTTTGTACAAAATTAGGTGCAATCAGATTTTTGCGCAGAACTGCCATATGAAAGCTCTGATTTGAATAATTTTTTGTATGAATGTTTAGTACCATGGGATACATCACATATAAAACGGGTTTTTTTTCTCGTGCGTAAATTATGCAAATTGGACTAACTTTGATGTATTTAGTGTTACTTTCAGCACTGTAAGTGCAAATGCCAATACGGCTCGGGTTAGAGGCCGTATTTATGAAGCGCTCTTTACGAAACTTCTTGGGTACCTTTGGTGTCACGGTGGGACGAGAACGAGTGTCTTTGGGTCCCGTCCGAAATTCAAGATGGCTGATGGCAGCCATTTTGTACAAAATTAGGTGCAATCAGATTTTTTCGCATAACTACCATATGAAAGCGCTGATTTGAATAATTTTTTGTGTGAATGTTTAGTACCACGGGATACATCACACGTAATAAGGGGTTTTTCTCGTGCAGAAATTATGCAAATTAGATGAACTTTGATTTTTTCTGTGCACACAGTAAGTACACATGTCAATACGGCTCGGGCTAGAGTCTGTATTTATGAACCGATCTTCACGAAACAGCTTGGGTACCTTTGTTATCAACTTGAGACGAGAACGAGTATTTCTGGGTGCGGTCCAAAATTCAAGATGCCTGCCAGTGGCCATTTTGTACCGAAATTAGGTCTAATCAGTTTTTTGTACACAACTTCTATACGGCTCAGGCTAGAGACCGTATTTATGAATCGATCTTTACGAAACTTATTGGGTACCTTTGTAATCACCGTGGGATGAGAACGAGTGTTTTTGGGTGTGGTCCGAAATTCAAGATGGCCACCAGCAGCCATTTTATACCAAAATTAGTGCAATCATTTTTTTGTACAGAACTTCTGTATGAAAGTTCTGATTTGAATAATTTTTTGCATGAATGTTCAGTAACATGGAATACATCACATATAGTACAGTTTTTTTTTCTCGTGAAGTAATTATGCAAGTTAGATGAACTTTGATTTATTCAGTGCTACTTGTACACAGTAAGTGCACATGTCAATACGACTCGGGCTAGAGGCTGTATTTATGAACCGATCTTCACGAAACTTCTTGGGTACCTTTGTTATCACCTTGGGACGAGTACGAGTGTTTCTGGGTGCGGTCCAAAATTCAAGATGGCTACCAGTGGCCATTTTGTACCGAAATTAGGTCCAATCAGTTTTTTGCCACAACTTCTATACGGCTCGTATTATAAACTGATCTCCACGAAGCTTCTTGGGTACCTTTGTTATCACCTTGGGACAGGAACGAGTGTGTTTTGGGGCTCCTTTGTTATCACTGTGCTATGAGAACAAATATTTTGGGGTTCAGTCAGACCCACTCTGGAACTCAAAAGATTTCTTTTCTAGTTTAGCATCTGACTGTCACCCACTTTTACAATACTTTACCTATACATTTGTTACAGGCTACGGTCAGTATTTATGTACAGACCGATACAATACTTTATATGTACCTTTGTTATCAGGTCATTACCTAGATGTTTGTCATTGTTGTGTCACATACTATACATGTACATGTCTTAACAAGTTGAGCTACAGTGTCATTGACACTTTCATTATCTATTTATTGGGATTTAACGACACTTTCGACAGCCAGGGTCACATTGTGTCGGACACTTTTACGGGAGGATGAAGCCGGAGTACCCGGAGAGAACCACCGAGAAACGGCGAGCAACTGTCAGGCTCCACAACATACCAACTCCACACAAGCATGGTTGGCATTGGTTGAAGACGTGCAGTGCGTCTTGGTACACAGCACCGCCGTGCCCTCAGGACACAACGCAGTTGCCGCTGGTGGGATTCGAAAAGAGGACCTCTCTGCTTGCATCCTGCACCTCTGCCTATTGAGCCACCGCGTTCCCCTCCCCGAGCGATATGATCCATGTTGTTGAAAGCGAAGTTAACTCAATGATCAAATAAATGAACATAAAAAGTACACACTCAACCTTTTCAATATAAATATGTAGATGGGTAGGAGTGATCCTTAGCAAACTGTGAGTAGTGTATGTAGCTCACTACAGCATTGGAACAATTACCTGCAAATGTATACTACTCAAAGTTTGCTAAGCACCAGGTATATCCAACTACCTGTTTTACGTTTTAGTTGAAATATTGTAATGAAAAGTGTATATATTTTTTATTTAATTATATCTTTAATAATTTAAGTACAGAAATTAAGATTTTATTTGTTTTTGACATTATTTTTTAGCTTTTGAATACGATAACCATGGAAAATGGATATTATTGGTAAAAGAGGAAATTTTTCAATTTGCCAAAAAGTTGACAGAGCGAACTGGTGTGGGTTCAATATCGAGTATGAGACCCATTACTGTTAATTACAGCTTGACAACGCCTTCTCATTTCCCCAGTCAGGTTTCTGGTGGTCCTTTGTGGGATGTTGTTCCATTCTTGGACCAGCATGGCACCAAGCTCCTGGACAATTCTTGTCTGGACTGGACGGACTGAAATTACAAGCTGTAACTCATTCCAGACATGTTCGGTTGGATTGAGGTTAGGGGATCTTGCTGGCCAGTCCATATGCCCAATCCCCTCCCTCTGTCGGTACTCCCCGACAGCATGAGCAACATGAGGACGGGCATTATCGTCCATCAGAATGAATCGATCACCCACTGCACCTGCATACAATCTGACGTGGACATCCAAGATCTCATCAATATACCGTTGTGGAGTCAGTGTACCACGTTCAAGGAACAGAGCTCTGAACGTCCATCCCAGCTGAAGCCACCCCATACCATGATTGACCCTCTACCATAGCGGTCATGCTCAACTATGTTAGTTGCATGGAATTGCTCTCCTGGTCTTCTCCATATCTTAGAACGCCTATCTGTGTGGTCTAGGCAGTACCTTGACTCATCTGTAAAAAGGACAGGTCGCCAATCTTCTCTGGTCCATCCAACGTGGTCCATGGCCCCATTCATATCGTGCCTGGCGGTGGTTCTGGGACAGCGAAATGCGAATACATGATCTTCTCGATCGGAGATCACCTTCGTGCAACCTTGCCCGGATAGTCTGCGTCGAAAACATTTACCCCGGGTGCATTCTGAAGGTCACTGCGAAGCTGGGTTGCTGTGGCAATGCGGTTCCTACGGGCCTGAATGATCAAAAACCGGTGTTCAGCTGCAGGTGTTGCCCTGTCTCTACCACCACCATGCAGTCTTACTAGTGTGCCAATAAAATACTGCTGAAATCTTGCCCAGGCTCTGGTGATCACCGTATTGTTAACACCAAGGGCTTCACCAACCTGACGATGGGTAGCCCCTTGCTCCACCATCCCTACAGCCCGTCACATTTCTGCTTCAGACAAATGTCTTCTTACATTTGCATTTGCCATATTCAATCATTAAATCACAAGGGTTTGTGTTGAAATGAAGATTGAATACTCTACACATGTCATGTACATGTAGACAGTACACGAACATATCATGAAAATCAAGGGGTACATGCTTTCCATGACTGTCACGAAAAGTATGCCTGTCTGGATAGTTAATATAAACACTGGGGACCATCTCAATACATTCCGCAATCATATCCACCAAAAATATCGCAAATATGTCACAAGCAAATTTCATAATGATGTGTCAAATATTTGGTTCTTAGCAAACTTTGAGTAGTATGTA
This sequence comes from Pictodentalium vernedei, assembly GCA_031216915.1. NCBI lineage: Eukaryota > Metazoa > Mollusca > Scaphopoda > Dentaliida > Dentaliidae > Pictodentalium > Pictodentalium vernedei. The sequence continues at coordinate 811,581,428 of CM062296.1, forward strand.
ATTAATTACAATTATAACAAACAAATTCAGTGAATTCATGTCTCCCACTGGGCAGCAGTTTCAAGGGGAATTAATGCATCCAGTGGAATATAGTTGAGTTGCAAGTGGAAGTTATTTAGAAGAGACAGAACAGACAGTACTTCAGACAGTGCTTATCAGATTTATTTTCACGGAGGTCACTGTCAAAGCAAGTAAAGTAAGGACGAAAGGACACCCCGAGTTTAAAATCTCCCGTTTTTTTCATCGAAATCGGTTGATTTTAAGGAAAGTTAGTGTCTGGAAACTGTCAGCCAATCAAATTTCAGCAACCTAATTAAATATGCGCGGAAAATGCCCAGATATTCGAACTTGGACCAACAATTGATGAAAGTGATCTACTACCCAAATTTCATCGAAATCGACTGACTGTAAGGAAAGTTAGAGTCTGGAAACGAAAAACACGGAAAGTGTGCACTTACTGTGTATTAGTAGTAGCACTGAATAAATCAAAGTATCCCTAATTTGCATAATTTTTACACTAGAACAAAACCCGTATTATATGTGATGTATTGCATGTCACTAAACATTCATACAAAAATTTATTCAAATCCGAACTTTCATACAGAAGTTCTGTACAAAAAAATTGATTACACCCAATTTTGGAACAAAATGGCCGCTGGCGGCCATCTTGAATTTTGGACCAAACCCCAAAACACTTATTCTGGTCTCAGAATGATAACAAAGATACCCAAGAAGTTTCGAAATGATCAGTTCATAAATACAGCTTTTAGTCCGAGGTGCGTTGACGCACGGTGCAGACGGACAGATTTTTGGTACAAAATTTCCCACATTCGAACTTGACCTAGGTATTGATAAAAGTAATCCATATATGAAATTTCATCGAAATCGGTTGATTTTAAGGAAAGTTAGTGTCTGGAAACCGTCAGCCAATCAAATTTCAGCAACCTAATTAAATATGCGCGGAAAATGCCTATATTCAAACTTGGACTCACAATTGGTGAAAGTGATCTATTACCCAAATTTCATCAAAATCCGGCCAGTGTAAGGAAAGTTAGAGTCTGGAAACGAAAAACACGGACGGACGGACGGACGGACGGACGGACGGACGGACGGACGGACGGACGGACGGTACGACGGAAGGACACCCCGAAGTTAATATCTCCCGTTTTTTTTCAAAAAGCGGGAGACAATAAGGGCTGTAACAGTTACTGTGAAATGAAAGGTTTATTCCCAACAAGACGCATCCCAACAAGACGAATTTAATTAAAATGACTATATAACCCATTTATTTTGAGGTTTTCATTCATAAACTACAAACACGGCTTACTTTTGGACAAAGAGATATCAGTTAACTGGTTGAGTGCTGGAAGCCCATTTGGGGGGGGTTTATGCTGAAGTGTAGGTACCAGAGTTAAAGGGCTTCATATTCTGTGGATGTACTTCAAATAATTTTTGATGTGATATTAAGTCTGGGTGGATTTGCCCTGTTACAATTAATGGGAGAGTGTCTATAGGCACTCTCTCATTAATTGTAACAAGGCAATAATATGTGAACAAAATTTTGAGAACCCCCAAAAAACTTAGCACTCTACAAGTTAACGAAGGCGCCAACTTTTGTTACAAGACGCTATTTGCTACAGTTTTTAGGGATTTTTGTATATTTTTTTTTTATCAACAAAACTCTCAAACACATGCATAAAATACAACCCTACAATACTTCAAATAGCATACATTGCAATGTACACGTTCTTTTTGAAGTAAATTTCCCCCATATTTGATGAGGAAAAAAAAGTTATCTTGTTGGGGTGGGGGGGGGGGTGGGGTGGGGGTGGGGCGGTAGCGTTGCGGTAACCGGTTCTCGTCAGATCACCGAAGTTAAGCAACGTCGAACCCAGTTAATCACTAGATGGTTAGCCGTCTGAGCGATCAATTCGGACTCCTGCGTTGTGTCCTTGGGCAAGGCACTTAACCCCGATTGTCCACATGGGGGCACGATGACGCTGTGTAGTAAGGCGTTCTGTACGTCAATGGTGTGCATGTCTTTAACCAATCTAACCATGCCCGTGCTGCAGCGCGGAGTTACGACGTTGAGGAGCTGGCAGCTTCTCGTCATTGGTCGGTGGTTCTTTCCGGGTACTCCGGCTTCCTCCTCCCGTAAAACTGTCACGGTCATCATTAGCCATTGTGCACAAGTATGTGACCTTAAACACCAATAAATAAATAAATAATCTCACTGGGATCTTCTTGTTGGGATATTTTACCAGTTCGTCTTGTTGGTATGACGCCAAATGAAACAATGAATCAAAATCGTAAAATTACAATTAAAAAGGAAGCCCCAATAAGCTGATCTTCTGTTTCTCATGCCATTTTTTTGTAAAACTACATATGGCCGGGCGTTTTTTTATTTATTTTTTTATTTTTATAATTATTTCTTTGCCATCAGAAGTTCATGTTCTTTGTTTGTTTTATGTCTGAGGCCTCATAATCTACAGAATAACATGGGTAGTGGTGTATTTCGTCTCTTGAGTGCAAGAAGGCTTTGCAATGCTAAAGCATTGCAAAGCCTTGTTGCACTCAAGGGACAAATTTATCAATTTTATTAACCTGGGTAAAATATCAGACATAAACCATTTAATTATTTTTTTTTAAGTTTGCCTTGGTTATGAAAAGAGAGCATGCGGCAGCCAAAAGGACCGTGTGGGACGGCCAGAGAAACAGATTTTTTACTTTTTGAAGCCTTAAGCCTTTTTCCGATGAAAACATAGCTCTTAATGGGACAATAAGCCGCGAATTTGAAAAAGAAATAATTGAACCCTTTGACAAAACCGCACTTTTTGTTATGCAAAAGTACCCTCATGTTTCATATGTCATGTATTAGTAAGAGTTCACGTCGATTTAGTAAATTAACTTGAAGGTGGGAATTTATTGTTTTCTTAAAGGCAGGCAGCCTTTTTCCCGTTTTTTATTAGCCAATCACTCACGGAAAATTCCCTGCAATATCAGTTTCCATGTTAGGCAAAATGAGCTTTCTAAGAAGGTCAGCGGTGAAGTTTGCGTACACGTATTTCTGCTTAACGACCTGGCCACAATGTCGGATAATTTTAGATCTCGCCCACCATGTCGGAACATTTTGAGATCCTGCCTTCATGCCGCTTAGTTTTTGAGATTGCATTATATCCGACTGCCACATTTGAAGGCGCGTAAATCTCGTTCAAATATTTAGTACTGTTATACCTATAATCTATTCTAACCCTACCAAAAATACATTTTAGCTTTTTTGTGATAAACGAATCAGTTCCACATTAGAATTCAACATTTGCTTTCTACTTAGTAAATGAATATGTGGGGTAGACTAATCAATATTTCCAACGTGCAGCCCCAAGGCTACACGTTGAAAATATTAATTGGTCTCCTCCATGTAATGAGAATGCACTCTGCCAATTGTTGGCATTGGACTGACAGGGACCGACCTGGGCATGCGCCAGTGCGTATTTGGTTCTAAAACATCAGGACCTGGCTCTTAAATCTCAGAAATAGGCTTCTCAGTTGGCGCGTAACTTCTCAGATCATATTTTGATATTCTTTCGATGGATAATCGAGAGAGACACTCTTACATGTATTATATATATGATTATCATTTATCATTGTTGTCGAGTGCTTAAGTTAATACTTCAAGTCTTAATTACCAAGCATTAATCTTCACTGTGGTTTCTGATCAAGTCTTGGCTGCCTATATAGGCAGCCAAGACTTGATCAGGGACCATAGTGAAGATTAATGTTTGCTATAGTGTACTAAATGAAAACCATGAGAGCTATTACATACTTGCAGTGTGTGTTACAAACAGCAGTGTGACTCCGTAAATTGAAATTTGGCGCATGAATTGAAAAAATAGGCTCCGAGGCTAGAGCGTATTTTAAATAGTCCCGATCGGCCCCTGGACTGACATGGAAGAGGCCATCGGTGTTGAAAGGGTTACAAATTTGACTGGTGGCTTGAGAGCTTGACTTGATTCCCCACGAGGGGATCGAACATTTATAGCAAATGTGTAACATCAGAGTTTGTTTACCTTCTATTTTTGACTGGTTGGTTCGCCAGTATTTCGTAGTCGGTCTGCCTCTGGACACAGGAGAAACGAGCATTATGAATTTCTTCAAATGTTTTTTTTCCAAAGATTTACCCCTTCTCAACCTTGTTAATAGAACTGAGTGCCCAGCCAGCTACATTTCAGCCGAGTTGCTCATTTCCCGCCTATGAGATATTCATGTCCGGAAAGAGAACATTATAGTTCGAGTCTCGAAGCAGCGAGAGGAAGAGAGTGTGATGTACCGGGGACATTACGGACATCCACACTCTAAAATCAGTTGGGTTTAAAATCAACTCAAATCAACTGGGTTGAGTGAATGTGAACCCAATTTGGTTCATATTCACTCAACCCAGTTGATTTGGGATAATTTTTAACCCAACTGATTTTAGAGTGTACGACTTTTAAAGTGAACGTTCGGAAAAATTTCCGCGATTGCGCATCCCAGGACATTTTCAGAATGTAATAATATGAACACGTTGGCCGGCCGCTGCTTTGTTGCGGTTCTCAAGTGAAAAGGCTTTGATTAGACAAATGCTGCCAAATGCCTCCCTATCCTCACGCCTCTTTTCTCCTCCCAACACTCGGAGACGAACTGTTGATGACATCCGGTACGCCATTCTCCCCAACCTCTCCGATAAGCATGCTGACCCTCTCCCTTATGTCATCCGCTAACCACATGTCTGCCACTCTCCCATCCTACTTCCCAGTCATACTCCCGGTGAATCTTATTCTGTTAGACTGTATTTTGGACATTTTAACCCTTTACCTAACGTAACGGCCAAAACCGGCCAGCGCTATTCTCAAAAATCGCCAATTAATTTTCATTATTTTTTTCATTTTTTGTCTCAAAAACATAGGTTATGACCCCTCGTTGGAACGAGCTCGTCGAGCTCGTTCCAACGAGGGGTCATAACCTATGTTTTTGAGACAAAAAATGAAAAAAATTAGTTATTCAAGAATTATTTTTGCAAGTGCCGTCTGCTTTTCAGGTTAGGTAAAGGGTTAATAGAAAGTGTTCCAGAGTCCACACTACGCCTAAATTACACATTTTGGCACTCTTTTTCATTGTCTTTCCCAGTTTTCCCCGTAAGCCCCAACAACCGCGACTTCATCGTGAACAACAGTGCCCCCCCCCCCAAAAAAGGGCCATCAAGGTACTCTTCAATCTTCAAAAGCTGCTTTCCTTTATCACACAGGCCACCGAAAGACCTCTTTGCTTTGACCCTCTCTCGCTAATTCAGGTTACAATTAGCTGCCTCTTTCTCTGGCGATTTTTTTTTTGTGCCCACTTTTTCTTCCGAGATCTCTTTGAATAGTCCTGTATTAACTCCCTCATTTGGTCTATCAACCCTGTTGTTATGTTTGAATTCTCAGATTTCCGGAGCATTACTTTACACCATCGGTTGTAGGGGGGGGGGGATTTACCAAACACGCTAAAAACTAAAGTGTTAAAAACTACACTTGAAGTGCTGTATTTAACACTTACTAAGTGCTGAACTAGCACTTTGTTCAAGTGTAGATACCCCAGAAGTTGACAGTTGTTACTGTAATACCACTTGACAAGTGCAATGTCGCGACACTTAAAAGGAAACAACGCAGATGACGCGGATCAGGCTCAAACTCTCGAGCCTGATCCGCGTCATCTGCGTTGTGTCCTTTTAATTATGTACCCACCAAGAGCAAATCAAATTATGGACGATTCTGGAAGAACCACCAATGCTAGACACATGGGAAGTGCCATCCATTCAAGTTTCAGATGTCTGACGATTGTAATGTCTAAGTGCTTAAAGCATTGCACTTTGAGTGTTAAAATCAAACCCTGAGAGTTAGAATGGGTTTGACACCTTGAAAGTGTCAGTTTTAACACTTTAGTTTTTAGTGTGAATAGTTAAGATGTCAGAGTTGCATTAAGTCTATCCTGTCCTTAATCCTCATCCGCCCAAGCTCACCCTTTATTACTTCTAGTGCTAGTGCTGCGGCATTACTCGACCCCGTTATCCATTGGCTTGCATCGTTCTGCGGGGTTTTAAAGCTCTGTAAAGCCATTTGGTTTAGAAGTATCGCTTCCGTACCATATGTTATACTTGGTACCGTTTCCCAAATTGTTTTCCTCACGAAAACCCTATTGAAGCAGTCTCTCCCTATAAGTTTCATTTGATTAAGGATTCGCCCCCCCCCCCCCCCCTTCACAGTTAGTTTATTTGTGTGAATTTGGTAGACGCCTCTCCCTTATATTTACCCCTAAGTACTCGTAGTCACATGTCTCTCCCACGTGACGTTTGCTGCTACCTTGCGGAATGCAGAACTCCACCGCTCTCCACTTTCAAGTAGGTTCCACTTTACGACCCACGGATATAACTTTGCTTTTGCCTTCATTTAGTTCGAGTCTCCATTTGTTCCCATATCTCCCAACAAATGTCAGCATTTTCTATAGTGTCTGACACTAGTGTCATATAATCTGCGAAAAATAGCCCTGGGATCTTCAGGCCCTCAACTGCTACCCCCTCGTCGCTAGGCAAGAGTTTATCTCCTAAATCTTTGATGCACAATGCAAACAGAATTGGCGAAAGGATACACCCCTGCTATAAGCCAGTCTCTACAGGTACACGTTTTGTTGTTACGTTACCGAGAAGCATATCACTCGAACTAGCACGACGAGGGGTCACGAGATATGGTTTTGTTAAGTATTTTCAACTCAATTTGCAAACGCGTAACGCGTGTACATACTGCCGATTCGTGGGTAAAGATCGACATATGTTGCTAGTCTTGCGCCCTAGTTTCCCCCATCCTCAGGCCCCGGGTTGCTAACTGTCCCCAGCGCACCCTCGCCTCTCACCGATCATGCAGATATTTGGGGGAAGATTCTCTGTTACTCACTTCTATATTTGTTATGGAAAGGTGCTATCACCGACCCCAACCAGTGGAAAAAATCAGGGTCAACCCTTCACCCAACATAACGGAAAAAAAACGGTCAGCGCTATTCTCAAATATCGCCAATTAATTTTCATTATTTTTTCATTTTTTGTCTCAGAAACATAGGTTATGACCCCTCGTTGGAACGAGCTCGTTCCAATGAGCGGCCATAACCTATGTTTTTGAGACAAAAAAAAAAATAGTTATTCAAGAATTGTTTTTACAAGTGTCGTCTCCTTTTCATGTTACGTAAAGGGTTACATACTTACAGGTGATGTTTGCATCTCAAGCGTTGTTTCTGAAATATTACGAGTGAAGTATTTAAAAATTTACGAATTACGTGTGGTGGCTGATTAACTAACATTGAAAATCAATCATTCTGTTACATAGAAACAATGATGAAACAGCTGTATCGTTTCATCCACTTGCGGAATAAGCACGCTACCTTGGCATTTCCCTCTTTGTTGCTTGCCTCCAGAGGAACCTTCCGCATGAATGGTAATTAATGCTCACGCAACTCGGCATCCTGAAACACTGGCTACGTTAGGCGCGTATCCAGGATTTTACAATAGGGAGTGCCCCAACTATTTTTTTTTGATGGGGAGAGGCTCAAAACATGATAGTCGGAAATCCATTGTTGAGGATTCGGGGGCCTCCCCTAGTCCCAACTAGAACCCCCAAGTCGTTACCCCCACATCTCACTTCTCTCAGGGGAAGTGTGTGTGTGGGGGGGGGGGGGGGGTTAACGACAGGGGTTCCTACTTAGGACCAGGCCTGTCCCGATAGACTTATGCAAAATTCAGTGTACTAGGAGCGAATCTGAGGCATCGGTAGCATTGTATCCTCACACTGTGGGCTCTGTTATATGAAACTTTCGATGGGTCAAATTTTATTTTATTTTTTGGTTGGGGGGGGGGGGGGGGGAGGGGGTGATGTTAGATTGGATGGGCAAGGTCCCTAATCCTCCACTTCGACCTAACGCCCGGATCCTCAACCCCACCCCGTGGGTATACCACTGTGTCATGTAAAGTGTGTTTAGGGTCTTTGCGTGGATATTAGCATGATAAATATTTATATTGATGAGCGACTTTGCCGCGAGTGAAAATGCATCATTTCTTGTGCACGTGGATGACGCCCACGCAGTTAAAAAGAGATGCTTTTTCCTTTTACCACTCTGCAAACTTATGTTGAAATATCAAAATTGCAACAAGTAGTCGCTGTGGGAACCCGGTGAGAAAGCATGGGGACCCTAGAAGCGGTGCTTGTTTACTGTGGTAAACGAGTTCTGCTTTATGGATAAAATAGGATCCGGTCACTAAAGTCTGTGATCGAAGCCCCCCCCCCCCCCCCCCCCTCCCAAATGGTTAGAAAAAGTATAAACGATTGGGTAAACTTGACTTCATACCTGTGTAGCGGTCCTCATATAGTCATAGATGCTGAAAGTTAATGTGACCTTAAACATCATCAAATCAGTACGAAAATAATACAACAGGACTTTTTCCAATAATGGAAGTAAGAATTTAACAAATCCAATCTTATTTGGCAAACAGGATTGAACTGGTTAAATTCCGATATGCATTATTGGAAAACAATGCTACTTAACCCTTTACCTAACACAGTATTTTTAAAAAATAAATAAAATTTCACATTATTTGTAAAACAAATTTCACCATTTTTCAATAAAACCATACAAATATGGATATCATTAGAACCAGCTCGACGAGCTGGTTCTAATGATATCCATATTTGTATGGTTTTATTGAGAAACGTCCGAGATATTTTAGGCTGTGGTAGGATTATTCTTGTTAACTTTTTGGCCGTTTTCGGTGTTTAAGGTCACATACTTATGCACGATAGCTAATCGTGACCGTGAAAGTTTTACGGGTGGAGGTAGCCGGAGTACTCGTAGAGAACCACTGAGCATCGACAAGCAACTGTCGGCTTCTCAACATTCTAACTATGTTCACGCTCCGCTTGAGCAGGGTTACAGCGGTTGAAGGCATGTGCATCATCGACGCGCAGTACGCCCTAGTTCACGGCGTCATCGTGCCCACATGTAGGCAACCGGGATAAAGTGTTTTGCCCAAGGACACAACGCGTGTCGTCCCGGACGGGGATTGAACTCGGGACCTCTAGCATAGAAGTCCAACACTCTACCACTGAGCCACCGCGCTCCCGTTAAATTTCAGTATGTTGGCATTAGTGTGCAGAGGGTTAATATGCGCGATTCATGAAAAAAACGATACTTTCAACATAGCCACCGTCGCATGATTCAAAACACAAATCCGCTCTTCTTTGTCTTACCATCCTTCTGTTGTATCGACTGAACCGCCGCAGCAAAATATAGTCCCCTGGTATTTTGAGCACAATGTTCGGAAATGGGCCTGAGATGTTTAAAATAAGAATAATAGGAAAGGTAAAATACTAAGCACAGAACAGCATGTTTTATTCAACTTCAACAGCTTTTTGAATTATTGAAGGCGATTGTCTGGACAACTTCGTTGCGTTTCTGCGAAGAACATTTTATATCTAGGCCTATATCGTCCGCTCGGGAGATACCGAGGTTTACAACTTCTAACATTTCGATAATTTCTAGTTGAGCGTATAATGAATACACACTATCTTAACTTGACTTCATACCTATTTTGCGTATGATATAGCCATAGATACTGCTATAATTTCTGATGCACGTGGAAATAATTTAATAACTCAGCTGCATTCCAATATTTATTCGCCACGATCAGCGACTGTGCATTATTTTAAAAATAACTTGGCATAATTAGATCCAAAACTTCGTATTATTTCAAATGAAGCGCAGTTATGCTTCCGGTAAAACGCACAGAACGAGTATCGACAACGGCGAACCGAGATAGTTTCCATGGACGCTTACGCTATAAATAGAAACAAGTGTATACAAACAGTTCTGAGAGAGCCAATTTCTACGCACTGTTCCGGAAATTTCCGCGAGTGATCGGGTAACAAGATCGGGATGAAAAACTTTGGCATAGTTTTTCGGTAGTGCCATCCATTCAAGTTTCAGATGTCTGACGATTGTAATGTCTAAGTGCTTAAACCATTGCACTTTGAGTGTTAAAATCAAACTCTAAGAGTTAGAATGGATTTAACACCTTGAAAGTGTCAGTTTTAACACTTTAGTTTTTAGTGTGTAGCAACAAGTAACGCCAACTCCTCATGTCTGAGGTGGACATAAACGATTGGCTGGTCGTTACTTTATTATATCCATGTTGCGGTCACGATGGCCATTGGTGCAGAAATGTGTTACCTTACGCACCAATAAATAAATAAATAAAGTACCACCAACAACAGTGATGGGAACGAACAGCACACAGGTAGTAGTTTTGGTTGAAGAGACAGGAGCTGATGTCCAGTGGTAGAAGCCAGACTCAGTGGTAACCGCTCATAGGAGTGCTAGAGGTTAACCTGGTTGAATCTAATGGCACTGGCAGTAGAGATGAGCGGTATTGTAATTTTGAGTTCGGTCGGTATCTATCTATTTCAGTATTTTTAAGGGGTATACTTCGGTATCGGTTCGGTATTCGGTATCTGACTTGACTGAGATTTGCTGATAGTGTCAAAGAGGAATTCACATCAGGAAAAACAGAATAAGTTGGTGTAGTATCATTCTACCACAGTACTATATGCGCTCAGCAGTGACATTCTTGCACGACCACAAATTATATCTGCAGTAATTGTGTGACTTGTTCTAAACGCACCTTAATGATTAAAGACCTATTTCAGGCTTTTGCGATATCAGAGCATGTGCCCTGACCATGCCATCTTTAAGAGGTCTTGCTGACAATAGACAATTCACCTGGGCAGTGATTCCTAGTCAGGTCTTGGCTGCCTTATCAGGCAGCCAAGACTTGACTAGATATCACTGCTAAGCAACTGATCATGCAAAGATGGGAATTCAGTTCAGTTTTCCAGTCCATTTAGGGTTAACAAAACCGAAAAGAAAATCAGTCACTTCTTTCATAAAAATGAACCTTTCAACTGTTTTGAAGCCTCAACATGGACTTATAATTTATTTATTTATTTATTGGTGTTTACAGTCACAAACTAATGCACAATGGCTAATCGTGACCTTGGCAGTTTTACGGGTGGGGGAAGCCGAAGATCCCGGGTAGAACCACCGAGCATCGACGAGCAACTGTCAGTTCCTCAACATTCTAACTCTGTTCAAGCTACGCTCAAGCAGGGTTACAGCGGTTGAAAACATGTGCACCATTGACGTGCAGTACGCTTTAGTACACGGCGTCATCGTGCCCCCATGTAGGCAGCCGGGATAAAGTGCCTTGCCCAAGGACACAACGCGGGTCGTCCTGGACGGGGATCGAACTCGGGACCTCTAGCATAGAAGTCCAACAGTCTACTACTGAACCACCGCGCTCCCGGGACTTACAACGAATGGGGGAAATTTTAAAAATTCTGACGATATTCAACGATTGGTTCGGTTCGGCTTTTTTCGGTATCCCCGTGATATCGGCATCGGCTCGCTTTTTCGATCTATTGACCATCTCTGGCAGCAGTAGTAGAAGGTGGTAACAGTGGTAGAAGCAGAACTTAGAAGAATGTCGCTGGAGCGACAGTTAACCTACTACCTAATCTAACGGAAATAACCGCCCGGTGCTAATCACAAAAACCGTCATTTAATTTTTTTTCAAGGTACACTCACCCACACACACACTTGCGCACACCTTTTTTACCCACAAAAAGCTCTTGCTTGGGTCCGCTACTGTTGTGAACTGAAAAAGTCACTTCAAAAGGATTGAATTTATTTATTGGGGTTTAACGGCACTTTCGACAGCCAGGGTCACCTCGTGTTGGACGGTTTCACGGTGGAGGAAGCCGGAGTACCACCGAGCAACGGTGAGCAACTGTCATATTCCCCAACCCGACGTACTTACTCCACACGAGCAGGGTTAGCATTGGTTGAAGACAAGTGCACCATCGACGTGCAGTACACTTTAGCACAAAGCGCCACCGTGCCCGCCATAGGCAATCGGGATGAAGTGCCTTGCCGAAGGTTACAATGCAGTTACCTCTGGAGGGGACGAACCGTGGACCTTTCGATTTGAAGTTCAACGCCGTAACTACCGAGCCACCGTCCCTCCCAAAAGGACTGAAGAGCATAAGTAAAGAAGAACTTCTGTTTCTTGCACAATGGAGGGCGCGCATATTCACTCACGCCGCAGCTAAATTCAAATTCAGAACACACATTCTTCACGCATCACTCGCACAATTAACAGGATATATTTCATTATGTATGAAGCACATATAAATGACATTTGTTGTTTACAGCCTACAACATCTGTTCAATGGTGCGATAAATCAATAGAACGTATCCTCCGAGATGTGGAATTCGACCTGCAAGTTTTAATATCGCCTAGAGAAATATATCTATTTCTATTTTACATCAAACATAAACCCTCGGCAAGCCATTTTGGTTTGTTTTTGTTTTTTTGATGGGGTTATTTTTCGTGTTATCTGAGTCATCGAACGAAGTTGAATTGATTTATTGGGATTGTTAAGCTACACAGAATAAATTAATTGATTCTCGGCCAATTTTTTTTTTTTTAAATCAGCGAGGGAGGGAGGGTTTTATTTTTAATTTTTATTTTTCTTTTGCAAAAAGTGAGCAAACGTGGAGAGGATTTCGGCTGTCTTTTTACACACAGAAATATAGAAAATGCATATTTATACAAATAAATTCATTTTTAATTTGAAAAATAAAACATTCTTCTAAAACCACACTGAAGGTACTGCAATTCAAAGGCTTCATATTCTTTCGATACTCTTCATATTATTTTTGAAGTAAAAGTATTTAATCTTTGGGGATTTGCCTTGTTACAATTTTTGGGAGAGTGCCTATAGACACTCTCCCGTAAATTGTAGCAAAGCAAACATATTGGAGACGCAACTAAATAAATTTGCATCAATCAAAAAATGTAAAATTTTCAGGTCTCCCTGAAATTGTACTAATATTGGAAGACATTGAAAGGCAATAAAAATGTCCAATGAGGGGGTTCAAATTATACTTGGCTGGGTGGGAGGGTGTGAGTGGATTGGTGGGTTTGGGTGAGGGTGCGTTTGCGTCTGTGTCAGTGTGTGTGTGAGGAAGTATGGACACAAGGCTATTATGACTGTGTGTGTTTGAGGTTAAAAAATTGCACTGGCACAGACATTTCCTACTGAAACGTTTTTGTCTTTTAATATGCCGCCGAAAAATTGTGCGTGCGTGGCGTGCGTGCGTGCGTGCGTGCGTGCGTGCGTGTGCGCGCGCGCGTGCGTGCGTGCGTGTGTTTGAGGTTAAAAATCGCACTGGCACAGACATTTCCTACTGAAACGTTTTTTTCCTTTTAATATTCTGCTGAAAAATTGTTTTCATTTACTGAACCCCGATGGGTTTCAAACATGACAAAAAATTACATACAATTGATTTAAACTAAGTGATGAGCTTAGGAACTGGTTAAACTGACTGGCAATAATTGATGCTATTCATTGATGGGCTCTAATTTAGTCCTTACAAGGATGTTACGCAAGCTATGGTTTTTCTTATAGGCGATGACAGGTCGAAGATTCAAAGGTTCATTTAATTTAGCATTGGTAAAATTGAATTCATCTTTTAACATTTTTGCTATTTCGATATTCATTCTGTTGTATGTTAAAGTGAAAGGAATGATGGTCCTCCTTTCGCATTATCTCTCTGATATGTTCATATCAAATGGCTAGAGGGTTTGAAGCGTATTGATCCAAAAAGCTTCACGTTTTTTTCTAAATTCATCCGTTTCTTCTAATTTGTCTTTAATTGGTGGTTGTTCAATAGGATGGATTTCGAAATCGTCGAAAGAATGTCCAGGAAGGTTAAAATGTTGTGCTACTGGGGCATCAGCATTATGTTTAATATCCTGTTTGTGTCTAGTAGCACGTTCTCGGAAAGGATTTTGACTTTGACCAACATACTGTTCCGACATCGTTTACATGTGATAAGGTAAATAATGTTTGGTGAATCACAATGGAGGGGGTTACGGATCTGATAATGATTTTTCGTTTGTTCGGAGGAAAATTCCTCTATCTGATCAGGCATAAAAGTATGCAGTCTACAACGAGGCTTTTTGCAATTAAATACCGCGCCACTATCATTTTGCAAGGGTCTGTTTGAGTTTTTTCAGGGTTTGGGATTTCAGGCTACGCAAAAGGCGCAGTGAATACCCTCTCGATCTGAGGGCGCCAAATAAAGTAGAACAAGCCTCATTGAAATTTACCTTATCACTTGAATTGCGGTGGAAACGAATGACCTGTGATTTGATGATACCTTTAAATGTATGTTGGGGATGAAATGATTTTGTGTGCAACAATTGATGTGAATCAGTGGGTTTAAATATACTTTATAATCTAACTGACCGGACGCCTGAAATTGCTTGCCTTTATACACAGTCACATCGAAAAATCAACAGGACTTTCACTGATAGTAGCTTTTAATTTAATGTTTGGATCATGATTGTTCAAAATTTCTAAAAATTCATCAAAATCTTCTTTTGAATGTTCCCAAATAATAAAAATGTCATCTAAATACCTGAGATATACGAGAGGATGCTTTTCGCATTTGCTTAAGGCATTTTCCTCCCATTCCGCCACATACATGTAAATGCTTGCAAAATTAGGACTGAATCTTTTGCCCATAGGACAACCCATTAATTGTAGAAAATATTCTCCACTGAATTGAAAGTCATTACCTTTTAAGCTCAGCTCTAAAAGATCCAAAATTTGTTCATCCGGGCGTTTTGCATCCGGATATTTATCAAATGCATTTTTAACTCATTTAACACCTTTATCAATATCAATGTTCGTATGCATACTATCGATATCCAAAGTAGCCAGAATTGCATTTTTCGATATTTTCAATTTCGAAATTTTTGACAGGAAATCCTGTGTATGTTTTAGATAGCTCGGATATCTATTTGCTATAGGTTTCAGATGATAATCAATTAATTCCGAGATCGCATAAGATTCCGAATTACAATCTGATACAATTGGCCTCCCGGCTGGAGTTAAGTCATCCGAGTGTGTGTGTGTGTGTGTGATGCAGGTGAGGAGATGATGGGTATGTGTGTTCAAGTATGTGTATATGTGTTGGCTGATGGGTAGTGAGAAGAACAAAGACTGATCCATCGTAACATGCGATTACTGTAATTGTATCTTGAAGCACACCACTGACACATGTATATCCATTTCTTTTTCACTTGTATATTGTAACCTCATTACCGAAACTGTGGTGAAAGGTTGAAATAAACATAGAAATTCAATGAGGGATTGCCTAAGAATCAAAACACATTGTTTTTAAGCCTTAGTCTGTTTTTTTTTTTTATTTTTGTTCAGCACACTACAGCCGCATGTTTAAAGCTGCAAATGACCAAAGTTGGTACACAAGTTACACTTATTAATGGGAGACTTTTTTTTTAAATTTTTGTTCAGCACACAGCAGCCGCATTTTTAAAGCTGCAGTGACCAAATTTGGTACATGTGTTACACTTATTAATGGGAGACTTTTTTTTAAATTTTATTCAGCACACAACAGCCGCATTTTTAAAGCTGCAAATGACCAAATTTGGTACACAAATTACACTTATTAATGGGAGACGTTTTTTTTCAATTTTTATTCAGCACACTACAGCCGTATTTTTAAAGCTGCAGTGACCAAATTTGGTACACGTGTTACACTTATTAATGGGAGACTTTTTTTTATTTTGTTCAGCACACAACAGCCGCATTTTTAAAGCTGCAAATGACCAAATTTGGTACACAAATTACACTTATTAATGGGAGACGTTTTTTTTTCAATTTTTATTCAGCACACTATAGCCGTATTTTTAAAGCTGCAGTGACCAAATTTGGTACACGTGTTACACTTATTAATGGGAGACTTTTTTTTTTATTTTGTTCAGCACACAACAGCCGCATTTTTAAAGCTGCAAATGACCAAATTTGGTACACAAATTACACTTATTAATGGGAGACGTTTTTTTTTTCAATTTTTATTCAGCACACAACAGCCGCATTTTTAAAGCTTCAGTGACCAAATTTGGTACACGTGTTACACTTATTAATGGGTACTTCTAATTATATAATTAAACATTCATTTTCTGATACCCGACCTTTATCCAAAATAACGTCACTTTTAATGTTTTTTCTCTATCTTTTAACATCAGCTCCTGTATCAATCCACCTTCTTTCATATTTTGGATTTATCATCTCCAGCAAACACCACATCTAAAAATGTGGCACGACCTGGAAAGTTGTCAACAGTTTTTGCGTAATTTTCGAGTGACGTATTTCACGTCCACGTCACTAGATTTTATGTCGGCCGATTTTCATTAAATTTTAATATGTTGCAGAGATCATCGAAATATGAGATATGTGGTTTGGGTTTTTTTTTTAATTATCGCCATTTTTGACGATTTTACGTCACTTCAAATTTTACGCTATTTTCAGTAAAAAGCTAATTTTGTGATTCCACCATCTCCATATCCTATATCTTACACAACTTTGCAACTTCACACACCGTTTTAAGGCTATTTGGAATTTTGAGCACCCGTTTTTTGAATTGAAATGTCGCCCCTCCCCTGCCAGCTGTTCCAGTTGTACGTCATCTTCTGGACCTTTCAGTTTCAACCTCATTTAGAGACTCAGACTTTTGTAATTTGGGGAATTGTGTCTCCAACGAATAACATATCTAACCATCTGGTAGCATCCTAAGAAATTACAACCGTTATGACCGAACTCTGAAGTGACTTCATAAGGTCAAAAAATTATAATGCCTCCAATGTTTTGAAATTTGAGTATTAAGCTAAAAAAAATTGGAAATAGCATTCATTCATTCATTCATTCATTCAATTTTTCGAACCTTTTTTTCTAAACATCTAGTAACATTCTAAAAAATTTCAAGCATTATGACCGATCTCTGAGGTGACGTCATAAGGACAAAAATTGAAATGCCTCCAATGTTTTGAAATTTTAGTATGAAGCTAAAAAAAATAGACTTCCCTTCTTCCTTCGAATTTTTTATCTGGTAACATTCTAAGAAATTCCAGATAGCTTTCTTTCATTCTTTCTTTCTGGCCTTCAGTTTGTCGAATTTTTTTTATCGGGAACCCCCTGCCGACGATGATGGAATACTTCCTTTCCTGCTCTTCCCCGACTTCTCGCTATGCACGTCTGGTGATGTGGTTAACCCCGTTAAAAAACGCATATGGTATGAAAATTTATTATTTTTAACTTTATTTTTCGAAATGTTTCAAAAAATGTCAACAATACCATATCACGTGACCCCCCCCCCCCCCCCCCCCCCCACACCCCATCCTTGGAACGAGCTCCACGAGAACGTTCCAATGAGGCATTGCAGGATATGATTTTGTTGAACCTTTTAGAAAAATATTTTTCCAACGGCGCAATTTGGAAATTACGCGGGAGAATGCGGGCGATACGTTTAGTAAAGGGTTAAAATGGTGCCCCATCTCAAACCCAGTATCCTGATCCGGCACTAAAACCAACTAAATGCATCACGGCAGTGGTACCGACAGATGATTGCAAATCTTATAAATGTTTTGTAATGGTAATTGTTAACCCCTGTGTATGTATGTATGTCTGTTTAAGCTCGGAGACAAAAAAACCCAACATGTGGGCACCATACTTGGTGGAGGGGGGGGGGGGGGTAATTTGAAGCGTAAGGTGCGAGTACAAGAATCAGCAAACAGTGTTCAAAACGTAAACGTGGCGTCCCAGTTAGACCATATATACTCGAATTGGAGCATCCACCCGGGAAATACTTGGGCTGAGACAATGATATAACCATAGATGTTGAAAGAGATCTTAAACATAAATAAATAAATAAATAAATAATTAATTAAATAAATAAATAAATAATCAGTGAAATAAACACAAGAACAATAAGCTAAGTTTCGGTTAACCCTTTACCTTAAAGGGTAACTTTACGGCCAAAACCGGCCAGCGCTATTCACAAAAATTATTATCCAATTACTATCCAATTTTCATTATTTCTTCATTTTTGTATCAAAAACATAGCTTATGACCCCTCATTGGAACGAGCTCATTGAGCTCGTTCCATTGAGGGGTCATGAGCTATGTATTTGACACAAAAAAATGAAAAAAATTAGTTATTCAAGAATTTGTTTTGCAAATGTCGTTTGCTTTTCGTGTTAGGTAAAGGGTTAATTGACACTCGGGTTAAACCAAGACGTCCCTCAGCTGAAACCTTCCTCAGGCGTACTTGTTTTTTACAAAACGTAAGCCTTATCGTCTGTTATATGTATTGTTAGTAGTAGGAGAGGGATGAAACGTGCCAGATTGGAGGATCCCGCAGTGGACCTAGGAAGGGAAGTAGTAGGAGATGTGGAGATCGGCCCTTTTTAGGGGGATCTCATAGAGGATCCTGCAGGGGATCTAGGAAGGAAAGTAATAGGAGAGGGATGAAACGTGCCAGATTGGGGTAATCAAATAGGGGACTCAGGAAGGAAAGTAGTAGGAGATGTGGAGATCGATTGTTTTAGGAGAGTTCATGGGTGACCCCATAGGGGAGCGAGGAAAGGAATTGGTAGGGAGTGGGGGACCTCGCAGGAACCTAAGGGGGGGGGGGGGGTCTCATGGGGACTCCGCAGAATACCGTAGGAGGAAAGTGGTAGGAGATTGGGGGACACCGCACGGTTTAATGAAGGGAAGTAGTAGGAGAGGGATGAAACGTGTCAGATTGGGGAACATAGGAAGGGAATTTGTAGGGGATATTTGAGATCGGCTCTTTTAGGGGAATCTCTTGGGGACCCTACAGGGGACCTAGGAAAGAAAGTAGTAGGAGGGAGATGAAACTTGCCAGATTGAGGGATCCGCAGAGGACCAAGGAAGGGAAGTAGCAGATGTGAAGATCGACCCTTTTAAGGGGGATCTCGTGGGGGACACGGTAGGGGACCTAAGAAGGGAAGGAGTAGGAGAGGGATGAAACTGCAAGATTGGGGACCCCGCAGGGGACTCGGGAAGGGAAGTAGTATGAGATCGGCCCTTTTGGGATCTCAGGTTGGAAAGTAGTAGGGGAGGGATGACTCGTGCCAGATTGGGGGACGTAGGAAGGGAAATAGTAGGATATGTGGAGGTCGGCCCTTTGTCGGGGAATCTCAATGGGGTACTCTGTAGGGACCTAGGAAGGGAAGTAGTGGAAGAGGGATGAAACATGCCAGATTGGGGCGACCCCTCAGTGAACCTAGGAAGTAAAGTAGTAGGAAAGGGAAGGTCCCCCAGTTGTAGAAACCACAGGCTTTTACGACCATTAGCCTCCAGTAATATACTACTACACCATTAGTATCCTCCAATAGTCCCCATCAGTCTCTACCAGCCAAAAAAATTACTCCCCAAAATCACTCCAAATCAATTTATTTATTTCGGATTTCTGGGGGATAACAGAAGCACATAAACAAGTCTCGATACGATCAACAGGCGGTTTCTTATATGTCAGGCATCCTAGTAATACGCTGCGCTAAGACTGATACGGCATTAGATAAATCAATTGGTCAACGAAGGGGTCGATAAAAAATCAGAGATAGCTAGTAATCCTGTAGTAGAGCTATAAGTCAGTAGTAATCGTACAAGTCTGTAACATGGGCGCCGGAGCTGCCCCGACCACCCCGACCAATGTCGGGGCAAAAAATTTGCCTATCATGATATTTTTGTGATCGACCTTCAGCCGAATGTCATTCATATCAAATAACTAGGCTATGATTTTTTAATTTTGTTCTGGCGGATATCCGAAAAATGGTGTGCGCATAGATCGTCTTGTTTCTTTAATATTGGGCACACAATGACGGCTATTAATGACGAGTTAACGTAAAGCCTGGGACACACTTGCGTATATTTTCGCATGATCGCGGCGAATTTTGAAATCGCCGCGAAATTCGCGTAGTGTGCCCACTTCTGAGACTGCGAAATTCGCCGCGTATTTTTCCGCTGCGGAAATCGTGCCGATCAAACATGTTTGATATTTTCGCCGCGATTTCTGTCGCCAAGTACAAATTCGCACAGTGTGCCCACTACACGGGTGAAATACACATGACGAAGCAGCCGAGTCATGTGACCGTTCAATATGTCAGCACCATGTCGGAAGCGTGGACACGCGAAAAAGAGGACGAATTGGTCGTTCTCTGGTCTGAAACAATTCCCGGAAACATTCTGGCGACATTCTCATATATTTCCGATATGTCTCCGGGTCCTCTGCCGACAGATCTTTTACAAGGTTCACGTACAGAGACTGCTTGCTCCGGCGGAGAAGCCAGGGTTTCGTCCAGTATCGCCGATTTCGCCATCGCAATCGACGACGTTCCCGTCTTTTCAACAAAATGTACAACAAACCAGCGGCAGCAACCTTCAGTTTCCTGGAGGCTGCCATTTTGTATAATCACATGACTAATATCGCGAGGGCGTCACTATACGGAATCGCGTAGTGTGTCCACTAGCTTTTTGTACGAAAATAATCGGCGCGTATTTCGCTGCGGATTTAATCGCTGCGAATTTCGCAAGTGTGTCCCAGGCTTTAGATGAGGAGATTTTGGGGGCTACTTCTTTAGTATTCCAACCGCTTCGGAAGCGGTTGGAATACTAAAGAAGTAGCCCCAAAATGGGTCTGAGAGATGTCATTTTTGAAACATTTTTGGGGGCAGGGCCGGATTTACGAATGGGCAGACTGGGCGGACGTCCTGGGCCCCCACATTTGTGGGGGCCTCCACAGTGAAGTTCGTCCTTTGAGGAACATAATATGACAAAATTCCCTGCCAAATTGCCTTTGGCAATTTGACAGGGAATTTTGTCATATTATGTTCCTCGAAAGACGAACTGCATGCATTGTCATTTTTTTTCTCCCCCAATGTTTGGGCCGTTCCGGCGCCCCTGTGTAAGAATGGTAGAAGACTATAGTATTGGATGAATACAGTGGAAGCTAATCACACGATAGATAAGCGAAGTTGTTGTAGACGCCAATGGTAAAACTACCTGTTTTGGAGCTTGGAATCCCACTTATGGAATCCCTTTTGCCGAATCTCACTAAGAGAATCCCTTTTTAGGGTATTCTCGGGCTGCAGAATCCCTGCTGTCGTCGTATGTGTTTATGCGCTGCATGTTTTGTGCGCACATTGTGCATTTTCACATAAACACATATCGGCACATCCAGCAAGTGCTTATGTGTTGAGTGCAATATGTACACATTGTAACACACTGTGTCCAAGCGCACCCGCACATTCCACCAAACATCAACCCCCTCATTTCGTGGAAGCCCTTTTATACCATGGTTACCTATTCTACTAGATATGAAAAGCCTATGGCATAAATTTTAGCTTTATTCACCAACTGTGGTGAACACGCCAGCAATGGGATTTCAATAGTTAAAATTTACACCTACAGTGGAACTACATCCTTGACCTTTGGTGACGTCGACATGAATGCGAATTTGTCTACATTTATGACACGTCACCTCGCGAAGAGTGAAATGAAAGTGGCAATTATTTATTACGTTTTTAAATGAGGTTACCCCCATAAAACACCAAAAATTAACAAACGTGCATTGTCTCGTGTTAATAAAGCATCCATAACTCGAAAATAGTACTTTATTGTGTTATTGAAATGAAAAAGGCCCTGTTTCTTTTTTATTTCGTTTCGGTGATAAAACTGACAGCGGAAGTACCGCCCACCGATGCTCATGTAAACAAAAACAAATTCGCACGTATGTACGGCTGTTGCTCAGTAAAATCGAGAAAAAATAATGGCGACTCTTAATAATCTGACGATCATGGTATAAATAAAATATACCCAAAGTAGCTTGGTGTACCAAATGTTCACCACTCGTGGTGAACATTTGGTACACCAAGCTACTATGGGTATGTTCTATATCTAATACTCGATTATGTTCCATGAAGGGGGCGCGGTGGCGTCGCGGTGACTGGTTCTCGTCAGAACACAGACGTTAAGGAACGTCGAGCGCGGTTAGTAGTTGGATGGGTGACCATTCCAGCGACTGATTCGCACTCCCGCGTTGTGTCCTTGGACAAAGCACTTAACCCCGATTGCCTACATGGGGGCACGATGACACTGTGTACTAAGGCGTACTGCACGTCGAAGGTGCGCATGTCTTCAACCAATCTAACCCTGCCTGTGCCGCCGTGCAGAGTTCAGAGTTTCTATGTTGGGAAGCTGGCAGCTGCTCGTCGTTGCTCAGTGGTTCTCTCCGGGTACTCCGGGTTCTTCCACCCGTAAAACTGTCACCGACATGATATGAACCTGGCTGTTAATGTGTCGTTAAACCCTAATAAAAAAAACTCTCCATGAATCCCTTTTTCATCACATGTACCTATGTTCGGCATGTGCTGTGCGCATATTGTTCATTTTCTACGGCAGCTTAGAACCGCTGCACCATAGTATATTTCCAGGAATTCCTAATCTGTTTCAACAGATTACTAGTCTGTTTTTACAGATTAATTAATCTGTATTTACAGATTACTCACCTGTTTTTACAGATTAACTAATCTGTATTCGCAGAATACTAATCTGTTTAAACAGATTACTAATCAGTTTTTTTCAGATTAACTAATCGGTTTTTCGTTAAACTGTAAAAACAGATAAGTAGTCTGTAAATACAGATTACTAATCTGTAAAAACAGATTAGTAATCTGTTTAAACGAATTAGTAATCTGAAAAAGCATATTAGTAATCTGTAAAAACAGATTAGGAATCCCTGGAAATATACTACGGTGTGGTGGTTCTACGCTGCCGTAATTTTTGCATTACAGATGCTGTCTGCAAGGCTACAGGGGTGGTAGAATACTATAGGATTGGGATGACTAAGGGGAAGTTAATCATAGGACAGTCGATATTGGGCAAATCAGCAGTAGTCGTCTAAGACGTGGATATGAAGTGGTCTAGATGCCAGGAACTGAACAGACGCTGAGGGCCATAACTATCTTCAGATAGATATCCTCCGATACGTACACACTAAAAACTAAAGTGTTAAAACTGACACTTTCAAGGTGTTAAACCCATTCTAACTCTTAGGGTTTGATTTTAACACTCGAAGTGCAATGCTTTAAGCACTTAGACATTACAATCGTCAGTCATCTGAAACTTGAATGGATGGCACTTCCCATGTGTCTAGCATTGGTGGTTCTTCCAGAATCGTCCATAATTTGATTTGCGCTTGGTGGGTACATAATTAAAAGGACACAACGCAGATGACGCGGATCAGGTTCGAGAGTTCGAGCCTGATCCGCGTCATCTGCGTTGTTTCCTTTTAAGTGTCGCGACATTACACTTGTCAAGTGGTATTATTGTAACACCTGTCAAGTTCTGGGATATCTACACTTGAACAAAGTGCTAGTTCAGCACTTAGTAAGTGTTAAATACAGCACTTCAAGTGTAGTTTTTAACACTTTAGTTTTTAGCGTGTATCCTCCAAAATGCAATCTCCAAAAGTACTTCACCATGTCATAGATATTCTCCAATACCCAGATGAACATAAGAGTTGTATGTAGAGTCATTCGTTCGAGTAATTACTCAATGGCTTATTTGCTCTCGATTAGATTCGAGTCGTTCGAGAAATCTGGGATAGTTAGCAAGCCTGTAGTAGTGCTACAAGTCAGTAGTAATCGTACAAGGCTTCAAAGGTGGTAGAAGACTATATGATTGGGTGAGTGCAATAGAATCATAGAACGGAGGGTAGTGACTATGGACAAGTCAGCAGTAGTCGTCTAAGACCTGTGAAGTTGGGGGTGGTCTAGATGCCAGGAACTGAACAGAAGACGCAAGGAGCCATAACAATCTTCAGATAGGTATCCTCCAAACGGTATCCTCCAGTACTACATCACCATGTCATAGGTATCATCCAATACCCTATGTGCCTATGCGCTGGATGTGGTGTGCGCACATTGTACATTAGCACACAAGCATATATCCGCACATCTAGCACGTGCCGTATGTGATGTGCGCATATTGAGCATTAATATCCAAGCTCATTCCACCAAATACAAGCCCCTCGTTCGCGCAACCCTTTCTATGGCCTGGCCATGCGTATAGAAATAGAATCCCTTTTTACCGAATGTGATGTACGTGATGTGCGCACATTGTGCATTAGCACACAAGCACATATGCACATATTTGCACATCTAGCGTGTGACCATGTGTTGAATGCGGTATATACACACTGTTACGATCGTGTACTAGCACACAAACGCATCTGGGAAAATCAAAAGTCATGACATAGCCTGTACATACAAATATAGAAACAGAGCAGAGGATTCCGAAGGAATTCGAACTTGATAAATTGGAAGTAACCGAGGATTTAGTGAGAAATCCGAGCCAAATAAACAGTTGTCGGGTTGTTTTTGGCAATTCTACGAAGCAACCGGAGATTTGTAATAATTAGATTGGCTCGTATACAGAGGGACCCCGTATTATTGAGCAAAAAGGAGGATTCTCCAGAAATCTGGCCCCATTGCATTTCTCTCCTACTACTTCCCTTCCCCGGTCCCCTGCGAAATCCTCCATGAGATCCCCCTAAAAAGGGCCGATATACACATCTCGTACTACTTCCCTTCCCCCAATCTGGCACTTTTCACCCCTCTCCTCCTACTTCTCGTCCTAGGTACCCAGCGGGGTTTCCTCAATCCGGTACGTTTAATCCCTCTCCTACAACTTCCCTTCCTAGGTCCCAGCGGGGTCCCCCATGAGATTCCCTAAAAAGAGTCGATCTCCACATCTCCTACTGCTTCCCTTCCTAGGTCCCCTGCGTGCTCCCCTAATCTGGCATGTTTCATCCCTATCCTACTACTTTCCTTCCTAGGTCCCCTGTGGTGCCCCCCAATCTGGCACGTTTCATCCCTCTCTTCCTACTTCCCTCCCTAAGTCCCTGTGGGGTTCCCCAATTTAACTCGTTTCATCCCTCTCCTACTGCTTCCCTTTCTCGGTCCGCTGCGGTGTCCACCATAAGATCCCCTAAAAACGCTCGATCTCCACATCTCCCACTAGTTCCCTTCCTAGGTCCGCTGTGGGGTCCTCCAATCGGGCACGTTTCATCCTTCACCTACTATTTAGCTTCCTCGTCCCCAGCGGGATCCCCCGTGAGATCCTTCTAAAGGAGCCGATCTTCTCATCTCCTTCTACTTCACTTCCTAAGTCCCCTGCGGGGTCCCCTAATCTAGCACATTTTATCCATCTCCGTCTACTTCCCTTCTTAGTTCCGCTGCGAGGTCTACCCAATTTGGCACGTTTCACCCCCTCTCCTACTAGAGCTGTAGGTTAACCGAAACCGAACCGAGGTTTTAAGTTTTTTTAAAAAACCGAAACCGTCGACATCCCGTAATCTAAGGTTTTTCGTTTTTTATTAAATACTCTCTTGCTGCAGAAATTCACAGAATGTAGCCTTCCCAGAGTAGTGAGAGTATCCAGACACTGCCAATGGCAGTGTCTGGGTACTCTCACAACTCTAGGAAGGCTATATTCTGTGAATTTCCGACATTTCAGTTTAGTTGTGTTTGCAGCTTTCCTCAAGTTGCGTGTAGATGTCAGACCTCGAAAAATGGCCAAGCACAATAACAGTTCTGTATATTTAGGTAATTATTATATTGGCCTTCCTGATTCTTCATGTATTATAGCTTATTTCGGGCATTCATTGAGTTTCACTCAATTTCACTGCCATTCAGTTATGACTCCGGACATAAGAATGAGTTTTATTGAATTTTATTTGGCCTCATGAAAAAACCGAAAACCGAACCGAACCGAGGTTTTACTCCACCTGAAAACCCAAAACCGAAACCGAACAAGAAATTTAAAAACCTACAGCTCTATCTTCTACTACCTACCTTCCTTTGTCCCCTGTGGTGTCCTCCATGAGAACCCCCGAAAAAGGCCGCTCTCCACATCCCCTACTACCTTCGTTTGTTGCACGGCGGGAAATAAATTTAATAATACGGCTACAATTTCTTAACCCTTTACCCAACACGAAAGGCCGACGACACTTGCAAATAAATTTTTTTGGAATAACTACTTTTTTCATTTTTTCTTACGTCAAAAACATAGCTTTTGACCGTCATTGGAACGGGTTCAACGAGCTCGCTCCAATGATGGGTCATAAGCTATGTTTTTTGAGACAGAAATTGAAAAAATAATGGAAATTGAATGGTGATTTCTGTGAATAGCACTGACCGGTTTCGGCCGTTACATTGGGCAATTTATTTATTTATTGATGTTTAAGGTCACATATTTTTGCACAGTGGCTAATCGTGCTTACAATATGGAAATAAAGTCAAGTCGAGCGAATCATTTATACCCATGTTGCCCAGATTAGAGGACTTCCACTCCAGGCATTGGTGGCTGGTTCCTATTTTACTAGTAAAACAGAGCTTATTTACCACAGTAAACAAGCACTGCTTCACTTCCAGGGGTTCTCACAGGGAGTTAAATTAGGTAAAGTGTTAAACATTTTTCTGCAATTTTATCACTACCTGTGACATCAATGCGGGGCAAAATTTAAAGCGGATTAATGTTACAACTGTTATCGCTTCCTAAAATTAAACTGTTCGCAACATGATTTGCAAATAACGAAAAAGATATGGTCCTATTGAACAATCTGTATCTTCAACCCATGGCGTGTTTGTTTGTGTGTTTATTGGGGTTTAACGATTCTTTAAACAGCCAGGGTCGCATCGTGTGGGATAGTTTTACGGGCAGAGGAAGCGGGAGTACCCGGAGAGAACAAATCAGCAGTGATGTGGCTGGAGTTTTCCGTTTGGGGAATGTAGGATAGTGAAGTTCCAACTAGGCGGAGGGACCGAGAGGGGGAAACCCCCTCCCGGCCCCTCCCCCTAGTTGGAAATTCAGTACCAAAAATTTTTTTGAAAATGAATCCATGAAATGGGGTATTATATTGATTCTAGTAACTGAAATGCCAACACATTTATGATAGAATTATCAGGTTGTTATTATTATTTTGTATTATTCTGGGAATTGTGGACGCGGTAGGTTTGCGGTAACCGGTTATCGTCAGATCACCGAAGTTAAGCAACCTCGAGCCCGGTTAGTCCTTGGATGGATGGCCGTCTGAACGATCAATTCGGACTCTCGTGTTGTGTCCTTGGCAAGGCACTTAACCCCGATAGTCCACATGGGGGCACGACGACGCCGTGTACCAAGGTGTACTGCACGTCGACGGTGCGCATATCTTCAACCAATCTAACCCTGTCTGTGCTGCAATGCGGAGTTACGATGTTGGGGAGCTGGAAATGCTCGTCGTTGCTCGGTGGTTCTCTCCGGGTACTCCGGTTTCCTCCACAAGTAAAACGCTCATCGACATGATATGACCTTGGCGGTTACAGTGTCGTTAAACCTTAAATAAATAAATAAATAAATAAATAAATAAATAAATAAATAAATAAATAAATAAATAAATAAATAAATAAATAAATAAATAAATAAATAAAATAAATAAATTCTGGGAATTGAATATGTGCTAAACAAATGCTCAAGCTTAGAATTTTGAACAATTCACACTGTCCCAACATTAAATCAGATCTTATGCAGGAATGATCAGTTTTCTATATTTCATCCTTTTGTAACTGTGAATGATAGAATTAACTCGGGATAACGATTTTACGGGATGCGATTTTCTTGAAGTGCATTGCGAGGATTTTTTTATTACGATAAGTAAACGTACTATAGAAATCTCGTACCGATTGATATCATGTATACTTATGAAGCTCGATATTGCGTACACTGTAGTTGTAAAGAGTAACAGTCAGAATTTTGCCGATTTGAAACCGAGTTGGAATTTTGGGAAGTAAAGGAGACAGCAGCATCGCCAAAGCAGCTCTAAAATCTAGATAGATGGAATTTCCAACTTCTCAAGACATGCCCTCCGAATTTCCAACAACATGACATTTTGGCCAAGATTGGGGGGGGGGGGATGTGATACCCCTCTCCTGTCGCCACGTCCCTGGATATGTGTATCGTTTCACAAACTCAATGCATCTTCCCGAAGAGTAAAGATTCAGAAGCTGTCGTTGTACATTTTTCCTAATAAGTTTGAACGTTTCAAGGGCGGATCTACAGGGGATGGGGTGGCGTACGTAACCCCCTCGATTTGTCCATGTGCCCTTTCAAAATTTGGTGATACAGTTAAAACTAGAAGTCCTGTCATGAAATGCGCACAAATAACACCTTGATATGCGCGTTAATGTACGCGTTATGGCCCAAGTAAAGCTTTCAAATTCTGTACATATGGCCTGTGCACAAGCAATGTTTCAGCCAATGGACCTCCGGGTAATCCGGAGGTCCATTGGCAGAAACATTGCATGTGTTTGCTATGAGTAACCAAGATAACCTGCTGTGCTTTGGATGCCATTCGATATGGCAATTGCGCGCAATTCCAATGCGCAATTAAGCCTAGATAACCGCACTATTCGTGACAGGACTTCTAGTTTTTACTGTACTTACATCAAATCAAATTGTAATGTGTTTATTTTACGTTGATAACTGAGAAGTACAACTTCATTATTTAGACTATTAATCTCACATACGCCTTGTGGGTTCACTGCGTGACACCGCAAAGTGCCGCTTTGTTTTCATGCAGTTAATGGTCAGTGAATTTTAGAAGTAGGAGCACGGTGGCTCATCAGGTAGAGATGCAGGCTGCAAGCCGAGAGGTCCTCGGTTCGAATCCCACCTGCGGCAACCGCGTTGTGTCCCTGAGCAAGGTACTTAATCACAGTTGCCCACGTTGGGGCACGGTGGCTTTGTATACTGAGGCGTATTGCACGTCGATGGTTCACTTGTCTTCAAGCAATGCTAACCCTGCTTGTGTGGAGTTAGCACCTTGTGGAGTCTGCGTTGGAAGTCAGACAGTTGCTGTCCGTTGCTCTGTGGTTCTCCCCGGGTACTACGGCTTCCTCCACCCGTACAACTGTCCGACACGAGGGTGACCCTAACTGTCGAAAGTGTCGTTAAACCCCAATAAATAAATAAATATTAGTAGAATTTCCTCCCAACAATTCTAGATTAGTTAACGCTGTTCTTGTCAATCGGCCTTTTACCAACCTAGAGAAGGCGAAGGGAAAATAAGACGGTATCTTGCAATCATTGCATGAAAATGGCTGAGCGGAAAGCGTTTTAATGAAACCTCGTTTATGTCCTTGTCCGTGCAGGGAGTTCATGGTAAAATTAAAGAGGTGGCTCCTTATGCGCTGTATTCACTCTGCAACCGCCACATTCTTAATTTAAGTAGAGCAACATCATGTCAACACGTTTATATGAGAAACCTGATTGGCTCATAAATGAATTTGAATTATTCTTTGCAAATTCTCCAAAACAACAAACAATTTTTGAGAAGGTTCTGGTGTTCTCAGCATGACGGTGCCAAAAAGAAGCTTAAGGGTTTCTGTAAGACGAGATGGGTGGAAAGACATAACTGTTATGAAACCTTCTACGAACAAAAAAAACTCATTTTGTCAACACGTTAGAGGCTAGCTTCCGGCCATACGATCATTCATATCATATGTAAGATGGAGAAATTTGGAATTGGGATTCAGATTCCCGTATGAAAGCCCAAGGACTGTATACCACCCATTTCTCAATTGAATTTCTGATATAATTCTTATCATATGACTCGTCCGTTTCGTTCACTTTAAAACATTTGATATTTTGTTTTCATATTAATCAGTGATAAATAAAGCCTTCCGTCAATTTCATTGGTCATTTTCAAAACTAGACAATTTAATTGGCTGAACAAAATACAACTGGGCCACATTTTCATAATTTGCATAATTAGAGTTGGGAGCTTTCATTGGTCAATTTCAAAACTGGACAATTTGATTGGCTAAACAAAATACAACTGGGTCATATTTGCATAATTTCAGTAGAGAGAATTTTCGTTATCTGTCCTATTTAGGGTGGGTTGTATTGTATTAATCTTTTACATACAAGAAAAACGCCATTCTTTTTTTATATTTTCACTTTTTGCTTCCAAAACATAGGTTATGACCCCTCATTGGAACGAGCTCGACGAGCTCGTTCCAATGAGGGGTCATAACCTATGTTTTGGAAGCAAAAAAATGAAAATTTGTAGTGATACAAGGATGTTTTTTCCAAGTGTCGTCTGCAACTCAAGTTAGGTGATGGGTTAAAAGGGTCATACTAAGTGGCTAATTGTGCGTGTGTGTGTATATGATAACTAGAATATGAAATGAGTGTTTTTCTCATATAATATTTATGAAACTCGTCCGAATTTTCCGTTTGGGCTCGCCAGAGGCTCACCAAAACGGAAAATTCTTAGACTCGTTTCATAAATATTATATGAGAAAAACACTTATTCCATATCCTCTAATTATTGCAAAACATCTTTGGAGCCAATCCGCCTAATATCTATAAAAATTCATTCGAGGCATATGAGCAATATTGAAATAGAATTTACTCAATGGCGTGAAGAAGGAAAGGAGCGTCTGCGCGGTATTGGTGGCGAGGTATCGAAGCCGTGTTCGTCTTATATACAGGTCCACAGATACAATGCTCCTGCTGAAATTCAATAACATGTGCAGTTATTTTTTAATTGATTCCAAGTTGGATTTTGAAAAACAGTGGTCTGAAAGATCTGAGCGAGAAATTAGTTTTGACAAAATGACTTGCCTGCGCCATTGTCGCTATCAAGCGAATTGGAATTCTCGAAGACATACCATTCTCGCAATGGACAGGATATTCCCACAAATCTTATTGAATATCTACGACAGTGCGATCCTGGTGTTTTTCTCGGTGCCTGTATTGCTGTCCATCGGTTGTGTCTTACCAGTAGGCAGTTGCGAGGCTGGTCGTTCATTTTCTGGGCTACGCAGAATGAAAAGTTATCCGAGAAACCGAATGACGCGCGAACGGTTGACGTGATTAGATTTGATGCACATCCCTCATTCGGTAGAGACGTGACAACCGTTACTTATTCCTAGTCTCTTTTTTGACATTCGTTATCAACCGATAAAATCGGTTGATAACGAATGTCGAATAAGGAACTGGGAATAAGTAACGGTTATCGCGTCAGTTCATTCGGTTGACATTGAAATTCAGGCTTTTGCCAAACTATACTAGCGGAAAAAAGAAGAGCACGTTTTTTTCTGTGGTAAATAATTCACATGTGTTAAAATTTCATTGTTTGAATTTTGATGTCATTTCTTCATAACTCTGTATTACTGGTTAAATTTTGACGAGTTTTGTTGTCTTAACACAGACGGCGTTTGCATGGATATATAACGTTCAAATGTGGGTACCCTACGCCATTTCCTGATCAAAATCAATAGCGAATGTGCCTTCCCCGGGCTTCAGTCGCTGCTCCAACTCTCTTTACCATTGACCCCAGCAAGTTGTTTTTGGTCCTTTGTGGGATGTTATTCTATTCCTGAAGAAGGGCCTGCGCGAGCTGAGAGACGTTGTTTGGGACGTTGACGCGTTTCCTGACTCTCCTGCACAGCTCGTCCCACAAATGCTCGATCGGGGACAAATCTGGACTGTGGGGTGGCCAATCGAGATTTGGGACATTGGTTTGGTTGAGGAAGTCACGACAAACACTAGCAACGTGCAGTCTCGCATTATCCTGCTGCAACGTAAGGTTACGTGCTTAGATAAGTGAAAGGACTTGAAGCAAAAGGACCTGATCCCAATATCTTACGGCTGTACGGTTGCCCTGGATGGCCACGAGAGGTGTTTTCACACCATGAGAAATCCCCCTCCCCAAAATCAAAACAGACTCTCCCTCGAATCTGTCGTTTTCCTCACCTTGACGTCGATAGCAACGTTGTCGTTCATCTGACCTACAAAGCGTGAACCGTGACTCATCAGTGAATAACACACGTCTCCAGTGGGCCAAGTGAAACCGATTTGGAGCATATGCCCGCAGCCATTGCAATCGACGTTAACTTCGCCTGGGTGTAAGTTGCGGACCAACGTAGAGACGCCGTGACCTTAAATTGAACTCCCGCAACCGATTCCTAACTGTTTTTGATACACTCGGCGACCATGAGTGCCAACGACCAGACTCGCCGTCTGAAATCGGTTACGGAGTTGTGACGGAGTCTTGACGTGGCGACGTAAAGCGCGGACGTCCGCTCCTGGGACGGTCAGCTAATCTCCCTGTGGCTCTGAGACGCCCAACTAAACGAGCTATCGTTGTCTCAGGGACCCAAACTGCTGGGCGACGAGACGTTGCGATTGGCCCTGCATAATTAGAGCAATAGCCCTACCCTTATCAACTTCGGACATTCGCGGCATTTTGCTTTTCAATCGAATTGAAAAGAAATGTTGTACAATCGAAGTGTACTGTTCAAAACTTCGATGTGGTATGGTTTTCAAACCCATAGCACGTGGGAGTGCCCAGATGCACGTTTTGTCGAAAAATCTGTTGAAAGCATGCAGCGTCGCGCGTGGTCATGGTTCACTGAATTTTGACCAAAGACTCTTTAAACAGTACACTGAGGTAGCTGTGTATCAAATTTTACTACATTTGGTCTACAGATAAAAAAAAATTATATTACCAAAACTGAACTTGCGTTTCTTTTATCCGTCAACATCCTTATCGAGAAAAAAAACTATCGAAGGCTATTCTCAGATAATGTGTTTTTACTTTTTTGACTAAATTTGAGTTTGTGTGATTATATGGACCTGTGATTATGTTGTTATGATTTGTGGATTTTTTCAGCTACCATTTATGTTTTTAAACTGTATAGATGTTGTGAACCATTTTATTTGTTTTATGGGTGCATTAAAAGTAATGGGAAACTGAGCTTGAAAATCTGTGACAGGTAAGTTTCGACACTAAAAATCTTAACACTGCTATAATTTGTCATTGTTTTGATATCTTGCTCTATATAAGAACAATTCTTTACAATTTCGAACAACAAAAACGTGAAACTTTTTCGCAATTTTTAGATTTTTGGCGACATCGAAAATAACTATTTGCATATTTTCAAGCTATGTTTCCCACTACCTGAATGCCAGTCAAAACACTGATTCAATATTACTCTTCTAAATTGTACAGTTAGTCGGTGACATGTTTATTTATTTATTATTTATTTATTTTTGTGTAAGGTCACATATTTATGCACTATGGCTAATCATGACCGCGATAGTTTTACGGGTGGAGGAAGCCGGAGTACCCGGAGAGAACCACCGAGCAACGGCGAGCTACTGTCAGCTCCCCAACGTACGAACTCCACACAAGCAGGGTTAGCATTGGTTGAAGACAAGTGCACCATCGACGTGCAGTACGCCTTAGTACACAACGCCACCGTGCCCCCCACGCGGGCAATGGAGATGAAGTGAGTCGGTGACACATATTTCTATTTACAAAGGCTGAAAATCTCGTTAACCCTTTACCCAACGTAAGGGGAAAACCGACCAGCGCTATTCACAAAAATCGCCAATTAATTTTCATTATTTTTTCATTTTTTGTCTCAAAAACATAGGTTATGACCCCTCGTTGGAACGAGCTCGTCGAGCTCGTTCCAACGAGTGGTCATAACCTATGTTTTTGAGACAAAAAATGAAAAAAAATAGTAATTGAAGAATTTTTTTTGCAAGTGTCGTCTGCTTTTTGCCCAGGTAAAGGGTTAAACACTATTTAGTTTATATAGTGACTATTCTTGTAATAAATCTATCCTGGGGTCAATACTATAACAAATTCACAATTGTATTTTTACCTGCGTCGCCAGCGGCAGAGCAGGTCTAGTAACCACTCGACTCCGTCCGTCAGTCCGTCACGTCCGTCAGTCCGTCCGAAACACTTTTTCCGTCAAGCTTTTCTTGGCTTCTATGAAAGGGAATGATTTTATATTTGGTCTGCTGCCTCATAATGATGAGTTGTATCGTTTATGCTATTTTCAGATCTGCCGTGTAGCTACTTCCTGTTTGCCGATACTTTGAAATTTTACTGTACCCACTGAAAATCGAAATTTTTCGTCAAACTTTTCTCGGCTTCTATGCAAGGGATTGATTTTATATTTCATCTGGAGCCTGATAATGATCAGTTGTATCGTGTATGCAATTTTCAGATCTGCCGCGTAGCCACTTCCTGTTTTCCGATTCAATTGCATGCAGCGACGCAGGTCCGGACTCGGTATTGGTCTTGGCTTGTTCCAGAATTGTATTTTCTATTTATGGAAATAACTGTCTGAAATGAATCATTAACGTTTTAAAAGACGTCGCACTAAAATAACCAGAATGGACCAAATTTAGGACCAGATAGTTTCGACCCAGCGTGAACACTAGTACAAACTCTCTCACGATTCCCAAATTCCACGGCCTTTGTAGCTCATAGGCCACTACTGCTGACTTATTCAAGCCAACGGCATATGTAAAGAACTAACATATGGTACACTAACCAAGATATTGTCCCAAATCACAATGTTAAACCATGGTGTTTGGGGAGAATTTCATTGTTTATCATCGTGTTTGGAGTCAATACCTTTGTTTACCAAGGGGGTACCATGGTACTTTTTGAAAGATTTTATTAACCAAATTTTTAATGATTGGAAAACAGCTAAGTTTGATTAAAAGGTTTGATAACATGGATAATATAGTAATGTTCATGAATAAAACATGAGAAAAGCTGATCGTCCAAATATCAAATCAAGTAATAACATCGACGGTATGCCGTGATACAGAACACGACTTACCCACGTGACCCACCAATAAACCCAGGGGCATGATTAAAAAATCAATATGACGAAATAATCACGTCGTAAACCTTTTCACTTGCGGATGAACAAAAACTCATATAAATGAACATAGAAACTAAACATGGGTATTTTGTGTGGAAAACATAACTAACGGCTCGTGAATTACCTTACTTTAGAGCATCATATACAAAAGTTTCCTCGAGAGAGTTCTCCAATAGAACAGAGTTTATATAATGAATCATTAATCCTAGTGAAAGAAACTAAAACCTCAATGATATTTGCGGTAGACACAAGGTGTGTGTGTGTGTGTGGGGAGGGGGGGGGGGTCTACAAGGAATTCCTGTTATGAGACAGAAAAACTGTTTTGCCATCACTTGAGTATATCCGCTACCCCTCTTTAGAATTTCGAATTAAATTGCCTCCCCACCCATCATTTTGGTTGACTAAATTTGTCAGGTGGCCTGGTGCCTTTCATTTTATATATATTATAATGTCAACCCATAGGAAACGCTATTGAGAGGTTGAGAAACAAAAACTTGTAACGTGTCACTTGTGTCGCCGTGGTGAATGAGCTTACAAGTTTGTTGGGCAAGTTACTTGTTGGGGAATAATGAATACTTGGATATTGACCCTAACGTACTAACTCCACATAGGCAGGGTTATAATTGGTTGAAGACAGGTGCGCTATCGACCTGTAGTACGCCTTAGTACACAGCGCCACCGTGCCCCCCTCCCCTCACGTGGCTAGTCGAGATAAGTGTCTTGCCCAAGGACACAACGTTATGAAAATTTGTTATTTTAATTATTTTTTTATATTTTTAAAAAACATTCAACAAAGCCACATCATGTGACCCTCAATGGAACGAGCTAGTCGAGATCGTTCCACTGAGGGATCACATGACATGGTTTTGTCAAATTTTAAATTTTCTTTTCATCTGTATTCAGTTTGTAAAATACGCTGGTGGTTTCTGTCGATTTGTTATCTGAAGAGTTAATCCGAGAGCTACAAGTATCGAACTCAATAAACATGTGACTTGCCATATCGTCGATGACGATTCAGCCCAGTAGTCATAGCGACACAAATTACGCATTGCAGGTTTCCTTTCTCAACCGCTCTGCTTAGTAATGTTTTACGCACTTTCTGAGAATTGAGGACCTGAGACACAATTTTTTAGATTATATAAGCTTCGTCACACCGCGTAATCTACTTCCGTAATTTTAAAGTGCCCTTTATAGCACTGATCCTCCGTAACCTGCCTTCAGATGTTGAATTGGCTGTCCGTATCATACCTGCCTTCAGATGTACCATTATCCTTTCCTATCATCTGGTCTACTGGAATAGTTAAAGGGCCGAGATTGTGTCGAGTATTTATTAATTTATTCATCTAATTTATTTATTGGAGTTCAACGATACTTTCGACAGCCAGGGTCACCTTGTGTCAGGCTGTTTTTACTGGTGGAAGACGCCGGAGTACCTGGAAAGAACCACCGAGCAACGGCGAGCAACTCAACTGTCAACCACTGAGGCCCCGCGCTCCCTGTCGAGTATTTTGACCTCTGTCAAAGTTTTTCTCTTCCACGGTGTTTCATTCTAAAGTTTTAGCTGGAAATAATGTGACCACCACTGCATTGCATTTTACTGGAAACATTTTTTTAGTTCAGCGACAGGCCTACAGTTTGACCTTTACACTGTTCATCATTTACCATAGGTTACAGTATAGCCGCCGTGAACTGGTCGTAATTCTCGCGCGGTCGATGAAGAACGCATGCGTTTACTGGGTAATAAAAAAAACATCAGCAGTAAAATTTTAATTAATGAAGCACCGGGATCGCACCCGGTGTTTCATTAATTAAATTTTGAATGATTATTTCTATAAGTAATGTTTGTAGTCTAATACAAAATATAAATACCATAAATACAAATATACCATTGTAGGCTCTGGTTGCATTGTAGTAGCCTTAACTCTCACCTATTTGATAACCACTTATTACCCAGTCCCTTTTGTCAGTGTGGCGAGCGCGAGACGACGGAACGCTTTTTTTTCCATTGTCCAATCTACCCAGACGCTCGTAACTGTACGATCAATCTACTTTCATTTGAAGTGGATACAACTACAGTTAAAAGTATAGAAGTCCTGTCATGAAATGCGCACAGATAGCACGTTGATATGCGCGTTAATGTACGCGTTATGGCCCCAGTAAAGCTATCAAATTCTGCACATATGGCCTGTGCACAAGCAATGTTTCCGCCAATGGACCTCCGGGTAACCCGGAGGTCCATTGGCAGAAACATTGCCTGTGTTTGCTATGAGTAACCAGGAGAACCCGCCGTGCTTTGGATGCCATTCGATATGGCAATTGTGAGCAATTCCAACGCGCAATTAAGCCTAGATAAGCGCACTATTCGTGACAGGACTTCTAGTTTTAACTGTACGCTTCTGTTCGGCTCTGAATTTTTGGACAACACGAACAACTGTCTTATTTTTGAAGTGGTACACGACTTCATTCTACTTACGAAGCGTTTTTAATAGTTGCCATATTCGGAAACCGTCGCGTAAGGTTCATCATAAGTTTTTTTGACTAATACATACTACTCCCCCTCAACTACTGAATTAACACACCTCAATATGTACATTCAACTCCGCCTCAAATTTAAGAATGTATCTGTCCTCACATACGCTACTTTCCTTGTTCTAGGTAATGCACTGCATATTCAAGCTGGCACCCTCCCTTTTCTTTATCTCGTAATTTTTCATCCTTTTCTCTATTCACAGTTTAAACAATATCATATGCCGTTGCCTGACCTGATAATTTTAGTTCCCATCCACTACTTGGCTATTGAATAGGGTTAGCCTCAGTTGTGACTCTGTTCCGGTGGGGTGTCTGTCTGCCCCACCGCAGCACTTGTATTGCCTGTGTGAGTGATGTTGTTAATCTCTATGTCAACGATTATTAACTCCTCCATTCTAAGATTTTTAATGGGAGCATCACCACATGAATCTCTTCTACCACAGCTCACTCTTTCCAAGTGGCAGCAAGTGCTGGGGTGCGGCAGTCTGCCCTGATGTTGTAATGGGTGGGTGAAGTCAAACCTGTGACCAAGCCCAATCTGATGTACAACATGGGGTTGCTGCTTTCGGGCAACGACATATGATTTTACCTGCTGACCTAAACCACCCACTTGAACCAGTGAAAAATGATCTAGGAAGACGACCATCATAACCCACCGCCTCAAAAACAAGGGAGAGTTTTGGGAGGCTTCCTGTGGAATCCCCTCGTTGTACCTTTGTTTACTTCCTTATTTGTTATACTGTATACTTGTGTTGTTGTGCCTTTTGACTGTGTATTGTTTAATGTATACAAATGCTAAACTCCAAATAAATATTGTTTAAACTAATATTATTGTGTCCGTGGAAATATTGCCCAATCGTAGAAAATGACTAGTCCACTTGCGCCCGTACTGTATTTCCATTGAATATGCATAAATACACAGAACGACACACGCGTGAGTAGGTATATTTTGAGAGTTTACTATCACTTGCACATGTACGTGTACAACATACGTTCAAGATGCGTTCACCAACGTGGAATTCAGTGTTAAATCACACGCTTGTTCACAAAAACTGTACATGATCTTGAATCCCCCCCATGTACAGTTGTGACTCCTAGATCGCACTTTTAACGTTCAAATACTCGTGGTGAACGCGCGTTTTTAAAAAAAGGGTGAAATTGTACATCTTCACTTGTATCTTGTACGTAATTTTTCGTTGACGTTCCCATCGCAGATCAGACCATCGATCTATCGTTGGCGAACGCGATCAAAAGCAAAAAATTCTGAGTCATCATCAAAAAACAGTTTTGGGGACTCTAGATCAGCGATTCAGAACCCACAATTGTGTTGGTACAGATGATCCAGAACTCTCCCTTGTTTTTGAGGCGGTGGGTTTTTTTCCCATTTATGACATTATTATTAGGGGAATTCCTCCACTATGAGAAATTCTCAAAAACTCAGCTGATCGAGCGATCGGATCGCTCGATTCTCGCAAAAAAAAAAACTCGATCTGAACGAAGAGTGTTGTTGTCATCGGTGTGGGTGGAAATTTGCAAACCCAGTCACGTCTTCCTGAAGTAAAAAAACTAACACATGTTATCGTAATGAGTGAATGAGGTTTTTTGTTCAAAAAGAGTCGATTATGAATATAGTCTGTATTATAGACATTGATGTTTTCTGTTGATGGGACGGATAGAAATTGAGTTTTGAGGGTTTTTTTGTTCGAAGGGAGTTGATCTGTAATAGATATTCGTGTTTTGTCTTGATCAGAGAGATTGACTGTTAAGCGTTCGTTGGAAAAAGTCAAAAACACTTATCGGAATGTTTAAAACGCATTTTCCACTCAGTTAGGTTTTGAGTGGTAAAATTTTTAATATATTCATGATAGCAATCGCAGTCATCAAAAGGATTCTCTCTTAATTCGACACTCAGTGAATTGATGTGTGAATGAATGAAGATCTTTTGACAAATGTAAACACTACTGTCAAAATGCATTAAATCAGAAACCGGTTTGTCATGTACTGTTTAAACGTATTTTTTTAAACTTCAATTAACACAGTCAGTTTGAGAGGTGAATATTTTCAGATTATTATATTAAGACGGAAAGAGTTTTTTTTATTACTTAAAACATAAAAAATATAATTAAACGTTTAATTTTGAAAAATAAATAAAAACAATTTAAACGAAAGATGTTTTTACAGATGGATTCTAGACATCGAGATCGAATTTTAGAACAGTATGAACGTGCTAAGAAGGGGATTCAGTCAGCTGACAGAAGCAGACGTCTTGGTGAGATGGAACTCAGACGCGAAGCCACAAAAATATTTAAACCTGTGACGGAGGGTCAAGAGCGAAGCAGGAAGGAGATAGTCGAAGAATTGAGACCCATAAAGGAGAGTTCTTTGAGAATGGGTTCGTTGCCTCCTAGTTTTGGAAATCGGTATTCCGTTCAATCTACTCCGGATTACGTTCCCACGGGAATTCAAACAGATATGAGCGAGTCTGATGATACGGCTTCGACTATCACCACTAGTAGCATCGCATCGTCCGATGATGATGGCGGTAAGAGAGATCAGTCGTATGGAATTTATAAGGATTCTGAGGGTAGAACTTTTCTAGGTGATACGGAAGTGGAAATGGATGATGATGAATTGATCGTGGGTTCGAATAAATATAAAGTAACTGATGGTCTGCGGAGATTGCTCCTTTACGACAAGACTGAAGATTACACGGAACAGGATTTCGACAATTACGGCGACATTCTAGTTCAAACTCACGCCATGAAGAGAAATAACGATGCCAGAGAGACGAGACCCAAAGCCAACAGAGGTTACAAGTGGACGAAAGTGGTGAAACCCATATGGGACATGAACAAGAAGTTCGTCGAATCGGTGACCGGCAAAGGGGTGAAAACCACTTTTCTTCCGAGCGATTCCGACGCTCTGTCTCAGAGATTGAGTTTGTTGATGGCGAGCAGACGGGCTGGTAACACAGGATTAGATAATCAGATAGTTGCTATATCTGACGAATTGTTGAGACAGAAGGTTTTGAATAAAAAACAGTATAAAAGGCTGATGAACGAATTGAAGGATTGATGTGTATATAATAAGTAGAGAGAAACGAACAAACAAACAAAAATAAAACAGTAAATTCTTACACTAGAATAATAAAAGTATTTAAAAACGACAAAACGATTTACCAGTGAAAAAAACAAAAAAAATATATCATAAAAATAAAATATGTTGGTGATAAAGAACAGGGGATACGTCAGAACTTACGTTCAAGGCGGTTCTGGCATCGTCGATTCTATAATGCGAGCGTTCACGAGCAATGCAGGTAGAAAACTCGCAACGACCGCATTTGAGGTCGGTAAGAAGACGGCTTTGGATGCTGGTAAGAAAGCCGCTTCTGAAGCCAGTGGTAGGATAGCTTCTGTGGCTGGCAAGAGGGCAGCCGATGCATTGATCGACAAGTTGATCAGTCCGCCGGTGAAGCGAGCTGCGTTAGAGCGAACGCCAAAAAGTTGGAAAGATTTTAAGGATGCCGTGGTGCCCATACAAGATTTAGCCAAAATGACGAGTGGATCCGGATTGAAGAGAACTCGCGACGGTGCGATATAAATAAATAATAATAACATTAAAAAAACAGAGTTTGAAAAACATAAAAAAAAAATTTGTGTTTGAAAAGAATCTAAAATA
This sequence comes from Pictodentalium vernedei, assembly GCA_031216915.1. Lineage (NCBI taxonomy): Eukaryota > Metazoa > Mollusca > Scaphopoda > Dentaliida > Dentaliidae > Pictodentalium > Pictodentalium vernedei. The sequence goes on from CM062296.1 coordinate 811,622,439, forward strand.
ACAAACAAAATAAAAACAAAGATGAACATTAAAGATATGTCTTGGAACGACGCCGCGACCAAGAGGTCGAATAACGAGTTCTTTCCCAAGAGCATAAGAGGCTTGATAGTGGGAAAATCGAATTGTGGAAAGACCAATCTGTTGATGAATCTGTTGTCCCGACCCGACTGGTTGGATTACGACAGATTGTTCGTGTTTGGCAAGAGCTTGTTTCAACCCGAATACAGATTGCTTCGAGAGTGCATGGATCGCAGATTGCCCAAGGACGTCATAGCCAGAATCTTTGACAGTAGGGAGGAATTCGACAAGAGCGGAGCTCTGCTCTCGACCATTTTGGATGGCGCAGTGACGGAGCTGATGAAGAGAAATGCATCTTTGAACGTCGAGTGTCGATTTTATGAGAATGCTAGCGACGTTCCGGATCCTAGAGAACTGAAATCGGAAGATAAGAATCTCATGATTTTCGATGATCTGCTTTTGGAGAGACAGAACCGATGCGAATCGTATTACGTTAGGGGTCGACACAGCAACATGGACTGTTTCTACCTGTCGCAGAATTATTTTCGATTGCCCAGACAGACGATAAGGGAGAACGCTAATTTTCTATGTCTCTTTCGCCAAGGGTTTGGGATGGTGGACTTTACAATTTCGTCGTGATCGTTTTGAGAAGTGAATTTAATCGCGGAAAATATCGGTGCGGATTCGACAAGTTTTATGTTTCCGATGATAATAATAATAAGATAGAGCGTGAAAATAAAAAAAATTAGAAAATAATAAATCTTCAAATAATTAGTTTTGAATAAAAAAAAAATAAAATTAAATATAATGTTCGAACATGGAGAATTGTTAGAACGGATAGCCGAGATTACGGCTGCAAAACAATCCATTCAAATCGTGGTGAGTGGCGATTCGACTCGATTTGCTACGAAATTCGAACCTTCCATCGAATTGAATAGAGAGAAAAGATACGAGATGGCGTTGGTGAATCTGGAGACTTATTATTCCTTTCCCAACATCACCGAAAAGAATAACTCGTTCAAGTATTCCGACGGAACGGATTGGTTGGAGATTCAAATTCCCAAAGGGAGTTACGACATAGACGATTTGAACCATTACATTCAGACGCGAATGAAGACGGATGGAAAGGGAAGCAACAAGATCAGACTCGCTCCCAATCCTAATACCTTACAGACGATGTTGGATTTGGAAGATAATTTTTGTGTGGATTTCAACACGGACGATTCTATAGGCAAGATGTTGGGATTCGATCGAAAGATGTATCGAGGCCACGCGGCATCTGAAAATACGGTCGACATTCTCGCTGTCAACAGCATTCTGGTGAATGTGGACGTGATTGCTGGAAGCTACGTGAATGGTAGCGCTCAACCGACGATCTATTCCTTCTTTCCAAACGTGTCGCCGGGTTATAAGATCGTGGAGCGACCTCGAAATTTAGTTTATCTACCAGTGATTTTAGACACGTTGTATAGTCTGAAAACCACGTTGACGGATCAAAATGGTGAACTGTTAGATCTTCGCGGAGAGAGAGTGATGATACGATTTCACATAAGAGAAATATAAAAGCAAAAAAAAATAAAAAAAATAAAAATATTATATATATAGATAGATAACAAAAATAAAATAAACGCAATATTAATTTTACAAAATTATTTTAATATAATTATTAAACAAGAAACAATTGAGGTAAATATATTTAAAAAAAAAAAAAACAGAATTATGACAGAATACGTGGTTAAAAACGTGAACATATCCGCAGGACAGAGGAAGAAACTTAAGAGAGCGTTAACAACTCGAGGCGAGGCGGTGAGATTCAAATTCACTCACGAAGATCTGACGAGAGGCGGTCAGGATTCGATCGCCTGGACCAGAAGTCAAATCAAAAGGATGGAGAAAGCAATTCGCGATGGAAGAGGGTTGACGGTGAGAATGAGTCCCGCTCAATTGAGATACAATTTGAGAATGAAAGGTGGTTTCCTACCGCTATTGGCAGGAATAGCCGCAAAAGCATTACCCTTCGCTGCAAAGGTGCTACCCTTTCTCAGAAAGACTCTCAGCATGGGAGCTCTCACGGGACTCGCTAGTTCGGCAGTTGAGAAATTAATGGGTGGCAGCGGACTGTTTTTGAAGAAGGGAGGAGCCGTGTGTCACGTCCACGTAGACGACAGCGGTAAAGGATTGTATCTAGAACCCATTAGAGGTGGCAACTCTCTGAGAGGAAACGGTCTCTATCTGAAGAGTGGACGGAACGTCGAGCGACTCGGCAAGGGTTTGTTGCTCGGTGAAAATTCGCCATTTAAGAACATACCGATTTTGAATATGTTATTATAAATATAAAATTATATAAAATATAAAAATCATAGAAAGTATAAAATAATATATTTAAAATGGGTAAAAAGGTGGAGAAACAAATTTATCACCTGGATGAAAAGGTGGAGAAACAATTTGACGATAATGACGAACATCGCGAGCCAGAGAGTGAAAAAATAAAAAAATGGTTAGACGCTAATGATGGATATCTAAGGAAAGAACTAATGAAAGAGATAGATGAAGCACGGGATAGACGGTTGAGAATGAGATGATGCTTTCTATGGTCACCACTACCTTCTGAAGAGAATGGTAATGATGCGAGTGTTACCAAGAGATGCACAACATTCGTTCATAATTATGATTCAGATAAACAAAAATGTTGCCATAAACATATCACATCACAAAGAAAAAGAAAAAAAGAAAAAGAAGAAGAATTGACGCTGAAAACTGAGAGAAAAGGAAACGTTATTATAATATATTATGATGATAGTGAAGAAGAAGGAAAACAAAAACAAAAACAAAAATAAATGAGATCTAAAGATGATCTTATTTTTTTTTTTTTTCATTTTTCTTCGCTAAAAATCAATCACTCTATTGTTTATATTTCCAAGTCCATTATTAGCATGTTGACATGCGTGTCTTCTCCTTTTTCGAAAACGTGTTGAATGTTTATCTTTACTCTTTTGAGTTTTTTTACATCGGTCAACTCACTCTCACCACCAAATTTCTTCAAGAGTTCGAATGAGATGTTTGGAAATATGTAATTTCCATAGGGCAACGACAAATCGTCCTTGTCGAATTCTCTATCTTCGGCGATGACGATGTTCTGCAGATCGCTTTGGTACTCATAAATCAAATCGAGCTTGGCTTCGTCCAATTTCAAAGGCATCTTATATTTCTCGTATTTGTGCTCTAAGCCCTTCATCTCAACCTCGTTCAATTCGATGGGATCGTGTCGTTGTAATCTATAGATTTTATGACCGAATTTCTTATACGTTTCGACTCGTTTCAATTTCAATTCGCATCTTTTAGGTGTTGTTGTCTTCATGATCGATTATTTAGTATTTAAATAATAATTTGTTTAAAAAGTTTTTTTTTTTTGCTCTTTATATATATAAAAAAGTTGTTTTTTTTAATTTTTAATTTTCTTTAATGTAAAATTTTTTTAGTAAAAGTTTTTTTTCTCTTTATATATATATATATAAAAAGTTAAATTTTTAATTTCAATCTTTCTATTGTTTATATTTCCAAGTCCGTTATTAGCAAGTTGACATTCATCATTTTTCCACATACAAAAATGGTGTGAATGTTTATCTTTACTCTTTTGAGTTTTTTTTCATAGGCGAATGCGCTCTCACCACCCGATTTCTTCACGAGTTCGGGTGAGATTATTGGATATATGTAACCTCCATAGGACAACAATAAATCACCCCTGTCGAATTCTCTGTCTTCGGCGACGATGATATTAATCAGCAGTTTGCTTTGGTACTCGTAAAACAAATCGAGCATGGCTTCATCCACTTTCAAACACATTCGATATTTGTGGTAGTAGTGCTCTAAGTCCACCATCTCGACCTCATTCAATTCGACGGGATCGTGTGGTTGTAATGTACAGATATTAAAACTGGATTTCTCATACTTTTCGTCTCGTTTCAATTTCAATTCGCATCTTTTAGGTGTTGTTGCCATGATCGATTATTTGGTTTTTATGAATTCTTGCAAATAATGTATATTTTAAATTTTGTATTAAAAAAATTGAATTTAAAATTTAACTTTTTTTTTTTTTCTATTATATATATATATAAAAAAAAAATTTTTCTTTTTTTCTTTTTTTTTTTATATATATATATAAAAAGAGTAAAAAGGCAAAACTTTTTTTAACAAATGATTTAATACAAAATTCCAAAAAAAAATATATATATTCTTACAAATGAAGCAAACAGATAAAGCAATGGTAAATTTAAATGAGAAAACCATACCTCAGTTAAACGAGATTTGTAAACTATTACAAATTTCAGATTTCAGAAATCATAGAACTAAATCAAAAAAAATTGAAGTCATACAAGAATATTTGCAAAACGCTAGAAAGGCAAACGAAATGTCGATAGCAACGACGTTAAAAGATGCATCGGTTGTGAAAAATAAGAAGACGACTAAACGAAAAGCCATTGAAGAACATCAAGTTTCCAAAGAAAAAAAAAGAAAAACGAAAACGAATGATGCACTTCAGATTCAAGACAAATGAGATATATCGAGCGAAATTCAACGAGCAATCGACGAAGAGAAAGGAGAAGAATATGTAACATGACTCATTGCGGAACTATTCCAATCGAAACCCGTAGAACGGGAGAGTGCGATCAAAGGCATTTTTAAAACTTTCGACGTGATTCCCTCGTTGAAGAAAGTCGATCCGAAATTGTTCATGGAATGGGTGAAGAAAGAAGTATTGGATTTGTTTCGCGAATACATGAATGTGAGATTAAAAATTAAGATGATACTCCATTGCATAATGAATAAAATCGACGTGAAGTCCGGCGAGAGCATCGTGAAAAAGGCATATTTCAGACCTAACGTCGAACCCGTATTTCGAGGTTCAGATCTATCGGACGTTTTCAAAAAGATGAGAGACAATATGCTGACGTCTCTCGGGAATTATCAACATGAAGGTAGTACGGATGTTCAGTGAGGTGTTGAAACTTGAAATTCACATGACTAAAAACGAACCGTTGAAAGGATCTTCCTACTTGGAATTACAGTATTTCTTGACTAAGAAACACGCCGTGGTCAACGTGAGAAATAAAGATGATCAGTGTTTTAAATGGGCAGTCACCTCCGCTTAATACCCTGTCGAAATAAACTCTGATAGAGTTTCTTGTTACGAGGAAACTTCTAAAAATCTCGATTGGACCGGAGTGACTTTTCCAACAGAGTTAAAACATATCGAACGTTTCGAGGTTCAAACGAGGTGAACGTCCTTGGATACGACGATGAAAAATGAATGATCTATCCTCTCAGACAGACTTCGTATCGCGGAAGAGAAAAGACGATTATTTTATTATTGATTTCGAATGGTGACAATCGTCATTATTGTTGGGTTAAACATCCGACCCGATTACTGTTGAAACAAAATAATAATCATAACGGAAAGATATCTTTATGTTACAATTGCATGAACGTATTTCACAGCGAAGACTTGTTGGCGAAACATCAGGAATATTGCAACGAAAATCAAGGTGTCACCGTGGAAATGCCCAAACCCAACACCATCGTGAAGTTTGAAAACCACAATAGAAGGTTAAAAGTACCATTCGTCGTGTACGTCGATTTCGAATGTTTCACCGCGAAAATGAGTTCCTGTCAACCCAACGCTCTTCAAAGTTACGTCGAAAGATATCAAAAACACATACCTTCGGGCTATTTCATTTACGTGAAATGCGCTTTTGACTCGCAACACGACATGGGTCCCTTCACCTACACGAAACAGTGCGAAGATGACGACGTGGCTCAAAGGTTCGTGGAAGAGTTAGAATCGAAAATTCAAATGTTATACGACAAATTCAAAACTCCGGCGAAAATGATCATCACGCGAGAGCAGCAGGATGAAAATAACAGAGCCACCGAATGTCACATATGCAGACAATCGTTCGACGGGAATTCGGAAGAAAATAAGAAGGTCAGAGACCACGATCATTACACGGGTCTGTATCGTGGTCCGGCTCACAGCAAGTGTAATTTAAAATATCAAGACGCCACTTTCTATCCGGTGATGTTTCACAATCTCTCGGGTTACGACAGTCATCTGTTCGTGAAAAATCTCGGCACCTCACACGAAGAATTAAATTGCATCGTGAACGGCAAAGAAAGATACATTTCCTTCACGAAATGGAAGCTCATGGAGAGGAAGAGAGTAATTGATGGAAATACGTTGAAAGAAAAAACGAAATCCATTCGTAGATGCATACGTTTCATCGACACTTTTAAATTCATGTCGACCGCTCTGGAAAAATTAGTCGATAACATGAGCAAGGATAAATTTAAAATCACGAGCGAATATTTCGGAGAATGAGTAGACGTCATGTTGAGGAAAGGAGTCTATCCTTACGATTACACGAACGGTCTAAAGAGATTCGAAGACACCGCACTACCTTCAAAAGATGATTTTTATTCGAAATTATACGAATCCGACATTTCCGACGAGAATTATGAACACGCCAAAAACGTGTGGAAATCATTCGATATGAAAACCATGAGAGATTATCACGGTCTTTATCTAGAGACCGACGTTCTGCTCTTGGCAGACGTGTTCGAAAATTTTCGAGACGTCTGTTGTCGAAATTACGATCTGGATCCCGCTTGGTATTTCACCGCACCCGGTCTGACGTGGGACGCTCTGTTGAAGACCACTGAAGTCCAGTTGGAATTATTATCCGACGTGGACATGTTGCTCATGTTCGAAAGGGCTGCGAGAGGTGGCATCTCGATGATCTCTCACAGATATTCTGAGGCTAACAATCCCTACATGAAAGAAGGTTTCAATTCGAAACGGTCGACTAAATACATACAGTACTGGGACGCCAATAATCTGTATGGTTGAGCTATGAGTCATCCTTTACCGATTGGAAATTTCGAATAGGTGAAGGAACCGGAAGAGATGCAAAAATGGAGAGACTATCCTTGCATTTTAGAAGTCGATTTGAACTATCCACACAACGATTATCCACTGGCTCCCGAACGAATGGAACCGAACGAAGGAGACGAGGAAAAACTCATTCCCAATTTATTTAACAAACATAACTACGTCGTCTACAGCGAGAATTTGAAACAGTACGTCGATTACGGGATGAAATTAGTCGACATACATCGCATCATTCGATTCGACGAAGAGCCTTGGATGAAAAAATACATCGATCTCAACACGAATCTCAGAACTCGAGCCGAGAACGATTTCGAAAAAGATTTCTTCAAACTCATGAACAACTGCGTGTACGGCAAATCAATGGAAAACATCAGAAAGAGAACCGACGTTCGACTCGTCACGTCTGAGAAAAGAGCTAAAAAATTAGTGGCGAAACCCAATTACAAACATTGAACCATATTCGACGAAAATCTAGTGGCCGTTCACATGCAAAAGACACACCTGAAGTTCAACATACCGTATTATCTCGGACCAATCATCTTAGATGTCAGCAAGCGATTGATGTTGAGTTTCACTACGATTACGTCAAACGAAAATTTGGTGACAAAGCCAAACTACTGTTCACCGACACAGACAGTTTAGTTTATGAGATAGAGACGAAAGACGTCTACAGAGATATATCTCCGGACGTGGCCGATTGGTTCGACATGAGCAATTATCCCGTCGATCACCCGTCCAACATTCAATCGAACGACAACAAGAAGGTGTTGGGTAAATTTAAGGACGAGAGCGGCGGTAAACAGATCGTCGAATTCGTGGGCTTGAGACCCAAACTCTATGCTTATCGTCTAGAAGATGATGAAGAGATCAAGAAGTGCAAAGGAGTTAAAGCATGCGTGGTGAAGAAAAACATCTCTTTCCAAGAGTATAAAGATTGTCTGTTAGGAAGTGGTCCGGTGTATAAGACTATGAAATCGATTCGAAGCGAAAATCATGACTTGTATACCGAAATAGTCAACAAGATTTCGCTGATGGCTGACGACGACAAGAGATTCATATTAGACGATAAAATAAGCACTTTGGTACTCGGACATTGGACTTTGGATCTAATTTTAGACGATATGAATGGGGATGAATGGATTCTAGATGTGATTGTGGATGATAAGATTCCAGATACGATTGTGGATGATAGGATTCCAGAAAATCAAGAAGAATTAGATGAACACAAAATTATGGAAATGGATAGTGACATCGAGAAAGTTAGTTTAAAAAGAAAAAGAAAAAAATAGAAAAAAAAATAACGTCATTTTTAGTAAATTATAATAAAATAAATAAAAAAAAAATATATATACGCATCTATGAATAAGAAAATAAAGATATCCGTAGAAGGTGTCGTCTTACCCAACGAACCCCTATCCAACATCGATCTGTTGAATGTGGCAAAAGATTTGAAAATTGAAGATTTTCTAGGAGTGTTTTCCAGAGATGCCTTGCTGAAGAGAAGACCTCGACAATCGGAATGCGGAATTTTAAATCTAGATGATTCATCGGGTGAAGGCACTCACTGGGTGGCGTGGATGAAGAATGGGAAGAAGAAAAATTATTATTTCGACAGCTACGGAATCTCACCGCCAAAAGAAATAAAGAACTATTTCAACAAATCGATGGTTCGTTACAACACGGAACAAGTGCAATCACCAGATCAAGTGTTTTGCAGTCACCTGTGTCTCTACATTCTCAAGAGATGGTCTGAAGGAGATCGATTTCAAGACATTCTCAATGATTTACATTAGAGAGAGATTTTTTTTTTTTATAGTATATATAAAGATAAAAATTTATTTTAAAAAAATTTTAATCGAATAAAAACGAAAAATAAAATAACATAGTTCATTTTTTAATAAACTGCGTTTTGAATATATTTTTTCTAAAAACAAAAAAAAATCCTTACAACAACATGCCAGTCGATAAATTTGGTAGAAGTGACGACGAAAAAGTCAACCCGAGAAAGAAGAGGAAGATGTTCGAAGTCGACGATGGTTACGACATTGCCAACTTGGACGAACATTACGTTCGGAGATACGAACCTCAAGAAGAACCTTTGAACATGAATGATAAGAAGCTCTACAATCTTCCCGAGCCGATAGATCTCGCAGATGCTGCGACTAAAAAATACGTTGACAGGGGGAACGCCGATTTCGAACGAATCCTGCTGGATAATTACGTGGATAAAACCATGACCGACGATCTGGATCTGAAATCCAAATGTTTGGTGAACATCACGAATCCCACCGATGCCGCGACCAAGAAATATGCGGACGACTCTCACGCAAGATTCAGCGAACACCTGAGAAAAAAATACGTTACGAAAACGATGCACTCGGAATTGAACGCCAGTTATAACAAGATAACGAACATGGCCACTCCCACGAATCCCAAGGACGTGGCGACCAAACACTATGTAGATCTGGAACAGAGATAGTCTGACAGACGTGAAATGAAATCGGATCTGAATGCAGGATTCCACAAGATATTGAATCTGTCGAAGATTGACGACGCGGATGCGGACTCAACCGTGGTCAACAAGGGCTACGTGGATTCTGCCGTGATACAATCGCAAGAATACCTAGAATCGCAAGTAGACGATCTCTACCTGAACAAACAATCTGGCGGAACCATGGAGGGTGGCATCAACATGAACGGTCACAATTTATTCGGTCTCGATCACGATCCCGAATTCAATTCCAGCGCTGTCAGCAGAAAGTACGTGGACGACAACTCGGTCTGGAGAAAAGGCGACATCATGGAAGGTAAACTAGACATGGGTGGACACGCGCTCACGAATCTACCGGAACCCGTGCACATGACGGATGCCTGCACCCTCATTTCGGTGGTGGAGAAAGTCAAATATGCTAGACAATTGATCACCGTGTGGGCCGAAGAGGCTGGCACCTTAGATGAAGGAAAAGCTGAGTGGTCTTTCGGAAATGGAAGTAGCGGATCGAAACACGGTCAGGTGGGATATCCCATGCTGCTGGGAGGTGAAATCCTTCGAATGAGTCTGGCTTCCTCGGATTTGAATAACAGAGCGGTCGTCAATCTCATGGTGAATGGTGTGGAGAGTGATAAGAGATACAGCGTCGAAAAGACTGAGAATCAACATGCGAATGTTAGCCTGTTCGGCACGACTCTCAAAGTGAACGCCGGAGACAGGATTAATTTCATCACAAAAACCAATAATCCCGAAGCCGCCACTTCCGTGGTGAGTCTACTGATCGAACTAGATCCTTTGAACAAACAGTGAACGCGTGGAAAATAATGAATTAAAAAAAATAATAATGTGTGATTATTACAAAAAAAAAGTAATGAGATATAGAGAGATGTTCAATCTCTCTATATCACATTACTTTATTTATTTTTTTTTTGTTTTTTTTGTTTTTAATAATCACACATTACTTTTTATTTTTTTATTTTTTTTTTTTTTTTTTTTCACACACTCGTCTCTCATCGAATGATCGACATCTTATTTCCATCCGATTCGATTTGTAATTCTCTGTCCGACATGACCAGGGCGAAGGCTTCGGTTTTTCTTGGCACGTTCCTATCGAATTGCATCTTGATCTGAATGTCTAACACGCTACTCTTGAGTTGTTCACTCTGTTTACTGACGTCGAACACGAACATGGGATACATAGACTTGTATTCGCCGGGAGATATGTTGGGGTTGCTCATCAATTCGTCTAGAACGTGATACTTCTTTCTAAAATCAGCGGCGTCGCCGTACAGTCTGGAGAAATCGTTCTTGTCGAACGACGCGTTGTAATCGATTGCTGGATATCTCGTGGCGTTCAGAAACACTTGCATGTTTCTCAAATGGCAGTGATCGAACAGCGACGCATTCTTTTCCTGAGATCCGTCCCTATCGGTCTGAAATGCAACCATGATGAAACGCGGTCTCTCGGAAGCAGATTTCACCATCAATCTCCAATCGAAGTGATTCGTGGAGAGAGGAATGCTAGCCGTGTCGCCCTGTCTCATTCTAAATCCCACGGGTAATTTACTCTTGGATTCTATGATCTTGTAGAGACGCGCTTTCTCCACGATCGAAGGCTCCACGTGCGGAACGAACCACGATATCTTGTGTAGAGTTATCTTACCCGCATCGGTCATGGTGAGTTTCACTATTGCGCCATCGTTTCCTTTTCGAATCAACGTCAGATTGTGTTTGAATCCGTACATGATCTTGTTGTAATCGTCTGCGAATCCGAAGATGTGTTTCAAAGGTATCCTGAACGAAAACGTTCCTTTAGGTCTGGACGTCTTGACGACGTAGTCGAATATCGTGGCGGCACCTGCGCTAGCAGGGCCTACGGTGTCTTTCACCCACAACTGATTAAGTCCTCTGGATTTTGAAAAATCATCAGGATACGTCAAGAGTCCGAACATCGTGGTGGCCTGACCGGGATGAAAAACAGATTCTATCTCCTGTCCGGATAGCATGTATTTTATGTTACTGAATAGATGCATGATGCCATTATTGGCAAGAGTAATCGTGTCGTCGTCGGCGTAGTTGCTCCCATCTTCCTTGGTGAGACGTCCCTGCACCACTATGTAACTCTCGCTAGGATGTACGAATAGATCTTGAGTTTCAACGTTGATTCTTATCTCTCCCGCATTGTTCAAACTCGTTCTGGTTACCGGTTCGTATTCGTGAACCTCATATTCTTGAATACTTTCATCTTTCACTATGCTTTGTGCTATATCTAGTATATTTGTCATTTTAAAGGATTTTTAGTTGGTTTTTTTTTGTTTATTAATTCACATGCTTTCTTTATCTAAAAAAAATAGTTTTTAATTTTCTCTCTTATATATATATGTGTGTAAACAAGAAAATGTCAAAGAGAGTAAATAGAAAAAAAATTTTTGTGTTCATCAAAACTTCGTCTTCTGTAATTGTTGTTCGTAAAACTTTCCGATGATCTCTTCTCCATCCAAAGCTTCGATTTCGTAAGTCACCGGATCAGTGTGAAATATTTTGATGATCACGAAAATTTCCGAGGTCCATCGAGGAGTATAACCCTTTTTGAAGTGCTTCTTATAAGCGTAGATTCTCACTCGATCGCCGACCGCAAATTTCGGCGTTCTAGACTTCTTCCTGCATAGACCCGTTTTTCATTTCGAGGATCGCTAGCTTCCGCGGGAGTCATCTTGATCGATCTGTGTCGCGTGTTGTTGTAATCTTTGACCAGACCGTTCAGAGCATATATGTATTTCTTGGTCGAATTCGCCGTGAAGTATCTGTACATCTTCTCCTTCATCGTTTGAATCCAATGTTCCACCATGCTGGCTTTCTCTTCGTTTTAGATCGAGTAGACGTCTACCAATCGACGAACGTGCTTGTTGTAGAATTCCTTTCCCTTGTCCACCCACAATTTACTCGGTTTTCGAGAAGACGAGTCGAACACGCTCTTCAGAGCCTCGCCGACGCAAGGTCCCGATTTATCCTTCAAAGCTCTGATCCAACCGTATTTGGAAAACACGTCGATGACCGTCAATAGATATTTTGATGCCCTCGTTCCACCTCGATCTCATGTAGACCAAGTCGGCAGACCAAATGTTTTTTTTGAACGCCCCATCCGAATCGACGTTTCACACCGATCAGATTGCCGACCAGCGAACGTTCCATCTTCTCTCTCCTGGTCAGATTCGATATGCCTCTCAATCTCCCCAACATGTTTTTGTCGCAGATGTCGTTGCGAGTCTTGGTGTTGGGATGTCCGGCGTAGCACAGATCGTGATCGTACATGGCCGTGTCCACCCTATTCACAGGTTTGCTCCAAGATTTGGGAGTCAGATCGGCATTGAGTCTCTTGTTCAATTTCGTTCCGGGTCCCGTGAAACTGTGACCGGGCAGATGCATTTCGAAAGGTAGATTGTTGATCATTTTATTCATGATGCCTTTACCTTTGCTCGCGTTCTTTTGTTTGACGAATCGAGTCTTGATAGAACCACACACATCGCAAATTCCGCGAAGCATCCATCTGTCGTTTTTAGTTCGCACTTCTCTAGAATTACTCGTCTCGGTAACTATCTTACACTTTATGCAATACATTTTTTTAAGAGTTATTTAAATTAATTTCGTTTTTTTTATTTTATATATAAATTTAATTTTTTTTTTTTTTTTAAATTCTGTTCTTATTATATATATATATGTATATATAAATTGAGGTGAATGTTTCAGATCACATTTATTTCATTTCCTCTACAATATTGTTTCATGGGTTGACCCACTCGTCAGGAGGATTCCAGTCGTACTGAGTCAGTGTATGTGTTCGCGTTGATGACTACTCACTTCCAGTTCAATCACTAGTGTGTATGTTAATTCACCAATCAGTCTGCTTGAGCTGATTGATTTCGTATAACACAGGTCCCGTTAGACGTTTTTCAATCAGAATTTGTCCGCATGGCGACAGGTGCTCACGAGTTCAGATTTTTTGTTCAGGGACGCACGGTCGCCATGGCAGATTATGAAATATTTCTCTAGGTTACACAAGTTACATTTCTTAGTCCTATTCGAATAAGATTTGGCCTTTCCTATAATTTTCCATTTGATTTCGCATTGAGTGTTGTTGTTTTTCAATGTCCAAATGTGCTTGCTGAGTTCTGTGGCGTTTTGGAGGTTTTTGTTCTTGAACGATTGTTTGTGGTTAGCGAGTGGTTATATGTATATATATATTTTTTTTTTCAATCGCTGCTCTTGAGTTCTATCATCTTACTGAATTCCTCCCTGGCCTCTTTCCTCCCCTTTTCCATGAGAGAATCCTTCATCTCTTCCTTGATGATCTGACGAGTCTTGATTCTCACGGCTTCTTTCATGGCATCGTATTTCATTTTCTCGCTCAATATCGCGAAGTATTCTCCGTCCAATATCCTACCTTCTTTCAACGCCATAGAGATCATTTCGGATATCGTGTCGATCTTGGAGTCGGCCAAGATGCAAATCTTGTCGTGTTTCCTCGCCTTCAGATATAATTTCCTACTCAAAAAGTTTCCGACCGTGCTAAACAATCCGGCGGCAAGAGCCACTCCTTCTATGGTCAACACGATCGGAATTACAACCATGGTCGACAACAATCCGATGCCGGCCGCGTGTAAACCCATGGAAATCGTGATGAGTGTCGTGTCGATCGCATTGACGAATTTCACGAAACGCGAATACTTCTTCTTGAGGGAACGACGAGAATCTCTCTCTCGAGTCAGATACAATTGGATTCTACTGATTTGATCGATGCGATACCTCTCTCCTCTTTCTCTTTCTTCTAGCGATGGCGCCATCGGCAAAACGCCGTTCGGCTTCTCATCCTCGTCGTCCACTAACATCGGATACAATTTATTTCTGGTTCTCATTTTGTGTTTTTTTCTTTCTTTTCTAATATTAGATAAAAAAATTTATGTGTGTATTTATTTTTTTTTATTTTCTACTCTCCCTTATTTTTATATCAACGAAAAAAAACTTAGACGTATGCTTCGTTCAGCAATAATTTCTTGATGCATCCCTTGTCTTCTAAAGTCAAACTTCTACGCACCAATTTCAGTTCTTCCGAATCTGTGGGCCTGTCTCGATTCTTACAGAAGACTAATCTCTTCCAAAACGTGATCACATCATTGAATTTAACGCGTTCAAACGCCGGTTTGAAATACATGACGACCATATCTTCCCTTTCCATCGTCAGACACGAATGATTCTCGTGATCGAAGTCTAGATGATATCGACATCCGACGTATCGTTCTAACAAGATGGGACATAGTTCTTCGTTCACACAGATTGCGTATGCTCTCATCAGCATGTTTAAAAGAAACCTCGCTCTAATAGTCTGAGAATCGCTCATGATTTACGTATTTTTTTTTATTATCTATTCGATTTGATATATTTAATTTTCTAAATAACTATTATTTATATATTTTTTTTTCTCCCCTATATATATATATCAATCAAAAACGTGACAGCAGGCTCGCGAATTTCCAACCACACCGACGACAACACTCTTCGTTCAGATTGAGTTTTTTTTGCGAGAATCGAGCGATCCGATCGCTCGATCAGCTGAGTTTTTGAGAATTTCTCATAGTGGAGGAATTCCCCTAATAATAATGTCATAAATGGGAAAAAAAAACCACCGCCTCAAAAACAAGGGAGAGTTCTGGACCATCTCTACCAACACAATTGCGGGTTCTGAATCGCTGATTTAGAGTCCCCAAAACTGTTTTTTGATGATGACTCAGAATTTTGTGCTTTTGATCGCGTTCGCCAATGATGGATCGATGGTCTGATCTGCGATGGGAACGTCGACGAAAAATTACGTACAAGATACAAGTGAAGATGTACAATTTCACCCTTTTTTTAAAAACGCACGTTCACCACGAGTATTTGAACGTTAAAAGTGTGATCTAGGAGTCACAACTGTACATGGGGGGATTCAAGATCATGTACAGTTTTTGTGAACAAGCGTGTGATTTAACACTGAATTCCACGTTGGTGAACGCATCGTGAACGTATGTTGTACACGTACATGTACAAGTGATAGTAAACTCTCAAAATATACCTACTCGCGTGCGAATGGGTTAATCGATATGGCACGGGTGCCAACGTGGAAGGATAGAACGAGAGGCCAGAGGCCTCGAGTTTTATCCTTCCGCGTTGGCACAAGTGCCATATCGATTAACCCATTCACACTCGTGTGTCGTTCTGTGTTTATTACACGCCTTCACGTCTATAAAACAATTGTTAGAAGGACACTCAGCAATTCATTTGACAACTATTAACACAGACAACACATTTTATCGTCAAGCAAATTTTCGAGGGGAATCCCTGTTACTATCTCGTCCCCTGAGTTCCAATGTGTTTTATGTGCCTATTGGCAAATAGAACACATTGAAACTCAGGGGGCGATTTTCAGCTATCGCTAACGATTCAAACTGAAATTGCGTTGCACGATTTGTAGAAAATTCCAATCAAATTTCGTTTCTATTTACAAATAGTCCGTCAACGATTTTCCGCACGGTTTATTATTGCTGTAGATGGGGATTACATAGAACAGACATGTAATAAAAAGATTCAGTTACACGCTAAAAACTAAAGTGTTAAAAACTACATTTGAAGTGCTGTATTTAACACTTACTAAGTGCTGAACTAGCACTTTATTCAAGTGTGGATATCCCAGAACTTGACAGGTGTTACAATAATACCACTTGACAAGTGTAATGTTGCGACACTTAAAATGAAACAACGCAGATGACGCTGATCAGGCTCGAACTCTCGAGCCTGATCCGCGTCATCTGCGTTGTGTCCTTTTAATTATGTACCCATCAAACGCGAATCAAATTATGGACGATTCTGGAAGAACCACCAATGCTAGACAAATGGGAAGTGCCATCCATTCAAGTTTCAGATGTCTGACGATTGTAATGTCTAAGTGCTTAAAGCATTGCACTTCGAGTGTTAAAATCAAACCCTAAAAGTTAGAATGGGTTTAACACCTTGAAAGTGTCAGTTTTAAATTTTTAGTTTTTAGTGTGTACCCTATCTCCTTTACAAGACAGATGATCGGGAGCGCGGTGGCTCAGGGGTCACGGCATTGAACTTCAAACCGAGAGGTTCACGGTTCGATCGCCGCCATGGGTAACTGCATTGTTTCCTTGGGCAAGGCACTTAATCCTGATCGCCCACGTGGGGGCACGGTGGCACTGTATACAAAGGCGTATTGCACGTCGCGATGGTGCACCTGTCTTCAAGCAATGCTAACCCTGCTTGTGTGGAATTAATACGTTGGGAGTCTGAGAGTTGTTCGGTGGTTCTCACCGGATACTCGGGCTTTCTCCATCGTAAGACTGTCCTACACGAGGTGACCCTGGCTGTCGAAAGTGCCGTTAAACCCCAATAAATAAATAAATAAATAAATAAGACAGATGCCCAGGAATATCGAAGGGTGAAGTAGAATTTATACGATGAGTAAGCTTTCAACTTTTCAAAAGTCATATCACACCTGTCTCAAACGAGGCTCACGTGACGTGCATAGAATTTTGAAGCGACAGTTTTACAAACTCAAAATAAAACCCCGAGTGTCGTTACGCTGAACATCCTGGGCAAACATTCCATTTCAAATGGAGGTGTGTTTTTTCAATTTTTATCTATAAAGCTGATCCCCCAAATCACCGTGGGAACTCAGGGACGTGGAGCATTGTTTGTTTCCTGTAATAAACAGATTCTGTTTTACGGAAAAATGGAACCCTGCAACCAGCGCTTGCTCTCCGTGGGAACACCCTGGAAGTGGAGCAGTGCTTGTTTCCAGCGATAAATAGGTTGTTCCCCAGTGCCGGCTTATTTCCTGCGGTGCACAGGTTCTGCTTACTGGAAAATGGGGCCCAGTGGCCAACGCTTGCTCCCCGTTGGAACCTGAAGAAGTTCCTCAGCGCCGACTTGTTTTCTGCGGTAAACAGGTTCTGTTTTACTGGAAAATGGAACCCTGTAACCAAGACTTGCTCCACGTGAGAACCCCAGGACGTTCCTCGATACCGGCGTTTTTTCTGCGGTAAACAGGTCCTGTTTTACTGGAAAATGAGACCCAGTAGCTAACGCTTGCTCTCTGTGGGAACCCCAGGATGTTCTTCAGTACCGGTTTGTTTTCTGGGGTAAACAGGTCCTGTTTTACGGGAAAATGGGACCCCGTGCTCCTCGTGGGAACCAGAGGAAGTGAAGCAGTGCTTATTTACTGCTGCTGTGAACAAGTTCTGCTTTATTGGTAAAATAGTACCTGGAACCATCCACCGCCTGGGTTAGAAGTCCTCTATAGTTGGCAGCATATGTATAAACAGTTCGTTTAACTTGACTTCATACTTTTAAATAAATAAATAAATAAATAAATAAATAAATAAATAAATAAATAAATAAATAAATAAATAAATAAATAAATAAATAATATCCATACTGTGAGCATGATTAGCCATTGTGCAGAAATATGTGACCTTAAACACCAATAAATAAATAAATTAATTAATTAATAAATATAATAAATAAATAAATAATTAATTAAATAACGCTTGCAGGGTTCAAATCTGGCGTTTGCCGCAGCCGTGGTGGATCATTGATATTGAAACTGACCGATAAATAGCTACATCCACCAAAAAACGTAAGGGAATCTGCATTGTAAAAGCGATTTGCAACTAGAGAAACAGAATTTACTGCACCCAGTGAAAAGGGTTAAAGTATCAGGAATAAACTATACAGAAAGAGAATTTATGGAGGCTTATTTTCAGGAGTAAAATATCTTTAAACAAATCAGAAATGGGTTTTCGTTAACAGTATTTACAGATATTCATACTGGAATCAGAACAATTATTTATAAGAAACCAGAAAAGGCATATATGTGACCAGCATTCAACGGGTTCGATACTCGAATCAGAAATGGACATTTTTGGCTCTGCCCACTAATTTGAGTGATGAAATACATTCATAAACTTTAGAAATGCATTAAGGTGTAATAAAATACATTTCCCGGTATTTCTGAATAATATGCACTTGATGACTTTGGTGACATCTTTCAGGCGGACCCCTAGGTGACCTCTGTGACCTTGACCCATATTTTGAATTTCTATCAAGTGTCGACTCATTTGGTGTTAGTTCCAGGTCCATTCATCATACCACGATTGAGATATGAGCATGACCCACTTTCAAAAATGTTGGCCACGCCCACTTTTTTAACGTAAAAATGCATGTATGGACCTCAGGAATGCTTTTTTGGGGGTGGGTGGGGTGGGGGGTCAAAAAATGTGATTTCCAGCAATTATGAAAAATGCACTTAATGACCCATAGGTGACCTCCTTGACCCTGACCCATATTTTGAATCTCCAAGTGTCGACTCATTTGGTTTTAGTCCCAGGTCCATTCATCATACCATGCTTGAGATATGAGTGTGCCCACTTTCAAACTTTTTGGCCACGCCAACTTTTTTAACGTAAAAATGAATGTATGAACCTCAGGAATGCTTTGGGGGTCAAAAAATGTGATTTCCTGCAATGATGAAAAATGCACTCAATGACCCCTAGGTGACCTCCGTGACCTTGACCCATATTTTGAATCTCCATCAAGTGTCGACTCATTTGGTATTGGTCCCAGATCCATACGTCATACCACACCTGAGATATGGGCGTGACCCACTTTCAAAAATTTTGGCCACGCCCACTTTCTTACGTCAAAATGCATGTATGCACGTCAGGAATACTTTAGGGGGACAAAAAAATGTGAATTCCAGCAATTCTGAAAAATGCACTCAATGACCCCTAGGTGACCGCCGTGACCTTGACCCATATTTTGAATCTCCATCAGGAGGCAACTCATTTGGTGTTGGTCCCAGGTCCATATGTCATACCACGCATGAGATATGGGCGTGACCAACTTTCAAAATTTTGCCCACGCCCACTTTTTTACATGAAAATGCATGTGTGTACGTCAGGAATACTTTAGGGGGTCAAAAAATGTGATTTCTAGCAATTCTGAAAAATGCACTCGATGACCCCTAGTTGACCTCCGTGACCTTGACCCATATTTTGAACCTTCATCGAGTGTCGACTCATTTGGTGTTGGTCCCAGGTTCGTAGGTCATACCACGCTTGAGATATGGGCGTGACCCACTTTCAAAAATTTTGACCACGCCCACTTTTTTGTGTGGAATTAATACGTTGGGAGTCTGAGAGTTCTTCGGTGTTCACCGGATACTCGGGCTTTCTCCATCGTAAGACTGTCCTACACGAGGTGACCCTGGCTGTCGAAAGTGCCGTTAAACCCCAATAAATAAATAAATAAATAAATAAATAAGACAGATGCCCAGGAATATCGAAGGGTGAAGTAGAATTTATACGATGAGTAAGCTTTCAACTTTTCAAAAGTCATATCACACCTGTCTCAAACGAGGCTCACGTGACGTGCATAGAATTTTGAAGCGACAATTTTACAAACTCAAAATAAAACCCCGAGTGTCGTTACGCTGAACACCCTGGGCAAACATTCCATTTCAAATGGAGGTGTGTTTTTTCAATTTTTATCTATAAAGCTGATCCCCCAAATCACCGTGGGAACTCAGGGACGTGGAGCATTGTTTGTTTCCTGTAATAAACAGATTCTGTTTTACGGAAAAATGGAACCCTGCAACCAGCGCTTGCTCTCCGTGGGAACACCCTGGAAGTGGAGCAGTGCTTGTTTCCAGCGATAAATAGGTTGTTCCTCAGTGCCGGCTTATTTCCTGCGGTGCACAGGTTCTGCTTACTGGAAAATGGGGCCCAGTGGCCAACGCTTGCTCCCCGTTGGAACCTGAAGAAGTTCCCCACCGCCGACTTGTTTTCTGTGGTAAACAGGAATACTTAAGGGGTCAAAAAATGTGATTTCCAGCAATTCTGAAAAATGCACTCAATGACCCCTAGGTGACCGCCGTGACCTTGACCCATATTTTGAATCTCCATCAAGTGTTGACTCATTTGGTGTTGGTTCCAGGTCCATACGTCATACCACGCCTGAGATATGGCGTGACCCACTTTCAAAATTTTGCCCACGCCCACTTTTTTACATCAAAATGCATGTGTGTACGTCAGGAATACTTTAGGGGGTCAGAAAATGTGATTTCTAGCAATGCACTCGATGACCCCTAGTTGACCTCCGTGACCTTGACCCATATTTTGAACCTCCATCGAGTGTCGACTCATTTGGTGTTGGTCCCAGGTCCGTAGGTCATACCACGCTTGAGATATGGGCGTGACCCACTTTCAAAAATTTTGACCACGCCCACTTTTTTACGTCAAAATGCATGTGTGTACGTGAGGAATATTTTAGGGGGTCAAGAAATGTGATTTCTAGCAATTCTGAAAAATGCACTCAATGACCCCTAGGTGACCTCCGTGACCTTGACCCATATTTTGAATCTCCACCAAGTGTCGACTCCTTTGGTGTTGGTCCCAGTTCTATACGTCATATCACGCCTGAGATATGGGCATGACCCACTTTCAAAAATTTTGGCCATGCCAACTTTTTTTTACGTCAGAATGCATGTTTGTACGTCAGGAATACTTTAGGGGATCAAAAAATGTAATTTCCAGCAATTCTGAAAAATGCACTCAATAACCCCTAGGTGACCTCTGTGACCTTGACCCATATTTTGAATCTCCATCAAGTGTCGACTCATTTGGTGTTGGTCCCAGGTCCATACGTCATACCACGCCTGAGATATGGCGTGACCCACTTTCAAAAGTTTTGCCCACGACCACTTGTTTACGTCAAAATGCATGTGTGTACGTCAGGAATACTTTAGGGGTCCAAAAATGTGATTTCAAGCAATTCTGAAAAAATGCACTCAGTGACCCCTAGGTGACCTCCGTGATCTTGACCCATATTTTGAATCTCATCAAGTGTCGACTCATTTGGTGTTGGTCCCAGGTCCATACGTCATACCACGCCTGAGATATGGGCGTGACCACTTTCAAAAAATTTTGGCCACGCCCACACGTCAAAATGCATGTGTGTACGTCAGGAATACTTTAGGGGGTCAAAAACTGTGATTTCCAGCAATTCTGAAAAATGCACTCAATGACCCCTAGATGACCTCCGTCTCCTTGACCCATATTTTGAACCTCCATCGAGTGTCGACTCATTTGGTGTTGGTCCCAGGTCTGTAGGTCATATCACGCCCGAGATATGGGCGTGACCCACTTTCAAAACACCCCCATGGAGAACCCTTATGCCCTAGAAATCTGAAAAAATATCAGGTGCCGAGAACTTGTGACTCTCTGTCAGTATGCCAAAAATCAACGAGATCGGGCAATTCGTTTTTGAGTTATCTTGCGGACAAAAAAGTGGTTAGAAGACAGAAGACAGGAGAAGAAGAAGAAGAAGAAGAAGAAGAAGAAGAAGAAGAAGAAGAAGAAGAAGAAGAAGAAGAAGAAGAAGAAGAAGAAGAAGTTTATTAAAAAACAAGAAAAAAAAAGAAAAAGAAACCGTGCAAAAACAATAGTCTGTGTGTTTCACACAGACTAATAAAGTGGAATGGAGACCTCCCGGAATTTTAAAATATCACCACAAGATGGATATTTCTAATTTCATGTATTATTTGGAGGTTTTTACTTGCTTAGTTTCAAATCGGCCGAGATATTAGCCCCAGGTGACTTTATATCAGCCTGAGACCGAAGATCGAGGGCTGATGTGAAGTGACCGAGGGCTGATATCTCGGCTGATATGAAACTACCCAAGTAATAACCTCTTTATTTATTAAACTCAAACAATTACAAAATGTTCTCAGATCTGTTACAGTTTTCTGACAGTGTTATTGTTTCTCGTTCTTTTCATTGAGTTCGACGTTTCCTCTTCCGCTTGTTCAGTTATCTGAGCGTCCCCCCACTGGGGAAGCTGTGACGTTCGAAGATTACCTCTTCTACCACTTCGACGAATCTCCGCTTACGACTCCGAGTCTTAGTTTGCGTTGAATATTCTGTACAACTCTCGTTCTTCTCTTCATCCATATCCATCTAATCCATACCTATTGCCATCATTTATTCCTCATCCAGTGGAGTAGCCATGGTGGGGGGGGGGGGGTTGAGGGAGTCATATGCCCCCCCCCCCCAAAAAAAAAAATCAGTCACCCCCTTCCCAGGTGATGTGACCTAATTATTGACGCCTTTCACAACTTATAAATTTTGGACACATACGGACTCAGAGTCAAGGAAATTGCATTTATTTCTCTCAAATCTCACACCCCCCCCCCCCCCCCCCCCCCCCCCCCCCCCCCCCCCATCTCGTAGCTATCATCACGGTGGCTCGGATGATGTTGCGCATCCCATTATCTATCCTCCCCAGTAGTTCCGCTATGTTCAGATCGTTGAAATACCCCCAAGATATTTTTCTTGTCTCCTACCTTCGATATCCTGGCTACGCGCTTGTCCTCATCATACAGAAGACTCAGCTTCGAACTACTCCATTATACCCGGTAACGCCAGTTCTCTCGACTGCTTTCGACGAATAACAGTAACGATTTCTAAATAAACAAATTGGTTGCGCCAAGTAACGCTTCAAGGAGCTGGAAGCTGCTCGTCGTTGCTCAGTGGTTCTCTCCGGGTACACCGGCTTCCTCCACCCGTAAAACTGTAACGGTCATGATTAGCCAATAAATAAATAATAAATAACGCTTCAAGGGGGATAACTTTAGCTCGGTTCATATCAACAGATCGGCATCATATCAGCCGAGTTTGAAGTCATCTTTACTGAGTTTGATAATGCGCAATTCTAGGAAATAACATTATATCTAATAATTAATATTAGTTGTCATTATGTTTTCCAGGGTGTATGGGAACTTACACCGGTTTGGGAACTCATACACCCTGAGACGAAGCCGAAGTTCCCAAACCGGTGTAAATTCCAATACACCCTGGAAAACACAAGGATAAACGGATTTATTTCCAAGAATTTTGGTGTACTTAATACTTTTACCTACATTGTTGGCAAAAACTGTCAGAAACTGTCAGAAAATTTGTACTTTGCAAGTTTCTTAAATAAAACCAGACAAATATGGATGTCATTGGAACTGGCTCAATGAGCCAGTTCCAATGACATTCACATCTGTAATATTTTATTGCACATAAATATTAAATTTCCTGTATTTTTATTTTTCTTCTAACGTAACCGAGCAGACGGTATGGATTAATAATTGAAAATGGGTACTTTTTTTGCCATATAGTTTGCTTTTGTATATTCTTGTTTTTACACCGTGGTTAAACACGGTATTAAAAAAGCCGCTGTGGATTGCAAGTTACACCGTACCTCTCAGCCAATCAAAATGCAGTATTTTGTTTCATTTGGAAATAAAATGTGTTATAATGCGGTGTAAATAAAATATCTCTTTTGTTACATATCAGGCGCGGTATTAAATATTTAAATACCCACTGGGGAGCACGGTGGTTCACTGGTTACAGTATTTGACTTCAAACCTAATGTCCACTCCTCAGTGTATCCATTGCGTCCTTGGGCAAGACACTTAACTCGATTGTCCACGCCGGGGGAGGGGGGGGGGGGGGCACGGTTACGCTGTCTACTAAGGCATACACGCTAAAAACTAAAGTGTTAAAAACTACACTTGAAGTGTTATATTTAACACTTACTAAGTGCTGAACTAGCACTTTGTTCAAGTGTAGATATCCCAGAACTTTAACAGGTGTTGACAATAATACCACTTGACAAGTGTAATGTCGCGACACTTAAAAGGAAACAACGCAGATGACGCGGATCAGGCTCGAACTCTCGAGCCTGATCCGCGTCATCTGCGTTGTGTCCTTTTAATTATGTACCCACCAAGCGCAAATCAAATTATGGGCGATTCTGGAAGAACCACCAATGCTAGACACATGGGAAGTGCCATCCACTCAAGTTTCAGATGTCTGACGATTGTAATGTCTAAGTGCTTAAAGCATTGCACTTTGAGTTTTAAAATCAAACCCCAAGAGTTAGAATGGGTTCAACACCTTGAAAGTGTCAGTTTTAACACTTTAGTTTTTAGTGTGTAGTACGTTGGAGAGTCTGGTAGTTGCTCTCCGCTGCTCTGTGGTTCTCTCCAGGAACTCCGTCTTCCTCCACCTGTAAAAACTGTCCAACATGATGTGCTCCTGGCTTTTGAAAGTTTCTTTAGAAAACTCCAATAAACAAATTATTTATTTATTTATTGGTGTTTAAGGTCATATATTTGTGCACAATGGCTAATCATGACCACGACAGTTTTACGGGTGGAGGAAGCCGGAGTACCTGGAGAGAACCACAGAGCAACGGCGAGCAACTGTCAGCTCCCCAACATACTAACTCCACACAAGCAGGGTTAGCATTGGTTGAAGACAGGTGCACCATCGACGTGCAGTACGCCTTAGTACACAGCGTCACCGTGCCCCTACGTGAGCAATGGGGGTGAAGTGTCTTGCCCAAGGACACAACGCGATTGCCGCAAGTGGGATTCGAACCGAGGACCTCTCGGCTTGCAGCCTGCACCTCTACCTACTAAGCCACGGCGCCACCAATAAACCAATAACTATTGCAATGCAGTGAACAAATTATAACAACAGTCCAACAATATGGTCTATAATAATATATATAATATTCTGTCTTGCTTAGTAGACCAGGGCGGGAGCGCAGTGGCTCAGTAGGTAGAGGTGCAGGCTGCAAACCGAGAGGTCCTCGGTTCGAATCCCACTTGCGGCAATCGTCTGATTCGAACCGAGGACCTCTCGGCTTGCAGCCTGCACCTCTACCTACTAAGCCACGGCGCCACCAATAAACAAATAACTATTGCAATGCAGTGAACAAATTATAACAACAGTCCAACAATATGGTCTATAATAATATATATAATATTCTGTCTTGCTTAGTAGACCAGGGCGGGAGCGCAGTGGCTCAGTAGGTAGAGGTGCAGGCTGCAAACCGAGAGGTCCTCGGTTCGAATCCCACCTGCGGCAACCGCGTTGTGTCCTTGGGCAAGACACTTCATCTCCATTGCCCGCGTGGGGGCACGATGACGCCGTGTACTAAGGCGTACTGCACGTCGATGGTACGCATGTCTTCAACCAATCTAACCCTGCCTGTGCTGCAGTGCGGAGTTACGATGTTGGGGAGCTGGCAGCTGCTCGTCGTTGCTCGGTGGTTCTCTCCGGCTACTCTGGCTTCCTCCACCCGTAAAACTGTCACGGTCATGATTAGCCATTGTGCATAAATATGTGACCTTAACCCTTTACCTAACCTGAAAAGCAGACGACACTTGCAAAAATAATTCTTCATTTTTTGTCTCAAAAACATAGGTTATGACCCCTCGTTGGAACGAGCTCGACGAGCTCGTTCCAACGAGGGGTCATAACCTATGTTTTTGAGACAAAAAATGAAAAAAATAATGAAAATTAATTGGCGATTTTTGAGAATAGCTTTGGCCGGTTTTGGCCGTTACGCTGGGTAAAGGGTTAAACATAAATAAATAAATAAATAAATAAATAAATAAATAAATAAATAAATAAATAAATAAATAAATAGTAGACCAGGGCCCAGTAATATGAAACGTTCACCATTTTATTTTCCAGAATAGTGTTTTCTAGTTATGACTTTAAGTAGGTTGAAATGAACCATTAGCATTTTCTAGGATGTGGCAATTTGCCAGTTGGCAAATTGCCATATCTTTTAAAATGCTGATGATTCATTTTAGTCAGTTATATTAATAAGTAGAAAATACAATTCTAGAAAATACAATTGTTAAAGTTTTAAAGTACTGGTCCCAGATCGCTCAATTCAACATGGCGCTGACTGCCTGTTGTTTGATCTGGTCTCGTCATTTCGACAGAATGCGACTATACCTAGATCAATTGATTACTGTAATAGCTTGATTTGGCTATCGACAAATGTAATCTACTTGCATGTATACTAACAAGTAATGCAAAGCCAAATAGTAGATACGTGTGCATTCAACAAGCACTTTTGCAGTTCACACACAACCGAGAAGGCAGAGATCAAGATGGTTGATCTAAATGTCACTGGGCTCTGCGTTAGCTGTTTCGAGTCCTTGGACAAGACACTAAATCATAATTACCTATGTGGGTACACGGTGGCGTTGTGTGTTTAGGCGAACTGTATGTGGATTGCGTGCATTCGTCAACCGCTGCTTACCCTGCTTCTGGTGGGTAAGTAAGTTGGAGAGTCAGATAGTTATTCGCCATTGTTCGGTGGTTTTCTCCTGGTACTCCGGCTTCCTCCGCCCGAAAATGTAAATAACCCCGGCTGTATAAATTGTGTGTTAAACCTTGATAAATAGATTCTTATCTTATACTTGTCAGTCTAGCTGATATATGAGTATCCCACAAACACATTTGCTGTTCACATACCATCGGGTATACAGGGAGCGCGGTAGTTCATTGTTCGAATTGTCATGAGGATCCGCATCAGCTACGTCGTGTCCTTGGACAAGACATTAAATCCCAGTTGCCCAAAATATAGTTCCGTGTCTCAATGTGTACGGCGACGTGCAGCGCAATGATGGCATAGTTGCCTTTAGTCAGTGCTTATACCCAATCAACGTCACATTAGTAAGCTGGGGACTTAACATTTTTTACTCGCCGCTACTCGTTTGTTTTCCGTGTGTTCAAATAACACCGGATGAACTACCTTGGCCCTTTAGATTTAGGGGTTTTTTTTTCGTTCATTTTGTTTGTTCGGATTTAGGGACCCTTTCAATAGTTGGTGTCGTGGGTCACGATGGCGCTACCGTGTCCCACGACCCCAACTATTGAAATGGTCGCAAAATTCCAACAAAAAAAAACAAAAAACAAACAAACAAACAAGAAAGTCTGCACATCGGTGATGCATTTGCCTTTAATCAATACTAACCCAGCTTGTGCGGAGTTAGTACATTGGGGAGTCTGACTCTGACAGTCAGGGTGTGCCATGTATGGATTACAGGCTTTTCAAATTTTATTATTATTAAATAGGACTGGGCAACCAATGCCTGGAGTAGAAGCACTTGAAAGTGTGTATACAATTGGTATAAACTTCTGATTAAATGGTACTTTATATTAGAGCAGTAGGTTAACCGAAACCGAACCGAGGTTTTTAGTTTTTTTTTAAAAACCGAAACCGAAACCGTCGACATCCCGTAATCTAAGGTTTTTCGTTTTTTTTTATTAAATACTCTCTTGCTGCAGAAATTCACAGAATGTAGCCATCCCAGAGTAGTGAGAGTACCCAGACACTGCACTACTCTGGGAAAGCTACATTCATTATGAATTTCCGACATTTCAGTTTAGTTGTGTTTGCAGCTTTCCTCAAGTTGCGTGTAGGTGTCAGACCTCGAAAAATGACCAAGCACAATAAAAGTTCTGTATATTTAGGTAATTATTATATTGGCCTTCCTGATTCTTCGTGTATTATAGCTTATTTCGGACATTCATTGAGTTTCTCTCAATTTCACTGCCATTCTGTTATGACTCCGGACATAAGAACGAGTTTATTGAATTTTATTTGGTCTCATGAACAAACCGAACACCGAACAGAACCGAGGTTTTACTCCACCTGAAAAACCCAAACAGAAACCGAACAAGAAATTTAAAAACCTACAGCTCTACTTTATATATGTATTGCGGTCATGATTAAGCCATAGATGCTAACAGTAACGTCACACAGTAAATAGTCTATGTCGTGCACTGCAGTTTTCATATTACAAATGTGCCTAGCAACATTTCAAACTGACATGTAACATTTTCCAACTGGGAGTAATTTACTGCACCATGGTCGGTCAGTGGTAGACTGTTGGACTTCTATGCTAGAGATCCCGAGTTCGATCCCCGTACGGGACGACCCGCTTTGTGTCCTTGGTTAAGGCCCTTTATCCCGGTTGCCTACATGGGGGACGATGACGCCTTGTACTAAGGCGTACTACACGCCGATGGTGTACATGTCTTCAACCGCTGTAACCCTGCTTAAGCGGAGCTTGAACAGAGTTAGAATGTTGAGGAGAGACAGTTTCTCGTCGTTGCTCGGCGGTTCTCTCCGAGTTCTCCGGCTTCCACCACCCGTAAAACTGTCACGGTCACGATTAGCCATTGTACATAAGTATGTGGCCTTAAACACCAATACCTAAATAATACTGCACCAGAGTAAGAGATTAAAATATACCCCCGACAATCTGCCACTTGTCAGAGTCGAGGGAATTATGCCTTTAACCCTTTACCCAACGAATCGCCCGCATCCGCCCGCGTAATATGCAACTTCAGCAGCTCAAAAAAAAATATTATTTTTCGAAAAAAATTTAAAAAAGCCATATCATGTGACCCCTCTTTGGAACGAGCTCGTCGAGCGCGTTCCAAAGAGGGGTCACATGATATGGTTTTGTTGAAATTTTTTGAAAAAATTTCAAAAATGGTATTTAAAATAATAAATTTTGAAATCGTCTGCGTTGGGTAAAGGGTTAAGATCTGAATATGACAGATTCCTCAATGCTAAGAGGGGCATCCCTTCTTAAAGGGGATGTGAGCTATAAAAATTACTCCACCGTGTAAACCCTGGAAAGAGGAATGGCGCTTATTTACTGTAGTGAACAATTTATGTTTTAGTTGTTAAATACGACCGGGTAACTAACGTATTGGGTGGAGGAAGTCCTCTGCAGTGGGCAGCATATGATCGTTTATTTATTTATTTATTTATTTATTTATTTATTTATTTATTTATTTAATTAATTATTTATTTATTTATTAGAGTTTAACGACACTTTCGACGGGAGCACGGGGGCTCAGTAGGTAGAGATGCAGGTTATAAGCCGAGGGGTCCTCGGTTCGAATTCCACCTGCGGCAACCGCGTTGTTTCCTTGGGCAAGACGTTTAATCCAATCACCCACGTGGGGGCACAGTGGCGTTGTGTACTAAGGCGTACTGCACTCCGGCGATGCACTTGTCTTCAACCAATGCTTACTCTGCTTGTGTGAAGTTAGTACGTTGGGGAGTCTGAGAGTTGCTCGGTGGTTCTCTCAGGCTTCCTCCACCCGTAAAACTATCCGGCACGAGGTGACCCTGGTTGTCGAAAGTGTTGATAAACCCCAATAAATAAATAAACACTTTCGACAGCCAGAGTCACTTCGTGTCGGACAGTTTTACGGGTGGAGGAAGCCGAAGTAACCGGAGAGAACCACTGTGCAACGGCGAGCAACTGTCAGACTCCCCAACGTACTACAGTTAAAACCAGAAGTCCTGTCATGAAATAAATAGCACGTTGATATGCGTGTTAATGTATGCGTTATGGCCCAAGTAAAGCTATCAAATTCTGTACATATGGCCAGTGCACAAGCAATGTTTCAGCAATGGACCTCCGGTGTAACCCGGAGGTCCATTGGCAGAAACATTGCATGTGTTTGCTATGAGTAACCAAGAGAACCTGCCGTGCTTTGGATGCTATTCGATAAGGCAATTGCGCGAAATTCCAACGCGCATTTAAGCCTAGATAAGCGCACTATTCGTGACAGGACTTCTAGTTTTAACTGTGACTCCACACAAGCAGGGTTAACATTGGTTGAAGACAGGTGTACCAACGACGTGCAGTGTTCCTTTGTATACAGCGCTGCCGTGCCCCCCCCCCCCCCCCCCCCCACGTGTGCAATCGGGATAAAGTGCCTTGCCCAAGGACACGGCGCAGTTACCAGTGGCGGGGATCGAACCACGAACCTCTCGGTTTGAAGTTTAATGCCGTAACCACTTAGCCACCGCGCTCCCATCTTAAGCACAATACATAAATGTATAAAATTCCGGACAAAAATTAGCAATGCAAGGCATCGACACGCGGCAATGCCTTGCGTCACGAACTGTTACTGGAGATTAAATGCCCCAAACCCACAGCCTTCGACCAACACCCCCACCCCCAAAAAATAAATATCGACGCCACTGACTTTGTCGACTGGCTGACTTCTTGCATCTGTCTATCAGAACTTTCCCGACCTCCCTGCATGTTTCTGCCACTTCGCCTTTGATTTGAGATGAAACTGACTTTACAAATTCACAATACGCCATTGTCAGAATGTCATTGTTAGCAGCTGAGCACAGCGCTGGCACGTGTCACATTCATTCTAATAAATAAAAATAATGGCGATAATACATCGCATTTTAATAACAGCACATGACTCACGTGCGTTATTACAAAGCTTCCAATTGTCACTTTTTTAGATATCAAATTGGTTCGATTGATACCATCAAAGAAACACAGTCACGACCTGATGATTCGATCGATCGATTTAGATTTATGGAAATAACTAATTACCGTCAAAAGTCATCATCATTTCTCACACTACCACTTCCGTTGTGTTAGATGGCAGCAGGTGAATTTTCTTTCAGGTGGAGACGATCACTTTTCTCGACTAAACTGATTAGCTGACTTCTGACATTTTCACAATTGCACGACTGTGTATGACAAAAAGTACTTTCTCTCGTTCCAATAAGCAGAGGCGGGGAGAGGAAATTCTCGTCGGAGTTAATTCTGCAACTGGCCCCCTTTCGAAAGTGTCGGGATAACTGATGCAGATGCCGAAGTTCTTGAAGTAAATAATTTTTGAAGTGATAACAGCGGGTCTGGTACATATATATATAGATAACATTCTATTAACCCATTTCCCAACCTGACGGCCAAATCTATTCACAAAAAAATGCTATTCGATTTTCATTTTTTTTTGCCCCAAAACATAGCTTATGGCCCCTCATTGGAACGAGCTCGTTGCTTTGTTATGACGCGAAAAATGAAAAAAAAAATAGATATTCAATAATTTTATTTGCAAGTGTCGTCTGCTTTTCCTGTTAACCCTTTACCTAAAGTAACGGCCAAAACCGACCAGCGCTGTATTCTCAAAAATCGCCGATTAATTTTCATTATTTTTTCATTTTTTGTCTCTAAAACATAGGTTATGACCCCTCATTGGAACGAGCTTGTCAAGCTCGTTCCAATGAGGGGTCATAACCTATGTTGTTGAGACAAAAAATAAAAATAATAGTTATTCAAGAATTTTTTTGGCAAGTATCGTCTGCTTTTCATGTTAGATAAAGGGTTATTTATTTATTTACTGATGTTTAAGGTCACATATTTATGCACAATGGCTAATCATGACCGTGACAGTTTTACGGGTGGAGGAAGCCGGAGTACCCGGAGAGAACCACCGAGCAACGACGAGCAGCTGCCAGCTCCCCAACATCGTAACTCCGCACTGCAGCACATGCAGGGTTAGATTGGTTGAAGACATGCGTACCATCGACGTGCAGTACGCCTTAGTACACGGCGTCATCGTGCCCCCACGCGGGCAATGGAGATGAAGTGTCTTGCCCAAGGACACAATGCGGTTGCCGCAGGTGGGATTCGAATCGAGGTCCTCTCGGCTTGCAGCCTGCACCTTTACCTACTGAGCCACCGCGCTCCCAGGTAAAGGGTTAATAAAAGGTTAACCCTTTACCTAACATGAAAAGCAGACGACACATGCAAAAAAAATTCTTGAAAAACTAATTTTTTTTCATTTTTTGTCTCAAAAACATAGGTTATGACCCCTCGTTGGAACGAGCTCGACGAGCTCGTTCCAACAAGGGGTCATAACCTATGTTTTTGAGACAAAAAATGAAAAAAATAATGAAAATTAATTGGCGATTTTTGAGAATAGCGCTGGTCGGTTTTGGCCGTTACGTTAGGTAAAGGGTTAACAGATTGAAAATCTCCACTGGGCTCTCCAATTCAATCCTTGCATGAGTGGCAAATAATATTTTAATACGACAGGCAACTTATCTTTCTGATTCTCGCCCGGGGATGGGGAGGGGGGGGGGGTCAAAGGGTTGGCACCGGAGTCGGAGCTTTGGGAGACCCAGGCCTGATCCAAGAATCCTGTCATCGTATCAGTACCCCCGACACGTTTGAAAGGGTGCCCGTCACAGAAGTAGCCCTTGGGGCCGAATTTCCTCTCCTCGACCCTTCATACTATTAGAAGCCTCTAAATTTATTTTTTAAAAAAATTTTAAAGTTTGAATAGGCAAACAGTGTGAAAAAGTCTGAAGACTGCTCGATTTTAGCATAAACTATGGAAAAGTTGTCGAGCAAACACTGGACTGATCCGCCGTAACACAGTGCATCAGAATTCGCAACCTCTGTATCTCACGTGGAAAAGATATGGGAAAAGTGTTCTACCTGAATTACCCGATTAACCTCCCAACAGTAGATAGTGTAAAACGACGTTTGACCGTCCATGACTCTCGAACATTCAAAGTGAGTTCCAAGTTACTGAAGCTGGGGGGGGGGGGGTGAAATCAGAAAATGCGGGGGTGGGTGGGGGTGGAGGAGTGTGTCAAATGTGTAACCTAGGTGTAACTGTGACCGTGGAATATTTCATTTTAGAATGCCCGAAACATTTACCTAGTAGAATAAGACCCCCTGATAAACTTATGGGAAAATGGGATGAGAGCATGAAGGATAAGTGGATGAGGAACGACATAAAGGAAAGGGTCAAGTTATAGATGGGAAGATCGTGAA
Organism: Pictodentalium vernedei; assembly: GCA_031216915.1. Taxonomy (NCBI): domain Eukaryota; kingdom Metazoa; phylum Mollusca; class Scaphopoda; order Dentaliida; family Dentaliidae; genus Pictodentalium; species Pictodentalium vernedei. Next base: position 811,655,484 of record CM062296.1, read on the forward strand.
AGCGCCAATGCAGCAATTATGAAACAGTTTTTGACTGCATGCTGGGTGATTAGGTGGGGAAGGAATAACCGGACGGGGAACTGGGTTGATGTAGGGTAGTTACAGGACCGCGACAAACTGTCGTGAAACACCCAGACTATTGGTTTTGTACGGTTTCTTCTTCTTCTTCTTCTTCTTCTTCTTCTTCTTCTTCTTCTTCTTCTTCTGTTCTTCTTCTTCTTCTTCTTCTTCTTCTTCTTCATCATCATCTTCCTCTTCTTCTCCTGTTTTCTGTCTTCTCAGCACTTCCTTGTCCGCTCGATAATTCGAAAACGAATCGTCCCATCTCGTTGATTTTTGGCATACTGACATATTCACAAGTTCTCAGCACCCTACATTTTTCAGGTCGCTAGAGCCCTTGAGTAATGGCCCAGTCGGCCACAGGTTTTTCACAGCCTCCAATTTCCCGTCACAGTAAATTATCCCCAAGCAATACTATGTTATGTTATTCACTCTGGAGACAATGTAAACATCAGTGAGGTTATATTTATTTATTTATTTGTGTTTAAGGTCACATAATTATGCACAATGGCTAATCATGACCGTGACAGTTTTACGGGTGGAGGAAGCCGGAGTACCCGGAGAGAACCACAGAGCAACGGCGAGCAACTGTCAACTCCCCAACATACTAACCCCACACAAGCAGGGTTAGCATTGGTTAGCGTTGTGTACTAAGGCGTATGGATGGCAGATTTAAAAATTAACCGTATACCTTTATCAATTTTCAATCTAGGGTTGACATTTATTCATTTCTGGAGTTCACATTCACCGTTCATACACTTTTTAGCCGTAACTTTGAAATTTTTTCCAAGTTGACGGCGTCCATAGATACGCGACTCGCGCAAAAACCTTTCCCATTCTCCCATTGGCTTATTTCCATTGATGATTTTCTCGGCATAAATAGTAGGCAATGGGATGTTATGGTGTCCATCTTCGCTTCTGTGGATGCCGTTAGCTTGTTTAGTTTTCAAGGGAAGGTTAAAAAAATGTATAAACGGCAAATTTGATCGCCAGAAATGAATAAATGTGGATCCGACATTAGTAATTGAAAAAGGTATACGGTTAATATTTGAATCTGCCCTCCATAGACAATGGGACCTTGAATTATTTATAAAAAATCGGATAATTGTCGCTTGTAACCCACTTTCCACTGTGCACGATCTTGTCCGATTAAAAGTTTTTCGGCCTTTTCTGCGACTTCTCCCAGTTATCATGAGCAACCCAAGAACACTCAACGGTCGTGGAATATACCACTGTAAAGCTTATTCATTCCCTTTTCCATTGATACCGGGTACTGTTGGATAGGTTGCGTGAATCAAATCTGAGGGGGGTATAACGAAGATGAGTGCTATCGTTTTCGAAAAGCGAGTTGTGTATACCTTGTTAATATTTATATACCATTGTAAGGGCACGTCAGCATCGATTCAAAAATGCTACCAAATTTAATTTTTCTTTCGATTTCACAGCTTGTGCCGAGTTCCTGTGGTTGGTGGCAGACTCACTATAGACTACGACAGCCAGAGGGGTAACCTTAGAATGTCGAGTTGTGAGGATTTTTTGGTCTTTTGGGGTAACTTTGTGCGCTGAATCAGAATCTGACTGATGCTACTCTGTTAACCTTGGTCAAGTAGAGATATTCAAGATGGTATTCGGTAACTCAATATTTCGCTATGTTCCAATCAGACTAAAATGCTCCTCCTCTGATTGGACGAGAGCTCGCTTAGTATATTCTATGTTTACGGATCAAGTGGCAAATGTTACCATCTGACATCACAACGCGAAATATTTGAAATGACGTCGCCCGTTTCGTAATTGCTTCATCAACGAATTGCCTAGGAAGTCGCTTCATTTTTTCTAGATTTTTCACACGTGCAGCAGACGGTGTTCCGGGTGAAGTGATATTTAAATTACAAACCGATTTACGATTTGAACTAAGATGGAATGAGTTTATCTGGTTTTTTTTTATTATTATTATTATTTATCCAGTGCCGTCGTGGATACACGAGAGGTTTATTTACTAAACTTGTGATCGTTAAAAGTTGCCTTGAACAGGGCAACTTTTAACGATCACAAGTTCAGTAAATAAGCCTCTCGTGTTTCACGATGTAGGTTTTGGGCTATGGGTAGTGTCTATTGGAACATATACGTTATTGTGATGAATTGACGGTAACGTGGTCTGTGGTTTGCCGCTCGGAGCGTATGTTCAACCGAGATGCGAAGCGTCTCGGTTGAACATACGCTCCGAGCCGCAAACCTCAGACCATGTTACCGTCAATTCATCACAATAACTTTTTGTGTGCCCCAAAGTCGCATATTTGTAAGGAATATTTTGTAAGCGACATACCACTTGGTAGAGGTACATATTTTGTATAAGTGTCATTGCTATATCGCCGTCCACACTCCACAAGGGTGGACACTCAATAAGTGTTGTGCATGTTGATTCGTTGTATTAACCTCCATAGGTGATCAAAATGGCCATTTGGTTGCCGAACTATTACAAGAAAAAGGCACAAATCCATATACAAACGGCTATCACACGATTCTGCTAACACACGACTCTGTTATTTATTTTTTATTTTACTTTTATTATTTAATTTATCTATATTTTTATTATTATTTTTTGTTTTATCCGTGTTTTCTTTGATTTTATATTTTGTTCTGCTTGCATGCGGTGAGCGAATTATACTAACAGGTTTGTACCGGCGATACCAACGTTAATTTACCTTCACATTTATGCCAAACAGAGGCGCATAAAATTACATGAAACATGGACATAATGAATTGTCATTGTGAGTAAAATCAATCTCTTGGTTCCCCCGAACTGTGCTTGTAAAAACACGAAGCCAGATATGGTTTCGCATATTGATCTTCGTATTTGAAACGATCGATAAGATCATAGGTTAGGAAATCATTTGTTCTTTAATGTATTTTGTTCAACATGTGTGAGTTGCGGACAGTGTTTTTCCATCAACAAGATTTAATCCATGGACACTGGGAAGAGAGCTTTTCCGGAACTGGGAGTCAATCTTGGCAGACAATTTTCGTCTTTGGAAGAGAGTTACGGGAAAATTAGCTCCCCTTAATTTGCGAAGGCTGTCAGCAAATTTAACACCAAGGGTGTGGGAATTTCATTTAACAAGAGGCTCCATGGGGCCTGAATCGCTCACCTTGAACAGAACACGATATAAACAGAGTCCGAGAATGAGTCTACATATATTAAGCAATCCATCTTCACAGGATACATTGTCAATCCTTGAGTTCCTCAGGAGTGACCAAAATAGTCCGTGCATCATCCCTTTTCTTCATTTGATCATAATGTAAAATGTGTAGCGCCCCTATGAAGCCCCTTGATACAGCCTACGTGGATTAATCATAGTCGCACACCTTTAGAGGGTACTGAATACAAAATTTCTAATTCTTCAGCTACATGGCCAATTCTGGCTCCCATAGGGAGCCCAAATATTAACCCAGGCTCTCAATTTGAATAAAGGTGAATCTGACCTCCCCAGAGATGTTGTATACCAAATATGAAAGCATTCTGAGTGTTGGATCTGAAGAAGAAGATTTTTAAACAAATTTCCTCATATTGCATTAAGTTAAAATTCGGGCTAGCATAGGGAGCCCCAATATTAACCCAGGGAACCAATTTGAACAAACTTGAATCTGACTCCCCTAGAGATGTTGCAAACCAAATATGAAAAGCTTCTGACAAACGATTCTGAAGAAGATTTTTGAAGAAATTCCCTCATATTGTACTAAGTTAAATTTCAGGTTCCCATATGGATCCCAAATATTAACCCAGGCACTCGAATTGAACAAACTTCAATCTGACCCCCCTAGAGATGTTGTATACCAAATATGAAAGCATTCTGACTGGTGGATCTGAAGAAGAAGATGAAAAAAATTATCCCCCCATATTGAACTGAGTTAAAATTTGGGTTTCCGTAGGAAGCCCAAATATTAACTTAGGGACTTGGTTTGAACAATCTTGAACCTGACCCTCATAACAATGATGTATACCAAACATTAGTAGATTCTGACTGGTGGTTCTGAAGAAGAAGGTTTTTAAAGAATTTTCCCCATATTGCCCTAAGTTAAAAATTCGGGCTCCTGTATTGAGCCCAAATATAAACCAATGGACTTTATTTTAACAAATTTGTATCAGACTTCCCTGTGGATGCTGTATACCGAATATCAAAGGATTCCGATCATTGGTTCTGGAGAAGAGATGTTTTAAAATTTTTGCAAATATGCTGACTCAGCATTTTTCGATGCCCTCTACAAAACACTCTAACATAAACGATGGCACTTTTTTTTACCATTCAATTTTACTGGTCCCAAGGATGCTTCATACCGAATAACAGTTCTCTGTTCCGTGTCTTTTGAGAAATATGGGCATTTGAAAATATTTCGATTTTAGCTCCTGCGGTTCCCATGGAGATGCGGAATTTTTTTTTTTTTTTTTTTTTTTTTTGCACGAGTGAAGTTCTTATGACCCAATAATACCACATTCCAAAATTTGGTTCAAATCGGACCATCGGTTCAGAAAATAGAAATTTTGGGCGGGGCCAAAAATCTTATTCCTGCCATTACAAAGTCAAATATTGCTTCACGAACTTCGTTTGAACAAAACTTGAATCTACACCTCAAAAGGAAGCTCCGTAACAAATATCAAGACATTGTACCCACTGGTTCATGAGAAGAAGATTTTAAAAATATTTCTGAGCATTCTCCCCCACCCCGTCCCTATGGGGCTCGGCATGTTGAGTTGAACAAAAATCCAATGCCTATTCGGGACCATCACTCGCACAAACATTCACTTGAATTGGCCCAGTGGTTTTGGAGGAGAAGACCAAACATGGTGTTAATGGACAACGGACGGACGACAGACGACGGACGGAGAGTGATGGTATTAGCTCAGCTTGACCTTGTCAAGGTGAGCTAAAAACTGAAATTTGAAAAGCTGCATGTTTACAATTTTTCCCTCAATTAGTTTGAGTGTTTCACTATTATTCTCTGGTGAATGTCTTGGAGATGATATTTGCCACTTTTTCCTTGAAAGAATAAAAACATGCAAATTAACCCTTTACCTAACGAATTGCCCGCATCCGCCCGCGTAATTTACAAATTCAGCAGCTGAAAAAATATTATTTTTCAAAAAATTTCAACAAAACCATATCATGTGACCCCTAGTTGGAGCGAGCTCGTCGAGCTCGTTCCAACGAGGGGTCACATGATATGGTTTTGTTGAAATTTTTTGAAAAATTTGAAAAAATGATATTTAAAATAATAAATTTTGATATCGACTGCGCTGGGTAAAGGGTTAATGTAAAAACGAGTTCGCTAAACTAAAAAAGAGCCAAAGTGGACGCATTAGTGTTGTTTGGTGATACACTGATAGATATTCTTAATGACGGATTATATGTGGACTAGTTGCCTCTAATTAGCTTGCCATAAAAAGCCAAGATTTCCCTTTGTTACTTTTAATAAACGAAAACAACAGACAGCTATGAATGTTGTCTACTGTTTTCGTTTATTAAAAGTAACAAAAGGAAACTGCTCGCTTTAAAAACAGATTTTCCGTTTGTTATATTAAATAAACGAAAACAACAGACAGCTTTGAGAGCTTCTGTTGTTTTCTTTATTAAAAGTAACAAAAGTGAATTTTACTTTATTTTCTACTAATGTCATAGAGGTTTCTCAACAATTAGTTGCTTCTAAATTGCATCTTAGTGCTCGTTTAATAATTTGAAGAGAGATGACTTTGTCGAAAGTTGATATCCATGACGATATGAGTCAGGCAGGGAGGACCAAAACCTGCCAAAACCGCGCAAACTACATCATAATTTCAAGTTCCCAAAAGATCTGTGGTGCATGACAAGTTGTCAGGTCACTGACCTGTTGGGGTACCTAGAATTTAGGTACTTAAATCAATCGTCGCCATGGATACAGTTAAAACATAATCCGCTATACAGTATGGTAACTGCATGTATGCATGTAATATTTTCAGGACTCCCGGCTGATAACATTCGATTGCTGGTAGATGGTATGTCAGGTAAAACATAGTCAGTTGAATTAAGAATTTTATTATATGACTATGTAATTTAACGGCTAAATATCACTACTGTTTGACGATCTTTTCCTCGTCCCCGGAAAACCCACAGTGTGGAATCTGATTCTCTATCAGTATAGTATGACGGGTTATTTACGGGTGCGTTCGAATTCGTATAATCAGCTGTTCCTTCGCAGAGAGTACTTTACTCCGAGCTGGAGTGGGTGCGCTCGAATGGCGGTCCGGTTTTGTTTACAGTTTCGTCTGCTAGCAACCATCACTTTGTTGCATATTCATGCGCATCGAGGAATTCCCCGGAAGTGTGCACCTGTTACAAATCTAAGTGTAAACAAAAATAGTTCTTTTTTACTTCAATCCAATTTACCAAAAAAGGTTGGGGAATTGTTGATGCCAGCGTTGGCATGCGATTTTGATCTATAAGTCATATAATAAACCTTTTATCGCTACAGTGAAGTGATCTGGGTCGTCGAATCATGTCTCATTGAGGAGGTCAGATCGCCGGATCACACTCGCTACCTATTCATTGAGGAGATCAGACCGCCGGATCAAACGAGCTGCCTACGGCAGCTCGTCTGATCCAGCGATCTGACCTCCTCAGCTCAACATGATACGACGACCTAGATCACTTCACTACAGCGATAATATGTATGTATTGCATGCAATGCGAGCGGTACGAAAAAGACGCAACAAATATAATCAAATATCTTTTGTTCAACCTGCAGCTTACCCTATCTTCCGCGATAAATTTTATATGCAGTATAAACAAAAACCCCCTCAGAAAAAAAGGCGTTCATGATAAAAGCTCAACAGACAAAATCACCTGGGACATAAAGCCCACGAAAAACAAACAACAAACGTGTTAATAGCCCACCACCCCACGCCCCCATGTTCACATTGCAAGTTATTGCATAAACAATGAAAGTTTGAGAAAAAACAACGAACAAAGGGGAATAACTGTCTCGATTTTTGAGAAATCACTGCAGTTTTAGAACTTGTCCAAGACATTGTTAATAAAAAAGTAACACATCAAAATTAATTAAAATCCGATAATTATTGTTCACGTTCTCGCTTAAACAAAAGTACTAGTAGTGTAGCAGGGACTAAACATCCCTGGTTTGTTGGATCTCGCAAGTGACGTCGATGTCACATGTGTTGTTATGGAGCCCGCGTGGGAGGCATTGTTGTGACATAATCAACATGGTGATATTGGTGGACATGCATATTGCGTGTTGGGGTAACACGTGTTTCTGCCATTCGTTTTGTTTACTTGAGATCGCCATCTTGGTTTTTATGATGGAACGCAATGGGTATGGGGCCCAAAGGTCGCTAGTACAATATGTGTGTGTAATTATCAGAAACGACCTGGCATCTACGTAAAATTACCCAAATGAACTCAAAAGCCTTCTAGAAAGCCACAATCTTGACTACCACATAGTGATATATGAGCCGAGAGGAATCCAATCAAGAAGAGTATGTACAAGGAGCTGTTTGATTCGATCGAAATATGCCCCGGTAGAACACAATACTACACTTCGGGTAGAATAGTAACAAAAGGGCGATTTTACCTGAAGTTTCGGTCGTTTCTACTCCTCTGGAGTACCCTCCATCCAGTTGAACGGACAAGTGGCATAGTACCCTATTTGATTTGTCTTTCAGCTGATAGCTCATATAGCGCTTCGTGTTGGTTAAAATGATGGGTTTCTGGAAGGTATGGGTGTCCTGATGTAGCCAAAGATGCCGAAAGTGACCCTAAACACCAATACAAAAAATATATTGAGTTGTGGCGCGCATCGAATTATCGATATAACACGCATGTTCGAGGACCAAACAACCAAATCGGCTGTTCCTGAACCATCAGATAAACTTCTAAGTTTCTGCTCAAAAAGTGAGCAAGCAGGATTTGGTATGGAGAAACTGATGGGTTGGGGTGAGGATGACGTTTGCTAACATACATACTACTTGATTGTACAACGAGTTAAACAATCTAAGAGCATACAAATTTGTCAATGTTCATTCATTACTGTAAATACAGATTACTACAACAGTCAATTGATCTGTTTTGTTGTATTCCGTCGAGTTAACAAGATGAGATCGGCTAGATCAAACGAGACGCCGCAGGTGTCGAGTTTGATCTGGCCGATCTCATCTCGTAAACGAGACGAAATACAATAACACAGATCAATGGACTGTGGTAGTAATTTGTTTATTATATGACAATTAGTATTTTAAACTGATCACAACACCTGAAAAATCAAATACAACAAGAATTATATTAGCCAAATAACCTAACATTTTATGGAATTGGGGAATCCCAAACGCGTAGTAATATCGAACGTTTCCTGTCGAACATGAAACTTGAAAGTCAAAACCATCGAGGCAAGATTTGAATTTCCATCGGAATTGCTTTCGATAACACAGATTCTCCTACGTTTTGCTGGATTCGCATCTTGAAAATAGTCGCTAATTGTTATATTGCAATTGTTCAGCACGGCATTTTCAAATAGACCTCGACTGGAATGTTTGTCAACGGAGTCTAATGTGGAGACACTCGTGTTTATGTTCTGTGCTTATGTTCTATGTGTATTTATAGGTCACTGGACGAAATAGTCAATTCACGTGCGCCTCGTTTGAGACAGGCATGATAACGATCTGGAAAACTTGACATTCTTGTTTTCCGGAGAGCTGGATTTGATGGGCAAACTACAGTGGTATTGGAAGCTATTTGTGGTAGTCATATAATATTATATCTTACCTCCTACATTGCATCTGGGAATTTCATTGGTTCAAAGACGTCACATGCAGACTGCATATAAAACCATATACTGCCTGTCAACATCAATATACGCTGACAGCTATGGGTAATCTCCCCTTTGTTCATTGATTATTCAAAATGGCGGCAGCCGATAAACGCTTCAGGTTGAAAGATTGAGTGTTTGTTGGAAGCCCATATTTGGTCTGAAGTGCAGGTTAGGCAGCTTAAAAGGCTTCATATTCTGTGGATGTGTGTCATGTTACCTTCGAAATGAAACTGTTTGGGATGTATGAATTTGCCTTGTTACATTTTATGGGAGAGTGCCTCTCCCATAAATTGTAACAAGGCAAAGACACGTGAACACATTGTGAGAATTCTCTCATTTAATTTTGATCGCTGTTGTTATTAGTTCTGTGCATCGATGCAGCAGTCGGTAAGCTCGAGTCCAATATGGAATTAACTGACACCATATAAACCATATTAGGCCACCAACAAACTGTGTAACTAATAATATTTTATCACATTATCGCCATCAAATAGTTCATTACGGAAAATATCGTTCACAAAATGTCTGATACGGGAATGACGTCAGAAGTCAACGTCGGCGTCGTAATGTGGTGAGTTGGTTTTGGAAGTAGAACTGAATTAATCTTTTATTTTTCATTAACTGTCTAGCAGACGACATTTGCAGAAAACATTTCCCGAATAACAAAGAATTTTCATTATTTGTCTCAAAAACATAGCTTATGGCCGTCATTGACAAGCTCGTTCCATTGTGGAGTCAAAAGCTAGGTTTTTGAGGCAAAATTTGAGAGAAAAAATATAATTTGGATAGCGATTTGTGTGAACAGCGCTGGTCGGCTTTTGTTGTTACGTTCACGAACAGCCTAAATTACACATTATGTAACACAAAGAATCCCAATTTTGTCGCGATTTGATATGGAATTTCTGAACCTTGTTCACTATAATCGATCTGATCCTCGCTCAGGGGCCGCGGAACCGGGGGGGGGGGGTGCTTCAGCCCCACCACTTTTTTGCCGGGCCATGTTTTTTGTATGCATATATTTTAACACAACCAATGACTGGTGAAACAAGGGGTGGATCCAGAGCCTCCCCCATATTTTCGCCAGCTATGTTTCTCTCGTACCGGTTCTGTTTCGATGGATTTTGGATAATTTGCAGTAAGTGACAGCAAACGCTAAAATGTATACAGTCTGTTAAAAAATTGGTTAACTGAAATAGATCGTAATCTTACAGACATACAAGTACCAAATCCATCCAGACAAAATCCAGAGTCAGTATAATTGCTGTTAACGTCTGGTAAAGCATACCGGTGAGGTCTATTTATCAACGTAACGACCAAAGCTGATAAACAGACCTCACCTGTATGCTTTACCAACGTTTTTAACGGCTCTCAAGGGGGCGCGGTGGCGTCGCGGTAACCGGTTCTCATGAGATCACCGAAGTTAAGCAACGTCGAGTGCGGTTAGTAGTTGGATGGGTGACCATTTCAGCGACTGATTCGCGCTCCCGCGTTGTAGCCTTGGGCAAGGCACTTAACCTTGATTGCCTACATGAGGGCACGATGACGCTGTGTACTAAGGCGTACTGCACGTCGAAGGTGCGCATGTCTTCAACCAATCTAACCCTGTCTGTGCCGTGTTGCAGAGTTCAGAGTTACGATGTTGGAGAGCTGACAGCTGCTCGTCGTTGCTCGGTGGTTCTCTCCGGGTGCTCCGGCTTCCTCCACCCTTAAAACTGTCACCGACATGATATGACCCTGGCTGTTAATGTGTCATTAAACCCTAATAATTTTTTTTTTAAAAAAACGGCTCTCAAAGTGTGAAATCTTTCAAATACATCTGAAAAATCTCAAATTATCCGCTCAGATGCATGGAAATGGGGGTTTGGGACCCTGGAATTTAAAATTTTCGTACCATGGGCCGAACCATGCTCGGCTCGTCATACCGATGACCATCCATCGCCCGATCCAGCCCCTCACTTTAAAAATCGTTCCGCCACCTCTGTCGCTAAACCTCGGCTGAGATTGATTTTAATAAACTCGGTACAGAAATTTCAAACGAAATCGCGCTCATTCGGGATCCTCTATTTCAGCAAATGTTAACAAATTTAATTACATTTTTCCATTGAATTTATTGCACACAGAGCCAGTACAATCTATTTCTTCTACTTCAACCCTCTTCAAACCCGAAGGCTAGCGTTCGGTAAAAGAAGAAGACCAAACAATAAAATACACACAAAAAATATTGTGACTGGCGAGTATTTGTACATTTGTCGATATGCCGGAGATTACAATAGGTGGTGAGACACGAAACCTGGATATTGTTGGCTGTTTCAAAGGGAATGTATATTAATCGGTGCACAATCCCACCTACACCCACACACACTTCAGTTTCTTTCTTTCTTTATTCACGGTACACATACATGTAAAATGGTTACAAATAAGCATATTGCACAAATGTAATAACAAGTATACCGTGGGCAGTGACATAGTTAGATTGACTGTCTACCTGCCACCCCCTGGAAGATGGGGTAATTGCAAACAAACTGTGACCAAACGAATGAACTTAGAATCAGTTCTGTGACACGTGATGGAGAAATGAGATGTAACCATTTCAGTTCCGGGGCCAGAGATACAGTCTATCATATACGCCAGCGGAAAGAAGCAACCTGCTTATAGGACTCCCTCCACTACTCATTATAACACCCGGGAGCAGCAACAAGTCCAACATTGAAGTTCGTGTCGTTTAGACTGCAACAAAGAGGTAGGTCATTATGTTTGGGCATGGAGTCTACGTCAGCTAGATCACCGTAGGGCGACGAATGTGATGAATTACCCCATATCCAGCCGGATCAACTAGGGTGACGAATGTTATGAATAGGACGATACCAATGAGGGCGAATGCTCCTTGACAGATCACCTGCTCAAATGTATGCGGCAGGTTATCTGTCTATTTGTTTAGATTATTGTTTGCGGGTTCTTAATTGCGTACATAAAGCATTTTACATAGGATAACTGGGAGAGGGGGACGCAGCAGGTTGCACAAGACGGGTATTCCAGATGAAGACGCAGAGCATGACTATTACGTGTATTGACAATTTCCAAGTTTACGAAGTGCAATCAGGGCAGTAGAGATTATCGCAGCGGACATGACCAGGATATGATGAAATGAATGTGGAAGTTAAGTTGTCCTTAAGCATGGTTCTATCTTTAATATACTTGCCCAAAAAAGAAAGTGTGCATTGCAGAAATTGATCAAACTCCCAAAAAATAATTTCGTAGGTGTAAAGAGTGTTAACCTGTTCATGAATAAGTTATATTGAACACAAAAACAGCTTTCCCCGTTAAAATTGCATTAACGTTAAATGACGTGCTGCACGTTTGTGAAAAGGCATGTTTTGCACGTGGAGAGTCTGAAAATCCATGCAGCAGTGTGAATCTTTGGGTATTTAAACACTAAAGTAAGGCCTTCCTATCGTTCACATTCAAACTTGCGCTGCTGTTAAAACGACTCCACATTAGCATGCCAAGATTGACAATGAATCAACGTCTCCTTGCCCTGGGTATGATTAGAGCTGGCAGAACACACAGAGAGGTTGCCCAGCATGTGAACTGCCACCGTAACACTGTAGACAGGCTAGTCCATTGACATGCACAACATGATGACGTTCGAGACTGACCCCGCTCCGGGAGACCCCGAGTTACCACCCCTGCACAAGATCAGTATATCCGTGTCGTCCATCTCCGGAACTGGCAACAAACGGCAACGACGACAGCCAGGAACATCCCTAACCTCAGACGGATACATCCTCAAACAGTAATCAACCGCCTGAGAGAATACGGCTTACGTCCTCGAAGACCTGCAATTCGTCCGATTTTGACGTTACGTCATCGTCGTGCTCGACTGCTGTGGTGTAGTGTAGGGTTAGGGTTAGGGTTAGTCTAACCTAACCCTAACCCAAACCCTACCCTAACCCGAACCTAACCCTAACCCTAACCTAACCCACTTCCATGTTAACTTGTTTCTTTTCCATGAGGCGTAGATGCACAGCAGTAGTCGATGCAGACAGAGGTCATACCAGATATTGAGTGTGTGTCTTTTGTGTTTGACCCTTAGTGTCTTTGACTCTCCATGGCACCAAGAGTATTCGTCGTAGCGTAATGAAATTTCTCATGTTGATCACAAATTGATTCATCTGTGATTGAATAAAATTTCCATGAATGAAAATGATATATATCTTTTTTAGTGTTATGTTTAGCATGCACACTTTCTTTTTTTGGGAGAGAAAATTACGAATTGTGTCGCCTGGAGCGTTCCATAGTTTCGGGAAGATGTATAAAGCAAGTTTATTCAGAATTTGGGGCCGTGTTTTTTCCTGGATAAATTCCACGCAGTATTTGAACAAGCATTTCCTCTAAAATCAACCCCCACACGAAAGAAATATATAAAAAGAGAACCTTGGATGACTTCTGGCCTATTGCAATCATCCCAAAGTAAATTGTATGTTAAAAAACTAAAATTTCCTACTATGCAAAACATATCAGAATACAAAACGTTTTGCGAGGAATACAATCGCTTGAGGCAGAAATGCAAAGCAGACTATTATAACCAAGTTCTGCTTGAAAACAAACATAATATTTAAAAAAACCTGGGACATCTTGCGAAAGGCTATCTACAAGTCAAATAACCACCGACAAATTCCTCCCACCTTCTTGGACGGGAATATTGAATTATCCGACACTACAACAATTGCGGACAGATTTAACACATTCTTTGCTAATATTGGTATGAACATAAGTGCTCAAGGACCCCTGTCACAACGTCACTTTTCAGAATATCTTGGCAATAGTAATAACGAGGATTCATTTTTTATAACACCTACTAATAAATATGACATAATTACTTGCGCTAATAAATTAAAAGGCAAATCAAGTACTGATATCAATGATATGTCCACCAAACTGCTGAAGGAGGTTGTATACGAGATATCAGACCCTCTGTCACACATAATCAATCTGTCTTTCGCTGTAGGTAGGGTACAAGACAGAATGAAGATAGCTAAAATCATTCCTGCCTTTAAATCTGGAGATCCCCAACGTTTTACCAATTATCGCCCCATAAGTATTCTTCCAACATTTTCAAAAATACTTGAAAAAGTAATGTACTCACGATTATACACTTTCCTCGACGAACATAACTTTATATATAAGTATCAGTTAGGATTCAGGAAGGGTCATTCGACTGTGCATCCCATTCTGCAGTTAATAAACAGTGTGGCGGAAGCAAATGATAAAACTTCAAAGGCACTATCAGTTTTTCTAGACTTTTCAAAAACATTTGATACCATAAATCATTCGATTCTTTTAAAGAAACTTGAAAGCTACGGGGTAAGAGGTTTAGCTAACACCTGGTTTGAAGATTACCTAACAAGCCGGTGTCAGCTTGTATCCTTCATGAAAAGCACATCGCAAGTAAAGGACGCCACCATTAGTGTACCACAAGGTTCAGTTCTAGGTCCGATTCTTTTTTTTATTATACATTAACGACATCAGCCACTCTACACTACTTAAGGTGTTATCTTTTGCAGACGATACCACAGAGCATACATGAAGTGGGAATCTAGATACTCTGTTAGATGAGTCCAATATTGAACTCGGTAAAATTAGTGAATGGTGTGCCGCAAATGGATTATGTCTGAATGCCAGTAAAACAAAATGTATGTTGTTACACCCGCAAAACGATTCGTATCATGCCGCCAATAAAAAGATATCTCTGAACGACTTAGACATTCCATTTGTTACCAATAGTCACGAGGAAACCTCTGTCAAATTCCTAGGGATCAACATGGACGGAAATTTAAAATTCAAACAACATACGTCCACAGTTTGCCCAAAGATGGCCAGGGCAATATTTGCCGTGAATAGGGCAAAAAGAATCATTCTCTTGAAAGCCCTGAAGATAGTGTATCTCTCACTGATTCATAGCCATATGTTGTATGGTATCCTTGTCTGGGGCCATGTGCCTTCTACCAGCAGAATCTTTACACTGCAAAAAGGCTATTCGTATTATAAATAATCGAAAATATATCTCACACACTGAACCCTTATTTAAAAATTGTGGAATACTGAAGTTCGAAGATTTGTATAAGCTTCATGTGTATCTTTTCATGCATGACTCCTCAGTCACAACAAACTTCCTACGTCATTTGAAAATACCTTCGAAATATACACTAACCCTTCCGGAATGGAGACAAGGCAAACAGGGAATGTGCGCACTCTCAAACCAAGAACTCGCTTCACTGCTGATCTCCCGATTCATACTTTCCCGAAAATTTGGAATGACTTAAATCTCGAAGTTAGGCAATATAGCAGGCCTCGGTTTAAAAAGACAATAATCAATTCGTTCTTAAACGCATATTCTTCCGACATTACTTGCACCAATCCATTCTGTCCCGATTGTGACCCAGCATAAAGTGATCTCATCCTCCCAACTATTGAATATCGAAGATTTGTATAGTGATTTGGGGAGTCTTATGTTCGGGATAATCTACAATTATCCTGAGCATAAGACCTTTCCAACCGCTATTCGTCTTTTCGGATTACTTTGAGCATTGTGTAAGTGGTTTTAATCCTAACATGGGGAAAGCTTCACTAAAAGTCTTCTTAGGAGCTTTACCAATTGTGAACAATGAGGATAAAGAGTTAAACGACTTTGATGTCAGGACAGGATATCATGTTTGGGAATGGCAGGCTCTCCGGCTATGCCATTTCCATGCAGTATACACCTTTATGATCGCTACCATATTTTAATTTATGTAAACTGTATCCTGCTAAATAAAGTTTCAAGTTTCTATGTATAGGAGGCCAGATTGTCTGGTTGTCCTACCAGGTGGATTTCCAATAACTTTAAATATATCATTGAAAGAATCCGGTTATCTGTCGTTCTACCAGTCACACACGAACAGTAGTGCATGTAGTTTAACCCCTTCACACTGATGTCAAAATATTCAGATTTGAAGTAGCCATTTTTCCCATAATGCAACTGGAAATTTACCCAATTCAATCTTGTTTGACAGAGCTCATTGAGCTCTGTCAAACAAGATTGAATTGGTTAAATTTCTAGTTGCATTATGGGAAATATTTGCACCCTGAACTTTAGATATTTCGACATCAGTGTGCAGGGGGTTAAACAAACTATGAACCTTGAGTATTTGAGTTTCCTTAAACGGTGGATGTGTATGAAAATTGTACTTCTTAACAGCTTTTGTCTCCCTCATCAGTTACCGGTAAGAAAATTTTTGTGAGTTTCACCTTTCTCATACCGGTCCAACCAAAATAGTAGGCCCAGTGCACCTTGAATATTTGTGCACCCACTCCACTCTTAACCCCGTCTACACTTTCATTGAGCTTCCGCTATCTTTGTGTATGGTATGAGTGGATGTCCACCCACCGGACCACTATGTAAGTACTGTATAAAAAACCATGTAGACCTTCTTGTTCAATCAAATACAAAACTTTCATGGTATATCGCTTGTCTCTACGAAGCTTCTAAATTCCATTTAATTCGAAATCGTCTCGATAATTCGGTTCGATTCGAGTCGCGCTGATTCGTAAATTTTCGAATCATCGAGATGTTCCCTAAATCCTACCATGTGTCTCCTCTTGAACTCTTCTATCATCAGGTCTCCTGTACAGGAGGGGGAGGGGGGTCTCCTGTACAGGAGACCTAATGATAGAAGAAGAGTTCAAGGAGGTTCCGCTTACAAACTATTTTGATTCCGTTCCTGAATATTCCGCGTTTTTGATTGACAGGCCGAAACAGAAGTGTCGCTGTTGAATACAATATCAAAGTGGAGAGTGACAATGTGTAGAGTTGTAAAAAGGCGCAATATTTACTACAACTTCAAGAGCGTTAAGATTCGATTTGATTCGAATCGAAATCCTCAGTCCGATTCGATTCGAAATCCTCAGTCCGATTCGATTCGAAATCCTCAGTCCGATTCGATTCCGCTTTTGAATTCGCAGGACCATACATGGGACACACAAGAGTTAGTACACGCTAAAAACTAAGGTGTTAAAAACTATACTTGAAGTGCTGTATTTAACACTCACTAGTGTTGAACTAGCACTTTGTTCAAGTGTAGATATCCCAGAACTTGACAGGTGTTGACAATAATACCAATTGACAAGTGTAATGTCGCGACACTTAAAAGGAAACAACGCAGATGACGCGGATCAGGCTCGAACTCTCGAGCCTGAACGGCGTCATCTGCGTTGTGTCCTTTTAATTATGTACCCACCAAGCGCAAATCAAATTATGGACGATTCTGGAAGAACCACCAATGCTAGACACATGGGAAGTGCCATCCATTCAAGTTTCAGATGTCTGACGATTGCAATGTCTAAGTGCTTAAAGCATTGCACTTTGAGTGTTAAAATCAAACCCTAAGAGTTAGAATGGGTTTAACACCTTGAAAGTGTCAGTTTTAACACTTTAGTTTTTAGAGTGTATATTTTGATCATCTTGCACGATACGTCGCTCTGAAACGATATCCCTTTGTTACCTTGATAATAAAAAAGAACAGACAGATGTTTCAGGTCGATATAAAGTTGAACTTTATTAACTTCAGTGATAACAATTTTAAAAATGCTTATATATTCCCCAGACTGCATAATATTAGTAATAACATTTGCTGCTTTATTTCATCTTCCAACCAAGAAGCGGATATAATTTCGCAAAAGCAAAAAAACTCCATTTTCGGTGAGTCCGACGGAGGCAAGAGCTCTGTCAAAGAAGATTGAATTAGTTAACCCTTTACCTAACATGAAAAGCAGACGACACTTGAAAACAAAATTCTTGAATAACTAATTGTTTGTCTCAAAAAAAAACATAGGTTATGACCCCTCATTGGAACGAGCTCGGCGAGCTCGTTCCAAAGAGGGGTCATAACTATGTTTTTGAGACAAAAAATGAAAAAAATAATGAAAATTAATTGGCGATTTTTGTGAATAGCGCTGGCCGGTTTTGGTTGGGTAAAGGGTTAAATTGCTTGTCGTATTTCGAGAAAAAAAATTGAAGCTAGGAATCTTTATATTTCTACTCAAGTGGGCAGATGGTTAATTTGTACATAGGCCTTGGTAGTGTTAGTATTTGTCCTTGTTTTGCACCAATGCTAAAATTTAAACCATCACCTAATAACAAAGGCAGACGACACTTGCAAACAAAATTCTTGAATAAATCTGTTTTTTTTAATTTTTGCGTCAAAAACATAGCTTATGACCCCTCATTGTAACGAGCTCAATAAGCACGTTCCAAGCAGGGGTCATAAGCTTTGTGTTTGAGGCGAAAAATGAAAAAATAATGCTAATTGGATGATTTCTATGAATAGCGAATGCCGGTTTTTGCCGTTAAATTGGGTAAAGGGTTCCGGCAACACAGTGTGTCAAAATTGCAAACTGGGAAGAAAAAAGGTTAACCGTCACTTTATCGCATCGCACGCAACGCTCACATCGCGTCTATTGTATAACTGTATATATACAGTAAAGCGGTCATCAATACATGGCTTTTGGTCATCCGAGATAAGGGCCCTTCGAAGCAGAGCTGGACTGGTCTGGATGACCCACCGGGAAAATTCCGGGTGGGCCCAATATTGGGTACCCCAAAACTAATGTAGCTCAAACAAACACATGTTGGTGCGTAAATCTTCGTGAAAATGACCAAAAAAGCGAAATGGATCCGATTGCACAGACTGCCGGTGTGTCGAAACGCAGTCCACAAAGAGGACATTTCGATATACCAGCAATCTAGTCTGCCATTGATCGCTCAGATGAAAGGAAACAGAGTTCCGTCAATTTCAATTTTTATTTTCCGATTGGGACGAACTATGGTCTTCCCGACACCCCCCGCCCCCCCCCCCCCCCCCCCGACCCCTGTAGAACCATTTTTTTCTGAATGATAGGTGAATATGACACGACAATGCCATCAAAATGACTATGTGGACTGCCATGGATCATTCAGATACAAAGAAGCCGCATTCGTTCAGTTCGAAAAGTCAAAATTTTCTACGGGTATGGCGCCCCCTTGGTGCACTTCCCGGTAACTTTTCTTGGCCCAATCCGCCCCTGCTTCGAAACTCAAATTCGATTGGATTCGAAAGTGTTCCTATGATTTGATTCCAGGCTGTCTGATTCGGAAATTTTCGAACCGTTTACAAAGTCTTAGTGTAATCTCTTGGACTCTTCTTCTATCACCAGGTCGGGGGCGCGGTGGCTCAGTAGGTAGAGGTGCAGGCTGCAAGCCGAGAGGTTCACGGTTCGAATCCCACCTGCGGCAACTGCGTTGCGTCCTTGGGCAAGACACTTCACCCCCAGTGCCCATGTGGGGGCACGGTGACGCTGTGCACTAAGGCGTACTGCACGTCGATGGTGCACCTGTCTTCAACCAATGCTAACCCTGCTTGTGTGGAGTTAGTATGTTGGGAAGCTGACAGTTGCTCGCCGTTGCTGGGTGGTTCTCATCGGGCTCTACGGTTTCTCCACCCGTAAAACTGCCGTGGTCATGATTAGCCATTGTGCAGAAATATGTGACCTTAAACACCAATAAATAAATATATATATAAATATATCACCAGGTCTCCTGTACAGGAGTCCTGATAACGGAAGACGAATTCAAGTAGGTTCCACTTTCGAAATTACTTTAATTCCGTTTCTGAAATCTATTTTAGATTTACCCAAACAGACTTTATTTCGCCGGCTGAGTGCTAGAATGTTCTAAATTTACAACTTGAAAAGCGGTGAAATTTGATTCGAAATTCTCGTCCCAATTTGATTCAGAATTCGATTCAACCCAAATTTGAGATTTGCAGGGCGTTATCTGAGGTGTAACCATCTGACAAGGCTGTAATGTCATCGACTGAGTTCAGTAAACGCCTCTCCCCTTCCGGGGTTGGAGCCAAATCGAGCATCATTGACAACAAAAGCCGTATAGACAAAAACACTACCAAAAATCAGAAAGATGGACAAAAGCCTTACAGTGATATTTATTTATTTATTTATTTATTTATTTATTTATTTATTTAATTAATTTTTTTCGGAATGTTATTGTTGTTTTTTTTCTTTTTCCGAGCTCGTTCCAATGAGGGGTCATAAGCTATGTTTTTGAGACAAAAATTGAAAACATAATAAATTTGAATTGAGATTTTTGTATATAGGCCTAGTCCTTTTGTTTGTTATGGTGGGTAAAGGGGTTCATGCTCTAAATCATCAACGGTATGGCAGTTATTCAGATATCTATTTGGACAAGTGATTAATCGGTTAACGAAGATTAATCCATTTGATTAAACGATCAAGAAAACCCCTTAACCGTTTCAGCTCTACTGGGGGTATCGCACGGTTGTACCCCCCCCCCCCCCGCCCCACACACCTGGAGTTAATGGTCTTACGGAGATAGGGGCGCCGAACCCACCGAGTCGACCATGGTTCGCCCGGTGTGAGAAAGTTTTTATTTTCAGGTATGAAACTCGCCAAATAATTGACTCTAGACTTTTCGGAAAGCTTATATCCAGCACCAAAATTTTTGAGTTCCCGCGCTCAGTGTAGGGCCCCGCAAGCAAGTACTACAAATACGGGGCACATGTTGTGAGCTACTAGAGGGAATAGATGGAGTATCATAAAAAACAATGCTCTGATATCCTTTTTAAAACTTACCCGGAATCCAAGGGCCGCAAAGTATTTGAGAAAACAAGATTGTTTTCTTCAAACATTTTTGGGTCCATGGAGAGCCCCCCCCCCCCGAACTTACTCCACCCCATCCCGCCCCACTCCCTATGGATGAGTCGCCACTGTCTGTCCAAGCCTCTACAGAGCTAACCTGAGAAAGAGTCACCGTAATTTTTTCAGGCAACTCGTTTCTGATTTTGCGTACTGCACGTACAGTACGTGGAGAGTGTATTATCACTAAATCACCCGCAGAGTGGAGCTTCCACCCGAGTAATAATTGCAAATTTGTTGCAAAGCATAACCAGCACAGCAAAGTCTCAGCCAATGGACCTCCGGGTTAAACCCGGAGGTCCATTGGCTGAAACTTTGCTTGTGTTTTTTGTCGATATATACAAAATTTGAAAGTTATAGCTTGGGTGATAACTCCACTCTGCGGGTGATTTAGTTACAATCCACTCTCCACGTACTGTAGATGAATTGACAGAACTGTCCGTTCTCTTCACACTTTTATCGTGTTATTCACCTACCAGCCCTATAAGTCCTCACCGAACCTTAATATCAATTTCACTTGACTGGAAATTACACAACAGTAAATAGCAACCAATATGTCGATTCAGATAACCTTAAAACAAATAATCACAAATAAATGTGACTTCAATAACATGGCGTTGAGACTGAGCTTAAAACGACATTGTTTATCACCAGGGTGCTCAGCCTTTCCCCATAACTCATGTAGGCTCTACAAATAGTAGTCCTAACTAGGATACTCGGTTCATAATCCTCTCATCCCAAGTGGGAGGAGAAGATGATGACCGCAGGGTCCTAATTAGCAATATACAAACAGCACCCATCAAGCCATTGATAGATGCGATTTTTCATTCCTCTGTGGATTTGAGAATCAAAGGACTGAAAATAATGTATTTATTTATTTATATTTTTATTTATTTATTTATTTATTTATTTATTTATTTATATATTTATTTATTTATTTATTGGAGTTTAAGGTAACATATTTCTGCACAATGGCTAATCATGACCACAGTATGGAGATGAAGCCAAGTTTAATCAATCGTTTGCAACCCCCATGTGCCCATTTTAGAGGACTTCCACCCCAAGCATTGGCGACGGGGTCCTATTTTACTAGTAAAACAGAGCTCGTTTACTGCAGTAAACAAGCACTGCTCCACTTCCCGAGGTTCCCACGGGGACGACTGAGAATAAAGAACACCAAGGTTTTATTATTATTATAAAGTTGATCGTGATTCTAAATATTTACTGGCAGAATATTCAACATGTGGAAGGTGGTCGGTATTTGGAAGAGCAACAACACGTGAGCAGAAAGGAGGATTCTGGTTCGTGTTTTTTCTATCTGTGCGGCCCTGTAATGAAAAGATGGTCGCTTGCGTTCTTTAGAGTCAAGCGATAGGCGAACGAAATATCGTTCGCCAATTTTTGTAGGCCTGTAAATTCAATATTGAAACTTAAGTGATGGAATAAGTTCGATTCTATTAGCATATTGAAACTTTGGTTCTATTAAGTTCAGTTTTTGTTTGGGTGTTCTTGCTCCTTTTGTCCCATCGGTCGAAATGCACAAATGGCAATCTCCCACCTCACTTTCTGTCCCTATATTGCCAGTTATAAATTGGTTTGTAAATTATCTGTGAAGAACCAGATCCTATTTCAAATATATTCTCAACTGGCTCGGTTTATTTTAGTATGATGTATTTGTCAATAAGTGCATGCTGGCAATTAACAGAAAAATGATTCTAGGTACTCTTATATAATTGCAACAAGGCGGATCAAGATGAACAAAATGTTGTTTACTTTTCTCAGATGTTAGAACACGCAGGAAATGAGTGTGTGTGTGTGGAAAACTTAAATGCCGAGCCTGGGGTCCTTCCCATAAACATATGCTCTTGAATTTAACTGGTAGAGTGCTAAATTATTTTTGACCCGCAAAATTTGTTCACATGGTTTTGCCTTGTTTCAGTTTATAGGAGAGTGCCCTCTCCTATAAATTGTAACAAGGCAAATCTTAACAGACTAAATATGCTAACTTCAAAGATAATATGAAGTACAGCCACTGAATTTGAATCCTTCAAGTTGCAGTATCTGCACTTCAGAATAAAGCCCAAATATGGGCTTCCAGCACTCTACCAGTTAAGGGCTACCGTATTTTCAGTGGCGTAGATAAAGGGGGCCGGAGCCCCCCCCCCCCCCCCCCCCAGCAGAAGTTTTGTCGGAAATTTTTGGGTACCATTTTTAGGCGAATTTATGCCTAATAACATTAAAATGATGGCTTTGGGGATAAAAACATGCCATTTTGAGTAAATTTTGGGTAAAAAAGACCCATTTTCAGTACATTTGCAGTAAACAACAGATTATTTCTGTTTGTTTGGGTTTTTGTTGTTGTTACACTGTCGGAAAATTTTCGGTCTTTCGGAAAATTTTGGGCTTGCCCCTCCGCCAAAGAAAAGCTATCTACGCCACTGCGTATTTTACTCAATAAGTAGGCTCGAGTTAACTCTCTACCTAACGTATAGCATGTTCATAACCTCACTGCGTTATTCAAGGAAAAAGAATCACCATTCAAACATTTTATTTCAATTTTGGCCTCCAAAACATGGTTATGGCCTTTCAATGGAACGATTTCATTGAGGTCGTTCTAATGATGCGTCAGAAGCTGTGGTTCGGAGGCAAAACATAGAAAACTTTTCAGTCATTCAGACGCATTTTCGGAAGTGACGTGAACAAATCGCGTTAGATTGAAGATTAACCCTTTACCCAACGTAAAAGCCAAAACCAGCCATCGCTTTTCTCACAAATCGCCAATTAAGTTTCATCATTTTTTTTCATTTTTTGTCTCAAAAACATAGGTTATGACCCCTCTTTGGAACGATCTCGACGAGCTCGTTCCAAAGAGGGGTCATAATCTATGTTTTTGAGACAAAAAATGAAACAAATTAGTTATTCAAGAATTTTTTTTACAAGTGTCGTCTGCTTTTCGTGTTAGGTAAAGGGTTAACGAAGAACATCTAGCAAGCTTAGGTAACACAAAATAAGCAGTTTTTGACACATATCAAGGCACAAACCTTCATTTAAGTTTTGGCGATTGCTCTAATATTTAGCAGGGACCGATCAGGACTATTTAAAATACGCTCTAGCCTCGGAGCCTATTTTTTCAATTCATGTGCCAGATTTCAATTTACGGAGTCACACTGCTGTTTTTAACACACACTGCAAGTAGGTAATAGCTCTCATCATTTTCATTTAGTACACTATAGCAAACATTAATCTTCATTGTGGTTTCTGATCAAGTCTTGGCTGCCTATTTAGGCAGCCAAGACTTGATCAGAAACCACAGTGAAGATTAATGCTTGGTAATTAAGACTTGAAGTATTAACTTAAGCACTCTACAACAATGATAAATGATAATCATATATATAATACATGTAAGAGTGTCTCTCTCGATTATCCATCGAAAGAATATCAAAATATGATCCGAGAAGTTAGGCGCCAACTGAGAAGCCTATTTCTGGGATTTAAGAGCCAGGTCCTGATGTTTCAGAACCAAATACGCACTGGAGCATGCCCAGGTCGGTCCCTGATTTAGGGGCCTAAGAATACGATATCATCTCGCTTCATTATTATCGGATCTCATTTCCCGCATTCCACCCCTGATCCACGTCCATGCACTAACAACATATTCCCCGTCTATCAAAATAATTCGAGTCAACTAGCATAATTGCTCCCAAAATGAGGAGCTTTGTCTGTAAATCAGCAGTCAAGTATTTAACAGTAAATTCATTCACAGCGCCACAGACCTGCCGACAACCACCCCAGTGTTTGACCACTGTAGCGATTTCTTCCTCCTGTTTGTCTACGACCCGAAACGTGAGATCACAGCCGCATTTTCTATTGCAACATTCACCAATCATCTTAAACGACAAGTCATCATTTTTGTCATAAACACTGAATGATGGATAGCAACAAGTCCAAGCTTCTTGTACCCTCCCGGCGGTCGTTCCAGGTGGCGATTGAATTTCCATTTCCTGCAAACAGCAGCACCACCACATACACCTGCTGGTACAGCGGATAGGCCGCATCAACTTCATGATATCTACCTGGTCGTTGTCGGTGAATTTTAAGGTAAATGACCTTGCGGAGCCCAAACATTGTCTCCAAAAACACACTGACGTCTCTTGAATATAAAGGAATTGTTCATCATTTGAATCATAAATGCTGTAGCGATTATTTCGTTCCCACCTGAGTATCACCTCCGCTAAATCTAGATGTTGATGCACATGGATTTCGTTCAATTCTGACAGAGTTTTTAACCCAAGCGGTAGGTTTCCATGGTCAGTGCTGATATCGTCAACACTTCCATATTTAGCCATTTTGGTTAATATTTATCTAAGTGAACCTGTCGATTTTCTGTTTTTGTTTACTGTGTCACCACCATGTTGGGATCCATGTTTTCCTCTATGCCCAAACACGTAGTAAATATACTCGATCCAACATTCCGATGCGATTTCTCTTCCACGTCAAAGTTCTGATGTACGTTTATAAAGCACGAGTGTGTCAAAGAAAGCACTACATCTTCGAAAACCAAGTTTTTCAACCGAAATCGCAGTTGTGCTGAGCTTTCATACTGTATTCTTGTTTGTTTACAATGGAATTTTACGCTTTTTTCCTCTCAATGGAACAGGTTTGTTGTGAAAGGGCGATAACTCTATGGGCGTGACCTTTCGTTGGAAACCTGCAATTCACTTGAAAATGAGGGAACTTTTTGTGGTGCTCTTGCAAAAGTGATATTAAAATTGTTTTTAAGCCCCACAAAATGTTTTAATTCTCAGGCAAACCCTCCCTGAAACTGAACCCCCTCATTGGACGTTTGATTGCCTTTCGGTGTCTTCCAATATTACCAGAAAATCACAAGACTCGCTGAGACTCGCAACATTTTACGGTTTTTGATTGATGTGTGTTAGTGAAATCTGGAAAGCAATTGTAAAGACTGTCGACATCCCGTGGCTTAGCAGTTGCTTCTTGGCAAATCTTGTTTGCATATATCCGCAGAGAAGACTTGCCTAGAAACGACTACCAAGGCCCTCAGAACAAGGGCGGATCCAGGGGGTCTAGCCCCCCCCCCCCCCCCCTCCCCGAGCCCACTAAAAAAAGTCATGCTCTTATTCCACACAATCTTGTCCTATAACGCTCCTCCTTAACTAATGACATCACGTTGCCAAATAAGGGACATGATCCTCTTTTAGAATTCGCAGAATATCGGTTATTTATGGAACTGGCGACAGTCACGCCTGCAAGTATCCACTGTCTGCAAAATCGATAGTCGAAAGCGGGACGCAATGAAGCGAAGTATAAAAGAATATTTTCGTCGCCACAGGGCCGAAGAAATGGTATGTTCCACAGGCACTCGACGTATTATCGAATTTTATCAATTTTAATAAAATATATTTTATAATATATATTTTATTAAAATTGATAAAATCCGATAATACGTCGAGTGCCTGTGGTATGTTCCTGGTATCATTATTTTTACATCGCATACCCAAACTTGAAGTTAATGTTAATGGGGAGCCAATATTTCCAGTCGCGTGTGTTCCCCAGTTCTAATTTTATTGAGGGCTTCTCGCATTCTCCGGGTCAACTCAACTGGCCATTCGCCCGAATCTGCGAATGGCCAGTTGAGTTGACCGGCCGAGTTCTCATTGTGGCAGTAACTATCTCTCTTTCTTTCCCCCTCTCTTTCTCTCTCATACGCACACACATTTATTTGAAGTATACCAAAAATCCGATATAAATTATTATCCCTTGGGTTCCTTTTCAAATTATGTCATGGCTGCTTCTCAGCAGTCGTGACATAAATTGTCAAAGAATTTAAAATGATTTAACTGATCTGAAAATCATCACCAAAAGAGTCGGTGACAATATTGGCCCAATAGACCAAGAATGCCAACAGTTTCCCAAATTTGTTGCCATTATACAGCCAGAAAATGTGAGGTAAAAGAGGTTTCTGCGTTTCCGACGATTGATGTTCCCATGATGTCAAAGATCACTAATCTGTCGTGGACAAAATATGACAGTCACCTATTCGCGAAAGTCACTTTCGCAAATAGGTGACTGTCATATTTTGTCCACGACAGACTAGCTCTATGACCAGAAGCAGTATGTGATGTATGGTTTGATAATTTTAACTTTTACCACCTGAAAATCAAAAATTGTCTGGGGGGGAGAACCCCCGACCCCCACACAAACGCACGTCCATTCGGCACGTGCGGCAGTCGCTTTCGGCGACTGATGCTAGGACTCTGTCGGATCACATCAGTCCCCCCCCCCCCCCCCCCCCCCCCCCCCCCCCCGTATTTTAATTCCACGATCCGCTCATGCAGAATGTAACTTGCAAGTTTACCAAATCCCCAGGCACAGAAGTTTGGGGCACCTGTTCTCTTGCAGCAAAAAGGGATCAAAGTCAGAATTTAAAAGACCCTTGAGGGTTAAAATTAAATGAGTTCACTCTTTGGACTCTGATGTCAAAATACCAAAGTTTTCAGCAGTAATTTTCCTCACAATGCAACTGAGAATTTAATAAATTATATGTTGTTTGACAGAGCTCATTGAGCTCTGTCAAATAAGATATAATTTGTTCATGCTGCGTGGGAAATAAGGCGTCAATAACGAAAATTTTTAAATTCTACCAGAGTGCAAGGGGTTATTTGCTATAATTATGCACTTTCTGTATATTCTGTGTGGGAAAAGACAGAAGAGAAAGCCCCTCAATGCCTGCTCATTATATACAAGTAAAAAATAAAAATTGAAAACACCCCCCCCCCCCCCCCCCCCCCCTTCCCCAGCCTTGATTTGAAAGAAATGCATGAGAATCAATTAGTTTATTTCGTGTGTCATTTTTATTATTTTTTATACCAGCGGAAACCTTAATAGTACTTTATTGATTAACTCAGTACTCAACGGATGACTGTAGTGGATCCAGTATTCTGGCTCTGGAGGTCGCGGTGGGGGGGGGGGGGGGGGGGGGGGGGGGCACATTTCAATCATGAGTCATGATGCTAAACATCATCCGACGCGCGTAGCGCCGAGTTGAGGACGAGCCGGAGAGGGGTATCCCTCTCTTATTGGTAGAGTCCGAAGCTTCCCTGGGGAAAATTGTTAAAATGTAAGGTCAGCATGGCACTCGGTGGCTTAATGTTTTGCATATGATCACAGTGTTTTCTAGCCAAAATATACCCGTAACGTTATCTATTATACAAGCCTAGAGTCGTTCAAGTTTTCAGAAAAGGAAAGTCAATTTATAACAGCCCATAGGAGACCCGCACCGAGTGTATATAGCTGTACTAACTGTGTCCTCTGGTCTTGTGGGGGAAAAATGAGTTACAAAAAATGGGGAAGTGCGTGCCCCACGACTCCCAGAGATGACGCCAGGGAAAGTCGGTGGGGGGGGGGGGGGGGCACCTGCCCCTTTAAGGGAATGTCTATCTCCCTATCGGTGAAACTGCATCCTTCATTGTGGGCTTGTCGGTGAATGCTCTTGTCCCTCCCCTTCCGGGAAGCATCCTGACGCCCCACCCCATCCTCAATCCGCACATTGATCAAGAAAGTTCCCTCAGTATCTTCCTACCTGCGTGTACGAACAAAAATCAACAAGATTTCAAACTGTTTTCATATTTTTTCCAAACTACACTGTTTATGGCACGTTAGTTACTCGAACTAACGAGTTGTCGTGAATTATATCGTTTAACTGGTATAGTGCTGGAAGCTCGTATTTGGGATTTAATCTGAAATGAAGGTGTCTCAACTTAAAGGCTTCATATTCTGTGGATGTGTTTCATATTAACTTTGAAGTGAAATTATTAAGCCAGTGTGGATTTTCCTTGTCACAATTTATGGAAGAGTGCCTCAAGGCACTCCCCCATAAATTGTAACAAGGCAAACACAGGTGAGTAAATCTTGATGACAAAAATTAATTCAGCACTCTACAGGTTAAGAAACGCATTTTTTAACGGATGAAGCAGGGTGAAGAAATATATATTGTTTATGTCGACTGCTGTTACGTAAGGTGAACCGATACGAAACTTTCGTTGGATATTGGTAAATGTAACTTATTCTCACCCGCCGAGTTTTAACGCCCAATGTTACAGGAAAGAGGTGTTAACTGGAAGCTTGACTGATTAATTTTAGAAGTTAGAATGAATTCACTTGTCTTTGTTCAGTTGCAGTTTATTGCGTGGGGATGGCATGAGGCACTCTCCAATAAATAAAGTGCTTTGAACAAATATATTTGCTTCTAAATGAATACGATGGGCATCTACTGAACGATGGTACACCTCTTGAATGTGAAGACTGATAATCATAAAGTCAGCAGCTTTCAAATAGAGCTCAAATCTGAGCTTCTATCAGCCAGTCAGTTAAAGTTTTTCACATTTTCTGGGCCCTTCGATATGAGTTCCCCGAACACTCTACATTTAGGTGCTCATTGAGGCAGGTATGGACGATGTACTCCTGGACAACTGTCCACGAAGTGCATCATTGGAAATATCCCAGACTTATATCGTCACGAAAATTGACTTTCGATAAAGTTATTGGCCTTGAAATTATTAAAGGAGCAAGGACGGTCCATTTGAGAAGTAATAAGCTGTTGGGAAAGCACATATGATATCAGTAGAAAATAAAGCCAAGTTTCCTTTTGTTACTTTTCATAAACAATAACAGAAGGTTGGCTCTTGAAGACACACCCATTGTTGGAATGTGTATCTATCCCGGGGAAGCACTTGCCACTTAGATATGAATTGTTGTAAATATCTACAGGGTGTGTTTCTCAAGAGAGCAATTTATGTCAAAGCTTGGTTTCTGCGGTCAGTGTACTGCAGTAGTACTAATATTACTGTCTATACTTTATTCTTTCCTAGCACGTAACCCGGAACACACTTATTTATTTATTTATTTATTTATTTATTTATTTATTTATTTATTTATTTATTGGTGTTTAAGGTCACATACTTATGCACAATGGCTAATCGTGACCATGACAGTTTTACGGGTGGAGAAAGCCGGAGTACCCGGAGAGAACCACCAAGCATCGACGAGCAACTGTCAGCTCCCCAACATTCTAACTCTGTTCAAGCTCCCGGCTCAAGCAGGGTTATAGCGGTTGAAGACATGTGCACCATCGACGTGCAGTACGCCTTAGTACACGGCGCCATCATGCAGGCAACCGGGATAAAGTACCTTGCCCAAGGACACAACTCGGGTCGTCCCGGACGGAGATCGAACTCGGGACCTCTACCGAAAAGAAGTTCATCAGTCTACCACTGAGCCACCGCGCTCCCGGAACACACTTATAATTTTTGGCTTGGTTTCGGTGCTGGCGAAAAAAATTGAGTTACAAAAAAATAAAAGGAGCTCGCGCCGGGTGCCAGGAGTGTTGCGACTGTGTGTTAACTCTTTCCCCAACGTAACAGCCAAAATCGGCCAGCGCTATTCACAAAAATCGCCAATTAATTTTTTTTTTTCATTTGTTCTCTCAAAAACATAGGTTATGACCTCTCTTTGGAACGAGCTCATCGATCTCGTGAAAAAAACGGGTCATAACCTATTTTTTTTTTAGGCAAAAATGAAAAAAATTGTTATTCCAGAATTTTGTTTGTAAGTGTCGTCTGCTTTTCATGTTAGGTAAAGGGTTAAGCAAACAAGAATTCAGACTCTTTAAACATTGTGAAATATTGTGTCGAACTGTTTTAGTTAGGAAAAAACGTTCTCTTGGGCAATAATATTCTATCAAACGATCAAAGATTTTTTTTGGAGGTGGGTGGGGGGGGGGGGGTGTTATTCCCTTTTTAGGATATTAGGGAAACGTCACAAGCACAGATATAAAACTAGGAGGAAGAAAGAAAGAAGAAAGTAAAGAGACATGATAGATTTCTTTGAATGAAAAGTAGAGTTTTACATTTTACATTTCCATGCGGCATTGCCAACACATTTCTCGCAAAAGTCGTGCTGGTGATAAATAAAAGAACAGCGGATCCAGGAACGTAGCTGAGGGCACTCGGATGTGGGTGTTCATCTCATGATTTCCATTTGCACTCCCCCTACCCAAAGCAAAGTTCCGACTATCACTACATAATTTCCGATCAGTGGGAAATTCGATTAGCACCCCCCCCCCCCCCCCCCACCACCACCACCACCAACACCATCACTGAGTCAACATTTTCCAACTGCACGTTTTAACCCTTTACCCAACGTAACGGCCAAAACCGGCCAGCGCTATTCTCAAAAATCGCCAATTAATTTTCACTATATTTTTTCATTTTTTTTGTCTCAAAAACATAGGTTATGACCCCTCGTTGGAACGAGCTCGTTCCAACGAGGGGTTATAACCTATGTTTTTGAGACAAAAAATGAAAAAAATTAGTTATTCAAGAATTTTTTTTGCAAGTGTCGTCTGCTTTTCACGTTAGGTAAAGGGTTAACCATTTACGTATGACCATATAAAATTTTGTTGCTGGGTTTTTTTGTTTGTTTTTTTTTTAATTTTTCAAAAGATATCAACAAAATCATCTCATGTAACCCCTCATTGAAACGAGCTCCGCTCGACTAGCGCCCTGTCTGAAACTTCCATTTCAACTTTTTCAAGTTAAGCGCTTCGAATTTCCAACCGTTGTAAATTTGACTCCCTATCGGTGACCAAGTTGGTTTGGTAATCAGTGTCTGGGGTGGATGTCCTCTAAAATGGGCAACATGGGTATAAACGATTGACTGGGCTATATAGCCTTGTTGCGGTCACGATTAGCCATTGTGCAGAAACATGTGACCTTAAACACCAATAAATAAATTGTAAATTTACGAATTATGGAGGGGGTGAGACCCCCCCCCCCCCCCCTCCCTCTTCGCGGAGAAACAGAAGTCGTATGCATGATTGTGAAGAGATCATGCCTTTCACTGACTGCGGGAAAATTTAGGCTGCCTAACAATGACAATCTCCCGTTGGAATCCCGCGTTGTGGAGTAGTGGGAGTAGTGCTTGTTTAGTGTGGTAGCAAGTTCTGCTTTACTAGCAAAATGGGACTCGGTAACCAATGCCTGGGACGGAAATCCTCTAACCCTTTACCCAACGAATCGGCCACATCCGCCCGCGTAATATGCAAATTCAGAAGCTGAAAACATATTATTTTTCAAAAAATTTAAATTTCAACAAAATTATATCATGTGACTCCTCTTTGGAACGATCTCGTCGAGGTAGTTCCAATGAGGGATAACATGATATGGTTTGGTTGAATTTTTTTTTTTTTTTTTTTTAAATAATATTTGAAATAATGCATTTTGATATCGTCTGCGTTGGGTAAAGGGCTAAAACGCGCAGCATTGGTATAAACGATTGGTTGGTCTTGACTGCATACTTACGTGTTGAAATCATGATATAGCCATAGATACTGAAAGTAATCTAAAATACCAATAAATAATAAAGCACTGACAACAAACAAGCTTTGGACAAATGCAATGTTTTACGGTCGAAGGGAGATAACTATAAGTGACTTACAAATGAATCTGTTGATCTGAAGACTGATTTTATCTAATTGCTTGACTGCTCCTGATTGCGCTTCTTTTGATTAATATTATTTATTTATTTATTTATTTATTTATTTATTTATTTATTTATTTATTTATTTATTGGTGTTTAAGGTCACATACTTATGCACAATGGCTAATCGTGACCATGACAGTTTTACGGGTGGAGGAAGCCGAAGTACCTGGAGAGAACCACCGAGCATCGCCGAGCAACTGTCAGCTCCTCAACACCCTGTTCAAGCTCCGCTCAAGCAGGGTTACAGCTGTTGAAGACATGTGCACCATCGGCGTGCAGTACGCCTTAGTACACGGCGTCATCGTGCCCCCATGTAGGCAACCGGGATAAAGTGCCTTGCCCAAGGACACAACGCGGGTCGACCCGGACGGGGATCGAGCTCGGAGCCTCTAGCATAGAAGTCTACCACTGAGCCACCGCGCTCCCATTTTGTTTAATAACAAAAGCATGCTGATCATCTCAATGAACGCAGTTCGGAGAATCAAACAGAAATAGGATGGGAAAAAAAGCTAAACGGATGGCTGAAAAATTTACTTCATCGCTCGAAAAAGTTGGTATTAAAATTCTAGGTCATGGCACAAAGCGAAACGCCTGTACTGTTCAGGATGAAAATTTTCACCTACCTGACGAATAAAGCACCTCAACTTGGGCATAGAAAAAGTTTGGACTGCGACAAACTGAATTCAGATGGCTAGTAGTCCACAATTATGCCCAAGTTGAGGTGTTTTATTCAGCAGGTTCTCCGTGAAAACCACGGTAAGTGGAGCAGTGCTTGTTTACTGTGGTAAACAAGTTCTGCTTTACTGTTAAAATAGGACCCGGTAGCCAGCGCCTAAGGTAGAAGTTCTCTAAAGTGGGCAACATAGGAATAAACAATTGTCTAAACTTGATTTCATACCTATGTTGCGGTCATGATAGTCACAGATGTGGATTGTGACCGTAAATATAAATAAATAAATAAATAAATAAATAAATAAATAAATAAATAAATAAATAAATAAAAAATAAATAAATAAATAAATTCTGAGAATTGAATATGTGCTAGACAAATGCTCAAGCTTAGAACTTTGAACAATTCACACTGTCCTAACATTAAATAAGATCTTATGCAGGAATGATCAGTGTTCGATGTTTCATCATTTTGTAACTGAGAATAATTACTCATCGGATTTGAGGCGAATTTCCTTCTTGAACACCGGGGCGTCTCGCCTTGAGCCTATGGCGTAGAAATCACGTTTAATACTAACTTTTTAAAGCGATGGAATTAGTTTTTCGGCCAACCGATTTGCATTTATTCGATCCGATTTTCGTTTACTTCTATGGATTAGTAATAGTTCACTCAGTAAATTTCTTTCTCGGCCATCCGATGACCTGTGCACTAGCTTCCTTGCTTGACCAGTATCCCCGTAGGAACCGCAAGAAGAGAAGCAGTGTTTGTTTACGTGGTAGGCCTGTTTTACTGGTAAAATAGGACCTGGTAACCAATACCTGGGGTGGAATTCCTTTAAAATGGGCAACATCGATATAAACGATTGGATGGACTTGACTTTATATCCATGCTGCGGTCACGATTCCTGCTACTATAAAAGCCCTTAAACTGGCCGCTGTTGAAGTGTATGTCGCATCCACACTAATGGCAGAAAGCAGAGTGGAATCGAGATAAGGAGCGATGAGATCTTCGGAATGATTTAACCCCCCCCCCCCCCCCTTTAACCCAGAATACCACAACCCCCTCCCTCATGAATGCTAATGGCTTAGCCTCTCGACTGCATTGCATTTGTGATGAGGCTCATTAACAATTTAACTCTTTACCCAACGAATCGGCCGCATCCGCCCGCGTAATATGCAAATTCAGCAGTTGAAAAAATATTACTTTTCAAAAAATTTCAACAAAAAACCATATCATGTGACCCCTCGTTGGAACGAGCTCGTCGAGCTCGTTCCAACGAGGGGTCACATGATATGGTTTTGTTGAAATTGTTTGAAAAATTTAAAAAAATGATATTTAAAATAATAAATTTTGATATCGTCTGCGTTGGGTAAAGGGTTAATCCTACAGCCCTATAGGGATGTAGGATCACATTATCGCTGATTCTCCTGTCCATTTGGGTGTTTATTGTGTTGCTAACACATGAACCACCATCTTTTGTTTTACACAAAAAAATATGCATCCCGCGTTTGGCGGTGTCAAAGACTAGCATCCCAAATAGCCATAGAGTCTATTGTTGTTCCACGTTGAAATTTCTTCGCCGTGTCACCATACTGCAGAAATATTAAACAGTATGAGAGTGACAGCATGCGAAGATGCTACAGGTCTAGATTTTTTCATCACTATTGGGATTAATGTTTGGGGGGGGGGGGGGCATTGAAAAGGGAAAATATTTGGGAACCATGAGTTCGTTGGCATAACAAGGCTTAACATGCAAACTGATGCCAAACCTGACAGATATCAGACTTCGCAGTGTTTAAGACGATAATCTTTGCCAAATGTTTCATTAAAGCAAAGTTTCTGTAAAGAAAAATTAAGATCGAGTGGACACAGCGACTATTTTCCTCTTTCTTTTCCTCTTCTTTCCGGAAGAGTATGGCTTCATAAGGGAGAAAAAAGATGGAAGGCAAAGAAATATCAAATGACAAAATCCATTTATCAATCTGGGCATTGGCGTAACGCCCATACAACGAGGTTAGGGCGTCTCCTAAGGGTCCCCAACAATTGCAAGTTTTTAGGGGCCCCCGACAATTCCAACTTTTTGGGAAAAATCATTATTAAGGGCGTTGTAGTTGAAACATTGAGGTTGGATGCTTCAATACCAGCTTTCATAAAGAACCGGGAAGGTATTCTCTGAAACCAATTGCGGGGGTGTGTACGTGGCATATGACAACATGAGACAGTAGTTGTAATGACGAAACGATTTTACTTTTAATTCATTTGCATATGTGGATGCATTTTGTGCAAGTTGTTACATCAAACCTTCGAAGCAGCATCCGAAACCAACCAATGCCAACATGACACCTTCTCTGTTAAGGTGCTGACCAACTAACGAAGGAACGAACACTGCAACGAACGAAAGGACGAATGGAAATCACCATCAGGAAAATTTTAGTTAATGAAGCACCGGGCTGCACTCTGTGCTTCAGTAAATAAATTTTTGACCTTTATTCTTGTAATTCGTGTTTGGAATCTGATATTATTGCGACCGCGGAAATATTGCCCACCCGTTGAAAGTGACCAGTCCACAACGGCCATACTGTAACCACTAACCATCAATAGAACTTCTTAAGCTAGTTCAGGCCGGATGGATATTATACCGAATAGAATGTTTGCACCCAGTCAATGTGCCAGAATATAACAATATCTTACCTCCTACAAGTATCTGGGAATTTCATTGGTTCAAAGGCTTCACATGCAGACTGCATATAAAACCATATACTGCCTGTCAACATCAATATACGCTGACACCTATGGGTAATCTCCCCTTTGTTCATTGATTATTCAAAATGGCGGCAGCCGATAAACGCTTCAAGTTGAAAAATTGAGTGTTGAAGGCCATATTTGGTCTGAAGTGCAGGTTAGGCAGCTTAAAAGGCTTCATATTCTATGGATGTGCGTCATGTTACCTTCGAAATGAAACTGTTTGCTATGTATGAATTTGCCTTGTTACAATTTATGGGAGAGTGCCTGTAGGCACTCTCCCATAAACTGTAACAAGGCAAAGACACGTGAACACATTGTGAGAATTCTCTCATTTAATTTTGATCGCTGTTGTTATTAGTTTTGTGCATCGATGCAGCAGTCGGTAAGATATATTCGTTACACAGTTTCTTGGTGTCCTAATATGGTATATATGGTGTCAGTAAATTCCATATTGGATTCGAGCTTCGCTCTCGTCCAATATGAAATTAACTGACACCATATATACCATATTAGGCCACCAAGAAACTGTGTTACTAATATTATAATGTACTGAATAATTACAGTATGTGGCCTTAGGACCCCCAATATTAATGTTACACCACTGAGGAACCAAATCATTCTCTTCAAAACAAACACATGACCCATAGTATTCCAAAATGGCACCGATCTACATCCGTGGATCATTGACTATTAAGATGAGTAAGAAAGGGAAATGGTTGTGTAGGGAATTGACAATGTGATAATTGGACAAAAGGGAATTGGCGAAAAAGGAAAACATCTCTCATATATGGGGTTTTATTTATTGATTTTCTCTACATCATCTGCCCATTATCAAGGTTAGCAGATATGGCTTCAAATTTGGTTGAAATGAAGCCGATCTTGGACGATATGAAACAAGCTAGATTTGTCCCCCTTGGTGTGTTACTTTGCACAATCAATTTGTTTACAACGAAATCGTTCACAGTGATTCGACGAACGTAATCAAGAAAAATGGCGTCACCGAGAATAGCGGAGTGATTTGAAGCCGAGTTTTTGTATGGTGAGAAATGAACGACGGCAACATGAATGAAGAGAAGAAAAAAAATATTCATATAGAAAGTTCAACGTCAACTGAGAGTCGTACATGTAAACGGGGATTCGTCAAAGTGGAAGAGGAGGAAACCTCTGACTTTCTGAACAGAATGAGAAACAATAACACCACCAGAAAACTGCATCAATTATCTGTGTTGGTTTAACTCTTAACCCGCTGAGTATTTTCTACAGTTTTTCATTAACTCTAGTCATGGCTGCTGTGAAGCAGCCATGACTAGATTTTATGAAAGATTCATCTAAATTTAATACAAGAAATCATTGGTGAAAAAGTTCCTTTTAATGTAAAGGGAGATAATTTGATTAAATTTGCCCATACAAAACTTCGTCAGTGACAAGAGAAATCCTGTTCTGGGCAGGAATATCCGCCAGCATTATGCAAGGAGTTAATGCATAAAGAGGCTGTTACTTGATCAGTTTACTTGGCCAAACATTAACCCTCTGTAACTTCGCATTAGCCTTCGACTTTCGGTCCCAGTTAATGCATCTTCGAAATATCGGCAGGGTTCGTAGCGTTGTTGACGAGGGAACGGCAAAGCAGTCGGTGAATTCCTTTGTAATCAGCCGCCTGGACTATTGCAATTCGTTGTTATATGTCTGTAAGAAATAACAAAACTGGATAACGTCCAACGGTGTGCAGCTAGGTTGGTATGCAGAGCACCTAGAAATTCTCACGTAACTCCAATTCTGCGCAAACTCCACTGGCTTCCTGTCGAGGAAAGAATCAAATTCAAAATTCTGTTACTCACATTCAAGTGTATTAATGGCCTTCCTCCATCTTATCTAACCTCGCTTGTCGAGGAATACAAACCAGCTAGAGCTCTCCGATATTCTTCCTTTAACAGCTTGGTTAGAAAGTCTTACAACTTGGTTACTGCAGGAGATCGCTCATTTTCGGCAGCTGCACCCTACCTCTGGAATCAATTACCGGAACAATTCAAAGTATCCCAAAGCGTAGAGACATTTAAGTCATCCCTTAAGTCATACATGTTCAAAAGTGTGTACAACATCGAATAACCTGTATTTGTGTTTGTATGCATTTCTTTATTTGTATATATAACATTGTTTGTGAAGCCCGTGAGCACCTTGTGCGGAGACTCGGCTATAAACTACATTATTATTATTATTATTACATCTTGGTCGATATGAAACTAACCAAGTAATAATCTCTAAGTGTAGCACGTGGTTATCACATGTATAAGATTGTATAATACAGTGTAAAACAGGTGCCCAAATACGGGAGAGTAGGGAGCTACTTCCTCCCACCACGCCCCACCTCAAAACCAGACATCCCCTGCCACAGCACACGCACACAAACAAAAATTGAAAGATTTATCAAACTATTTAAGTTGTGTCGGGGTTTTTGTGAGCAAAATAGTCTATCCCCACTGTTCGAAAACAAGAAAAAAATATTTATTTGACTCAGAATAAAAGAAATTACAGCTTTATTCTCCAATTTATTTATAAACTCCAAGTCTGGAGGGGATGCACGTCTGAAAATATTTTCCTCTGCTGGGTGTCGCTAGTTTCTGTGACACAGTTTATAGTAGAGCTGTAGGTTAACCGAAACCGAACCGAGGTATTTAGTTTTTTTTTAAAAACCGAAACCGAAACCGTCGACATCCCGTAATCTAAATGTTTAGTTTTTTTATTAAATACTCTCTTGCTGCAGAAATTCACAGAATGTAGCCATCCCAGAGTAGTGAGAGTACCCAGACACTGCCATTGGTAGTGTCTGGGTACTCTCACTACTCTGGGAAGGCTACATTCTGTGAATTTCCGACATTTCAGTTTAGTTGTTTTTGCAGCTTTCCTCAAGTTGCGTGTAGGTGTCAGACATCGAAAAATGGCCAAGCACAATAAAAGTTCTGTATATTTAGGTAATTAGTATATTGGCCTTCCTGATTCTTCATGTATTATAGCTTATTTCGGGCATTCCTTGAGTTTCACCCAATTCCACTGCCATTCAGTTATGACTCCGGACATAAGAAAGAGTTTTATTGAATTTTATTTGGCCTTACGAACAAACCGAAAACCGGACCGAACCGAGGTTTTACTCCATCTGAAAAAACAAAACCGAAACCGAACAAGAAATTTAAAAACCTACAGCTCTAGTTTATAGCCTTCCCCGCCAACGGAAATAGCTGTATACGCCACTTAATCAGAGGCGGTGGAACCGGGGGAGGGGGCACAGGGGACACAAAAATGTTACGCGGTTACAAAATGGGCGCATGCAAAAGTGTGAATATATATATTTACATATCCAAACAAAATTTGGTCAAAGAATCCCATCTTCGGACGCTTCGGTTCGTTTCGTCTACTTGAACCATCTTCAAACCCGAAGGCTAGCCTTCTGGTTGGAAGATGATTGGTGTAGAAGAAATGAACAAGACAGTGACCTCGTCGTGGCGTGCTCGTCTAAATGAGAGACTATAGTGTGTCGCGGTAATTTACTGATATACGACTGTAACTTTTCTCCCACTCGGCTGAATTACGGTAGCCTTGAAAATTTGTGCCCATCCACTTTTATCTACCACCATACGCCTCTGCACAGGACTATACACTTAGAACTTTTTCTGACCTAAATGGGTACGCATCGTGTATACTATACTACATTATAATCAACGAAACTTCAAGAACACATCAGAATGTCCATCATATCTTATAAAATGTTACCTTACCTGCAACGGCCACCTTTACTACACATGAGGGACCTTTAAATATTCTTGTATGTCAGGAAGTTGAATGCAATTCATAACACAGGTGAGTCAACTGATTAGCCCTTTACCCAACGAATCGCCCGCATCCGCCCGTGTAATATGCAAATTCAGCAGTTGAAAAATTATTATTTTTCAAAAAATTTAAACAAAACCATATCATGTGACCCCTCGTTGGAACGAGCTCGTTCCAACGAGGGGTCACATGATATGGTTTTGTTGAGACTTTTTGAAAACATTTAAAAAATGATATTTAAAATAATAAATTTTGATATCATCTGCGTTGGGAAAAGGGTTAATTGACGGAAATAGCTTTCTGATAGTGTAAATATGAGCATATCAGAACGTGAACAACATCCAAACAAAATACGCGACAATTGTTGAGAATGACACGATCAGTGGTTACAGAAACCCTAGGAAATCTGCCGTTTGATCACCTAACAAAAGGCCCACCTCTTATGATGCATTCTGAAGTAGCGTATAAAGGGGCGCGGTGGCTCAGTAGCTAGAGGTGCAGGCTGCAAGCCGAGAGGTTCTCGGTTCGAATCCCACCAGCGGCAACCGCGTTGTGTCCTTGGGCAAGAAACTTCACCCCCATTGCCCGCGTGGGGGCACGGTGGCTTTGTGTACTAAGGCGTACTGCACGTCGATGTTGCACTTGCCTTCAACCAATGCTAACCCTGCTTGTGTGGAGTTAGAATGTTGGGGAGCTGACAGTTGCTCGCCGTTGCTCGGTGGTTCTCTCCGGTTACTCCGGCTTCCTCCACCCGTAAAACTATCATGGTCATGATTAGCCATTGTGCAGAAATATGTGACCCTAAACACAAATAAATAAATAAATAAATAAATAAATAAATAAATAAATAAATAAATAATAAATAAATAAATAATAAATAAATAAATAAATAAATAAATAAAGAAGTTGCGTATGTATCATTCATCACATAACCACCACCAAATAGCTCAGTACGGAAAATATCGTTCGTCTAATGCGGGAATAACGTCAGAAGTCAACGCCGACGACATAATGTAGAGAGTGAGTTGCTTTCGCAAGTAGAATTGAATTAATCTTCTCTGAAATTCCATTAACTGTTTACCTAATTACCAAATACAAAGCAGACGACAAATAAAAAAATAAAATATTTTCTGAATAACTAAACATTTTCATTTTTCCTCGGACACATAGCTTATGGCCCCTCGTTGGATCCAGCTCGGCGAGCTCGTTCTAATGAGTTAGTCATAAGCTATATTTTATGGCAAAAGTTGAAAAAAAATAACATCTGTTTGCCGATTTTTGTGAATGACGCTTGCCAATTTAGTCGTCACATTAGGCAATTACACAGAACGACACACGTGTGTGAATGGTTTAATCGATATGTCACAGGCCTCGAGTTTTATCCTTCCGCGATGGCACAGGTACCATATCGATTAACCCATTCACACGCGCGTGTCATTCTGTGTTTATTACACACCTTCACGTCTATAAAAACAATTATTATTAGGACACTTGGCATTTCATTTGACAACTATCAAGAAAAACAACACATTTTATCGCCAACCAAATTTGCGAGCGGACCCCGTGTTACTATTTCGTCCCTGAGTTCTAATGTGTTCTATGTGCCTACTGGCACATAGAACACATTGGAACACAGGGGACGATTTTCAGAGATTCAAATTGTAAATGCGTTGCACGATTTGTAGAAAATTCCAGTGAAATTTCGCGTCTATTTAAAAATAGTCCGTCAACGATTTCCGTTCCGCACATATTTGCGGAACAGATTTTCATTTTCCGCATCGTTTAGTGTTGCTGTAGGTGGGGATTATATAGAACAGGCATGTAATAAACGGTTTACTTACACATTATGTGATAAAAAGAATCAAATTCATCGCGATTTGAAATAAACTTTCTGAACCTCGCTCAATAAAGATGATCTGAGTCAAGGTAAACCACGGTTCAGATCACTTCTAGTGAACTCGGTACATAAATTTCATATTAAATCTCGACTCAATGGTGATTCTCTTTATTTATCTTACAGTCAACATGTATTTTGTCTGTATTAACTCCGCAACTGTTGTGTATCCGACCCCCTGGTACAGATGTTTGTATCAGGGGGTCGGATACAAGCACCTTCCTTTCGCTTGAGTTCCATTTTTTTTTCTTTTTGTTCATCCGTACGAATAAATAGTTCGTTATATATTCGTCTACATTCTTGACTTATCCTCAATATATTGTAAGATAAAATCATTATTACCATTATGTGGATGTACAAAATATGTATCCGAGTCTCGCTCCGAGTTGAAAGGGTAAATCACGACTCGTCTTCGACTCGTCGTGATCTGCCGTTAGAACCCGGAGCTCGACTCGGATACATATTTTGTAATAATCTCTATATACCAATGATATCACATAGGGAGCGAGGTGCCTCGTTGGTTAGAGTATTGAATTTGAGATCGAAAGATCGACGGTTCGATCCTGACACGCGCGATCTGTGTTGTATCCTTGGGCAAGACGCTTCTTCAATCGATAGTCTGTGTGGGAGCAAGGTGGTTCTTTGTACTTGGACGTATGGGGCACGAAGACGGTATACTTTCCTTCAGCCGATGTTAACTCTGTTCCTGGGGGCGCGGTGGCGTCTCGGTAACCATTTCTCGTCAGATCACCGAAGTTAAGCAACGTCGAGCCCGGTTAGTCCTTGGATGGATAACCGTCTGAGCCATCGATTCGGACTCCAGCGTTGTGTCCTTGGGCAAGGCACTTAACGCCGATTGTCCACATGGGAGCACGATGACGACGTGTACCAAGTCGTACTGCACGTCGATAGTGTGCATGTTTTCAACCAATCTAACCCTGCCTGTGCTGCAGTTCTAAGTTTCGATGTTGGGGAGCTGGCAGCTGCTCGTCGTTGCTCGGTGGTTCTCTCCGGCTTCCTCTACGAGTAAATCTGTCGCCGACACGATATGACCTTGGCTGTTAAAGTATCGTGAAACCTTAATAAATAAATAAATAACTCTGTTCCTGCTTTGTTAGTAAGTTGGAGAGTCCTACAGTTATCCATTGTTGCTCGGTACTTCTCTCTGTGTACTCCCCCACCCACAGAGCTGTCCGGCACGGTATATCTAGTTGCTGGAAGTGGCATTAAACCCCAATAAACAAACAAATAAACACACAAATGATTTCACAACATGGCCACCCAAAAATTACCATGAAAACGAAAGAGAAATTCTTTCTACGCAGTTATTATAACCTTACTTAACCCTTTACCCAACGTAGACGATATCAAAATATATCATTTTAAATATCACTTTTTAGAATTTTTCAAAAAATTTCAACAAAACCCTATCATGTGAACCCTCATTAGAACGAGCCCGACGAGCTCGTTCCAAAGAGGGGGGGGGGGGGTCACATGATATGAATGTGTTGAAATGTTTTGAAAACTAGTATTTTTTCAGCTGCTGAATATGCATATTACGCGAGTGAATGTGGCCGATTCATTTGGGTAAAGGGTTAAATATATCTCCCTCGTCCCAGTAAACAGGTGGGGAGGTCGGTCGGTTAGAAACCGCAAAAGCTGGAAGTTTCCGTCTTCATGAACCTATGAAAAATGTCCTGTTTAAAATCGTATTTGTTTCTTGTCGTTGGTTTGGACAGCATTGAGTATCCAGAATCAGGGGCACCGGAAGCATTTCAGGGCAGGGGGGTTAGACCCCGGAAAAGGGCATTTACTTGCACTAGCAGCCCCACCTTGAAATGCCGAAGCATGCATGTGCCGAAGGCCAGAAATGTGAGAGTTTGAGAGGAGGTTCCTCTCCCATCGAGGTTGGGGGGGGGGGGACATCCTCGCAAACTCTCTCAACTCCCCCAACTCCCCCATTGAATCTTGAAAGCTCCCAGAACAGATTTGGGTGTATTTTAGCTTTACTTCGAGAATAATCATTGAAAAAAAATTGAGTGACGAAGATGGGAAGGGCATTGTCTGCCCCCTCTCGCCCCATGGTCCGAAGGCAGGAAGGTTAGCTGCCCCCGTGGTTCCGGCGTCCCTGTTCAGAATCATGTTGCCTGAAGAAAATCCTGACAGGGTGGAGTTGCTATGGAGTGAAGACTATCGGCATGGTGCACAGTTTGGTGGTGCTTCGGCACAATGACGCGTGCTTTTAGTCAGTGCACGGTTAACGTCTTCTTGAGTTGCTATGCTTTTGTATGTAGTCATTGATGTTTAACTTATAAATACACCGCCGAGCTGTCGTGTTAGTTATTGATTTTACACGTGGCGCGTGATGTAATTTAATTTAACCCTTTAGCCAAAACAAATAGAGTACGAAGCTTGCAGGATTTTTTCTTGTATGACTAAAAAATATTTTTATTTGACAATCATAGCTCATGGCCCAAATTAGGGATCAAAAGCTATGTTTTCAGTGGCGCATCCAGAGGGCGCCATGCATAGTTTTAATCGAGAGTTGAGGTGAGTAAGAGAGGGTATTTCACTCTCGTTGGTGGGATTCTGGGATCTCACCGGGGAGGGGAAATTTTGGACAACGGAAGGTCGGTGTGCCCCTTCGATGTTTTCTTTGCACTTTTGTAGAGACTCATTCAAATTTTGCAAAGGCGAAGCCAGTTTAATAAAGTTCGCGGTAGCCCCGCACAGTAACCATAACTAGCTGCATGCATGAGCTTCGCCCTCGGTTTCGGATTGGAGTGGCGATTTTGGTCTTGAGGGGGTGTGGCTGTTACGTTATTTCAATGACTAAATAACTAAAACGGTCATTATCACACCCGCTGATTCGTCTTTGTCGAGAGACGTAAGTTTAGTTTTCAAACAGAAAGAAATTTTTTCACCGAACTAACATGCTTATTTATTTATTTATTTATTTATTTATTTATTTATTTATTTATTTATTTATTTATTTATTTATTCATTTATTTATTTATTGGGGTTTAATGACACTTTCGACAACCCGGGTCACCTTGTCGAACAGAACCACCGAGCAACGGCGAGCAACAGTCAGACTCCGCGACGTACTAACTCCACACAAGCAGGGTTATCATTGGTTGAAGACAAGTGCACCATCGACGAGCAGTACGCCTTAGTACACAACGCCACCGTGCCCCCACGTGGGCAATTGGAACTAACATCCTTACGGTTTTACTAACAAATATATTAACTAAAGACGTGCCACATACTCACTGTGTGGAATGGGGTATGGTCTCATTAACCCAACACGAACGGCAGTCGACAATTGCAAATAT
This sequence comes from Pictodentalium vernedei, assembly GCA_031216915.1. Lineage (NCBI taxonomy): Eukaryota > Metazoa > Mollusca > Scaphopoda > Dentaliida > Dentaliidae > Pictodentalium > Pictodentalium vernedei. Next base: position 811,700,164 of record CM062296.1, read on the forward strand.
AATTCGTTAACAACTACTTTTTTTTTTTAAATTTTGGCGTCAAAAACATAGCTTATGACCCCTCATTCGAACGAGCTCATAGAGCTCGTTCGAATGAGGGACCATAAGCTATGTTTTTCAAAAAAAAATGGAAAACTTTATGAAAATTGAATGGTAATTTTTGTGAATTGCGCTGGTCGTTTTATCCCAGTTACGTTGGGTAAAGGGTTAGCACGACCGATAATATTTCGCATTCAAATTGCCTCACCTATTTACAAATGCTCATAATGTATGCATTTTTTGAAAGCTCTTTGTGCAGTCTTTCCTGTAGAAAACAGCACACAATAAGAATCTTATTTCATCATTGAAATACATGCACTCATCTGAATACCACAGTTGATTGCTCGAAAAAATGGACAAAATAGACAAAATGTTCTCATTTTGGGGCGTAACATTTCCAATTTTCGTGCGCCAGTTGCTATAAAACTATGCTATAAGAATTCTTCATTCCCCAAATGAAGATTTTACAAGAGAAGATCAACATTTTGACGAATGAAACACAGATGGGGTTCTTATTCATTTTTTTTTTTCAAAATGACTTTTGAAGGGAATTTTTTTTTAAAAATTGGCCTATTTTCACCTGCAAAATGTCAGCTCCCAGACAGGTCTGGGTTAGTATGGGTTAGTTATTCAACACTCTTGTGTGTCTTTGATACCCAAACGTACTTTCCTGACTGTACACAGTTTTAATCAAGACTAACAGCAGATTACTTTAGACATTATTTTAATGAGCATTATTAACTAAATCCACATCATGACAAAATAAAATTGTGGCCCTAAATGGTCATTTGGCTGAGGATATCCAATGGATCCTTTAATAGGAACCGAGTCCTATTATTTCACACTTCGTGCATCAAACTCTAAGCAGTTGTCCACCTTCGTTTAACTCAACAAATTCTATCGAGTCAAACGAAGGAAGACAACTGCTCGGAGTTTATTCGTTTACGACAAGTGGACGGACGTTGGTTGATTGACTGTCCAACCTAACCTGTTATCACGTGTATTGTGCCTTTGGGAAAGTCACATTCTCCACACGGCCCCGCAGTCTGCATGAACGAGTAACACTTCAAGTGTAGGACTGCCGTCAACCATTGAAACCCGCGTTCCAGATCTTTCCTTATCCGCCCACTTGCTCCGAGTCCAAGGAAGAAAGTTTCACAGTTAAGCTGCAGTCCCATATAGGCTAGTCCCGGATCTATAGCCCAGGATTATCCCGGATTGTCGTAACTGTGGTCCGGGATGATCCGGCGATACTTTTCCGCCCCGGATGCGTATTGTTGCCCACAATGCGTTATAAAAACCTAACAAGCCGGTGTCGATACGGACCACCCCGGACAGTCCAGGACCATCCAGGAGGAGTCACGGATCGACTCGGCAGAGTTAGGGATGAACAGGGATCACTACGGACAGGACCCGGATCATCCCGGATCATCTCGAATCATCCTGGACTCCCCCGTGTTGGCAACGGGGTTGTCCTGGACGGTCCGTAACTTGAACGGGATGATCCGGCGTGATCCTGCATGTCATTTATTCTCCCGGACTACCTCGTTTCGATACGGTTCACGCCGGCTCATCCCGTTCAAGTTACGGATCGTCCAGGACGACCCCGTTGCCAACACGGCGGAGTCCAGGATTATTCAGGATGGTCAAGGACCACCCCGGATTAAATCTTCGTCCCGGATCGTCCCGGAGGTTTTTGACAGTCAAAAATATCCAGGACGACATGCCGGATACCCAAGGACCACCCCGGATGGCCAAGGACGACCCCGGACTATCCAGGACCACTACGGCGTCGTCAAGGATCAGGCCCCGGATCATCCCGGACTGGTCCGGGGTGATCCGGGGCCTATATGGGTCTGTACCTATATACTGACTTCCATTCACCGATTCTCTCGAAACTCCGCTTTCTTTTATTTATAAAACTGCCCCCGCGCGACATGTCCTTAGCTGGCGGAATTATCGTTTAACTCCGCTAGTTATACAGAGACACATATAAGACTAAACTCCAAGCAATTCGTCCCCTGGGCTCCAATGTGTTACTACTGCCTACTGGCACATAGAACACATTGGAACTCGGGAGACTAGTTGTCTCCTTTCGTAAAACTTGATAGACCACTTGTTGAACTGCAATATTCCTGTAGATTATGCACTGCGTGCAATTGGTTCTTGAAATTATTCTGAGCATGTTCGAAATTACGCTGATTTAATCACTTTAGAAAGAATTTTCGAAATATTAGCGAATTTGTATCATCGATGCGCATGTGGAATAGTATAAAAATACAGAAGCTGGCTTTTTACAACTTTTCCCAATCAGTTTGAACGTTTCACTATCCTAAACCAATTTTCTGTTCATTATGTCAGTGTGCGTACCGTGACATATAATACAGACAATGCCCCTCCCATTAATATAAAAGTCCTGGAGGTGAGATTTGCTATTTTTTCCTGCGAAGAATAAAAACTGTAAAACTCATCCGCTAAACAAAGAACCGAAGTAGACACTTACTTAGTATTGGTAGGTGTGATACTGATAGATATTCTTAATGACGGATTATCCGTGAAGTGATTGTTTTTGATTAGCTTGCTATAAAAAGTCAACTTTCCCTTTGTTACTTTTAATAAACGAAAACAACCGACAGCTCCAAGAGCTTTCTGTTGTTTTCGATAATGAAGGTAAATGCTTTTCCTCGTTATTTGCACCCAAACAGTGCTGCATCCCTGTCTTATGGAATCGCTGCATTAAATATTTGAATTAGAGTTACCCTCCTTGAAATGTTGAACTCGGAAATGATGTAATCTCTAAAGATAACAGCCTTGGAAAATATACTGTTTCAATAAACATTTGAAACATTCTAATGACATCTTGCATTATTGTTGAATATTCCAGATAAATAAAGATGGTGATTTCATGACTTTTGGACCCAAAAAATACAATTGACTTTTGGTGCGATTTTGTTGGTAATTCCCTGAAAAATATGTACACAAAACCGGTACTTCCCTTCCGGTCAGTTTTCTGTCTTATTTGTTGCATGACCCCCTGTTTTCGGGTCAGAAAAAGTTGTCTGAAGGGCTCTACTTGACAAAGATATTTGAATGACAAAATTAAAGTGATGCGATCCTAATTTTTTTGCCTTGTTTGTTATAATGGTCGCTTATGGGAAAATATTTACTGCTGTGATACCTTATATAGTATTGAAAATCGACTTTCTATAAAGTTATCTCCCTTGAAATTATAATACGAGCAAGAATGGTCCAATTAAGAAGCAAGTAATTGTTGAGAAAACACACATGACATCATAAAATGAAGAAGAGTTTCCTTTTGTTGCTTTTAATAACGAAAACTGTTGTTTTCGTTATTAAAAGTAACAAAGGAAATTTGGCTTTTTATGACATGCTAAACAGAAGCAACGAGTACACAAATACTCAGTTATTAAGAATATCTATCAGTATCACACCTACCAACACTAAGTGTCCACATTGTCTTTTTGTTTAGAGATTGTATTTTAACAGTTATTTATTTGTTGGGGTTTAACGACACTTTTGACAGCCAGGGTCACCTCGTGTCGGACAGTTTTACGGGTGGAGGAAACCGGAGTACCCGGAAAGAATCACCGAGCAACGGCGAGCAACTGTCAGGCTCCCCAACATACTAACTCCCGTGACACAAGCAGGGTTCGCATTGGTTGAAGACAAGTGCAGTACGCCATAGTACATAACGCCACCGTGCTCCCACGTTGGCAGTGGGGGCGAGGTGTCTTGACCAAGGACACCACGCGGTTGCCGCAGGTGGGATTTGAACCGAGGACCTCTCGGATTGCAGCCTGCACCTTTGCCTACTGAGCCATGCACCGCGCCCCCGTATTTTAACAGTAATATTTATTTTTCACAGGAAACAAATTAGTAAATCTCACTTTCAAGACTGTTATGTTAATGGAAAGGGCGGTGTCTGTATTAGATGTCACGATGTGCATACTGTTGACATAATGAACAGAAAAAAGATACAGATCACCAAAAGATGCTGAAAATGCCGTTTCTTATCGTGAAATGGGTCTCTACAGAAAATAATAGTCAAACGTTCAAACTAATTGGGAAAAATATTATTATATTATTTATTTATTGGGGTTTAAGGTCACATACTTATGCACAATGGCTAATCGTGACCTTGACAGTTTTACGGGTGGGGGAAGCCGGAGTACCCGGATAGAACCACCGAGCAACGACGAGCAACTGTCAACTCCTCAACATTCTAACTTTGTTCAAGCTCCGCTCAAGGAGGGTTACAGCGGTTGAAGACATGTGCACCATCGACGTGCAGTACGCCTTAGTACACAGCGTCATCGTGCCCCCATGTAGGCAACGGGATAAAGTGCCTTGCCCAAGGACACAACGTGGGTCGTCCCGGACGGGGAACGAACTCGGGACCTCTAGCATAGAAGTCCAACAGTCTAACACTGAGCCACCGCGCTCCCGAAAAATATTATTAAAAAACAAGCTTCTGTATTCTTATACTACGACATAGGTAAATGCCTTAAGTGTGTGAAATAATGCGCACATCGATAATACAAAGTCACTGAGATTTAGAAATTCAGTTTTTATATGAAATTCTCATTCCATTAGTGTTAAATTTACTGACAGCTTTAGGAAATTAAGGGAAGCTAACTTTCCTGTAAATCTGTTCCAATTATGGAAATTGTCATCCAGGGATCAATTTTTTTGATGTGGTCGGTGACCTTCAAATGCACCATCCGTTCTACAGTTCAGAACAGCTCTTGTGTCGATATAAAACACAAACACGGGACTTTACGAAGATGACTTATTGTGTGTGTGTGGATGGGGGGGGGGGAGCGTAAACTGATTTGCACCGACTGACGTTAATGGCGGAAGGCATATAGGGAGAAATTAGGGTTGCAGGGGCGCAAATTTAAACGGCACCCCTGTTTTTCTCATCTGAGACATAGTTTAACCCTTTGCCCAACGCAGACGATATCAAAATTTATTATTTCAAATATTATCTTTCCAGATTTTTCCAAAAATTTCAGCAAAACCATATCATCTGATCCCTCATTGTAACGAGCTCGACGAGCTCGTTCCAATGAGAGGTCACATGATGTGTTTTTTCTGGAAGATTTTGAAAAAAAAAATTCAACTTATGACCGTGACAAGTTTACGGGTGGAGGAAGCCGGAGTACCCGGAGAGAACCTCCGAGCAACGACGAGCAGCTGCCAGCTCCCCAACATCGCAACTCCGCACTGCAGCACAGGCAGGGTTAGATTGGTTGAAGACATGCGTACCATCGACGTGCAGTACGCCTTAGTACACGGCGTCATCGTGCCCCCATGTGGGCAATGGAGATGAAGTGTCTTGCCCAAGGACACAACGCGGTTGCCGCAGGTGGGATTCGAACCGAGGACCTCTCGGCTTGCAGCCTGCACCTCTACCTACTGAGCCACCGCGCTCCCGGTGCGGCCGATTCGATAGGTAAAGGGTTAAATGTTCGCATCATCTCAAGATCCCTTCCCATCGGCATTGGATAACTTGAATTGCGAGACTCTAAGTGAAGAAGCAGTTTGAACTTATTCTGGCTAGAATGCGGGGCATTAAGAGGGAGTAAGTACAGCAGACTAAAGAGCAGGGAGTTGTGCACGTTTCCGACTCAATTTGTTCTCTGTTTAACTGTTGTGCATAAATGTATAGAAGCAAATGGAACGATCATGCGCCTTTTTAACACAACATGCTCTCTGACTTCCGATTTTCTAGCCAGCTGGCCGGCCAGCCGGCCGACCGACCGATCCGATTCGATCGATCGATTGATTGATGTTATTTCGTTGCTTCTTCGTGTTTGGTGTATTGTTTAATCATCAGTGATTGATTGGATCCTGACTGGTACAAATGTATGACGCAGAAAGCCAATTATCTGGTGGGTCCAACTGGAAACAACAAAAGCATTCCAATGCGATAGGGAGGGGTTAAAGAGTCGTCCAACAAAACTTTAAACATTTTTTTGAAAATTTCAACAACGCCCTAAATAGTGGTGAAGAGCGAAATATTATATACCACAAATAATGACAAAAGTATACAAAATTAGAATTTATCCACTTTTTCAAAAAAAAAACCCATTATTTTTTTGCTTTTGATTACAAAGAAATCGCCAGCCTCTTAACCCTTTACCCAACGTAACGGTCAAAACCGGCCAGCGCTATGCACAAAAATCGCCAATTAATTTTCATTATTTTTTCATTTTTTGTCTCAAAAAATGAAAAAATAATGAAATATAATGTATTACCGATCTATTCCTTGTTATTCTTGTCGGTTACATAACCCTTTACCTAACATGAAAAGCAGACGACACTTGCAAACAAAATTCATGAGTAACTAATTTTTTTTTATTTTTGTCTCAAAAACATAGGTTATGACCCCAATGAATTTTAAGGTATTTCATTTACTAAATCTGGTCTCTTATTAAGCCATAGCGGACTTTCAGACAATGCTTTCTACCATATGGTAACAGTTTCATGGCAAATATTAGTTCTACATGATCTATGTTTCATTCCCCAAACATTGATACATAATTTATTGGGGTTATTCCTTTCTGACTTTTTTTGGACTTTGGAGACACCGAGGAGCGACGAGCAACTGTCAGACTCCCCGACGTATTAACTCCACTCAGATAGAGTTAGCATTGGTTGAAGACAAGTGCGCCACCGGCGTTAGGGCCCTGCGAAGCTTCGAGATTCGATTCGGATTCGAATCTTTCACAGGATTCGATTCGATTCGAATCCATTATAACGGATTCGACTTTTCGAATCCTCCCAACTAGTTTGAGCATACTCATCGAGAGGAAACTGTAACGTCATTGTTCCAGTGTTTTTCACCCACGAAGTTGGCAAATCACCATTATAGCGCATGTATAAATGGCAGAGTACATGTATATGGAATTAGAAAGACACTGGGTTTTCTCTCGCTCATATGCACCCATAGGCCTGAGTACCGCCCGATCATACGGAAATAGCCGGTGTCAAGACTAGTGAAGAGCAGTAAGATCAATAGAGTTACTCCCCATCAACAGGCGGAGGAGAGGTGTTTACCGGCACTATACAGTTGTGCTGATGTCGGATGAAACTGCAACGGACTATGCTGCATGTTGGTGCTGTGTTTGAACCTGACGTTATAAACTATGTGTCACATTACTGACGTCCCCCCTTAAATCTTGGCGCGACAGGCTACTAAAGTCGACAGACGGCAAACCGCGGAAAGGTACTGCAGTAGTCATTTTAGCCAACCGTGTGAGTGCATTTCCAAGTGCTTTTAACCCTTTACCCAACGCAGACGATATCAAAATTTAGTATTTTAAACATCATTTTTTTCAAATTTTTCAAACAAATTCAAAAAAACCATATCATGTGGCCCCTCGTTGGAACGAGCTCGACGAGCTCGTTCCAGCGAGGGGTCACATGATATGGTTTTGTTGAAATTGTTCGAAAAATAATATTTTTTCAACTGCTGAAGTTGCATATTACGCGGCGGGGTGGATGCGGCCGATTCGCTGGGTAAAGGGTTGAACAAACATACGTATTCCTATGTTTCATGCACCGTTTATGTCCTGTCCATGAACAACGATATCGTGCCTTGAAAGTATAAAGGTGCCATTTAAATATATACAGGAAATCATTTAAAAAACTGTCAATGAGATCATTAGAACATCTTTTAAAATAATAATGGTTTAGTCTAACAACCTATACTTTTTGTAAAATTCCTGATGAATATTAGGCGCTAAGAATTCTGTTTCTCAGATTATTCCGCGCCAAAGGAGTTAAACCTTACAATTAAGAATTTTATATATCTGTTTATCTTGGACTCCTCCCCTTTCCTTATGACAGAGCAAAACGACGAAATACTTTGATGCTTCCGATGCCCGTTCCTTTCTTCGCTGATTAACGTGGTTTGGATATACAACGCAGAGAACTTCACGTAGAGCTTCTTGACGGGTTATTTGCCGCAGAAACGGATTCGATTCGTATTCAATTCGGATTCGAATCTTTTGCAAGATTCGATTTGAGCCAAAAGTACATCCTCAACTTTTATCGTCATAGACATTGACTCTTGGGAAAGTTATCTCCCCTTGTAAATACTGGAGTCTAGCTGTAATCCAATTAACATTGAGGGAGCGCGGTGGCTCAGTAAGTAAAGGTGCAGGCTGCAAACAGAGAGGTCCTCGGTTCGAATCCCACCTGCGGCAACCACGTTGTGTCCTTGGGCAAGACACTTCACCCCCATTGCCCACGTGGGGGCACGGTGACGCTGTGCACTAAGGCATACTGCACGTCGATGGTGCACCTGTCTTCAACCAATGCTAACTCTGCTTGTGTGGAGTTAGTATGTTGGGGAGCTGACAGTTGCTCGCCGTTGCTCGGTGGTTCTCTCCGGGTTCTCCGGCTTCCTCCACCTGTTAAACTGTCGTGGTCATGATTAGCCATTGTGCAGAAATATATGACCTTAAAACACTAATAAGTAATAATAAATATAATTAACATTGAACCTCTGAAAGGTGTGAATGAAATCTTGATCGCCAGGGAATAATTGTCGGAAGCGGAGAAATCAGCTAAGAATGAACCGGCCAGCGCTATACACGAAAATCGGCATTCAATTTTTTTATATTTTTATTTATTGCTTCATAGGTTATGACCCCCTCATTATTTCCCTGGCGCTCAAGATGAGGGGTCATAACCTAGGTTTTTGGAAGCCAAAAAAAAATGAATTTTTAGTTATACGAAGAATTTTTTTTTACTGGTCGACCAGAAATTAATTAAGACGCTAAGGGGTTATCGCACCTTTTCATTTGTACTCACGCGGAAACCTATCTGATATTGTGGACTGCGGCTTTAACTGTTTTTACTACAATAAAATTTTTCTTGGTTTTAACATCAAATGGAAAAAAATGGGCAAATGTCAGCTTGTATATTTTATATGGTTAGATAGGACAATATCTATATTATATGCCGGTAATCGCACATCATTGCTAATATGAAGCAAAAAAATATATACTAACCGCTAAAAGTTGACGAAAATGCAATTTTCTATCATTTCACGTGGAATTATACAGGAAATAACAGCAGCATTTTTAAATCAACGTGGGAAAAAAACTGGTCGAATGAAATCGTTCGATAATATCACCAACTGAGAGCATATATATATATTGTTCTTAAAGGATTGATGAGCACAGCGAATATAACTTTCATAGGTTTTATATAATTTTGAGAAATATAAAAATTCCCCATTCAGTTAGTGTTAATTTTTGCCAGCTGATTCTTAGCAATCAGGAGAGATAACCTTTTCTTAAGTCGATGTGGATGACGAGAAAAGTTGACCATGAAGGATTCACAGGACCCTAATCGGTGTGCCGTAAGCCTTATACATAGCGCCACAGTGTCCCCGCGTGGGCAAGCGAGATTAAGTGCCTTGCCCAAGGATACAACGCAATTCCCCTGGCGGGGATCGAACCGTGGGGATTTCGGTTTCAAGTCCAATGACGTAACCACTGAGTCACCGCGCACCCGCCAAGATGATTTAGTTGGAATATTGGACATTGGGGATGATAATTCAAAACTCAGACTGTCTGGCTGCATTCCATTCTTGGAAATTTAGTTCGTCCCTTGAGTTCCAATGTGTTCTATGTGCCAGTAGGCACATAGCACACATTGAAACTCGGGGGACGAGTTGTGTATAATTAACTTGCAGTCACTCTGTGAGAACGCCAGGAAGTGGAGCAGTGCTTGGTTACTGTGGTAGACAAGTGCTGCTTTACTGGAAAAACATGACGCTGAAGCAACGCTGGAAATCATCTAAAGTGGGCTACAAATGCATAAACGATAGGCTAAACTTGACTTCATATCTATGTTGCGATCATTATGCATCCAAAGATGCCGAAAGTGACCTTAAACACCAATAAATAAATAAATTAACTAGCAGTCGAGACGCAGGTGCTTCCCATCTCATTTAATAAACATGCACCATACGCAAGGTTGGTCATACTGGGCACCAACATTTGAGAGCCACACACCTCCATGTGTGTGACTAAATGTGTGGGTGTGATATCAGTCAATAGGCTGGGTGGCTACTCTTCAGGTTTAGCCAATTCTTCATACAAACATTGGGGGATGTTTATGGAGGATAACCACGTTGTTATATCTCCAGAATTGTCATAAATGCCCCCCCCCCCCCCGAAACATATCCTAAAAGTAAACATTCAATGGATGACATATCGACCTACAGTACAGTCGCCGTGGACTGGTCACTTTCCACGAGTGGGCAATATTTCCATGCACGCAATAATATTAGATTGGAAACATTAATTATAAGAATAATCATCAAAAATTTAATTAATGAAGCACCGGGTACAATCTGATGCTTCATTATTTAAAATATTGCAGCTGATGATGATTTTTATAACCTTGTGAACAAATGTTTTCTATTGCCATAATGACATCTTGAAAAAAACAAGTCAAAGTTTTAACTTTTTATCAAATGGTTGCCATGGCAACAGATCAGTGTTAAATCGTTTCTAACAAAACCACAAATTATGAAAATATGATAGCTTGATATGCCTAAAATTTTGTAAACATGAGATCAGTATTTTTTTAAACCGAGTAAAACAAAATTTTGAAAATATGTAAATAAAACGTAAATTTAACATTTTTTAATGTTAAATTCATAGAAGACTACACAAGTTTACGTGTTATCATGGTTTTTCTGACAGCTTGTATCAGTAGAATCACAAAAAAAAACAGCCAGAGCTTGTCCACCCAAATGAGACTTGTCACTCTACGATCTCCTGAACTAGTACAATCGCAGTATACTTGTCGGTCTTATGTAGTCGCTACGACATTAGTACCAGGGTTTCCCGGTTCATTCAGCGCTCTTTATATCTGGGACGATTTTGACACAGTTAACGGTGTCTCACATTCATGAAGAAGATTGAATTGAGCTGATGAAAAATGGACCTCTGCAAAAATCTGAAACGAATATTTGTAATTCTCCTTTATTTGGTTTTGCTTTATTTTCATTTCCGTGCATTGTTTTTAAACTATACAAGAAACGCAATTAAGAATTGAATGCAATTTTTATAATCTTTATTGGAGTATGAACGCGTGGGAATGGGTACAAATTGTATGAATCCCTTCGTACCCATTCCCACACGTTCATACTCCAATAAAGATTATAAAAATTGCATTCAATTATTATAATTACATTCCGTAACTGTTTAAACTACTTTTTACCAAACAACAAAGCAGAAAGACGAAATAAAACCCTCACACAAAAGACAAAGCGGACAACTCTGATTTTTAATTTTCACAACTTTAGAAATGGAAACGAGTATTTTAGTAACGGCTTTATGCCACAGTTGGGAAATGTCACCAAAGAAACAGCAGCGGAGTTGATCACTGCAAGAGGCGCAAAAAGTTAAAAACCCGCCCAAACACCGCCCGAATTACATTCTGTCAACTGAGCTCTACCGTAAATGCGGGTCAAAGTTCGACCAAACGTATTCTGGAACATGAATTACATTTGGTCATGACGTTTTCATCCAGCTGACCAATGGGAATTGAGTATTTGGACCCAAAACGTATAACTACATTAACAATGTAATTATTCTGTAATACATATATACTGAGTCAAAAAAGAAAGTATAATAGAAACAAATTTGACAAAATAGCATAAAGGATGAAATATAATAGTTCTAATGTGGACAATGTGGACAGGAAGTCGTGCAAAGAGTTTAATGACATGTTATTGTTGTCCACTCAAGTGTATACAATTTTGCTACTTTATTTCAAAATAGCACGTACTACCCGAGAATGTCAGATTGAATGGGTGACCGACGATTTTCTTTGTGTTATGTTGTGCTAGAGAGCCTGGGGTATTGAGAAAACACGCTAGTTTTTGTCTTCCGACATTTTAAAAAATGTCACGGTTAACCGAAAATCAGAGGTTGCGTGCCATTGGTATGCATGACGCTGGGATACCTCCAGATGAGCTCGCTGCTGAGTTCGGAGTCACTGTGGCCACTATTTACCGTCTCATTTGAAGGTATAGAACCACTGGATCTACTGCCGGCCGACCGCGTTCAGGTGGACCAAAAGTTACGACCCCTGCACAAGACCGACACATCAGGACGTCTCACTTGCGGTGCGGGATCGCTTCCTTCCGGCGACGAGGACAGCAGCAATTACTCCTGGTAGAACTAACAATAGAATCAGTGCACAAACTGTTCGCAACAGACTCGCTGAACACGGCATCCGAAGTAGGCGTCCATACCACGGACCATTCCTTACCCAACGTCATCGTACCGTCAGAATGGAATGGGTACGTCAGCGTGTTCGCTGGACTGAGCAGCGTTGGAGCACAGTTCTTTTTGGTGATGAATCACGATATTGTCTACGGCGCGCTGATGGTAGGGCAAGAGAGTATCGCTGACGAGGAGAACGGTTTTCTGATGCTTGCGTGTGGAAACGCGACCGTTTCGGCGGGGGTAGTGCAATGGTTTGGTCAGGAATTTCCTTGCACCATCGAACGCAGTTGATCTTCATCGATGGTAATCTGAATGGACAGCGATATAGGGACGAAATTCTTAACGTTGTTGTTGTTCCGTTGTTCAACGCTAACGTCGGATTGCAGTTATTCCATCAAGACAAGGCCCGATGTTTCATGGCGCTTTTCTGTTGTGACTTTCTTGAGGAGCAAAGCATCGAACTTCTTCCCTGGCCCCCACTTTCGCCAGATTTGTCGCCAATCGAGAATCTTCGGGATCAATTGGACCGTCGGGTACGACTTCACGATCTTCAGACGTTTGGCGATTTACGTAATAGTCTAAGGCAGGAGTGGAACGCAATACCACAGGGTGACATCCAGAAACTTATCAGGTCCATGCGCCGTCGATATCTTGCCATCGAAGAAGCAAACGGTGGACACACACGCTACTGACTGCATGTGTGAACTTTTCAAACTGCGTCGTCCTGACATGATGCTGGCAACAGTAAGAACATGAAATTATGCAAATTCATACAGCTAGACTCGAAATATGAATTTACAATAATTTGTTTGGGATTAAAGTCGATAATACTAAAAAAAATTGCACCTCAAAGTTTATTATACTTTCTTTTTTTACTCAGTATATAGACTTTCATGCCCTCTGCTAAAGTGTTTTAGCAACAGTGAAATGAAAACAATCCGACTACAAATTCCGACCCACGTTTTTTTGTTGCAGGTGACATTGTACACCAGGTCGTACCGCAGGTAGAAAACAATGAGTTCGGTCGCACTAAAATAATAACACAGGCAGAAAATGAGACCACAAGTGGCCGCAGGCAAAGTACATGGGTTAGAGTCCCCAAATGAACACTATCTAGTTATACGGGTATACCAAATATATATCGGAAGTTCGGTACCTATATTTTTAATTTTAACCCTTAAAATAGCACTTTTAATGGATAGCGCGATATCCGACTCGCGACCTCACTTTTCCGCAACTGAGGACAAAGAGTCCACAAGTAAACGTTTATCTTGTGAGGAGGAGGGAGGAGATGGGGTACTTTTCTCAGGTTCTTTCGAATGGAGATATTAACCCCCAAAGTGTAGCCATCACCGAAAAGAATTTTCGAGAACTCCCACTGGCAATTCTTGGAGATGGGTCGGGGCAGTTCCTATCAAAATCACCTGCGCTTTGTTCCATATGGAGTTTCTTACCGGGACGATCCGTCTAAAAAAGCTGATATTTTTTTTGGGGGGGGGGGGGGGTGGGGTGGAAGGGGCGCCTTTTCAAGTGTTTTCGAAGGAAGAAATTAACCCCCATAGCCTGGAACTTGTCCAATATACTAGAACGTTTTTAAAACTAATTCCTTGTGAATCGCCAGTCACAATGCTTTGAGATGTTGTATTCGCCTCCTTTTAGTGAGAGAGATTCAACTTTGTTAACAGAATGTTTCTTGTTTTTTTCTAATGCGGAGCGATTGCATGATGTATGCACAAAATAAGAGTGTTTTATGGGCATTTTCTCGCGCGTTTGAGCGTGCACAAAACGTTTTTTTTTTTGTTCTTTCGGGATTGTCTTCAAAATAGATCCACGACTAAACTAGATTAGACGGAAGTGCAAGTTTTCAAGCCTTTTTAATGTACGCATGTAGGACACGTAAGTAAATACCATTGCACAATATACAAATATTTGATATGGGCTAAATCACGTGTCATCCAGTATACTTTCAACTTGTAAATGGTTCTTTGAATCTAAAATAGGAATCTATAAGCATTATTTATTAATGTCGGCAGTTGAAGGCAGATCCTATCGACATTTTGTCAATAAAGTTATCCATGTTCATATTCAATCGTTATTGACTTTTCTTCGGTACGAATTACGCCAACACTGGTTCAATAAAATTCATATCATCAATTTGCCTTGCGCGATCGAAGATACCTCACTATTCAGAATACTACGTTGTTCTTGACAGCGACTGAAATATTTGTCTGTACAGCAGGCACCGGCTCCCGGTCATTTAATAAAATAAAAATGCTGGGGAAAAATACCCCTCCATCAGAAGGGGTTGTAATAACCAGTAGTGTAAGAATCAACCAGTAGTGTAATATTAACCAATAGTGTAATAAAACTTAACAGTAGTGTAATAATCAACCAGTAGTGTAATACATCTCAACCAGTAGTGTAATAACCAGTAGTGTAATAAACTTAACCAGTAGTGTAATAAACATCCATGAAAACCAACATTTTTTGGCGAGGAAAGGTATTATGATTTTTATGTGATGTGCGTATTTTCTGGTGTTTAATGTCGCTTTCTGCATTTGTGGCTTTATGTAAATTCAAAGTTGGCCAATTATTTATGATAATGTTGTGCTTTTGAGAGACTTCTTACCTCAGGCCTAAGTTGTCAGGTTCCATGATAACAGAATAAATTGTCAAGGTAACTTACAGGTACTGAAGTATGATGTTCAAGGACGTGTCTCCTGTGTGTTGTCTTTAATTATAATATTTAATACGGCCCTGACGGATCACTAAAGGTGTCCCACACCCCATCTCCCGTTTTACGCGTCTACCTTTATGGGGGGAGGGGGGGGGGGGATATCTCATTGTTGACATTATACGATTGTTAGTTAACTTTTACCCGGTGTAGAGGAACACTGGCTGCTAAAGAAGTATTCATTCTATTAGTTCAGATATCCCTATGGGAATAACGTCACAACATGGCCGCTCATGCGGGCTACCATACACACTAAAAACTAAAGTGCCCCTTGCGCCTCCCCCATTCTCTCCCCAAATGAGGGTCATTTATCCACACGACACCCTTCTAATGTAGTATAAGTGTATTGTTAACCCATCAAGGAATTCTGCTGAAACAATATTTTCTACATGTTGAATGAGTTCAAGCTTTTTACATTAAATGTAAATCATCACAGGATCTAAATAGCTGTCTACCATTGGTAATCGAGAACAATCACTTGACATGGCAGACGGAAATGGCAGTGGACCTCCAAAGCGCCCACCCTATTCACCTCGCCTTAGATACCCTCTACCCTCTGACCGATCTCCTCCTTCAAGATGGAAAAAAATAACTGACCGCACATTTAGGTAAACCAACCCCCTCCCCCCCCCCCCCCCACCGCACCTTCCTAAGATATGGTAGAGTGTCTGTGCTCAAGGGGTATGATGAGCACCACTCCCAGAAGAAAAACGAAGTTTAGAATTCAAAACGGTCAACTAGACTGACAAAGCCACGCATAATGATACAGTGACTGAAATGGGTGGATGTGAGAGAGACCTTCAGAGATTCGCCGGGGCCGTATTAAATATTATAATTGTAGACAACGCAGGAGATCACACAATTCTCTTCCCTGAATACCACACTTTATCACCCATAAGTTTCCTGGTATGATAGAACCTGATATCTTATGCCTGGGGTAAGCAATCTCTCAAAAGCACAGCATTATTATAAATAATTGGCCAACTTTGAATTTACATAAAGCCACAAATCAGAAAGTGACATTAAAAATACTTTTCCTCGCCGTATTGAACCCACGAAATGATTCTTGACCCGCAAAACGCCTTTAAATGTACGATAAAATGACTAAAAATCGATAAGATGTACCCAAACTATGATTTGAGCCGCCCCAAAATGTTTTCAAATTTTGTTGAAAAATTGTTGGTTTCATGGATGTTTATTACACTACTGGTTAAGTTTATTACACTACTGGTTATTACACTACTGGTTGATTTGTATTACACTACTGGTTGATTATTACACTACTGGTTAATTTTTATTACACTACTGGTTAATATTACACTACTAGTTGATTATTACACTACTGGTTGTTACAGGAGTATTTTTTCTCAGCATTTTATTTTACAAAATGGCTGAAAGCAAGTGCCGGTGTCTGAACACTCTGAAATACCTTGTTTAAAATCTACAAAATAACAGACCTGGTGTTGTAGTTGAGGGTTGGGAGGCGTGATTCAAAAATCAATTCACTTTACATCTCACATCAACCAGGGAGCGCGGAGGCTCAATGGTTACGGCATTAGACTTCAAACCGAACTGATTACGGTCCAGGGGTAACAACGTTGCTTTCTTGGGCAAGGCACTTATCTCAATTGCCCACATGGGGTTTCGGTGGTGCTGGATACTAAGGCGTACTCTACGTCGATGGTGCACTTGTCTTCGCCCAATGCTAACCCTGCTTGTGTGGAGTTAGTACGTTGGGGAGTGTGACAGTTGCCCGCCGTTCGCTGCTCGCTGCTCCGCGGTTTTCTCCGGTTTCGTTCACCAATAAAACTGTCCAACACGAGGTGACCCTGGCCGTCGAAAGTGTCGTTAAACCTCAATAAATAAATAAATCTCACACCAGTCATTGTGGTATTACCATTTAAGGTCATTTAACGTATTATCACATCGGAAGTGACATGTCACGTGACCATAATTGTTGCGTCATAATCATTTAAGGAAAGATAGCGACCAATTTAACATCACAAACAAGTACTGTGGAGCGACCTCTGCGTGTGTGTTGGGAGCGGGGCGAGGAGGGTGCTAAAATATAGGCTAAGCCGGGATTCCGGAACCCTCTCCAGGAGGATCATGTAAACAATTGTGACATGAGAAGACGCGTTCTGGGCGATATTAGGACACCGGCACCGACTGCAGTCCACCCATGCCCTAAAATCACCCAGATTGCAAAACAGACCTACACTGTGTAATTTCACACGCAATTGGGGCAGTCACTACTACGGTTACCAAAATCATCGACTCGGACAATTGTCGACTCGAAAAGCAAGTTATTTGTGTAAGGGATGACAAACAATGAATCAGAAAAACAAGTAATTGCGTAAACACATCAGCTCGGAAAATAGTGAGAGAGATGACGAGACTTAGTTTTATACAAATGCATTTCCATTTATTTAACACTGTTCGCCAAAAAGAGGGGTGGATGAACCATCCTTATCATCCAATCAGAGCACTTTACTGCAACTAACTAACCTATCAGAATGACTCCATTAATTTAAAACCCACCCACTGCGACATCATTACGAATAAGTCCAATCGTCAACCGACCGGCTCCGAGCGCTCTTACAATACAGGTGAAGTATAGGTACTGACGTGGTTCAATAAATGTATGAACAATAGTGTTAACTCTTTCCACCCGGTGTCCATAAATGTTTGCCTACAGAAAAAATTGATAGTGGACGAGTTGACGATATAAAGAGCAAAAATTCTGAAGCGAGACACGGTAATAATTATTACTGAACCTCCCAAAAACCAGGATCGTTTTGCTCATTTCACCGTTTACAGTATTGTTTAAAATGATATCTTCCAGGGCGACAATGTTGAAAGGGTTAACATATCTCTATAAATACAATTGCAAAGAAAATCTATAGAAGAGGCTATAAGGTATTTAAATTGATTCAAGTAGTAGAGAGATTAACACTATTTACACTATATTATGCTGTTGAAACAGATAGCCATGTAATTCTGTCTGGACTCAGAAAAATCTACTGGACACTGTAGGTGTTGGTTTTCTGTACAGAAGCTCCAGTAAGAACAGCTCTAAGGGGCATAAGACGTTTATGAGACATTTCTTCTTGCACAGGAGAGACGGGGACGTGGCTAGAGGTTTCCAATTGGAGATGTACGGTAGTGAATTTCCAAGTAGGGGAGGAGCCGGGAAGGGGAACCCCGTCCGTCCCTCCTCCTAGTTGGAAATTCACTACCGAGAAAGATTTTGAAAATGAAGCCA
Source organism: Pictodentalium vernedei (assembly GCA_031216915.1). NCBI lineage: Eukaryota > Metazoa > Mollusca > Scaphopoda > Dentaliida > Dentaliidae > Pictodentalium > Pictodentalium vernedei. Next base: position 811,718,486 of record CM062296.1, read on the forward strand.
TGAAAGGGGGCATAAAATTGATTCTAGTAACTGAAATGCGAACACATTTATGATAGAATTATCAGATTAAGTAAACATCTAGCATACAAAAACCATAGAACTAAATTTAGGAGTCCGTCTTGAGTAAACCAAACGGATTGTTTTATTAATGTTTTGGAATGTCTTATCCCCGTGGACAGTACAGCGTCCGTTTTTCTTGAAAAATCAAAGTATGAGGTTGATAATTCTCAAGAATCGTCAGTCGATAAAAATCTTCTAGCGGCTCAAAGTGGTGTCTCAGTAGCTGTGCTCGCACCTTTCAGAGATAATTTGGATGACGTCGGAAGTGACGTCATGTTACGTGATCCAGTTGTGTCATAATTGGTTGTCATGGAGGTCGCCATCTTGGTTTCTATGGTGGCCCGTGGTTGTAATCTGACACAAAACCCTCTAATAGGACAGGGCGGTAGTAGTGTAATGATAGGTACTAACAGCCATAATAGTACCATAAGTTAGTAATGGAGAATAATAGAACAGGATAATGGTAGCCAATAGTAATGATACAAGGAAGGCTCTAAGGATGGTAGAACACTATTTATACCATGCTCGCTGATGTTACTACCTGTGAAAAGCTTGTATGTTAAAAATTTTATCTTTTAACCCCACTTCCGGTGTAAAGCCTCTACTGCGGTTAAAAAAAAAATTACACCTATAGTAAGAAGTTCTTCCAACTTTGCCGACTTCGATACATTCGATACGATGTTTCATTCAAACATACGACGTTTTGTGGTACTGTCTACTACGTGCAATGACTTATTATTATTAAGTTTAAAAGACCTACAATTAAATATTTGAAATAAAATTTAAGAATTGTTAATGATAATTTGACCGAAATAGCAAGGTAAATTCAATCAACTTTGACAATGTGTCTAGCTGTCAATCAAGCATTCACGTTCAGCCGGAAGTACTGCCCGCCGGCGCAGATGTAAACAAAACAAACCCATGTGTTTGCGATAGAAAGTATTTTCTCCATTTTAAGTTAGAAAGTCGATTATTTATTAAGAGCATAGTATAAATAAAACAAATAGGTACCAGGGCCGGTAATCAGATTTAAACCACTCGTAAAATAAGGGTTTTAACCACTCGGCAGAGCCTCGTGGTTAAAACCCTTATCTTACCCGCGGTTTAAATCTGATTACTGGTCCTAGTACCTATTTATTCTATTTAGTAATGGCGAATACAATAGAGGTTGGTCATAGGATAGATAGTTGAAGTAGTGATAGGATCCGATGGTAAGACTACTAGGAGCCGCATAGGAGCTAGGTGCCGTATAGGAGCTTGGAGCCGTATGGGAGCCATGCTGAAAATATCCTTAAGTACCGAGATGAGTCGTATGTGGAGTCACTCGTTCGAGTATTTGATCGATAGTTCATTTCTTCGATAACATTCGAGTCGTACGAACAATGACTTTTTCAGTCGCTTCTCGAAAACTTGTTAGGAAAATTGGAATAGGTATGAAAGAGTCGTTAAAGCAAGCAGATTGAATTCGACGGCTAGTGGTAGTGGAAGAAAAGTATGATAGTGATACGAACTGGGATCTCTAGCGGGAATAGTGTAATGATTGGTACTGAGAGTCATAGAGCTACAAGTCAATAGTGATGGTACAAGAACACTATAGTAATGGCGAATGCATACACAGAACGATATGCGTGTGTGAATGGGTTAATCAGTATGACACAAGTGCCATATCAATTAACCCATTCACACACGCGTGTCGTTCTGTGTTTATGACATGCCTTCACGTCTATAAAAATAATTATTAGAAGAACACTCAGCAATTCATTTGACAAATATCAACAAAAACAACACATTTTATCGCCAACTAAATTTGCGAGGGGAACCCGTGTTAGGGTTTCGTCCCTGAGTTTCAATGTGTTCTATGTGCCTACTGGAAATCAGGGGATGATTTTAACTATCGCTAGCGAATCAAATTGTAATTGCGGTTCACGATTTGTAGAAAATTCCAGTGAAATGTCGCTTCTATTTAAAAGTAGACCATCAACGATTTCCGATATTTATTTTCTGCACGGTTTAGTGTTGCTGTAGATGGGAATTACATAGAACAGGCGTGTAATTAAATAGAGGCTGATCATAGGATAGACAGCTGAAGTTGTAGTAGAAGCCAATGCAGGGCTACTGGGGGTTATATAAGAGCTATATAGGAGCTCGGAGTATACAGAAGCTAGCTAGGGATCATATAGGAGCTAGGAGCTGTATAGAAGCAATGTTGTAGGTATTCTTACAGTTAAAACTAGAAGTCCTGTCATGAAATGCGCACAAATAGCACGTTGATATGCGCGTTAATGTGTGCGTTATGGCCCAAGTGAAGCTATCAAATTCTGTACATATGGCCTGTGCACAAGCAATGTTTCAGCCAATGGACCTCCGGGTAACCATTGGCAGAAACATTGCATGTGTTTGCTATGAGTAACCAAGATAACCTGCCGTACTTTGGATGCCATTCGATATTGCAATTGCGCGCAATTCCAACGCGCAATTAAGCCTAGATAAGCGCACTATTCGTGACAGGACTTGTAGTTTTAACTGTAAATACCGAGATTAGTCGTAAGTGGAGTCATTCCGTCGAACAATTGCTCGACAGCTCATTTACTCGATAAGATTGTAGTCGTCCGAGCGAGATACATTGATAGAAGTAGAGATTCCGAAGGAATCCAAACCAGTAAAATAGATGTCGGGTCCATTAGGAAGTAACCCAGGATTTGGGGAAAATCCAAACTAGCAAAAGTACTCTTGAACAACACCCCCACAGTCCTACAGAACTACGTGGTACGTGCTATTAATATGACCCCAAGATGGGAGCATCATCGAGTCCTTTTCGTGATGTTTTGTCGGGTTGTTTGTGGTAAGTTGATTTACTCCAATTGAATCGAACACGCTCTCCTAACACCCCCGTTCTATTAGAGGTTTGTGTCACATAGTAACCACGTGCCACCATAGAAACCAAGATGGCGACCTCCAGTTAACAAAATGGACGATGGAAACACTTGTCATCCTCACAACACGCGCATTCACACGTATCACTACGGTAACGGCGTCACAACATGGCCACTTACGTGGGCTACCGTGACAACCAAACATGACGTATCTGGGTCACATGACAAGACGTCACTTCCGAGGACATCCACCGAGGTCATCCAAATGGTCACTGAAAGGTGCGAACACTATTCATCTCGAACAAAAATGCTATTATTATATTTGTGATGTATGAATGAAATGCGGAGGACGTATTTGTGCCGTCGAACTCGTTTTTACAGCGACGAAAGTTTACTCTACTGACTGTTACAATCTCGAAATCATCGATCTCTATACAATATTTAGATTTCTCATGAAAGGGGTTATAGAATCTCATTGAACGTCCTACAATTTAAAAAAAAAGCACTCATAAAGCTTATGGTTTGGTTAAAATTAGCTCATTTCCCGCTAAAATCAATGGAACAAATTTCAACAACTGGTCACCAGGGTGAGCACTATGTCATTTATGAAGAATCACTCATTTGCGGTACATCGGTGGGGAACCTTGGAGTAAACGTCGCTACTTTTAGGGGTTAAATCCGGAACCGGTTATTCTCAGTTCCCGATTCCCGATCTCCGAAATTCGGGAAGTCAAAACAGGGAATCGGGAAATTTGAAACGTTCTATTTTTACCCTTCAAAAAGGGCCAAAATAATTTTAGAAATCTTTTCTTTCCGATTATTGTGATGGTTTCCTAAAACATACCTCATTAACTTATTAACAGTACCAACATGCCCGAGAAAACCCAGCGCAAATTATACATTTAATTATTTATTGTATTAACAGTACCATGACACTCACGAGCAACCAACGCAAATTATATAGTTTTATTTATTGTCGATGGCTATAAATATTTAAATATATAGTTTGCATTAGGTGGTCGCGACTATCAAGGTTACAAATGTGTAGCCAGGGAGGGTCATGGGCTACCCCAATCCAGGGACAGATCAGGACTATTTAAAATACGCTCTAGCCTCGGAGCCTATTTTTCAATTCATGCGCCAGATTTCAATTTACGGAGTCACACTGCTGCTGTTTGTAACACACACTGCAAGTATGTAATTGCTCTCATCATTTTCATTTAGTACACTATAGCAAACATTAATCTTCACTGTGGTTTCTGATCAAGTCTTGGCTGCCTATTTAGGCAGCCAAGACTTGATCAGAAACCACAGTGAAGATTAATGCTTGGTAATTAAGACTTGAAGTATTAACGTAAGCACTCTACAACAATGATAAATGATAATCATATATATAATACATGTAAGAGTGTCTCTCTCGATTATCCATCGAAAGAATATCAAAATATGATCTGAGAAATTACGCGCCAACTGAGAAGCCTATTTCTGAGATTTAAGAGCCAGGTCCTGATGTTTCAGAACCAAATACGCACTGGCGCATGCCCAGGTCGGTCCCTGCCAATCTCAACGGTCCGCGGCCGATATTCTCAACAGCAATCAAATAAATGCCTACATTGAATTTGATTCATTTCACTCATCACTGCTGATATCAAATATTGAAGAATTTTTCCGGGACCCCCCCCCCACCACTACCACCACCAGACCACCACCGGTGGCCAAATGTCAGGTTGGAGGAGATTATGGGAGGGGGTCCGCCCCTGGCCAAGATTTCAGTCTTTTTAGTCTCCAGACCTTCTCATCCTTGATTTACATTGTGGGCGACCCCTCTAAAAAAATTGCTGGCTACACCCCTGTGTTACTGTTAGTATGATAATGAGACGTGTGTTAGGAAAGCATTACAATAATCGGAAAAAGAATATGTCGTATGACGAATCAAAGCAGTTAATGTGTGAAGCTTGTATGGACAGGAGTTCCAAATTTGATTAACCCTTTACTGCATGAAAAGCAGACGAGGCTTGCAAAAAAATCTTGAATAACTAATTTTTTTCATTTTTTGTCTCACAAACATAGGTTATGACCCCTCATTGGAACGAGCTCGACGAGCTCGTTCTAACGAGGGGTCATAAACTATGTTTTAGAGACCAAAAATGAAAAAATAATGTAAATTAATTGGCGATTTTTGAGAATAGCGCTGGCCGGTTTTGGCCGTTACATTGTGTAAAGGGTTCAGTCATTCCAGTATTTTGAATCAAGACTCTCGTTTTATCTGTTGGGCAATTGATCAAAACCACATGCTAAGTAAGAACCGAGAAATTTCCCACAGTTCCCGGATTTCATAATGAACAATTTCCCAGTTCTGTTTTCTTGAAAAAACAAACAAACGGTTAAATATTTAACTCTACTAGGAACTCAAATAGATTTTAAAAGCAAAAACATTGACGAGAAGTGAGGCTTACAAATAAAACCAAGATTTGAAAATGGATGAAAAGCTCTTTGTGTGAAAGTTTCTGTGAAAAGAAATGTAATGGGTTAGGTTTACTTGCGTTTTCTTTTCAAATTTCGATTAATTTTTTATTAATTTTTGTTTGACCTTTCATTCAGATATATTGAACAGCAGACAACACTTGCAAAAATTGTGAACTAAATAATTTTCTTAAATAACTGAATATTTCTCAGAATTGTGCTGGCCGGGTATTATCGTGTTGTTAAGTGATTCGGTGATCGTTTTCGGAGTTATGATCCTTAGAAATTCATCACAATGTCTGTTCTCTCAGCTGTGTCCAACATTTTCAGAGGTTCGTTTTCACAAAACTTGAGAAGTTGTAGAAGTATGAAGAGTACATTTACATATCGTCACTTGAGTGCAACAAGGCGCCATCTACAATGCTTTCGCATTGTAGATGGCGCCATATTGCACTCAAGGGACGATATCGCCGTGAATTGTCTGTCAGCTGATTATTCTGGAGTTTTAGCCCTTTATTGATTCTCTGCTACAAAGCTTTCTCCACTTACTACATTGCTCTAAAAATCAAATTAAATCGAAATGATTCTTTCTCAAGGTGAAACCAACAGTTATCTTACCAGTCTCAAAAAATAAACTTTCGAAAGAATGCTAAAATTGTTTGACTGTCTGGTTTATCTGATTCACGGAGCCTAAAAAGGGAAACTTGGATAAAAATCCCATTGTTTTCGTTCCTCTCACACGCAGAAGACATTGCATTGGCCGCGTTTTCCCACGAATGGGTTATTAATATTCTGTTTCTTCTGTTCTTTGTTTCAACTGTCAGTACGATGAATGAATATTTATTTATTTATTATTTATTTATTGATGTTTAAGGTCGCATATTTCAACACTATGGCTAATCATGACCACGACAGTTTTACGGTGGAGGAAGCCGGAGTACCCGGAGAGACCCACCAAGCAACGCCGAGCAACTGTCAGCTCCCCAACATACTAACTCCACACAAGTGGGGTTAGCATTGGTTGAAGACACGTTCACCATCGACGTGCTGTACGCCTTAGTACACAACCCCACCGTGCCCCCAATGGACAATGGGGTGAAGTGTCTTTCCCAAGGACACAACGCGGTTGCCACAGGAGGGATTCGAACCGATGACTTCTCGGCTTGCCACCTGCACCTCTACTAATTGAGCCACTGCGCCCCGCGATGAAGGGATGTATATACTATAATTAATTAATTAATTAATTAATTAATTAATTAATTAATTAATTAATTAATTAAAATTAATTAATTAATTAATTAATTAATTATAGTATACATCCCTGTCTTAAACTGTCAGGAAAATCGACTTTCGATAAAGTTATCTCCCTTGAAATTATTAGACGAGCGGAGAAAATCCAATTAAGAAGCAAGTAATTGTTAAGAAAATATCTGTGGCATTAGTAGAAAGTAAAGCCAAGTTTCCTTTTGTTGCGTTTAATGACCGAAAAGCTTCCTGTTGTTTTCGTTTATCAAAAGATAATTCCCGGTTTTCACTGAAATAGCGTAGATTTTCTCTTTATTATATGCTACGTGTCATTTTATTACACAATATTCAACCCGATTCGACTGCAAACACGTACGTTTCAAAACAATAACACAGATCAGTTTATCGTTCTTTCTGGGGGCGCGGTGGCGTTGCGGTAACCGGTTCCCGTCAGATCACCGAAGTTAAGCAACGTCGAGCCCGGTTAGTCCTCGGATGGCTGACCGACTGAGCGATCGATTCGGACTCCCGCGTTGTTGCCTTGGGCAAAGCACTTAACCCCGATCGTCCACATGGGGCACGATAACGCCGTGTACTAAGTCGTACTGCAAGTCGATGGTGCGCATGTCTTCAACCAATCTAACCCTGCCTGTGCTGCAGTGCCGAGTTACGATGTTGGGGAGCTGGCAGCTGCTCGTCGTTGCTCGGTGGTTCTCTCCGGGTACGCCGGCTTCCTCCACTCGTAAAACTGTAACGGTCATGATTAGCTATTGTGCATAAGTATTTGACCTTAAACACAAATAAATAAATTGTTCTTTCAAGCCTGTACTAGCTAAATCACTCAAACATAAAAAATAGTTCCACTTCCCCACGATACTTTAATGAACTAATTGTTCAACTCGCAGTTGAAATTTTATAATTATATTACTACAAATGAGAATATTCTCATATTTTCCATTAACCCTTTACCCAACGCAGACGATACCAAAATTAATTATTTTAAATATAATTTTTTTTAATTTTTCAAAAAATTTCAACAAAACCATATCATGTGACCCCTCGTTGGAACGGGCTCGACGAGCTCGTTCCAACGAGGGGGTCACATGATATGGTTTTGTTGAATTTTTTTTAAAAATAATTATTTTTCAACTGCTGAATTTGAATATTACGCGTGCGGATGCGGCCCATTCGTTGGGTAAAGGGTTAATGTTAATATTTAGAACATTTTAAATGTCAATTTACAACAAGAAATTTGAAACTGAGTGCGGTGACTCATCCCACAAAAAGCATCCTGGTCGAATCGATCAACAAGGTTTTTTGGAAAAGTTACCCAGTTCAAGGCCCAATATCACTCTCGATGTTACTTTTCCATACATTTAATTATTTTACTTTATTACTTTATTATAATATTATAATCTAATTTTTTTAGTCAAAGAATAACCAGAACGGCTTGGAATAGCATGAACTTCTGGATACTGTTGGTAAATACAGCACTGAATCGCTTGTAACAACATCGAAGGCGAAGCAGGGACGTGGTGAGGGGGGAGGGGGGGGGGGGGCAAAATTTCCTATAGTTGGAAATTCGGAGGGCAAGTCATGAGTACTTGGAAATTCCATCTATCTGGATTTTAGAGCTTCTTTAGTGATGCTGATGTCTCCTTTAGAACCAAAATTCCAACTCGATTTCAAATCGGCAAAATTTCCAACTGTAACTATTTACAACTACAGTGTACGCAATATCGAGCTTCATAAGTATGCATGATGTCAATCGGTACGAGATTTCTATAGTACGTTTACTTATCGTCATAAAAAAATCCTCCAAATGCACTTCAAGAAAATCACATCATGTAAAATTATTATCCTGAGTTAATTCCATCATTCACAGTTACAAAATGATGAAACATCGAACATTGATCACTCCTGCAAAAGATCTGATTTAATGTTAGGACAGTGTGAAGTGTTCAAAGTTCTAAGCTTGAGCATTTGTTTAGCACATATTCAATTCCCAGAATAATATCAAATAATAATAACCTGATAATTCTATCATAAATGTGTTGACATTTCAGTAACAAGAATCAATTTTTTGCTCCCTTTCATAGATTCATTTTCAAAGGTTTTCTCGGTAGTGAATTTCCAAATAAGGGGAGGGACCGGGAGGGGTTGGAAATTCACTACCCTACACCCCTCCAATCGGAAACCTCTGGCCACGTCCCTGAGGCGAAGTGATGCGCCGAATTGTGAAGTCATTTAGGAAGCTACTGGGGGATATTCCTCGTTATCCATCAAGTCGATGGATATTGAGAGATATCTTTTAGATAATTTGCGATAATTCACAAGCTAGCATATAATAAAAAGCACATGTCACAAAAAATGAAGGTAATATTATTACTATTCCATGGCAGTTAAGTGCCTCATGTATGCATGTAATCTGTTCTGAACTTTGAGTCGATGCTGATTGGGTGGAGTCCTGGTCGGTGGTAAGCTAGGAAAAACATGGTTAGTCCAATGAGGAATTTACAGTTAAAACTAGAAGTCCTGTCATGAAATGCGCACAAATAGCACGTTGATATGTGCGTTAATGTACGCGTTATGGCCCAAGTAAAGCTATCAAATTCTGTACATATGGCCTGTGCACAAGCAATGTTTCAGCCAATGGACCTCCGGGTAACCCGGGGGTCCATTGGCAGAAACATTGCATGTGTTTGCTATGAGTAACCAGGAGAACCTGCCGTGCTTTGGATGCCATTCGATATGACAATTGCGCGCAATTCCAACGCGCAATTAAGCCTAGATAAATGAGCATTTCATGACAGGACTTCTAGTTTTAACTGTACCTCATCCCTGATTAATATCGTCATGAAAATTCTACTTTCGATAAAGTTATCTCCCTTGAATTTATTAATCGAGCCAGAAAGGTCCAATTAAGAAGAAAGTAATTCTTAAAACCTATCACACCAGTAGAATTTAAAGTTTCGGTTTACTTTTAATAATATCTTGGGGCTATCTGTTGTTTTCGTTTATTAAAAGTTACAAAAGAAAACTTGGTTTTTAATGGCAAGTTAATTAGAAGCAACCACTCCATGGATAATCCGCCATTAAGATTATCTATCAGTATCACACCTACTAACACAAAGTAAGGGTTCACTTGGGTCTTTTGTTTAGTAAATGTGTTTTTACTACAATTTGCAAGTTTTTGTGCTTCTCAGGGGAAAAACTCCCTGACATATATCTCCTTGAAAACCGATCTTCAATAAAGTTATCTTTTTTGAATTTATTAGACGAGATTAGCAAGGAATGTCCAAGTTGGAAGTCAGTAATTGTCGAGAAAATACTGATGAGATGGGGGAATTCATGGCACATTCCACCAAACACCCACGTTCCATGCAATCCGTTTCCAACTATACTTCTAGAATCCCTTTTTTATCGCATGTGCCTATGTGTTAGTGCATAATGTGTCACATTGTGCATAAGTAAACAAGCACGTATCGGCATATCCTATGTGCTACCTGTAATGTGTACACATTGTGACGCAATGTGTAATAACACATAAGCACATCTCGGTACGACCACTTTCAATAGGTATTATATACATGTAGACTGATTCAGGCTGAGATAAATAGGGTCACCTGATTGAGCCAAAATTTGAACAAAAAGCAGATAGCGAGACAAAATTGAGTGTAGGTACTAAGCTTGTAGTAGTGCTACAAGTCAATAGTAACGGAACAAGGTAGTAATGGCACAAGACTGCAAGGGTGATAGATTATGGATGACTACGATAGAGGCAAATCATAGGAGGACAGATAGTTGCAGACAAGGTGGAAGCCGTCGGTAAGACTACCTGTATAGGAGCTAGGAGCCATATAGGAGCTAGGAACCATATAGGAGCTTATAGGAGCCCAGTCATAGGTATCCTTAAATACCCGTATGTGCCTATGTGCTAGTGCACAATGTGTCACATTGTGCATTTTTACATAAGCTTATATCGGCACATCCAGCATGTACCCATGTGCTACATGTAAGGTGTACAATAGAATATAAACGGGTCAAGGGTTCGTCGGAATACTTTATAAGCAGATGGCGGAATTCATAACATAGCTTGTAGATACATAGATATATAGAAACCGAGGATTTAGTAGGAAATCCGAGCCATATAAAACAATCGTCGGGTTGTTTCTGGTAATTCTGCAAAGTATTTTGGAAAAATCCGAACCAGAAACTACTTCCATTGAATCGAACGGTTCATATAGTACTATGTGCTACTATTATAAGCCATGGCATGGTGGTCCTAAAAAGGATTCTGGGGGAATCCGTACCAAATAAGTAGTTTAGGGTAGATTTTGATGGTTTGGAGGGATTGTCGGGTTATTTGTGGTAATTCTACGAATCAGGAAACTACTCCTATACAAAGGAACACACCCTCCGAACATACCCTTTTCTATTATAGGCCCTTAGGTAACATAACTACCGCGTGCTACCATAGAAACCAAAATGGCGGCCTCCAGTGTACAAATTGGACGACGGAAACACGAATCACCCTAACAACACGCGCTGCGCATGCGTACTAGCATCATGTATCACTATGGTAATGACATTTGCCGCTCACGAGTGTTACCATGACAACACAGCATGACGCCACTGGGTCACGTGACATGGCGTCACTTCCGAGGTCCCCCACCGATGCCGCGTAGAATGGAGGTGAAAAGCCTCTGACATACTACTAGAATGAGAGATGGGTTAAAAATTAGGCTTACATATTCTTCTTTCCAACCATCATAGGTCAACCTCACATTTAGTAGTAATAAAAATTTATGTGTGCGATCGGGGGTGGATATAACTGATTATGTTTATACTTCTATTTTACCACTTTAGCGGGCGTTCTCTAGTATATTGGAGTTTTGCGGGGCGGTAAAACTCAGTAATTCACGACGTCATGCAACCGGAAGCGATGGATGGGCTTTAATGAAAACAAATTCATTAACAGCCCGCAGCCGGCTTCCGATCATGGTAATAATAGTAATAATGTGATTTTGTCGGGGGTCCCGATTTATTAATGGCCCTTGAGGACTGAATAACAGCCCCCTGGCATATTAACGACTCTCGACCTCGAGCTGTTATTCATTCCTCTCGGGCCGTTAATAAACCATAACGCCCTCCAAACTCATGTTATTGTTATATTATGAATGAATAAACAGGAGTAAATGAAAAAGTACTTCCTCTCCACCAACAGCAACCTATTGGGATGTAAGAGAAAGCATATTCTTTCAGTATCAGGCAATATTAAACAGCAGTTGGCCTTGTGAAATATGCTGTTCAAAAAAAGAAACGCAAAACGGGTATAGTCACGAAAACAAGGCAAATTTTGGAGAATGTAGTGATGAAGTGTGGCTGTTGATATGGTTAACGACATGTCGTGGTGGTTTAACCCTTTACCTAACGAATCGCCCGCATCCGCCCGCGTAATATGCAAATTCAGCAGTTGAAAAAATATTATATTTCAAAAATTTTCAACAATCTTTTCGTCGAGCTCGTTCCAACGAGGGGTCACATGATATGGTTTTGTTGAAATTTTTTGAAAAATTAAAAAAATGATATTTAAAATAATAAATTTTGATATCGTCTGCGTTGGTTAAAGGGTTAAACATTATGTAACATTTTGGACAATGGGCATAATTTCGGCCACCGTGACACCAAAAATATTGGAAATTAACAAAATAAAGTTTCCACTGAGTGAATACCTGATCATGAAGTTGCACGCTCCGAGTATGTGAGCGGAGCGTGTGAGGGTATAAACGGACATGGAAATCGGTCGGAATTCGCACAGAGTTTTAGGGATCTTGCTCATACAAAATGCGGCGTTTGACCGAAGCTCAGATAAATAATGCCATTGGCCGGTTGGAAGCAGGCGAGTCAGCTTCGAATGTAGCGAGAGTGTTCAACTTCTCACCGAGCACCATCACACGCCTGTGGAACCGCTACCAAATCCAGGGGACAACGCGGGACCTTCCAATATCCGGGAGACCCCGTGTGACCACTCCAGCTCAGGATCGATACATCCGGTTACGCCATTTGCGAGAGAGAACAACCACAGCAATCTTTACAGCGTCAGTGCTACTAGGTCGGCGGGGGATTTCAAATCAGACTGTTCGCAACCGTCAACTCGAGGCAGACCTGCGTGCTAGACGGCCAGTTCGTAGCGTCATTTTGATGCACAGGGCATGGCCTCTTCAGAGATGGAGAACGATATGGTTCATTGAGGAGTCACGTTTTCTTCTTCGCCGAGTGGATGGATGATGCCGTGTTTACACATGTCGTGGAGAACGTTTTGCGCGCAGCTGCGTTCGGGAGGTGGACAGATTTGGTGGTGGTAGTGTTTGGATGTGGGCAGCCATCTCACACACTGGTTGAACGGACCTCGTCCATGTTGAGGGTAACTTAACGGAGTAGAGGTACAGAGATGAAAATTTGCAGCCACACGTGTTCCCCATTATGCAGAATGCCAACGCCATTTTCCAGCATGACAACGCTCGACCGCACACATCAAGGCTCACGACAGCTTATCTTATCGAAGTCCTGCCCTGGCCCCCCAAATCGTCAGATTTGAACCCGATCGAACATCTGTAGGATCAACTGGGTGAACGTGTGCGACAACGTCAACCAAAACCTGAGACGTTTCCGCAGTTGGCGGAAGCGTTGCGGGAAGAGTGGGTCACCATACCTCAAGCTTCCATCCGAAATCTGATTGCTTCAATGGACAGAAGGTTGCAAGCAGTTTTGTACTCAGATGGCGGTGACACCAGATATTAAGTTTGGATGACGTCGACTCGTGACGTTAACGTCTGAAACGTCTCCATTTGTGCTTCATTCATCCATTAAAACTTTGGTTATGAATTGATTTCGTTCTCTCTCTCATTATCACATAACGCAAGAACGTCCATCATCACAGAAAACCCGTTTTGCGTTTCTCTTTTTGAACAGTATATTAATGTTTTTTGTCGATAGAGTTATTGGGAGGGGTGGGTTCCTAATTTTGTCGAGGAAAAAAATACTCTTTTGAACATAGTTGGGGGAGGGGGGCTCGATGGGGGAAAAATGTTTTTTCTTTCCCCACCCCCAAATGATTAGGGAAAAATTTAAAAAGCCAGCTTCTGTATTTTTATACTACTTTACGGGAAAATGCCTGAAAGTCTGTGAAATGATATGCACATGGATGATACAAATTCGCTAACATCTCGAAATTTCAATTTTATATGAAATTTCCATAGCTTTAGCGTTAAATTTACTGACAATTTAGGAAATTAAGGGACGCTGACTCTCGCGAAAATCTCTTCCAATGACGAAAATTATCAGTCATGAAGGTTTTCTACTGAAACAAAAAGATGTTTACCGGTTTCAACCCATAACCAAACTCCAATATCAGACGTCACTTTCAACAAAATTACTTGATAACCAAAAATTTTCATTTTCTCCTGAAAAAAACATAGCTTATGACCCATAAATGGAACGAGCATGACGAGCTCATTCCAACGAGGTACGTAGATTATATTTTTAGATGTTGGTAGTTAGATTACGTGAAGGGTTAATGGCAAGTCCATTTGAAGTCCAACATTCAGATTGTTTATTTCTACTTAGTCAGAGAGGGTTACATGTTTTTTTGTGGATTTGGGAAATGTAATACATATTACGGGTTAGATAACTAAGTTACAGAACATTTGCATTCGAAGAGACTGTATGGCATGTCATTTTTGGAAAAGCCTGGAAAACTGTGGAGCGGAACCTTATTTTAGTTTGGGTCTACAAGCCCGGTTGAACGATCTGGCCTCAGACGTATGGAGGCCACCTCCTGCTTCTTCGCCCACCCATCCCAAGAAGTGTATCGGTAACTGTCTTTTGTGGTCACACGGTGGTACTTTCTCCTGTTAATTGCCAAAGTCAATGAAGTCATCCCTTCAGACAGCAGTTTTGAAAGATTTTCTAATTACTGACGTGACAGGGGGCGCGGTGGCTCAGTTGGTAGAGGTGCAGGCTGCAAGCCGAGGGGTCCTCGGTTCGAATCCCACCTGCAGCAACCGCGTTGTGTCCTTGGGCAAGACACTTCACCCCCATTGCTCACGTGGGGCACGGTGACGGTGTGTACTAAGGCGTACTGCACGTCAATGGTGCACCTGTCTTTAACCAATGCTAACCCTGCTTGTGTGGAGTTGGTATGTTGGGAGCTGACAGTTGCTCGCCGTTGCTCGGTGGTTCTCTCCGGGTACTCCGGCTTCCTCCACCCGTAAAACTGTCACGGTCATGGTTAGCCATTGTGCAGAAATATGTGACCTTAAACACCAATAAATAAATAAATAAATAAATAATACTGACGTGACAACCGTTACTTATTCACAGTTTCTAATAACGATTGTCGAATAAGGAATTGGGAATAAGTAACGGTTATCACGTCCACTTCTACGCGAATGTAAAAGAAAACTCTTAGCGTGAACTTGCAATGACGCCGAAAGGCTGAAAAGGCGGGGGGGGGGGGGGGGGGCAGGGGTGAGGGTGGCTTGGGTCGGCAAACTAGACAGAGGCTCAGAATGTTCCCCGTGCAGCCACCCTCTCCCCACCCCATCCCCGCTGCCAGTGGCGACTCACCCATAGGGAGAGGGTAGAGTAAGTCTATGGGGACTTGGTCTCGGGGTGGGGGGGGGGGGGGCGTTTGAAGAAAAAACATTTTTTTTACTAAAAATGTTTTTCTCAAATATTTGAGGACCTTGGAGTCGGGGTAGGTATTAAAGGATATTGGAACATTGTTGTTTATGATACCCCACCCATTCTTTCTAGAAACACACAGAATGGTTCACGCTTTTGCAGTAGTCCGAGTGCGGGGACCCATCCTGAGCGTGTTCCATTGAATATTTACGCCGATTATTAACTTTAACCCTTTACCCAACATAACGGTCAAAACCGGCCATCGCTATTCTCAAAAATCGCAAATTAATTTTCATTAATTTTTCATTTTGTGTCTCAAAAACATAGGTTATGACCCCTTGTTGGAACGAGCTCGTCGAGCTCGTTCCAATGAGGGAGTCATAACTTATGTTTTAGAGACACAAAATGAAAAAAAAATAGTTATTCAAGAATTTTTTTGGCAGGTGTCGTCTGCTTTTCATGTTAGGTAAAGGGTTAATTAAAGAGGCAAAATTTTGTTGCTAATACAAACCTTCCAAAACAGCCAGGGATAGCGTCAAGGATATGGCGACTTTCATACCTGAAAATTAATGTTTTCTCACACCGGGCCGAACCATGGTCATTTCGAGAACATTTCGATTTTCAGGTTTGCAACTCGAAGCTCAAACTCCGGGCGGGGGGGGGGGGGGATATCTCTAGACCGCCATGCACTTCCCGCTGCGGTGTCCATAAGACGTTGTCGGGTGTAAATGGAATGTCTTGTGGTTAAAACGTAGAGGGGAAATTTTCTCATTTATATTTTCAGTTACCGACTTGAAGTATTGACGTTGTGTTTAATTCATCAATTGCAAGTATATCCTGTTCGATTGACATGCAGCGATACTGATCGAATCCCTAACCGTTCTGTAGATCAGGGATGGGCAGTGGCGGCGCCATAGAGGGGTATGTGGGGGTACACACCCCTTCATTTTTTTCGCCAAGCGTAGTAAAACAATACTATCCTTTTCATTTTTGTTGTATTGAACGTTGCGGTGTAATGGTCGGTATGCTTAATCCCATATTCCCAAGTGCACTAAATCAGAGAAGTTTTGAAATTATGTTTGCCCCGTCCCCCACACACACGCTAGCTGCAAACAAAAAACAAGAGCCGAGGGTCCAAATTGCAACAAGGCATGCCGCGTTTAAACGGACTGAAACATAGTGCTTAAGAGTATTCGACGAATGCTAGAATCTAGAGCGTGCAAGGCATCCGTTTGGAATTCAGCCTACAGCAATTTTAAAAAATAAATAAAATTTAATATTTTAGAAAAATTCTCAAAGGTATAACACAATGAAATCATGCAAATATGAATATCATTAGAACCGGCTTGTTCAGCCGGTTCCAATGATATCCATATTCGCATGATTTTGTTGCAAAACAGTTAAAAATTTTCTCAACTTAGGGAGAGGACCCCCCCCCCCCCCCGAAACCCACCCCTGCTCGACGCTGCACAATCCCCAACTGTACCCCCTCACTTTTGTAACTCTGGCGCCGCCACTGTGAACGGGACGGGGAGTATAAGCCCAATCACACTCCTACCCGGTATACTTGTGCGCGGCGAAATTCGGATGGTGGAAATGCCTAAGTACAACCGGTACCAGACATGGTATTGGCAGAGATTGCGAACCCGGGGTGGAACGTGGCAAAAACTGCACTGTTTACTTCTCAAAGCATATGGGTGGATTTCCTGGGGCTAGTGAGCACTGCGCATATGTACATATTTCTACTAACCTAGCTTCTCGTATTGTGTTGTGCAATTCCAATCGATGACAACATGTGTTACCCCCTGGTGTTTGATAACAGTACTGTTAATCGCTAATTAATCAGACTTTTAGAAAGTCAGTTTTCAAGTTTTGGCGACAGCTGGCTCTTTTCAATACAGCGCACGATAAATATTCGAATAAAGCTTTTAATAAAAAAAATGTATGCAGGCAGAGGTGGCGGTAGGCTGAAGATAGGGGAGTTTCTACCGGACCAGAATGGATAGGAAACTGAAATCTGTTGCGAAAACATTTCTTGTTCCTGCCCTCTTTTGTGGCCTTTGGTGCGCGAATTTCCAGTTTAATCCTATAGCTAACGGATCGGTACCATCCTCCCGCGTAATTTACAAATGGAGTTGTTGGGGAAAAAATATTTTTTTCAAAATGTTTATTGTTCATTGAGGTTTTAACGACACTTTTGACATACATGGTCACTTCGTGTTGTATAGTTTTACGGATGGAGGAAGCCGTAGTATCCGAGAGAGCCACTGAGCAACGACGAACAACTGAGAGTCTCCCCAACGTACTAACTCCACACAAGCATGGTTAGCATTGGTTGAAGACAAGTGCACCATCGACGGGCACTACGCCTAGTACACAGCGCCACCGTGCCCCACGTGGACAATCGGGACTAGGTGCCTTGCCCAAGGACGCAATCACCCCCTGGCGGGGATCGAACCATTTTTAAAAAAACATCAACAAATCAACAAAATCCTATCATGTAACACCTCATTGTATATCTCATTGGAACGAGCTCGTCACGTGATATGGCTTTGTTAAAGAAAGTTTTTTCAACACTTCAATCGTCCAGCTCTTTCCAATAAGGGGTCACGTGAAATGGTTTTGTCAACATTTTTTTAAAATTAAAATACAAATAATTAACCCTTTACCCAACGCAAACGATATCAAAATTTATTATTTTAAATACCAATTTTTCAAATTTTTCAAAAAATTTCAACAAAACCATATCATGTGACCCTCGTTGGAACGAGCTCGTTCCAATGAGGGGTCACATGATATAGTTTTGTTGAAATTTAAAAAAAAAAATATTTGTCCAACTACTGAATTTGCATATTACGCGGGCGGATCTGGCCGATTCGTTGGGTAAAGGGTAAAAATAACAAATTTTGATTTCATGTGCGCTGGTTAAAGGATTAACCTCACTCGAATATGAAATGCAGAAACATTTTGTTGAATCACTTAATTTTTTTTTTTTTTTTCATTAGGGTTTAACGACACATTAACAGCCAGGGTCATATCATGTCGGTGACAGTTTTACGGGTGGAGGAAGCCGGAGTACCCGGAGAGAACCATCGAGCAACGACGAGCAGCTGTCAGCTCTCCAACATCGTAACTCTGAACTCTGCACCGCGACACAGGCAGGGTTAGATTGGTTGAAGACATGCGCACCATCGACGTTCAGTAAGCCTTAGTACACAACGTCCTCGTGCCCCCATGTAGGCAATCGGGGTTAAGTGCCTTGCCCAAGGACACAACGCGGGAGCACGAATCAGTCGCTGAAATGGTCACCCATCCAACTACTAATAGCGCTCGACGTTGCTTAACTTCGGTGATCTGACGAGAACTGGTTACCGCGACGCCACCGCGCCCCCGAATCACTTAATTATAAGTATCATATCGATTAACCCATTCACACACACATGTCGTTCTGTGTTTATTACACGCCTTCACGTCTATAAAAACAATTATTAGAAGAACACTCAGCGATTCATTTGACAACTGTCAACAAAAAGAACACATTTTATCGCCAAACAAATTTGCGAGGGGAACCCGTGTTACTATTTCATCCTCTGAGTTCCAGTGTGTCCTGTGTTCCTATTTCTGTCCGGAACAGATTTTCACTTGCCCCCTCTCGATCCGCCCATACGATTGATTTTTTAATCATTCATCTAACAAAACTCATATAACCAGCCAGTGCTATTAACAGAAATCGCCATTTAAATTTTATTATTTTTCGATCTTCGCCTCCACAATATAGCGTGTGACCTTTCTCCCCCCCCCCCCCCCTTCCTTGAACGAGCTCGTTTAGGTGGGTAATAAGCTTTATTACACACCTGTTTTATGAAATCACCCTCTACAGCAACACTAAACCACGACGAATGCTCTGTCGCCTGCTCTTGAGGTTGAGGTATCCAGGTATGTGAATGAGATTGTTTCTGATGACTGGTCCCCAGCATCTTGCAGGTGCATAACTTTTATCAACCCGTGCTCACGATGGCCCGAATTTTGGGGGTGCAAAGTTGAATTTTTTCGGTGCCAAACGACTTTTTGTTTTGTGCCAAATTAAAGATTTGAATGTCAAATGTAATCTGATTATACATGAGAATAAATTAAGCGTGTATTGTCGATTGAGTACAACAAGACTCCATCTTCAATGTAAAAGCATTTCAGATGGCGCTTTGTTTCAATGAAGGTACTATATTTTAATTTTAGTATTTCGTGGCTCTTTTTAGTATTTTAGATTAAAAAAACACAAATGATAAAAATTGGGTAATAAAAATAAATAAATAAAGTAAAAGGCAATTATTAAATTTTTCAAAATAACTTCATGATAATGATTTACTCACTGTTCACATACTCAAAAAAAAAAACTGGTACCAAATAATTTATTTTCTTCTCAGAAGGCTTATAAAGATGACTAGCAGGGTTACCCGGCGTTGCTCGGGCTGATGAGAGTATTCTCCCTAATCTACACCCCCACCTCACCCCACCCACCCCGGCATTTTTTTAAATCCCACCATTAGATTCCTGGTAAAAAATTACCCCTACTAGACCCCTTTGAAGACCTATATCGGTGAGAAAAATGTTGGTCATAACTTTTAGTGCCCCTCTACACCCCCACATCGATACTTTTTTATACCTCACCATTAGATTCCTGATAAAAACGTACTAGACCACTTTGAAGACATTATCGGTAAAACAAAATTTGGACAACAGACAGACAGACAGACAGGCGGGCGGGCGGGCGGGCGGGCGGGCGGGCGGGCGGGCAGGCAGGCAGGCAGGCAGGCAGAGATTAAGAAAGATAAAAGAGATATTAAGTAATAAAGAAATGATTTGATAAAAATCAGATTAAATGGATAAACTGTTAATTCGGCTGACCCATAACAAAGAGGTAAGATTAAAAATGTTACCAAGACATTACTTAACCCTTTATCCAGAGTAACGGCCAAAACCGGCCAGCGCTTTTCTAAAAAAAACGCCAAATAATTTTCATTATTTTTTCATTGTTTGTCTCAAAAACATAGGTTATGATCCCTCGTTGGAACGAGCTCGTTGAGCTCGTTCCAATGAGGAGTCATAACCTATGTTTTTGAGACAAAAAATTAGTTATTCAAGAATTTTTTTGGCAAGTGTCGTCTGCTTTTCATGTTAGGTAAACAGTGTCGGAAACCGGGGCTTTGTCGCTACTGCAAGAAATAGATTCACGCCGCGTATTCAGCCAAACCCAAGGAGTGTCGCTTGAATCCGTGCATGGACGTATGTCTACCGTGACGAACCCGCCGGTTCCACTTTTGTTGGGGTGGTTCTTATCTTGAAGGGGTTAATAACTTTCCTCGAAAAGCATAAATCAACAGGGGTTCACTGAAAACAACAATTTTAATACATATACATAAAAATAAATGTGATAATTTGTGACTTACATGGAATCCAAAAGAATAAGAAAACAAAACGTCAATCACCGCCTACCCACACAGTTTTTTTTTTTTTTTTTTTTTTTTTTTGAATCACTTGCGGGCCCGCATACTCTGTTGTCGCTGGTTCTTCCTCTTTTTCGCTGGTATTTCTTCCTTGGTCGCCTCTTCACTTCTTTCACGGTCGTCGCACGGCCACTAACTTATTGTCTCTTTATCTGGACGCCTTTGCTCTCACAAGCGACGGGATGTCACTTTACCACTGCCCTTCGCACGGCCACTAGCTTATTGTCACTTTACTTGACGCTTTTCACACAAGCAGTCGCCACCAATGGAGTTAAATTCTCCCTTGCGTTTGTCTCAGAACAATGTTCATACAGGCAAAGTCTACTCTGTCTATGTATGGCTTGCCTTCTAAAACAGGTAATGCCGTTTACCTAAATGTATATAGCTCCCTGAGCTCGTACTTCGTATTTCTGATCCTATTCTCACATATGGCCACTGACTTGGCCCGCGACAGCTCCTATTCTAAATATGAGCTCTGTGGCTCCCCTACATAACAAAGTGTGTATACTTTCGCACCAATGCGGCACCTCCTCTAACCTATAGCATGGGACCTCCCCATCTACCCGCAACGACCCACAGCCTTACACACTTTCAGACTGGAATTGGCCGGAATGAATTTTTCGAGAAATCCCCCGATTTTTATTTAGATAGCCAGAACATTAATTCCCAGTTTAATCGCTTCTCTTGAACTTGGCCGCTCATATCTATCTTAATTTAATACTCGCTTTAAAGTTCCTTTGAAAGACTCAAATTTTGGTATCTCCGTGACATTCGGTGACAGGATAGATGCGTAATATGGGCGTGTGTCCAGAACATGTGTGATGCACCGTTTTCTTCAACAACCACCTATTAACTGGCCATAATTACACAGATAATGATCACCGAAGAATACTCCTTTGCTCAGTTTTCAGATAGCCCATGTGGCGTTCAACAAATGCACCATAATGGACATTAAATTTCATACTTCGTTTAGCAGCTCTTGAATTATTGCTGGTCTGACAAATCTGTTTTCAGGGTCCGTCATATACCTATCTTTACGCTTTGCATTTAACCCAGGCAGAAATATTATCGAAAATATTTACACTTATAAACAAAAAAATCGCAATTTTTAGCTATCACCTTGACAGTAATTTTATCGAAAACAACACACTGAACTAATAAACAACAAAGCCTTTGAGATCTATCAAAAGTATCTTTTTGGAGCCAAATGCTGCATCCTTGGTGCCAAACGGGATTTTACAGCAAACATTGCTGTCAAATAAACTTGATAGGTATGTATGAGTCATATTATTCTGTGATTAGTAGGTTGGGAGCAGGGCCTGAGATAGGCAGTTTGGGACTAGAGGTCAAGGGGTTAATTCTGTAACGGGCCCCCCTTTCGAAAGTGGCGGGATACTGATGCAGAAGGCATCTGCCGCGAGTACCAAAGGCACGGGCAATAATGAGAAGATTAGGGACGGGGGTCTCCCTACACGAAATTGAAGAAAATATTGAAATCAGTTATTAAATGGACTACTTCTGGTTTCTTTTGGGATGGAAAATCACGTTATTTTTGGCTGTCAACAGCATGTTTCAAATTTGCAAGCTCATCAGTGAGTATCCAGTGACCTAGAGTTATAGCTTTTGACTGCTCAATTCTTGAAGTGAATACACCGAGTCCGGTGCATATGTATATTGATAACAGTCTATTAACAGATTGAGCATCTCCACGGCACACTCATTCATTTCTTACATGAGTGGCAACTAATATTCCAATACGACGGACAGCTTATCTTGCTGGCTCTCGCTCGGAGATCAGGACGGGGTTATGGTGGGGGGGGGGGAGACTTGGCACAGGAGTCAGAACTTTGGGAGCCCAGGCCTGACCTTAGAATCCTGGACTCTTGGTCCAAGCCCCCCCCCCCCCCCCCAGTTCTGGGACCCGGGATTACTACCCCCTTGTCACACCCCCATCTCCCCGCCCAGGCCTGCAAATAAGCAGTCTGACATTTGCAGAATGAGAACCCCCAGAGGATGAATTTGATGATGCTATCCCATACAGTGGGCCAATTTATCCTCTGGGTACCTCTTTCTGTTCAGTTTTGAGACCCTGATTTAAACTGAGGTTCACAGAGGGTAAATTTAGTGATGCTACCCTGCATAGCAGGGTAGCATTACTAAATTTACCCTCTGGGGACCTCATTTTGCAGATGACAGTCTGCTTATTTTCTGGCCTGTCCTCGCCCCTGGATGGTGGTGTAAATTCAGTTCTGTAGTACAACAACCACACTTCTCTTTCACTCTGACTATAGATGACTGCTGTATTCTACCATTCCTTCCCAGCTCCTACATCCCATAGCCTTCGTGGCTCCTGTGAAGAGGTGAGTAGTAATTCTTCGAAAAAGTGACTCCTCGTTCCACTCTTCGACTCATTAGAGTATGTGGGGCCTGCCGTAGATCAGTGGGGACCAGTGGTTACCAATGAGAACTAGTGTAAACTTACCTCTAGCTCCTAGACCACTCCGTAATCTTTATCCTAGCCACTACATAGCGACTGAATTCGCGGCTTCTAGCCCACTACCACCGTCAGTTATCCTCTCACTGTCTATCATCTAGTAGTACACGTAGAGTAGGGGGCGCGGTGGCTCAGTGGGTAGAGGTGCAGGCTGCAAGCCGATAGGTCCTCGGTTCGAATCCCACCTGCGGCAACCGCTTTGTGTCCTTGGGCAGGACACTTCACCCCCATTGCCCACGTGGGGGCACGGTGACGCTGTGTACTAAGGCATCTTCAACCAATGCTACCCCTGCTTGTGTGGAGTGGGTATGTTGGGGAGCTGACAGTTGCTCGCCGTTGCTCGGTGGTTCTCTCCGAGTACTCTGGCGTCCTCCACCCACAAAACTGTCACGGTCATGGTTAGCCATTGTGTAGAAATATGTGACCTTAAACACCAATAAATAAATAGAGAAATTTTGGTTCGTCCTGGGAACAAAACAGGTCTTCACTTTGTCCTGGTAGGGGAACCAAATTTGGTTACGTAGAACCAAACATACACATGTTTTGGTTCTACAATCTGTCACGTTGACCCTAAATTTGGCTACGTAGAACCAAACATACGCATGTTTTGGTTCTTCAATCTGTCACATTAACCCCAAATTTGGTTACGCAGAACCAAACATACACATGTTTTGGTTCTTCAACCTGTCGCGTTAACCGGACAGTCAAGGCCTGGGACATTGTATAAAGTATAAAATATACAGCCGCGCAAAATTTGAAGTTTTAACCCTTTACCCAACGTAACGACCAAAACCTGCCAGCGCTATTTACAAAAATCGCCAATTAATTTTCATTATTTTTTTTCATTTTTTTTCATTTTTTGTCTCAAACACATAGGTTATGACCACTCTTTGGAACGAGCTCGTCGAGCTCGTTCCAAAGAGGGGTCATAACCTATGTTTTTGAGACAAAAAAATGAAAGAAATTAGTTATTCAAGAATTTTATTTGCAAGTGTCGTCTGCTTTTCATGTTAGGTAAAGAGTTAACTGGTTGAATGCTAGAAGCCACTATTATGGCTCTGTAACAGGAGAGATAAGTGCGGGAGCAGGGGTTCGAACCGTCGACCCCTAGCACACAAAACGACCGATTTACCACGAGACTAAGAGATCCGGACCAACCAGGCTAGTTGGTAAATGGCCTTTATACCTCGACCGCTACACTACTCTCCCCTTCTTTTGAGATTCACCACATATGAATCTCATCCAAGTTCTTCCATCAGAGTGGTCGAAACACTCACAGTGTCACCTACTGCTGAGGATCGGACGAGCCCCCAAATGTAACAGGAGGAGAGATAAGTGCGGGAGTCGGGGTTCGAACCGTCGACCTCTAGCACACAAAGCGACCGATTTACCACGAGACTAAGAGATCCGGACCAACCAGGCTGGTTGGTAAATGACCACTACAGCTCTATTGAGAAGTGCTAGAAGCCATTTTAGCGAGTTTACGCTGGATGCCTTAGCTTTTTGTTTGCTAAAGAATAGAAGAAGAAAAAATTCATGTAAAATATTTAAAATATTTATATAAAATTGTTTAGTAACAATTTAAAACAGAGTTCCTAGTGTCACTCTCAAATAAATTATAACAAAACAATACTTATGAAGAAAATCTTGCTAAACAAAGTCCTCTCTTGCTGGTAGTTCGGTATCTTTGAAAATAATGCCCATGTTTTAACCCTTTACCTAACGTAACGGCCAAATCCAGCCAGCGCTATTCTCAAAAATCGCCTATTAATTTTCATTATTTTTTTCATTTTTTGTCTCAAAAACATAGGTTATGACCTCTCGTTGGAACGAGCTCGTCCCGCTCGTTCCAACGAGGGGTCATAACCTATGTTTTTGAGACAAAAAATTAGTTATTCAAGAATTATTTTTGCAAGTGTTGTCTGCTTTTCAGGTTAGGTAAAGGGTTTAAAACACCTTTGAAAAATAATTTTGAACTCAATCAGTTAAAATGGCGACGAAGCAGTGTCAGAAACAGGTCTTACGTCTTCAATCGTTCCATCACGAATGCGTTAATCCTTTACCCAATGCAAACGATATCAAAATGAATTATTTTAATTAAAATGTTTTGTTTTAAATGCTTCAAAATATACAACAAAACCATGTCATGTGATCCCTCATTAAAACAAGCTCGATGATATTGTTTTTGAAACAAAATTTTTTTTGCACCTGCTTAATTTGTAAATTACGCCGCTGTAAATTAAGCTGCTGCAAAAAAATATAGATGCAAAAGAATATATCAACGGATTCTGATGATTTGTTAGGTGAAGGGTTAAGTAGCGCGACAACAGCGATTTTCCATATATTTATTTATTTATTGGTGTTTAAGGTCACATATTTATGCACTATGGCTAATCATGACCGAGACTGTTTTACGGGTGGAGGAAGCCGGAGTAACCACCGAGCAACGGCGAGCAACTGTCAGCTCCCCAATGTATGCACTCCACACAAGCAGGGTTAGCATTGGTTGAAGACAAGTGCACCATCGACGTTCAGTACGCCTTAGTACACAACGCCACCGTGCCCATGCGCGGGCAATGGAGATGAAGTGTCTTGTCCAAGGACACCACGCGGTTTCCGCAGGTGGGATTCGAACCGAGGACCTCTCGGTTTGCAGCCTGCACCTCTACCTACTGAGCCACCGCGCTCCCATTTTTCATATAAATAAGACAGGTAACTCTATATGAAATTGCCTGGTCCTACATCAGATGAAGACTCATTTGCTTTGGTTCTTCGATGGGTTTTGATTCTGCTTGAAGCCAAATTTAGCTCTGATTACTCGGAGTGTAGTAATATACTACCAGTGGCTTCTATCATTGCTACTAATATGTACCTTCCTTGACTATCTCCAGTGACTATTACAAATCCTATAGCTATCATTGCCTCCTGTCGTTACTAACAGCTCTACGCTGACTGTTATATCACTACTGCCGGTGGCGTCCGCCACCACTAAGCTACTATTTACTAATTCACTAACTTCTGTCTACTATCCCTACTAATGTATGCTCCCATCAGCCCTATATGATGGGCGTCAACTACAGTTATGAAATTGGAAGAGCAACGACCCAGGAGGTATAGGAGTTTGCAACCAGTACACTATTCCATTCTGTTCCCACTAATTCTCACCCTCATTGGTAACCGATATAGTCCCCAAACCACTGGCCTTCAGCAATTCCGCAATACACAGATGAGGCGAAGAATTGTACAAGTAATCATTCTTTCGAGCGGCTGCTCCCATTGCTATTCATCTACTTCTCAGGAGTCAAGAAGGCTATATGGGATGTACGCAGGGACGTGGCTAGAGGGTCATGGCTCTGGGATGTGTCCCCTCTGAATTTACAGCTGTACTCCGCCCCAGTGGCGTAGATTTGCTATTAGAGCACTAAACTTTGAAAAAATTATCGCGGTGGTCTGACTTTCAGGGAAGTGGGCGGAGGGGGTAACGACCGGAGGGTCCTACTTAGGACAAGGAAAGCTACCAAACTCCCACACAACGGCATTTCAAATATCATCCTTGCCCCCCCCCCCCAAAAAAAAAGCTGGATAGTGCACCCCTATTATAGAATTCTGGCTACGCGTCTCCCCCCCCCCCCAACCCACACACACCGGTGGGACAAGGAAAGCTACCAAACTCCCACACAATGGCATTTCAAATATCATCCTATCCCCTCCCCCCCCCCCCAAAAAAAGCTGGATAGTGCACCCCTATTATAGAATTCTGGCTACGCGTCTCCCCCCCCCCCCCACCCTGTTGGAAATCGGCTCTTGAGTGCAACAAGGTACCATAGCCAACGAGAGGGCAGGGCCAGGATGTGACGCCGTAGTCGCGTAACATAGTTACGTCATGTTTTGTTCTTACGGTAGCCTGTGCGAGCGGCCATCTTGTGACGTTATCTCCAAAGTTATACGTGGTCTTAGTGCGCATGCGCAGCGCGTGGTGTTACTACTGACTTGAAGCATTACTACAGGCTTGATAACTATTCCACTAGGAGGATCTCTTTTTGAAAAAAACGTCTGTGGATATATGGAATCCCTTTTTGTCCAAGAGGAGGAAAAACGTCGTATGTGGAGTCACTCGTTGGAGTTATTGATCGATTGCTTATTTGCTCGATTAGATTCGAGTCGTTTGAGCAATGACTGTTCAAGTCACAACCCAATAACATAATTGCTGGATACGATTCGAGTCGTTAGAGCAAGCGGACTGTATACGACTGTTAGTAGTAGAAACCATGTATGATAGTGGTATGAACTGGGACCCCTAGCGGTAGTAATGTAATGATAGCATAGGTACTGAGAGTCAAAAAGTGCCACAATTCAATAGTAATCGTACAAGACTGCAAAAATGGTAGAACACTATAGTAATGGTGAATACAGTAGAGGCCAATCATAGCCTATGATTAACTACCTTAAATACAGTATCATTTATGTCATAGCGGCCATACCGTTAAATACAAGGGTTTAAAGTTGAATGGGTGTGTAATAAATGGGATTCCGTTAGTGGGAGTCCAAGACTACCACAAGCTGTATATGAGCTTGGACTTGGACTCCCCGATTTTGTCGGGCGTTCCAATTTATTAACTACGGCGGCGAAGTACTGCCAACAAAATTTTATTTACTTTATTTATAACGACAAATCACGAACAAGCTATCCTGAAATTTCGAGTTATTATCTTGAAATTTCGAGTTATTAACTTGAAATTTCGAGTTACTATTTCGAAATTTCGAGTTATTAATTTGAAATTTCGGGTTACTATCTCGGAATTTCGAGTTACTATCTTGAAATTTCGAGCTACTCTCTTGAAATTTCAAGATAGTAACTCGAACTTTCGAGATAGTAACTCGAAATTTCGAGATAGTAACTCGAAATTTCAAGTTAATAACTCGAAATTTCATGATAGTAACTCGAAATTTCGAGACAGTAACTCGAAATTTCAAGTTACTAACTCGAAATTTCAAGATAGTATTTCGAAATTTCAAGATAGTAGCTCGAAATTTCGAGATAGTAACTCGAAATTTCAAATTAATAACTCGAAATTTCGAAATAGTAACTCGAAATTTCAAGTTAATAACTCGAAATTTCAAGATAGTAACTCGAAATTTCAAGATAGTAACTCGAAATTTCGAGATAGTAACTCGAAATTTCAAGTTAATAACTCGAAATTTCAAGATAGTAACTCGACATTTCGAGACAGTAGCTCGAAATTTCAAGTTAATAACTCGAAATTCCAAGAGATTAGCTCGAAATTTCAAGATAGTAGCTCGAAATTTCGAGATAGTAACTCGAAATTTCAAATTAATAACTCGAAATAGTAACTCGAAATTTCAAGTTAATAACTCGAAATTTCAAGATAGTAACTCGAAATTTCGAGATAGTAACTCGAAATTTCAGGATAATACTTCAAAATTTCAAGATAGCTTGATCGTGATTTGTCGCGGTTCTCAGGTGAGAAGGTCTTGATTAGACCTGTGCTCACAAATTCCTTATCCCCACGCCTCTTCTTTCCTCCCAACACTCTGAGACGAACTGCTTGATGACATCCCATAACCCATTCTTCCCAATCTCTCCGATAAGCATATTAACTCTCTCCTTTGTGTCACCCACCAACTCGCCTGGAGTGTACTTTCTTACAATACTATATTTTACACTTAGAGGTTATTACTTGGTTAGTTTCCTATCAGTCGAGAGTAGGTGATACACGCCGGTTCAACCATCATCGTACATGTACGTGTACACGTACATGTACACCTCCATAGGATTTAGTGTTAAAATCGTGTACGTGTACAAGATTTTTAACGTTTTTAGGGTGCTTTAGAATCCACTTTAAGTTCAATTAACACTGAATTGAATCCTAGACTTTTAAAATTTTTCGTACAGTACATGTACCGTTTTGATGTTTGAATCGGCAATGGATTTCTCCCATAGGATTCAGTGTTAAATTGCGAGCAAAAAAGCGTTTTGCCGATTCAAACATCATCCTCTCGCCGATTCTAACAATTCGCGTCCGCACACGATTTTAACGCTGAAAACCCTATGGAGGCGTAGACGGAGATCTACTCTGCGGATTTTAGGTCTGATGATGTTTGAATCGGCAAAACGTTTTTTTTTATCGCAATTTAACACCAAATCCTATCCGCACACGATGTTAACGTTGAAAACCCCATGGAGGCGTAGACGGAGATCTACTCTGCGGATTTTGAGTCTGAAATCGACTCGCGTGAAAGAGGTGATGTTTGAATCGGCAAACCCATTGTTGTGTTTCTCGAAGTGAGACTGGCGCACGTTATTGCGAGGTGATCTATGGAAATGTTTTGAACGAAGAGTGTTGTCGGTGTGTTAGAAATTCGCGAGCCCGCTGTCACGTCTTCCTGAAGTAAAACTAACACATGTTATCGTTATGACTGAATGAGGTTTTTGTTCAAAAAGAGTCGATTATGAATATGGTCTGTATTATAGATATTCGTGTTTTGTCTTGATGAGACGAATAGAAATTGAGTTTTGGGGGTTTTTGTTCGAAAGAGTCAAACACTTAGCGGAATGTTTAAAACGCATTTTCCGCTCAATTAGGTATTGAGTGGTAAATTTTTAATATATTCATGATAGCAATCAGAGAGAGATGCATAAGTTCTCAGCGTTAAAATTAGTTTTCTTTTGTGTGTTGAAACTGTTTAACAGTCATCAAAGGGATTCTCTCTTAATTCGACATGTGTGAATGGTTGTTTGATGTGTGAATGGAAATCTTTTGACAAAATGTAAAAACTACAGTCAAAATGTGTTAAGTCAGAAACCGGTTTGTCATGTACTGTTTAAACGTATTCTTAAACTTCTCTAATTCAATTAACAGTCAGTTGAGATGTGAATATTTTCAGATTATTATATTAAAGACGGAAAGATTTTTATTACTTAAAAACATAAAAATATAATTAAACATTTAATTTTGAAAATAATAAAACAATTAAAACGAAAGATGTTTTTACAGATGGATCCTAGGCGCCGAGATCTAATTTTAGGCCAGTATGAACGTGCTAAGAAGGGGATTCAGTCAGCTGATAGGAGCAGACGTCTTGGTGAGATGGAACTCAAACGCGAAGCCACAAAAATATTTAAACCCGTGACGGAGGGTCAAGAGCAAAGCAGGAAGGAGATAGTCGAAGAATTGAGACCCATAAAGGAGAGTTCTTTGAGAATGGGTTCGTTGCCTCCTAGTTTTGGAAATCGGTATTCCGTTCAATCTACACCGGATTACGTTCCCACGGGAATTCAAACAGATTTGAGCGAGAGCGACGATACAGCTTCGACTATCACCACTAGTAGAGTCGCATCGTCTGATGATGATGGCGGTAAGAGAGATCAGTTGTATGGATTTTATAAGGATTCGGAGGGAAGGATTTTTGTAGGAGACACAGAAGTGGATATTGGCGATGATGAATTGATCGTGGGTTCGAACAGATACGAATTGACTGATGGACTGCGCAGATTGCTCCTTTACGACAAGCCTAGCGATTACACGGATCAGGATTTCGACAATTACGGCGACATTCTGGTTCAGACCCACGCCATGAAAAGAAATAACGATGCCAGAGAGACGAGACCCAAAGCCAACAGAGGTTACAGGTGGACGAAAGTGGTGAAACCCATATGGGATATGAACAAGAAGTTCATCGAATCGGTGACTGGCAAAGGGGTGAAAACCACTTTTCTTCCGAGCGATTCTGACGCTCTGTCTCAGAGATTGAGTTTGTTGATGGCAAGCAGACGGGCTGGTAACACAGGATTAGATAATCAGATAGTTGCTATATCTGACGAATTGTTAAGACAGAAGGTTTTGAATAAAAAACACTATAAAAGGCTGATGAACGAATTGAAGGATTGATGTGTATATAATAAGTAGAGAGAAACAAACAAACAAACAAAAATAAAACAGTAAATTCTTACACTAGAATAATAAAAGTATTTAAAAACAACAAAACGATTTACCAGTGAAAAAACAAAATATATTATAAAAATAAAATATGTTGGTGATAAAGAACAGGGGATACGTCAGAACTTACGTTCAAGGCGGTTCTGGCATCGTCGATTCTATAATGCGAGCGTTCACGAGCGATGCGGGTAGAAAACTCGCATCGACCGCGTTTGAGGTCGGTAAGAAGACGGCTTTGGATGCTGGTAAGAAAGCCGCTTCCGAAGCCAGTGGTAGGATAGCTTCTGTGGCTGGCAAGAGGGCAGCCGACGCGTTGATCGACAAGTTGATCAGTCCGCTGGCGAAGTGAGCTGCGTTAGAGCGAACGCCGAAAAGTTGGAAAGATTTTAAGGATGCTGTGGTACCCATACAAGATTTAGCCAAAATGACGAGTGGATCCGGATTGAAGAGAACTCTCAACGGTGTGATATAAATAAATAATAACATTAAAAACAGAGTTTGAAAAACATAAAAAATTTGCGTTTGAAAAGAATCTAAAATAACAACGAAAAAAAATAAAACAAAGATGAACATTAAAGATATGTCTTTGAACGACGCCGCGACCAAGAGGTCGAATAACGAGTTCTTTCCCAAAAGCATAAGAGGTTTGATAGTGGGAAAATCGAATTGTGGAAAGACCAATCTGTTGATGAATCTGTTGTCCCGACCCGACTGGTTGGATTACGACAGATTGTTCGCGTTTGGCAAGAGCTTGTTTCAACCCGAATACAGATTGCTTCGAGAGTGCATGGATCGTAGATTGCCCAAGGACGTCATAGTCAGAATCTTTGACAGTAGGGAGGAATTCGACAAGAGCGAAGCTCCACTTTCGATCATTTTGGACGGTGCGGCGATGGAACTGATGAAGAGAAATGCATCTTCGAACGTCGAGTGTCGATTTTATGAGAACGCTAGCGACGTTCCGGATCCTAGAGAACTGAAATCGGAAGATAAGAATCTCATGATTTTCGACGATCTGCTTTTGGAGAGACAGAACCGATGCGAATCGTATTACGTTAGGGGTCGACACAGCACCGTGGACTGTTTCTACCTGTCGCAGAATTATTTTCGATTGCCCAGACAGACGATAAGGGAGAACGCTAATTTTCTATGTCTCTTTCGCCAAGATCTCAAGAATCTCAATCACATCTACGGCGATCACGTCGCAAACGACATGAGCGCGGCGGAATTCAGGAGATTTTGCAAGAGGGTTTGGGATGGTGGACTTTACAATTTCGTCGTGATCGATTTGACAAGCGAATTTAATCGTGGAAAATATCGGTGCGGATTCGACAAGTTTTATGTTTCTGATGATAATAATAAGATAGAGCGTGAAAATAAAATTTAGAAAATAATAAATCTTCAAATAATTAGTTTTGAATAAAAAAAATAAAATTAAATATAATGTTCGAACATGGAGAATTGTTAGAACGAATAGCCGAGAATACGGCTGCAAAACAATCCATTCAAATCGTGGTGAGTGGCGATTCGACTCGATTCGCTACGAAATTCGAACCTTCCATCGAATTGAATAGAGAGAAAAGATACGAGATGACGTTGGTAAATCTGGAGACTTATTATTCCTTTCCCAACGTCAATGAAAAGAATAACTCGTTCAAGTATTCCGACGGAGTGGATTGGTTGGAGATTCGAATTCCCAAAGGGAGTTACGACATAGACGATTTGAACGGTTACATTCAGACGCGAATGAAGACGGATGGAAAGGGAAGCAACAAGATCAGACTCGCTCCCAATCCTAATACCTTACAGACGATGTTGGATTTGGAAGATAATTTTCAAGTGGATTTCAACATGGACGATTCTATAGGCAAGATGTTGGGATTCGATTGAAAGGTGTATCAAGGCCATGCGGCATCTGAAAATATGGTCGACATTCTCGCAGTCAATAGCATTCTGGTGAATGTGGACGTGATTGCTGGAAGCTACGTGAATGGTAGCGCTCAACCGACGATCTATTCCTTCTTTCCAAACGTGTCGCCGGGTTATAAGATCGTGGAGCGACCTCGAAATGTAGTTTATCTACCAGTGATTTTAGACACGTTGTATAGTCTCAAAACCACGTTGACGGATCAAAATGGTGAACTGTTGGATCTTCGCGGAGAGAGGGTGACGATACGATTTCACATAAGAGAAATATAAAAGCAAAAAAAAAAAATATTGTGTATATATATAGATAACAAAAATAAAATAAACGCAATATTAATTTTACAAAATTATTTTAATATAATTATTAAACAAGAAACAATTGAAGTAAATATATTTTAAAAAACAGAATTATGACAGAATACATGGTTAAAAACGTGAACATATCCGCAGGACAGAGGAAGAAACTTAAGAGAGCGTTAACAACTCGAGGCGAGGTGGTGAGATTCAAATTCACTCATGAAGATCTGACGAGAGGCGGTCAGGATTCGATCGCCTGGACCAGAAGTCAAATCAAAAGGATGGAGAAAGCGATTCGCGATGGAAGAGGGTTGGCGGTGAGAATGAGTCCCGCTCAATTGAGATACAATTTGAGAATGAAAGGTGGTTTCCTACCACTATTGGCAGGAATAGCCGCAAAAGCATTACCCTTCGACGCAAAGGCACTACCCTTTCTCGGAAAGACTCTCGGCGTGGGAGCTCTCACGGAACTCGCTAGTTCGGCAGTTGAGAAATTAATGGGTGGCTGCAGACTGTTTTTGAAGAAGGGAGGAGCCGTGTGCCGCGTCCACATAGACGACAGCGGTAAAGGATTGTATCTAGAACCCGTTAGAGGTGGCAACTCTCTGAGAGGAAATGGTCTCTGTCTGAAGAGTGGACAGAACGTTGAGCGACTCGGCAAGGGTTTGTTGCTCGGTGAGAATTCGCCGTTTAAGAATATACCGATTTTGAATATGTTATTATAATATAAAATTGTATAAAATATAAATCATAGAAAGTATAAAATAATATATTTAAAATGGGTAAAAAGGTGGAGAAACAAATTTATCACCTGGATGAAAAAGTGGAGAAACAATTTGACGATAATGACGAATATCGCAAGACAGAGAGCGAAAAAATAAAAAAATGGTTAGACGCTAATGATGGATATCTAAGGAAAGAACTAATGAAAGAGATAGATAAAGCATGGGATAGACGGTTGAGAATGAGATGCTTTCCACCGTCACCACTACCTTCTGAAGAGAATGGTAATGATGCGAGTGTTACCAAGAGATGCACAACATTCGTTCATAATTATGATTCAGATAAACAAAAATGTTGTTATAAACGTATCATATCACAAAGAAAAAGAAAAAAAGAAAAAGAAGAAGAATCGACGCTGAAAATTGAGAGAAAAGGAAACGTTATTATAATATATGGTGATAGTGAAGAAGAAGGAAAACAAAAAAAAAACAGTAATGAGATCTAAAGATGATCTTATTACTTTTTTTTCATCTTTCTTCACTAAAAATCAATCACTCTATTGTTTATATTTCCAAGTCTGTTATTAGCATGTTGACACTCGTGTCTTCTCCTTTTTCGAAAACGTGTTGAATGTTTATCTTTACTCTTTTGAGTTTTTTTACATCGGTCAACTGGCTCTCACCACCCAATTTCTCCACTAGATCGAATGAGATGTTTGGAAATATGTAATTTCCATAGGGCAACGACAAATCGTCCTTGTCGAATTCTCTATCTTCGGCGATGATGATGTTCTGCAGATCGCTTTGGTACTCATAAATCAAATCGAGCGCAGCTTCGTCCAATTTCAAAGGCATCTTATATTTGTCATATTTGTGCTCTAAGCCCTTTGTCTCGACCTCGTTCAATTCGATGGGATCGTGTCGTTGTAATCTATAGATTTTATGACCGAATTTCTTATTCATTTCGACTCGTTTCAATTTCAATTCGCATCTTTTAGGTGTTGTTGTCCTCATGATCGATTATTTGTTTTTTTGTTTTTACGAATTCTTGCAAATAATGTATATTTTAAATTTGTATTTTAATAATTTGTTTAAAAAAAGTTTTGTTTTTTTTGCTCTTTATATATATATATAAAAAAAAGTTGTTTTTAATTTTAATTTCTTTAATGTGAAAATTTTTTTGTAAAAAGTAATAAGATAATCTTTAGATCTCATTACTTTTTTCCTTCTTCTTTGCTAAAAATCAATCTCTCTATTGTTTATATTTCCAAGTCCGTTATTATCATGTTGACATTCGTCATTTTTCCACTTATGAAAATGTCTTGTATGTTTATCTTTACTCTTTTAAGTTTTTTTACATCGGTGAACACGCTCACACCACCCGATTTGTCTAAGAGTTCGAGTGAGATTATTGGATATATGTAATTTCTAAAGAACAACAACAAATCGTCCTTGTCGAATTTTCTGTCTTCGGCGACGATGATATTATTCACCAGATCGCTTTGGTACTCGCAAAACAAATCGAGCATGGCTTCATCCAATTTCAAACACATATGATATTTGTCGTAGTAGCGCTCTAAGCCCATCGTCTCAACCTCGTTCAATTCGATGGGATCGTGTTGTTGTAATGTATAGATTTTAAAACCTAATTTTGTACACGCTTCGACTCGTTTCAATTTCAATTCGCATCTTTTAGGTGTTGCTGTCATGATCGATTATTTGTTTTTTTTGTTTTACGAATTCTTGCAAATAATGTATATTTTAAATTTTTGTATTTAAATAATTTGTTTAAAAAGTTTTTTTTCTCTTTAAATATATATAAAAGTTAAATTTTAACATCCTTTTTTTCGTATTAATTTAATTTTTTTTTCACGAGTTTTTAGAACGGGCAAGACATCGAACGTTTAAAAATTAGCCTTCGCATCTTGCAGTTATCATCATCTATTGAGAAGGAATCGGGTGACATGAACACGCGTCTGCTTCGTGGAAATTTGTTTTGAACCTCGTGCGAGACTTCGCGTAAAAGTCGTAAGAGTTCTATTTGTCTTGAACTTTCTTTTTTAATAGTTCGAACGACATTGCCGATTAATTTTTGTTCACTTATTGTATTACGATTCGATTTTCTATTGCAAATCGTATCGTTTTCTTTCGAAATGCATAAATATAAATTATGATTTTTTTCTTCTTGGTTTTTTGGAGAATAACGATTTATTAAACAATGTCGACGTTTATGTCGAGATTCCATCGTGGA
Organism: Pictodentalium vernedei; assembly: GCA_031216915.1. NCBI lineage: Eukaryota > Metazoa > Mollusca > Scaphopoda > Dentaliida > Dentaliidae > Pictodentalium > Pictodentalium vernedei. Next base: position 811,754,964 of record CM062296.1, read on the forward strand.
TGTTGTCATCATGATTGATTATTTGGATTTTTTGTTTTACGAATTCTTGCAAATAATGTATATTTTAAATTTTTGTATTTTAAATAATTTGTTTAAAAAGTTTTTTTTCTCTTTATATATATCAGTTAAATTTTAACATCCTTTTTTCTCGTATTAATTCAATTTTTTTTTTGACGTTAAGGAACATAAAAAATTGATTAATTTCATCAAAAAAATTTTTTTTTTTTCACATTAAAAAAAACAAAACTTTTTAAACAAATTATTTAAAATACAAAATTCGAAAAAACATATTCTTACAAAATGAAACAAACAGATAAAAAAAAATTGGAAAATTTAAATGAGAAAACCATACCTCAGTTAAACGAGATTTGTAAACTATTAAAAATTTCACATTTCAGAAATCATAGAACTAAATCAAAAAAGATTAAAGTCATACAGAAACATTTGCGAAATGATGGAAAGACAAACAAAATGCCGATAGCAATGACGTCAAAAAATGCATCGGTTGTGAAAAATGAGAAGAAGAAAAAGATAGTAAAAGGAATCGAAATGCTGATAGCAACGATGTCAAAAAATGCATCGGTTGTGAAAAATGAGAAGAAGAAAAAGATAGTAAAAGGAATCGAAATGCCGACGTCAAAAAAAAACGAAAACGTTTTGATTGTGAAAAATAAGAAGACGACTAAACGAAAAGCCGTTGAAGAACTTAAGTTTCCAAAGAAAAGAAAAGAAAAACGAAAACGAGTGATGCACATCAGATTCTAGGCAAACGAGATATATCGAACGAACTTCGATGAGCAATAGACGAAGGGAAAGGAGAAGAATATCTAGCATGACTCACTGCGGAACTATTTCAATTGAAGTCCATGGAATGGGAGAGTGCGATCAAAGGCATTTTTAAAACTTTTGACGTGGTTCCCTCGTTGAAGAAAATCGATCCGAAATTGTTCATGGAATGGGTGAAGAAAAAGGTATTGGATTTGTTTTGCAAATACATGAACATGGGACTAAAAATTAAGATGATACTCCATTGCATGATGAATAAAATCGATGTGAAGTCTGGCGAGAGAATCGTGAAGAATGCATATTTCAGATCTAACGTCGAACCCGTATTTCAATGTTCAGATTTATCGGACGTTTTCGAAAAGATGAAAGACAAGATATTGACGTCTCTCGCGAATTATCAACATGAAGGTAGTAATTGGACGTTCGATGAGATGTTGAAACTCGAAATTCACATAACTAAAAACGATTTGTTGAGAGGGTCTTCCTACGTGAAATTACCGTATTTCCTGGATAAGAAACACGCCGTGATCAACGTGAAAAATAACGATGATCAGTGTTTTAAATGGGTAGTCACCTCCGCTTTATACCCTGTCAAAATGAACACCGAAAGAGTTTCTTCTTACGAGGTCACTTCTAAAAATCTCGATTGGACCGGACTGACTTTTCCAACGAGGTTAAAACACATCGAATGTTTCGAGGTTCAAAATCCCACCGTAGCGGTGAACATCTTGGGATACGACGAGGAAAAACGAACGATCTATCCTCTCAGACAGACTTCGTATCTCGGAAGAAAAAAGATGATTATTTTATTATTGATTTTGAACAGTGACAATCGTCATTATTGTTGGGTTAAACATCCTAGCCGATTACTGTCCAACCAAAATAATAAACGTGAACATAAGGTATCTTCATGTTGCAACTGCATGAACATGTTTCCCAGTGAAGACTTGTTGGCGAAACATCAGGAATATTGCAACGAAAATCAAGGTGTCGCCGTCGAAATGCCCAAACCCAACACCATCGTGAAGTTTGAAAATCACAATAGAAGGTTAAAAGTACCATTCGTCATGTACGCTGATTTCGAATGTTTCACCGCGAAAATGAGTTCCTGTCAACCCAACGCTCTTCAAAGTTACGTCGAAAGATATCAAAAACACATACCTTTGGGCTATTGCATTTACGTGAAATGCGCTTTTGACTCGCAACACGACATGGGTCCCTTCACCTACACGAAACAGTATGAAGACAACGACGTGGCTCAAAGGTTCATGGAAGAGTTAGAATGGAAACTTCAAATGTTATACGACAAATTCAAAACTCCTGCAAAAATGATCATCACGTGAGAGCAGCAGGACGAAAATAACAGAGCAACCGAATGTCACATATGCAAACAATCGTTCGACGAGAATTTGAAGGAAAATAGGAAGGTCAGAGACCACGATCATTACACGGGTCTGTATCACGGTCCGGCTCACAGCAAGTGTAATTTAAAATATCAAGACACCGTTTTCTATCCGGTGATGTTTCACAATCTCTCGGGTTACGACAGTCATCTCTTCGTGAAAAATCTCGGCACCTCACACAGAGAATTAAATTGCATCACGAACAGTGAAGAAAGATACATTTCCTTCATGAAATGGAAGCTCATGGAGGAGAAAAGAGTAATCAACAGAGAGACGTTGGAAGAAAAAACGAAATTCATTCGTAGAGCCATGTTTCATCGACAGTTTTAAATTCATGTCAACCACTCTGGAAAAATTAGTTGATAATATGAGCAAGGATAAATTTAAAATCATGAGCGAACATTTCGGAGAACGAGTAGACGTCATGTTGAGGAAAGGAGTCTATCCTTATGATTACATGAACGATCTAAAGAGATTCGAAGATACCACACTACCTTTGAAAGAAGATTTTTATTCGAAATTATATGAATCCGACATTTCCGACGAGAATTACGAACACGCTAAAAACGTGTGGAAATTATTCGATATGAAAACCATGAGAGATTATCACGATCTCTATCTGAAGACTGACGTTCTGCTCTTAGCAGACGTGTTCGAAAATTTTCGAGACATCTGTTGTCGAAATTACGATCTCAATCCCGCTTGGTATTTCACCGCACCCGGTCTAGCATGGGATGATCTGTTGAAGACCACCGAAGTCCAATTGGAATTATTATCTGACGTGAACATGTTACTCATGTTCAAAAGGGCTGCGAGAGGTGGCGTCTCGATGATCTCCCACAGATATTCTGAAGCTAACAATCCCTACATGAAAGAAGGTTTCGATTCGAAACGGTCGACTAAATACATACAGTATTGGGACGCCAATAATCTGTGTGGTTGGGCTATGAGTCATCCTTTACCGATTGGAAATTTCGAATGGGTGAAGGAACCGGAGAGATGCAAAAATGGAGAGACTATCCTTGCATTTTAGAAGTCGATTTGAACTATCCAGAAGAATTACACAATCTACACAACGATTATCCGCTGGCTCCCGAACGAATGGAACCAAATGAGGGAGATGAGGAAAAACTCATTCCCAGTTTATTTAACAAACGTAACTACGTCGTCTACAATGAGAATTTGAAACAATACGTCGATTACGGGATGAAATTAGTCGACATACATCACACCATTCGATTCGACGAAGAGCCTTGGATGAAAAAATACATCGATCTCAACACGAATTTCAGAATTCGAGCTGAGAACGATTTCGAAAAAGATTTCTTCAAACTTATGAACAACTGCGTGTACGGTAAATCGATGGAAAACATCAGGAAGAGAACCGACGTTCGACTCATCACATCTGAGAAAAGAGCTAAAACATTAGTGGCGAAACCCAATTACAAACACCGAACCATATTTGACGAAAATCTAGTGGCCGTTCACATGCAAAAGATGCACCTGAAGTTCGACAAACCGTATTATCTCAGACTGATCATCTTAGATGTCAGCAAGCGATTGATGTACGAGTTTCACTACGATTACATCAAACGAAAATTTGGTGATAAAGCCAAACTACTGTTCACTGACATGGACAGTTTAGTTTACGAGATAGAAACGTCTACCGAGATATATCTCCGGACGTGGCCAAGTGGTTCGACACAAGCAATTATCCCATCAACACCCGTCCAACATTCAATCGAACGACAACAAGAAGGTGTTGGGTAAATTTAAGGTCGAGAGCAGTGGTAAACAAATCGTCGAATTCGTGGGCTTGAGACCTAAACTGTATGCTTATCGTCTAGAAGATGAAGAGATCAAGAAGTGCAAAGGAGTTAAAGCGTGCGTGGTGAAGAAAAACATCTCTTTCCAAGAGTATAAAGATTGTCTGTTAGGAAGTGGTCCGGTGTATAAGACTATGAAATCAATTCGAAGCGAAAATCACGACTTGTATACCGAAATAGTCAACAAGATTTTGCTGACGGCTGACGATGATAAGAGATTCGTATTAGATGATAAAATAAGCACTTTGGCACTCGGACATTGGACTGTGGATGTAACTATAGACGATATGAATGTGGATGATTGGATTCCAGAAAATCAAGAGGAATTAGACGAATTCAAAATTATAGAAATCGATAGAGACATCGAGAGTGTTAGTTTAAAAAGAAAAAGAAAAAAATAGAAAAAATAATGTCATTTTTTAGTAAATTATAATAAAATAAATAAAAAAAATATATACGCATTTATGAATAAGAAAATAAAGATATCCGTAGAAGGTGTCGTCTTACCTAACGAACCCCTATCCAACATTGATCTGTTGAATGCGGCAAAAGATTTGAAAATCAAAGATTTTCTAGGCGTGTTTTCCAGAGATGCCTTGCCGAAGAGAAGACCTCGACAATCGGAATGCGGAATTTTAAATCTAGATGATTCATCGGGTGAAGGCACTCACTGGGTGGCGTGGATCAAGAATGGGAAGAAGAAAAATTATTATTTCGACAGCTACGGAATCTCACCGCCAAAGGAAATAAAGAACTATTTCAACAAATCGATGGTTCGTTACAACACGGAACAAGTGCAATCACTAGATCAAGTGTTTTGTGGTCACCTGTGTCTCTACGTTCTCAAGAGATGGTCTGAAGGAGATCGATTTCAAGACATTCTCAATGACTTACAATAGAGAGAGATTTTTTTTATAGTATATATAAAGATAAAAAATTATTTTAAAAAAATTTTTAATCGAATAAAAACGAAAAATAAAATAACTTAGTTCATTTTTAATAAACTGCGTTTGAACATATTTTTCTAAAAAACAAAAAATCCCACAACAACATGCCAGTCGATAAATTTGGTAGAAGTGACGACGAAAAAGTCAACCCAAGAAAGAAGAGGAAGACGTTCGAAGTCGACGATGGTTACGACATTGCCAACTTGGATGAACATTATGTTCGGAGATATGAACCTCGAGAAGAACCTTTGAACATGAACGATAAGAAGCTCTACAATCTTCCCGAGCTGATAGATCTCGCAGATGCTGCGACTAAAAAATACATCGACAGGGGGAACGCCGATTTCGAACAAATTCTGCTAGATAATTACGTGGATAAAACCATGACCGACGATCTGGATCTGAAATCCAAACATTTGGTGAACGTCGCGAATCCCATAGATCCCACTGATGCCGCAACCAAGAAATACGCGGACGACTCTCACACGAGATTCAGCAAACACCTGAGAAATAGATACGTTCAGAAAACGATGCACTCAGAATTGAACGCTAATTCTAACAAGATAACGAACGTGGCCACTCCCACGAATCCCAAGGACGTGGCGACCAAACACTACGTAGATCTGGAACAGAGAAAGTCTGACAGACGAGAAATGAAATCAGATCTGAATGCGGGATTCAACAAGATATTGAATCTGACGAAGATTGACAACACGGATGCGGACTCAACCACAGTCAACAAGGGCTATGTAGATTCTGCTGTGATACAATCACAAGAATACCAAGAATCGCAAGTGGACGATCTCTACCTGAACAAACAATCTGGCGGAACCATGGAGGGTGGCATCGACATGAACGGTATGAATTTATTCGGACTCAGTCACGATCCCGAATTCGATTCCAGCGCCGTCAGCAGGAAGTACGTGGACGACAACTCGGTCTGGAGAAAGGGTGACATCATGGAAGGTAAACTAGACATGGGTGGACACGCGCTCACGAATCTACCGGATCCCGTGAACATGACGGATGCCTGCACCCTGATTTCGGTGGTGGAGAAAGTCAAATATGCTGGACAATTGATCACTGTGTGGGCCGAAGAGGCCGGCACCTTAGATGAGGGAAAAGCTGAGTGATCTTTCGGAAATGGAGGTAGCGGATCGAAACATGGTCAGGTGGGATATTCCATGCCGTTGGGAGGTGAAATCCTTCGAATGAGTCTGGCTTCCTCGGATTTGAATAACAGAGCGGTCATCAATCTCATGGTGAATGGTGTAGAGAGCGATAAGAGATACAGCGTCGAAAAGACTGAGAATCAACACGTGAATGTTAGCACATTCGGCACGACTCTCAAAGTGAACGCCGGTGACAGGATTAATTTCGTTACAAAAACCAATAATCCCGAAGCCACGACTTCCGTGGTGAGTCTACTGATCGAACTATATTCTTTGAACAAACAGTGAACGCGTGGAAAATAATGATTTAAAAAAAATAATGTGTGATTATTAAAAACAAAAAAAACAAAAAAACAAAAAAAAAGTAATGAGATTTAGAAAGATGTTCAATCTCTCTAGATCACATTACTTTATTTATTTTTTTTTTGTTTTTTTTGTTTTTAATAATTACTCATTACTTTTTATTTTTTTTTTGTTTTTTATTTTTTTTCACACTTGTCTCTCATCGAATGATCGACATCTTATTTCCGTCCGATTCGAATTGTAATTCTCTGTCTGACAAGACCAGGGTGAAGGCTTCGGTTTTTCTCTGAATGTGCCTATCGAATTGCATCTTGATCTGAATGTCTAAGATGCTACTCTTGAGTCGTTCACTCTGTTTATTAACGTCGAATACAAACATGGGATACATCGACTTGTATTCACTGGGAGACATGTTAGGGTTGCTCATCAATTCATCTAGACCATGACACTTCTTTCTAAAATCAGCGGCGTTGCCGTACAGTCTGCAGAAATCGTTCTTGTCGAACGACGTGTTGTAATCGATTGCTGGATATCTCGTGGCGTTCAGAAACACTTGCATGTTTCTCAAACTGCAATGATCGAAAAGCGATGCATTCTTTTCCTGAGACTTGTCCCTATTGGTCTGAAATGCAACCACGATGGAACGCCGTCTCTCGGAAGCGGATTTCACCGTCAATCTCAAATCGAAGTGATTCGTGGAGGGAGGAATGCTAGCTGTGTCGCACTGTCTCATTCTAAATCCCACGGGTAATTTACTCTTGGATTCTATGATCTTGTAGAGACGCGCTTTCTCCACGATCGAAGGCTCCACGTGTGGAACGAACCACGATATCTTGTGTAGAGTTATCTTACCCGCATCGGTCGCAGTGAGTCTCACTATTGCGTCATTGTTTCCTTTTCGAATCAACGTCAGATTGTGTTTGAATCCATACATGATCTTGTTGTAATCATCCGCAAATCCGAAGATGTGTTTCAAAGGTATCCTGAACGAAAACGTTCCTTTAGGTCTGGACGTCTTGACGACGTAGTCGAATATCAAGGCGGCGCCTGCGCTAGCAGGGCCTATGGTGTCTTTCACCCACAACTGATTAAGTCCTCTGGATTTCGAAAAATCATCAGGATACGTCAAGATTCTATCTCTTGTCCGGATAGCATGTATTTTATGTTACTGAATAGATGCATGATGCCATTATTGGCTAGAATAACCGTGTCGTCGTCGGCATAGTCGCTCCCATCTTCCTTGGTGAGACGTCCCTGCACCACTATGTAACTCTCGCTAGGATGTACAAATAAATCTTGAGTTTCGACGTTGATTCTTATCTCTCCCGCATTGTTCAAACTCGTTCCGGTTACCGGTTCATATTCGTGAACCTCATATTCTTGAATACTTTCATCTTTCACTATGCTTTGTGCTATATCTAGTATATTTGTCATTTTAAAGGATTTTTAGTTTTTTGTTTATTAATTAACTTGCTTTCTTTATCTAAAAATAGTTTTTAATTATTTTTTATTATTATTTTTTCTCTCTTATATATATGTGTGTAAACAAGAAAATGTTAAAGAGAGTAAATAAAAAAAATTTTGTTTTCTTTATCAAAACTTCGTCTTCTGTAATTGTTGTTCGTAAAACTTTCCGATGATCTCTTCTCCATCCAAAGCTTCGATTTCGTAAGTCACCGGATCGGTGTGAAATATTTTGATTATCACGAAGAATTCCGAGGTCCATCGAGGAGTATAACCCTTTTCGAAGTGCTTCTTATAAGCGTAGATTCTCACTCGATCACCGACCGCAAATTTCGGCGTTCTAGACTTCTTCCTGATCTTAGATCTCTCAGGATATAGATTGCGTAGACCCGTTTTTCGTTTCGAGGATCGCTAGCTTCCGCAGGAGTCATCTTGTTCGATCTGTGCCGCGTGTTGTTGTAATCTTTGACCAGACCGTTCAGAGCGTATATGTATTTCTTGGTCGAATTCGCCGTGAAGTATCTGTGCATCTTTTCCTTCATCGTTCGATTCCAACGTTCCACCACACTGGCTTTCTCTTCGTTTTCGATCGAGTAGAGGTCTACCAATCGATGAATGTGCTTGTTGTAGAATTCCTTTCCCTTATCCACCCACAATTTACTCGGTTTTCGAGAAGACGAGTCGAACACGCTCTTCAGAGCCTCGGCGACGCAAGGTCCCGATTTATTCTTCAAAGCTCTGATCCAACCGTATTTGGAAAACACGTCGATGACCGTCAATAGATATTTGACGCCCTCATTCCACCTCGAAAACGATCTCATGTCGACCAAGTCGGCAGACAAAATATCATCCAGACCCTTCACGAACACCATTCTCTTTCGAAATTTATGCACTATGGGTTTGTGTAACTCCTCGGCCAATTCGCTCATCAATAATCGTTTCTTCTTCTTTTCAGATGCGCTTTTTTTTTTTTGAATGCCCCATCCGAATCGACGTTTCTCACCGATCAGATTGCCGACCAGCGAACATTCCATCTTCTCTCTCCTGGTCGGATTCGATATGCCTCTCAATTTCCCCAACATGTTTTTATTGCAGACGTCGTTGCGAGTCTTGGTGTCGGGATGTCCGACGTAGCACAGATCGTGATCATATGCGGCCGCATCCACCCTATTCACAGGTTTGCTCCAAGATTTGGGAGTCAGATCGGCGTTGAGTCTCTTGTTCAATTTCGTTCCGGGACCTGTGAAAATGTGACCGGGCAGATGCATTTCGAAAGGTAGATTATTGATCATTTTATTCACGATGCCTTTACCTTTGCTCGCGTTCTTTTTTGTGACGAATCTAGTCTTGACAGAACCACACACGTCGCAAATTCCGCGAAGCATCTGTCTGTCATTTTTAGTTCGCACTTCTCGAGAATTACTCGTCTCGGTAACTCTCTTACACTTTACGCAATACATTTTTAAGAGTTATTTAAATTAATTTCGTTTTTTTATTTTATATATAAATTTAATAATGAATCAATTCTGTTCTTATTATATATATTTTTTTTTTCAATCGCTGCTCTTGAGTTCTATCATCTTACTGAATTCCTCCCTGGCCTCTTTCCTCCCCTTTTCCATGAGAGAATCCTTCATCTCTTCCTTGATGATCTGACGAGTCTTGATTCCCACGGCTTCTTTCATGGCATCGTATTTTGTTTTCTCGCTCAATATCGCGAAGTATTCACCGTCCGATATCCTACCGTCTTTCAACGCCATAGAGATCATTTCGGATATCGTGTCGATCTTGGAGTCGGCCAAGACGCGAATCTTGTCGTGTTTCCTCGCCTTCAGATATAATTTCCTACTCAAAAAGTTTCCGAGCGTGCTAAACAATCCGTCGGCGAGAGCCACTCCTTCTACGGTCGACACGATCGCAATGCCGACCGCGGTCGACAACAATCCGATGCCGGCCACGTGTAAACCCATAGAAATCGTGATGAGTGTCGTGTCGATCGTGTTGACGAATTTCACGAAACGCGAATACTTCTTCTTGAGGGAACGACGAGAATCTCTCTCTCGAGTTAGATACTCTTGGATTCTACTGATTTGATCCATGTGATGCCTCTCTCCTCTTTCTCTTTCTTCTAGCGACGGCGCCGTCGGCAAAACGTCGATCGGCTTCTCGTCCTCGTCATCCACTAACGTCGGATACAATTTATTTCTGGTTCTCATTTTTGTTTTTTTTCTTTCTAATATTAGATAAAAAATTTATGTGTGTATTTATTTTTATTTTCTATTCTCCCTTATTTTATATCAATGAGAAAACTTAGACGTATGCTTCGTTGAACCATAATTTCAAGATGCATCCCTTATCTCGTAAAGTCAGACTTTTACGCGCCAATTTCTGTTCTTCCGAATCTGTGGGCTTGCTTCGATTCTTACAGTAGAGTAATCTCTTCCAAAACGCGATCACTTCATTAATTTGAACGCGTTCGAATGCCGGTTCGAAATACTTGACGACCATATCTTCCCTTTCCATCCACAGACACAAATGATTCTCGTGATCGAAGTCTAGGTGATCCCGACATCCGACGCATCGTTCTAACAAGAGACGACCTAGTTGTTCGTTCACGCAGAATGCGTAGGCTCTCATCAGCATTTTTAAAGGAAACCTTACTCTAATATCCTGAGAATCGCTCATGATTTACATATTTTTTTTATTTCTATTCGATTTGATTTATATATTTTTCTAAATAACTATTATTTATATATTTTTTTTCTCTCCTATATATAACAATCATAAACGTGACAGCGGGCTCGCGAATTTCTAACACACCGACAACACTCTTCGTTCAAAACATTTCCATAGATCACCTCGCAATAACGTGCGCCAGTCTCACTTCGAGAAACACAACAATGGGTTTGCCGATTCAAACATCACCTTTTTCACGCGAGTCGATTTCAGACTCAAAATCCGCAGAGTAGATCTCCGTCTACGCCTCCATTGGGTTTTCAGCGTTAACATCGTGTGCGGATAGGATTCGGTGTTAAATTGGGAGCAAAAAAACGTTTTGCCGATTCAAACATCATAAGACCTAAAATCCGCAGAGTAGATCTCCGTCTACGCCTCCATAGGGTTTTCAGCGTTAAAATCGTGTGCGGACGCGAATTGTTAGAATCGGCGAGAGGATGATGTTTGAATCGGCAAAACGCTTTTTTGCTCGCAATTTAACACTGAATCCTATGGGAGAAATCCATTGCCGATTCAAACATCAAAACGGTACATGTACTGTACGAAAAATTTTAAAAGTCTAGGATTCAATTCAGTGTTAATTGAACTTAAAGTGGATTCTAAAGCACCCTAAAAACGTTAAAAATCTTGTACACGTACACGATTTTAACACTAAATCCTATGGAGGTGTACATGTACGTGTACACGTACATGTACGATGATGGTTTAACCGGCGTGTATCACCTACTGTCGAGATATCAGTCCGAGATAACTTCATATGATGTGAAGTTACTGAGTCGATATGAAACTAACCAAGTAATAACCTTTTTTTATTTTTTTAACCCTTTACCCAACGTAACGGACCAAAACCGGCCATCGCTATTCTCAAAAATAGCCAATTAATTTCAATTATTTTTTTCATTTTTGTCTCAAAAACATAGGTTATGACCCCTCGTTGGAACGAGCTCGTAGAGCTCGTTCCAATGAGGGGTCATAACCTATGTTTTTGAGACAAAAAATGAAAAAAATTAGTTATTCAAAAAACAATTTGCAAGTGTCGTCTGCCTTTCATGTTAGGTAAAGGGTTAAACCAAATCAAATAATTACAAAATGTTCTCAGATCTGTTACAGTTATCTGTTTCTCATCATTTTCATTAAGTGCGAAGTGTCCTCGTCTCCACGTTCAGTTATCCGACGTTCGGATAGGTAAGGTATCTCTTCTCTTACTTCGATGATTCTCCGCTTTCGACTCTGAATCTTTGTTTACGATGAATTTTGTGTACCAATCTCTTCTTTCCTGTCTTCATCAACCTAATCCATATTTGTTGGCATCATTAATTCCTCACTATACAAAAACTACTACCTTTTGCCTTGTAACACCAATTTTACTAACTGATTCACTAACGGATTGCTTTCGACGAACAACGATGAACGATTTCACTGTAAACAAAATGGCTGCGCCTAGTAACGCATCAAGGGGATCACTCTTGTTTGGTTCATATCGGCCGAGACCGACCACATGTGTTCGTCACGGTGATATCACGGACATCTTCAAAGAAAGTGTTGGAAACGACCATTCTTTGTCAATAAGTGGAGTAGCTTTCTCCTTTACACTATTGCTTGATTTTTTGTCATGTTCCACTGAAATGGTTAAAAACATTTTTTGTGTAATATATATAGACAATAAACATATAGTGTGTTTTTATATCTGTGTTATACAACGAGTTGAAATATGGTTTATTTTTTCGAGGCTTCGCCGAGAAAAAATAAACCATATTTCAACAAGTTGTATAACACAGATATAAAAACACACTATATGTTTATTGTTTTTATCTGATAACAAACAGACACCCGTCTCGTGCGTCTACCCGACTTATATATGCTTCCCACGGGCCTCCAAAGAAAACCAGTCTACGAGACAAAAGAAATAGGACAAGACGCATAGAGTTGTGTCCCTTACATTACAAAATCGATGACGGCGATTGTAAAGTGCGATTGCACTTCTTGCATCATGTAAAATAAATTTCATCTATTTTATTAACAGTAACAAAACGGTGTTTCAGTAGAGTTATTCTTTTTTTGACATAGTTCCAGTTTTCTTCCGTGTTTTATGCTGTAGTCCCAATATAACAAATAATTTTGCGTTTGTTTACAATTTTTACGAAGTGTTTTTTTTTTCAGGTAGAGCAGACGAACTTTTAATTAGCGCAGTTCCGCGAGTACTTTTGATCGAGGCCGTGACTATAAATAGTTCGCAGTCGCCGCATACTAATTACTATTAACATTCAAGTAATTTCTACAATGTTTTGAAGCAAAATTTTAGGTTGCCTTTATTGAAGCAAAATAAATAAGAAATGACACCATCAGAGGATTTTGACAAAGTGCAATAAGCGTACAATTAAAACCTGCCCTGTGATATAACGATGTTTCATGAATGAATGAATGAAAATGGAATTGAAAGAGGTCAGAGGTCGTTCGCATAAATTATAATTATATACAACACCCGTTGTATATACTTCAAGTATATACAACGGTTGTTATACTCTATGGTTATCAGATAAATGGATCTCCGTTGTAAGTTTCGCATTTTAGTCAACCGACGACAGACGACACAGAAAAACCTAAATAACTTAACATTTTAATTTTTGCATTAAAAACATATGGACCCCTCCTCATTGGAACGAATTCGACGAGATCGTTTCAATGAGAGTAATAAGCTATGTTTTTAAGACATAAATAAAAAAAATCAATGTCGATATTGGTGAATAGAGCCGTCGCGTTTTTTTTTTCTGTTACGGTGAAAGCATTAGTAGTAGGGGAACTATGGACTGGACCAAATCAGATGCATCTCATGGTGTATCTCACATGTGACGTCATAGTCACGGGTCCCAGTTATGTCATATTTGATTGCCATGGTATCCCGCGTAAGAAGCCATCTTGTGAAGCCATCCCATAGTGATGCATGGTGTCAGTGCGCATACGCGTCGCGTGATACAGGGGTGGCACGTGCTTCCGTCGTCCACTAAGGCCGTATACTGAGACCGCCATCTTGGTTTGTATGTGATTCATTGTCCTGCAGTAAATCTAATTACCCAGAATGGATCCGAGACATGCCCAAATCACCAAAAAACACCCAAATCACCGAAACAGGTTCTGACCCCCCCCCCCCCCCCCCCCCCCCGAAATCATCCTTATAAGTGTAACACGTAGTCCTATAGGACAGTTTGAGTGCTTTCCTTTGTACAAGAGTAAACTAATTACCACAAACAACCAGACACTTTCTCCCAAACTTCGGAAGCCTCTTTTGTTCATTACTAGCTTCATGGGACTTTGTCACTATGAAGACTTCCAACAGGAGTGTCTTCAATGGAGCGTGTTCGATTGTTGAGGAGTATACTCCAGTAGCGTAGACGGGCATTTCAGTTGGAACAGTTTTGGATTATTGGTTACTATTGTTAGCTTTTCTTGTCTGTTCTGATTGTTCTAGCTCTATTCCGAGTATTCTACTTCTTGATCCGAACATCCTAAGACATGTTTCATCTAACCGTATCATCCAAACAGATCACTTTACTATCCTTTTTAATAACTATGTGCTTTCTTTCCAGACTAAGTTATGTCACACACAAAGTCGGTGATACAAATAGAGGTTTGTAGTATCTGAGTCGGCCTAAGGGAGGGGGTCCAGGAAAACCAATTTGGAGTATATACGTGCTAATTAAATTTGAAGTTGGAAAGCCCATGAGTCGTGACCACTACTTGTATTTATCTACAACTATTTTTTCAAGTATTTTTGAGTTCTTTAACTATAATCCCGACTGACTAATATTCCAACTACATCATCACCTTCGTAGAAGCTATGCTTTGATGATGTAGTGGAAATATTTTATCACTCGGGACTAGAGCCGTTACAGTCGGAACAAATCGGGTTTTCATCCCCATCCCAATCAATCATTACCAAATTTAGAACCAAGGAAACAGAGTCATTGATATATGTACTTTTAAAAACGTTTCCATCACGGGACAGATCACCCCTTTCCCAAGCTCTCCCCCTTCTTCTTTGCTTGCCCCCTCAACTATATTACACACCATTGCAAGCAGAGTATTCCAACCGCCTACTATTTTAACACCCCCTCCACACACACACAGGGCACAGGGGCCAGTCCAGTCTCCAGACAATATTATTAAATATTGGTGTGAATTCTCGGAATGATAATTCTGATCTCGTAGTTAAGCAGTTGCGGAATATGCTTAGCGATATCAGGGTCAAGTTTAGATCTGCAAAAATTTATTTCGCTGAACTAAACTTTTCGCAAAACTCCCTTAGGCTGAGAGGAGAACCTTGAGCATCATCAACGAAACCATTCGGAAAGTGAAGGACGTTAACGTTATAGCAAAAATTGATGACGCGAAGTTTGATGTTGATCAGTACTTAATCCATTGGACCACGAGAACCGCCAATATTATGTACGATCACTGGTTGAACCATCTAGAATTAAACTAAGTAAAGGCAAAGGTAACAACCGTCTAACAGATGTGGGATTAGGAACTAATGTGGTTAACCTGTCTGGCACCAATGATCTAACAACCCAAGAGAAATCGCTTTTAGATCGCGGTTTAACTTTTGTACCAGCACCAAAGCCAAAAACTGATAACCAAACAAATTTACCATCATACAACTGTAATTTTCTTAGGCAAATGAAATTAGCAGACCGCTTTAGAAACTCCAGCTGTCGGAAACTTCCTATTACAGAATCATCTGGTTGGTCACCTCCAGATAGTGAAATAGAGCCCGAAATTATTGAGGCTAGCAAACGAATCATCCAAAAGGTGTTCAGCATGAACATACTCTCCGATAAAGACAATTTAACAGCTGCTGAACGGAGAGCCCTCACGAAACTTCTGAAAAATAAGAAATTAGTAATTAAACCAGCCGACAAAGGTGGGTCGGTAGTTGTTCTATCTCGGGATAATTATATAAAGGAAGTCATGAGACAACTCAGCAATACTAAACATTACAAGAACATAGATTCACTTATTTGGCCTAGTAATGTTGAAAAATTCAATAAGATCCTAAAATTTCTCCTCGACGAAGGTCACATTACCAAAAAACAATTGAAATATTTAACAGCTAAGCTCAGTGCTCAAACAAACAATTTTACATCCTACCAAAGATCTACAAGGACCGTTCTTCATGGACGAATGACGTAACTCCACCCGGGAGGCCAATTGTATCAGATTGTAATTCGGAATCTTATGCGATCTCGGAACAAATTCATTATCATCTGAAACCAAAAGCAAATAGACATCCGAGCTATCTAAAAAATACTGTCAAAAATTTCGAAATTGAAAATATCGAAAAATGCAATTCTGGCTACTTTGGATATCGACAGTATGTATACGAACATTGATATTGATAAAGGTGTTAAATCAGTTAAAAATGCATTTGAAAAATATTCGGATGCAAAACGCCCGGATGAACAAATTTTGGATCTTTTAGAGCTGAGCTTAAAAGGTAATGACTTTCAATTCAATGAAGAATATTTTCTACATATAATGGATTGTCCTATGGGCAAAAGATTCAGTCTTAATTTTGCAAGCATTTATGTAGCGGAATGGGAGGGAATGCCTTAAGCAAATGTGCAAAGCATCCTCTCGTATATCTCAGATATTTAGATGACATTTTTATTATTTGGGAACATTCAAAAGAAGATTATGATGAATTTTTAGAAATTTTGAACAATCATGATCCAAACATTAAATTAAAAGCTACTATCAGTGAAAGTTCTGTTGATTTTCTCGATGTGACCGTGTATAAAGGCAAGCAATTACAGGCGTCCTTCTTGTCACATATAAAGCTCTTAACGGCATGGTACCGTCCTATGTGACAACTCTTATATCGAGATACACACCTGCAAGATCTTTAAGGTCATGTGCGTCCAACAACTTGACTCACACTTTTCGAAATGACACGGCAGTAGGCAAACGGGCCTTCTCGGTTGTGGCACCATTTTTATGGAACCGTCTCCCTGATCACCTGAAGGCACCTCAATCTCTTACGAAATTTAAATCGTCACTAAAGACCCACCTCCTTACGTGATCTCCTGTATATAACTAATCGACAGCTTACACAACACATTTGTTTATTTATCAGTGAAAAGCCTGAGAGCACCTAGGTGGATTCACGGCTATAAACTATATTATTATTATTATTATTATTATTATTATTATTATTATTATTATTATTATTATTATTATTATTATTATTATTTAGATTATAAAGTATATTTTAAGCCAACTGATTCACATCAATTGTTGCACACAACATCATTTCATCCTCAACATACATTTAAAGGTATCATCAAATCACAGCTCATTCGTTTCTACCGCAATTCAAGTGATAAGGTAAATTTCAATGAGACTTGATCTACTCTATTTGGCTCCCTCAGATCGAGAGGGTACTCACTGCGCCTTTTGCGTAGCCTGAAATCTCAAACTCTGAAAAAGCTCGAAAGTCCAGCAGAAACTACTGATTTCGAACCACTGAAAATTAAATTGAACACAACAGACCGCTGCAGAATGGTAGTGGCGTGGTATTTAATTGCAAAAAGCCTCGTTGCAGATTGCATAATTTTATGCCTAATCAAAAAGAGGCATTTTCCTCCGAACAAACGAAAAATCATTATCAGATCCGTAACCCCCTCCATTGTGATTCACCAAATATTATTTACCTTATCACTTGTAAACGCTGTCGGAAGCAGTATGTTGGTCAAAGTCAAAATCCTCTCTGAGAACGTGCTACTAGACACAAACAGGATATAAAACATAATGCTGATGCCCCAGTAGCACAACATTTTAACCATTCGGCCATCCTTAGGACGATTTCGAAATCCATCCTATTGAACAACCACCAATTAAAGACACATTAGATGAAACGGGTGCATTTAGAAAAAACGTGAAGCCTTTTGGATCAATACGCTTCAAACCCTCTGGCCATTTGGTATGAACATATCAGAGGGAGAATGCGAAAGGAGGTCCATCATTCCTTTCACTTTAACATACAACAGAATGAATATCGAAATAGCAAAAATAATAAAAGAAGAATTCAATTTAACCAATGCTAAATTCAATAAACCTTTGAATCTTCGACCTGTCATCGCCTATAAGAAAAACAAAAGCTTGCGTAACATACTTGTAAGGACTAAATCAGAGCCCATCAATGAATAACATCAATTATTGCCAGTCAGTTTAACCAGTTCCTAAGTTCATCACTTAGTTCAAATCAATTTTATGTAGTTTTTGTCATGTTTGAAACCCATCAGGTTTCAGTAAATGAAAACAATTTTTCGGCGGCATATTGAAGCAGAAAAAAAACGTTTCAGAAGGAAATGTCTGTGCCAGTGCGAATTTTTAACCACAAATTTTGGATCTTTTAGAGCTGAGCTTAAAAGGTAATGGCTTTCAGTTCAATGGAGAATATTTTCTACAAATAATGGGTTGTCCTATGGGCAAAAGATTCAGTCCTAATTTTGCAAGCATTTATGTAGCGGAATGGGAGGAAAATGCCTTAAGCAAATGTGCAAAGCATCCTCTCGTATATCTCAGGTATGTAGATGACATTTTTATTATTTGGGAACATTCAAAAAAAGATTTTGATGAATTTTTAGAAATTTTGAACAATCGCGATCCAAATATTAAATTGAAAGCTACTACTATCAGTGAAAATTCTGTTGATTTTCTCGATGTGACCGTGTATAAAGGCAAGCAATTTCAGGCGTCCGGTCATTTAGATTATAAAGTGTATTTTAAACCAACCGATTCACATCAGTTGTTGCACACAAAATCATTTCATCCTCAACATACATTTAAAGGTATCATCAAATCACAACTCATTCGTTTCCACCGCAATTCAAGTGATAAGGTAAATTTCAATGAGGCTTGTTCCACTCTATTTGGCGCCCTCAGATCGAGAGGATACTCACTGCGCTTTTTGCGTACCTTAAAGTCTCAAACTCTGAAAAAGCTCGAAAGTCCAGCTGAAACTACTGATTTCGAACCACCGAAGATTGAACACAACAGACCGTTGCAGAATGGTAGTGGCGCGGTATTTAATTGCAAAAAGCTTCGATGTAGATTGCATACTTTTATGCCCGATCAGAAAGAGGAATTTTCCTCCGAACAAACGAAAAATCATTATCAGATCCGTAACCCCCTCCATTGTGATTCACCAAACATTATTTACCTTATCACATGTAAGCGCTGTCGGAAACAGTATGTTGATCAAAGTCAAAATCCTTTCCAAGAACGTGCTAGTAGACACAAACAGGATATAAAACATAATGCTGATGCCCCAGTAGCACAACATTTTAACCTTCCTGGCCATTCTTTGGACGATTTCGAAATCCATCCTATTGAACAACCACCAATTAAAGACACATTAGAAGAAACGGATGAATTTAGAAAAAAACGTGAAGCTTTTTGGATCAATACGCTTCAAACCCTCTGGCCATTTGGTATGAACATATCAGAGGGTGAATGCGAAAGGAGGTCCATCATTCCTTTCACTTTAACGTACAACAGAATGAATATCGAAATAGCAAAAATGTTAAAAGATGAATTCAGTTTTACCAATGCTAAATTAAATGAACCTTTGAATCTGCGACCTGTCATCGCCTATAAGAAAAACAAAAGCTTGCGTAACATCCTTGTAAGGACTAAATTAGAGCCCATCAATGAATAACATCAATTTTTGCCAGTCAGTTTAACCAGTTCCTAAGCTCATCACTTAGTTTAAACCAATTTTATGTACTTTTTTGTCATGTTTGAAACCAATCAGGGTTCAGTAAATGAAAACAATTTTTCGGCGGCATATTAAAAGAAAAAAACGTTTCAGTAAAATGTCTGTGCCAGTGCGATTTTTTAACCTCAAACACACACACACACACACACACACACACACACACACACACACACACACACACACACACCCTACACACACACACACACACACATCAGAAACCAACATTCAAAATTCCTCTAAAACATGATATCAGAAACCAACATTCAAAATTCCTCTAAAACATGATTGTGTCATTTGAAAAAAACACACACAAGCCCGTGCCAGTCTTCGTCTGAGGCCATCCACGGCACTTTCGTCGTACTGTAGCCAGCGCGTTCCACACGTTCATGCAGCTGCCGAAAGGAAGATGAACCAAGTAATCATGAGGACCTCATCTAAAAAGCTGGATTCCAGCCATCGTTTTTGACGGTGTGCAATGGTCTAGTGGTTTAGAAGCTGGACTCCTGATTGCCAGGCGTTGTTGCCAGGGTTCGAATCCTGGCGGGGGATCAGAAACCAACATTCAAAATTCCTCTAAAACATGATTGTGTCATTTGAAAAAACACACACAAGCCCGTGCCAGTCTTCGTCTGAGGCCATCCACAGCACTTTCGTCGTACTGTAGCCAGCGCGTTCCACACTTTCATGCTGCTGCCGAAAGGAAGATGAACCAAGTAATCATGAGGACTTCATCTAAAAAGCTAGATTCCAGCCATCGTTTTTTGACGGTGTGCAATGGTCTAGTGGTTTAGAAGCTGGACTCCTGATTTCCAGGCGCTGTTGCCGAGGGTTCGAATCCCGGCGGAGGATCAGAAACCAACATTCAAAATTCCTCTAAAACATGATTGTGTCATTTGAAAAAACACACACACACACACACACACACATACACACACCCTCATAGAGACATACACATTCGCCACACTCAAAATGATTTTCCGTATTGCCTGTATAAATGCTGTGGAAGTGAGTGGGCTGGACTTTACGCTCCTGGTGATGATTTTACATTTCTAATTTCGCATTTCGAATCCTTACTGAAGGAAATAACACTGGTTAGGTGAAATAACCCTTTATAGTCCGGTATGCATAGGTTTTTTTTTTTTTTTTTTTGCGCTCTGCGAGTAGACGACACAACAAACACCCCAAAAACCGGACTGGAAGATCAGCAATAATTTAATCCTACAGCCTTATAGGGATGCTGGATTAAAATATCACTTAAATTATCTCTAAACCTCCCTACAAATGCACGATAGACTCGCCCATCCCATTGTATACAGTAATGTATAAGACGATATCATTCATACAGGGGCATCGTTAAAGGAGGGTGGGGTAAGGGTTGTGACCCCCCCCCCCCCCACCTTTAATATTTTTTTCAGGATTGGAGTCTTTTATATCCATTCGCTTTTGCTAATAATCCTATAATTTTTTCTAAGAGTACATTTGATACTTGGACACAGTCGGTCATTGAAGAAGAGGACTGTAATACTCCATTCGGGATGTTGGGGTGCAGTATGGCCGATTAGGAGTACCTGTATGGTAAGTGTTCATTAAATAAGAAGATGCGTAACGGCTATACATGTATATTCAATTTATCCACTCCTAATTTTCGAGGAGGCCTAGAGTTATTTATTTATTTATTTATTTATTTATTTATTTATTTATTTATTTATTTATTTATTGGAGTTTAACGGCACTTTCGACAGCCAGGTTCACCTCGTGTCGGACTGTTTTACGGGTGGAGGAAGCCGGAGAGAACCACCGAGCAACTATAAGACTCTCCAATGGACCAACTCCACACAAGCAGGTTCAGCACTGATTGAAGACAAGTGCACCATCTCGACGTGCAGTACACCTTAGTACACAGCACACAGTGCCAACACGTGGGCAACCGGGATTAAGTGCCTAGCCCAAGGACACAACGCAGCTACCCCTGGCGGGGGATCGATTTGAAGTTCAATATCGTAACTACTGAACCACCGTGCTCCCTCTTGAGTTATTTAACTGTAATACCGACTGGTGAACATTCCAACTACATCATCAAGGCATGCCTTCTTTGAAGGCATGCCTTGATGATGTAGCTGGAATGTTTTATCGGTCGGGACGTAAGCCACCTAAGTCGGAATAAAATACGTTGACATCCCACCAATCCACTCCACCAACTCCACCCCACCCCCATCCCCCAATCTATCATCTTCGCGACGTGTCAATGTGATAGCTAACAGTTGCGATTTTGTTGTTTAATATTTTCGATAATATTTCTGCCTGGGTTAAAATATATAGCGTAAAGATAGGTATATGACGGACCCCGAAGACTGATGTATAATTCAAACTCTGCTAATCAGGCATGAAATTTAATGTCCATTATGGGGTGAGCGCCACATGGCGTTACTGATCAATAGCAAGAGAGACAATATTCTCTTCTGAAATAATTATCTGGGTAATTAAAGCCAGTTAAAATCTAATTGTAGAATCCAGTGCATCACACATGTTCTGGACGCACACACATATTACGCATCTATTCTGTTTCCGAAATGTCAAAAGATACCAAAAAGCGAATCTTTCAAAGGAACTTTAAAGCGAGCATTAAATTAAAATAGATCTGAGCGGCCTCGTTCAAGAGAAGCGATTAACTGAGAATAAATGTTCTGGCTATCTAAATAAAAATCGGGGGATTTCTCGAAACATTCATTCCAGCCAGTTCCAGTCGGAAGGTTTGTAAGGTTGTGGGTCGTTGCGAGTAGATGGGGAGGTCCCATGCTATAGGTTAGAGAAGGTGCCGCATCGGTGCGAAAGTAAAGGCACGTTGTGATGTAGGGGAGCCACAGAGTTCATATTTAGAATAGGAGCAGTCGCGGGCCAAGTCGGTGGCCATAAATGAGAATAGGATCGGGAACAGGAAGTACGAGCTCATGGAGCTAGGTGCATTTAGGTAAACGGCATTACCTGTTTTAGAAGGCAAAACGTACATAGGCAGTTGGCCTGAGGGCCCTCAGAGAAGGTCGAGTTTCGCCTTGGCCGTCGAGGGTCATAGGCACCGAAATTGAAAGTCCGCGTATTGTCGTAACCCTGTGAGGGTTGTAAGGAACCGATAGTAGTTGGTTAACGGTTGCGAACCGTAGTGGCATAGTAGCCAAAGAAGTAAAAGCTGTAACGTTGAGGTCTTGAGTAAGCGCTGGGATAGCTCGCGAGATAAGATAGTTTTAGGCGGTGCGAGAATTGGTGATGTTGAGAACACTTTGCAGAATATTTTTATGTAAGCTTTGTTAAGTATATATCCGAAGGCGAAGAATAACTTAACCCCGTGAGAGTCAGGCAAGGCGCAAAGTGACCGTGAACTGTGGTAGACGCCGATTGAATTCTGATTGAACTGTGAGAACGCTGAACACAAGCAGAACATTATATGAGTTAAGCCCGACTGACGGCGAAGTTAACCCTGCGAGGAGGAAGCAACGAGAGGTGAATAGACACTTTGTATTTATCACAAACCGTGAGAAGATGAAGTGGGGTTGATCCAGCGGACACAGCTAGCTGTGGGAGACGTCGAGGGCCCTAAAGAATAAACTTTTATCCTCGTAATTAGTGTATTCTTGTGGATAATTTTGCGAGTAATTTGTTTCATATTATATTTCTTCGTACATGTAAATAAATAATCTTTCAGTGAATTATCGTTGATCACCCTTTGGCGTTGTAAGCCACAGGCACCTTCAGGAATCCTAAGAGTCCCAAGAGGATAGGGCATTGATAAGGTGGCAAGGTTTACGTTCGAACTGGGGTTCAGACGACGGTCACTGGCTGTCGACTGAGCACTGATAAGAACATAAATTTCCCTCCATCAATTTAACCCCGTAATACTGCGACATTGTCCTGCACTCAGGGCGTTAGTGTTTGAACGGTGAATGGTCAATCAAATTAGAAATGTTCTCAATATAATCTTCTGAGAAGAATGCATCCCCCACTAGATTTGAATTAATATTCCGCCCATTCAACCGCCCATCCAGTAACGGCAAGTGTATTGTTCGGACAATAAATACATGTACTGTACCGTTGAGAAAGTGTCCCCAATAGAACAAATTTGAATTAGAATGTAGGAAATTACATATATTTTTCCGCTTCGAATGATCCAATATTGAAATTTCCATGGAATAAAATACTATCAGTCGACATTCAGTCAGATCATATCATTGACATCTCAAAGCATCTCCGAGAGTAATCCTTAATCCTGGTAGTCGCTTGAATTGTGAAATTAAAAGAGATGGTTCAATATATTTTATATACATTGAAAAAAGCCCCATGGACGTGTGTATGCAATTGTTATGTTAATATACAGAGAATTGTTTCCAGGTTATTGACGCTGATACCGCTAACCCCGTTCTGTTGTTTTCTTTCAAATTTTAAAGTTTATCCTAGACAGGGGCGTCGCTAAGGTGGTTTAAGGGGGTCAAACCCTACCCAAATAATTTTTCCATTCGGGACATTTTCGCCTGATATGGAGTTTAAGAAGTCGATTCTCTCTTGGTGGTTGGTAATCATGCAGTTTCGTGAAAGAACACATTTGATTATTATTTATTTAGTGATTAGGGTTTAACGTCACTTTAACAACCAAGGTCATATAGCGTCGGTGACACTTTTACGGGTAGATGAAGCCGGAGTACCCGGAGAGAACAACCGTGCAACGACGAGCAGCTGCCAGCTCCCCAACATCGTAACTCCGCACTGCAGCACAGACAGGGTTAGATTTGTTGAAGACATTCGCACCATCGACGTGCAGTACGCCTTAGTACATGGCGTCATCGTGTCCCCATGTGGACAATCGGGGTTAAGTGCCTTGCCCAAGGACACAGCGCGGAAGTCCGAATCGATCGTCCAGACGGTCACCAATCCAAGGACTAACCGGGCTCGACGTTGCTTAACTTCGGTGATCTGACGAGAACGGTTACCGCAACGCCACCGCGGCAACGAACACATTTGATACTTGGACCTATTGCACACACCCGGTCGATCATACAAATGGAGTGGTTGTAGAACCCGCTTCGGTATGTTGGAGACCCATGGTGACCAATTTGGAGTACCCCGGAGTACCGGTACGATATGCATCAAGTAAATAACAAGTTGCGTCACAACTTCTACATGTATATTTTATTTAGCCACAAAAAAATTTCCAAAAAGTCTTCAGATTTTTAAGTATAATCCCGACAGACTAATATTCCAACATTAGATCACAAGAGGTACAGACCGTACATCTTATACTACCGTTCTAAAATACCAGGGACAACCTCGCAATACCACACTTGGCGACCATGCATTACACCCTCCCATCCCACAATACCCCCTGGTCTAGCATTACCACAAGGTTTACTAACCCTACGGCTCTTATATATTTCCCCAAGGTTCTACAGGGGTCCCTGTGGCTTTTATATATGTCCACAAGGTTCCACGAGGTGTAGAAAACGTCCACAAGGTTCCACGGGGTGCAGACGACACAATAAACACAGTTTACAAAAAAACAGACAGGAAGGTTAGTAAATAATTAATTCTACAGCGGGATAGAGCTGTGGGATTATATTTTGACTTATCTTTCCTGCAGAACTACATTTCTCGGTAGTATTTCGGAAGCTGCGACTGAAACACATTAGACTGAATGAGTTAAAACAGTTATTCTTCCGATAATCGAAGTTGGATGCAAGTCCTGATCTGTTCGCGAGCTATTTATTTTGCAGATACAGATAAATTAATCAGTTACTGGTCCATTTAACATGTGTGAATATCGATATTAAACTATATATTGATATTTTGCACGCTTGTATGAACAAATAGCATTTTGAAAATGCATTCGTTGTATTAGGATTTGAAGACCATAAATTCTGCGTTCGCCTTCCGTTTTCCGATCCTGGTTTTGTGTCTTTCGATCTTTTATTTGTATGCTTTGTCGGTTGAAGCCCTATATATCCATTTCTTATCACATATTGTGGTTTGTGTACATTGGTAGATCAGAGTTCTATTTCTGGGAAGATGGGGTGGGAAGAGTCAGATTGTTGCCTCCGCCCTAAAGGTGTGTGTGCGAGGTACTGGATTCAATAAAGTACCAACCTCTATCAACTACATAAAGACCTACATAAAAATTAACCCTTTACCTAACACGAAAGGCAGACGACACTCGCAAGCAAAATTGTTGAATAACCATTTTGTTTAACCCTTTACCCAACGAATCACCCGCATCCGCCCACGTAATATGCAAATTGAGCAGTTGAAAAAATTAAATTTTTCAAAATATTTCAACAAAACCATATCATGTAACCCCTCATTGGAACGAGCTCATTGAGCTCGTTCCAATGAGGGGTCACATGATATGGGTTTTTTTAAATTGTTTGAAAAAATTTAAAAAATGATATTCAAAATAATAAATTTTGAAATCGTCTGCGTTGGGTAAAGGGTTAATTTTTGGGTCAAAACATAGCCTATGACCCTTCATTCGAGCGATCTGAACGAGCTCGTTTCAATGAGGGATCATAAGCTATGTTTTTGAGACTAAAAAATGAAAAAATAATGAAACCTGAATGGTGATTTTTGTTAATAGAGCTGCACTGGCCGGTTTTTGCCGTTACGCTGGGTAAAGGATTTCTGCAAACATTAGTTAATCTCTTCTCGCTTATCTTCAGTATATACACCTCAGCTCAGATAGGTAACAAGGTTATAGTTTGTTTATTTGTTGGGATTTACCGACACTTTCAACAACCAGGGTCACGTCGGAAAGATAATAGTTGTAACTTTTCAACTAACACGACAGAGACTCTTGCACAAACATTTTCCTGAAAAACTACATATTTTGTCTAAAAAATATAGCTTATGCTCCTCAGTGGAACGAGCTAAATTAGCTCGTTCCAATGAGGGGTCATAAACTATGTCTTAGAGGTAAAAAGCGTTTATAGGAGCAACACAGCAGTGGAACGGCTAAACGGCTAGGGAGAGAATGAGCTGGCCCCAAAAATTCGCTCCCCGCCTCCACAAAATACAACATCGACCCCATGCAAGTTTCTTACAGCACTGAATGGGGGCGCGGTGGCTCAGTAGGTAGAGGTGCAGACTGCAAGCCGAGAGGTCCTCGGTTCGAATCCCACCTGCGGGAATCGCGTTGTCCTTGGGCATGACACTTCACCCCCATTGCCCACGTGGGGGCACGGTGACGCTGTGTACTAAGGCGTACTGCACGTCGATGGTGCACCTGTCTTCAACCAATGCTAACCTTGCTTGTGTGGAGTTAGTATGTTGGGGAGCTGACAGTTGCTCGCCGTTGCTCGGTGGTTCTCTCCGGGTACTCCGGCTTCCTCCACCCGTAAAACTGTCGAGGTCATGATGAGCCATTGTGCAGAAATATGTGACCTTAAACACCAATAAATAAATAAATAATACAGCACTGAATTTTGCCAACCCTTTCTCAGGGAGAGGCTCCGACACCCCCTTCCCTCCTCCTCCACAATAGCCTTCCGCGTATCATGGTGCCTCCCTCTAAAAAAAATGGCTAGGTCCACCCCTCTGTAGAATTCTGCCAACGCGCCCGGAATACAGCAACTCACATCATTCCACAACATTACCAAATTCATCACATATTACCAAATGCTGTTTAGATTTCTCAACTTGTGTTGTGCGCTTCTGATGTGACATCACGTTGCCACGATGCAGGAGGTGAATTGCCCTTTGAAAATTTTTTAAAAAGTATATCGTACGTTGTCATTTGTAAAATACACTTCTTCAACTCTTTTGGTGTGGAATAATCTGAGAAACAGAATTCTTAGCGTCTAATATTCATCAGGAATTTTACAAAAAGTATAGGTTGTTAGACTAAAGCATTATTATTTTAAAAGATGTTCTAATGATCTCATTGACAGTGTTTCAAATGATTTTCTGTATATATTTAAATGGCACCTTTATACTTTCAAGGCACGATATCGTTGTTCATGGATAGGACATAAATGGTGCATGAAACATAGGAATACGTATGTTTGTTCAACCCTTTACCCAACGAATCGGCCGCCCCCCCCCCCCCTCCACCCCCCGCCCGCGTAATCATGCAACTTCAGCAGTTGAAAAAATATTATTTTTCAAAAATTTTCAACAAAACCATATCATGTGACCCCTCGTTGGAACGAGCTCATCGAGCTCGTTCCAACGAGGGGTCACATGATATGGTTTTGTTGAATTTTTTTGAAAAATTTGAAAAATCGATATTTAAAATAATAAACTTTGATATCGTCTGCGTTGGGTAAAGGGTTAAAAGCACTTGGAAATGGACACACACAGTTGGCTAAAATGACTGCTGCAGTACCTTTCCGCGGTCTGCCGTCTGTCGACTTTAGTCGCCTGTCGCGCAAAAGAGTTAAATTAACTCGAGAGCAGCCAACGAGGGGTCACATGATATGGTTTTGTTGAATTTTTTTGAAAAATTTGAAAAATCGATATTTAAAATAATAAACTTTGATATCGTCTGCGTTGGGTAAAGGGTTAAAAGCACTTGGAAATGGACACACGCAGTTGGCTAAAATGACTGCTGCAGTACCTTTCCGCGGTCTGCCGTCTGTCGACTTTAGTCGCCTGTCGCGCAAAAGAGTTAAATTAACTCGAAAGCAGCCAAGTCTTATTGGGAACTCTGACATTTTTAGTTATACGTGTATACTCCAGGAAGTAACAAAATTTATACCGGTTTGAACACTGGTACACTCAGAGGTGCAGCCGAAGGGTGTATCAATTTTCATATCATTGTAAATTTCCATACACTCTTGTATATACACTGATAAGGAATTCATTGCCTTACCAACTCACACAGTGGCGTAGACAGGGAAGGGTTCTGGGTATCTTCTCCGCGCATCCCCCATACCCGAAAACAAACCAACCGGCCACCCAAAAATTTCAGAATTATACGATCTGGGTGGGACGATTGAAATTATAAAAATCATTCCACGCTTGACGTTCTTTTGAGCTTCAAAAACGCCATCTGGAGCATATTTTTCAACCTTTCTGCGGGGAGGCCCAAGTCTGTGCGTTCCTGGGAGAAATTTAGAAAAATATACTCTCCCCTACCAGGCTCCATTAACGGGAGGCAGACACTACCTTCATGCGTTTCCCCAAGTCAAAGACTTTGTTCTTCGTCATATGCCGGGAATAAAAATGCTTCGATCTCCCCTAAAATAAATACCTGGCTACACGCCTGAACTCGATTCACGTTGTAAACATTCCAAGATTTGTGGCATTGTCTTCCTTGTAGCTTTCAGCCAACCAAATTACCAGATTACCGTCTGTTATGGAATAATATATCATATCAATGAGGTTGTGATCTTTTTTGTTAGCGTTGTTAAGGCATGCGGTTGGGAGGGGGGGGGGGGGGCGGCGATTTGGAATACCACCATTCCATCGATGTCGTATATACTCGGGAAACCCGTGTATTGTTTCCGCTAACAACTCAGTTGTTGAAGCTCGTCTTTTCTGCTACCACCTGGAAAGTTTCGTGGTGTTGAGGACAGTGCCAGTGGGGGGGGGGGGGGGGGGGGGGGGGGGGGGGGTATGTCACCCTAAAAATTACAGTCCCCCCCCCCCCCCCCCCCCCCCCATCGAAATGGGAAAATTAGCCCTGAGTCACCTGATGTTACGGTGATTCTAACTTTCACTGTCCGTTTATGTTTCGGGATCGCTGTTCTGCAAAGTGGTACCTACCATCCAGCATGTCTCGCTGCCTAATATCTGTGATATTGAAATCGGTATTCATTTCTATGAATTTCATGATTTGGGCCAACCTGACCTCCTGAAAAATTTCAAATTAAAGCAACCAAAGGGCCAAGATTCATTCTCAGGGCACTGAATTTTCAAAATTTTCTCGGGGAAGGCCCCACCCCAACCTCAGACCTCAGGACTTCGGATATGCCTGAGGCATATATCAACCTAAAACCATCAAAAAATTATCGCTCCCCTCAATAGGAAATCATAGATACGCCCCTGGTTGGTGATAGCTTTGCATTCCCTTTTGTTTCAAATCTGGCGGCATACAGTTTAGACAAGAACAGACTCAACTAATTATTGAAGTTCTAAATTGTTATTTTGAACCCGTGTTTGGAAAGTTTACTGGAGATGAAGGTCAAACGTCGTGATCACCACTTGTATATTTACCCAAACACCCTTGACTTATATCTTTCGATAAAGTTATCTCCCTTGAAATTATTAGAAGAGCATTGAAGATCCAATTAAGAAACTATGACATCAGTAGAAAATAAAGCAATGTTTCCGTTTGTAATTTTTAATAAAATAAATGAAAACCACAGACAGCTCTGTATTCGTTTATTAAAAGTTACAAAAGCAAACTTGGCTTTCTATTCGAAGCTTATTAGTGAACGAGGTTCAGAAATTTCATGTCAACTCGTGACGAATACGTGATTATTACACGCCTGTTCTATGAAATCCCCATCTTCAGCAACACAAAACCATGCTTAAAATGAAAATCCGTTCCTCACACATGTGCGGAACAGAAATCGTCGACGGACCATTTTTAAATAGAAGCGAAATTTCCCTGGAATTTTCTACAAGTCGTGTGCTGCAATTACAATTTATATCCCTTGCAATAGCTAAAAATCGTCACCTGAGTTCCAATGTGTTCTATGTGCCAGTAGTCACATAGAACACATTCTAACTGAGGGGACGAAATAGTAACACGGGTTCCCATCGCAAATTTTGTTGGCGATAAAATGTCTTATTTTTGTTGATAGTTCGTCCCCTGAGGACACCAGCAATTCGTTTTACAACTCGTCTCTTGAGTTCCAATGTGTTCTATGTGCCAGCAGGCACATAGAACACATTGGAACTCAAGAGACGAGTTGTCAAACGAATTGCTGGTGTCCTTCTAATAATTGCTTTGAGAGACATGGAGGAGTGTAATAAACATAAAACGATACGCGCGTGTGAATGGGTTAATCGATATGGAACTTGTGCCATCGCAGAAAAGATAAAACTCGAGGCCTGCTGCCTCCCGTTTTATCCTTCCGCGCTGGAACTCGTGCCATATCGATTAACATATTCACACGCGCGTGTCGTTCTGTGTATTTCTTTTTATCGCATAATGTGTACTTTAAACTTTTAGCTAACCTAACGACTAAAACTGACTAGCACTGTTCACAAAACACGCCTTCCAAATTTTGTTGTTTTTGTTTTCAATTTTTGCCCCAAACACATAACTTATTACCCTCACTGGAACGCGATCGTCGAGCTCGTTCCAGTGAGAGGTCCTAAGCTATGTTTTTGAGACAAAAAATGAAAATATTTAGGTTTTCAGGAGATGTTTTCTGCAGATGTCGACTGCTATTTGTATTATAGGAAGACGGTTAATGAAAAATAAGGGAAATTCCATTCTACTTCCAAAACCAACTAACAACGTTACAACATCGACGTTGACTTCTGATGTTATTTCCATATTAGACACGTTGTGAACGATATTTTCCGTAATGAACATATAGAATATACCCATAGTAGCTTGGTGTACCAAATGTTCACAACGAGTGGTGAACATTTGGTACACCAAGCTACTTTGGGTATATTTTATTTATACCAAGATCGTCAGATTATTAAAGAGTCGCTATTATTTTTGCTCGATTTTACTGAGCAGCAGCCGTACATACGTGCGAATTTGTTTTTGTTTACATGAACATCGGTGGCCGGTATTTCCGCTGTCAGTTTTATCACCGAAACGAAATAGAAAATGAAATAGGACCTTTTTCATTTTAATAACATAATACCATACTATTTCGAGTTATGGATGCTTTATTAACATGAGACAATGCATGTTTGTTAATTTTTGGTGTTTTATGGGGTAAACTCATTTGAAAAGGTAATAAATAATTGCCACTTTCATTTCACTCTTCGCAAGACGACGTGTGATAAATTTAGGCAAGTTTGCATTCAGGTCGACGTCACCAAAGGTCAACTTGGATGTAATTCCACTGTAAGTGTAAAATTTAACTTATGAAATCCCATTGCTAGCGTGTTCGCCACGGCTGGTGTGTAAAGCTAAACTTTATATCATAGGCTTTTCATATATAAAATGTATTTCTTTATCTGTTGGTGTTTAAGGTCACATACTTCTGCACAATTGCTAATCGTGACCGCAACATGGAGATAAAGTCAAGTTTAGTCAATCGTTTATACCCATGTTTTCCATTTTAGAGGACTTCCACCGAAGCATTGGTGACTGGGTCCTATTTTACCAGTAAAACAGAGCTTGTTTACCACAGTAAATACGCACTGCTTCACTTCCCTGGGTTCCCACGGCTGAAAAGGCTTGATCCCGACTTCAGTGATAGCATTGTCTGTCGTTTGAATTGTATATTGTCCTTCGGCAGCAAAAACAACAAAGGTAAGGTTTCTGGTAATCTGTACTAATTTTATTCTCCTCACGGCTTTGGCCTTGGGCGCTGTGTTGGGAGTCTCTCTCATATTCATAGTACTCTAGAAGAAGATGGGACGCTATCAAATAAACTACATAAGATCACAATACTATAGTAGCATAGTTTATTGAAATTCGAAACCCATAGTGGCAAACCAGCCGTTGGCGATCATATGTATATAATTATTTGTCATCAAGAGAACAATATTTTGTAAACATTATATGCATTTGCGAAAAATAAAGCATAAGTCAAAAATACAAACCTGTTAAAATTAATTTCCATAAGATTCCAAAATAAAGGAAGAACATTTATAGCGCGTTGAAATACCTCTTTTATGTCATTCAGACATAAAAACCTTAACCCTTTACCTAACATGAAAAGCAGACGACAGTTGCAAAAAGAAATCTTAAATAACTATTTTTTTTTCCATTTTATGTCTCAAAAACATAGGTTATGACCTCTCATTGGAACGAGCTCAACGAGCTCGTTCCAAAGAGAGGTCATAACCTATGTTTTTGAGACAAAAAATGAAAAAATAATGAAAATTAATTGGCCAATTTTGAGAATAGCGCTGGCCGGTTTTGGCCGTTACGTTGGGTAAAGGGTAAAACAATTTAAAAGGTGTTTTTTGCGCGCCCATAGCGCGCAGCGACGAAATGGTGTTCTCCGGGCCAGTTTGACATTTGTAGCGATGTTTTGGCCTCAAAAAATAAAATCTATGAAACAAAACTTCCATAGATTTTATAATTCGTTCATCGAGTGTGTCCAGGTGCCATCTGCAATGCAAAAGCATTGCAGGTGGCGCCTGAATACTCTCAAAGGAAGATTTGTTCTTTCAAGGTGTTATGTGTCTTCATGTTCCATGGATGCGCTTGTTCAGTCTTGAATTCATAACTAATGAAACCAGATTGTCTAAGACTCGACAACATATTTACCAAACACTGTTTCAGCAACAAGTAAATAAATATATGATTTACTGAAGCCTTCGTTTACATCTTTTTGTGTGATTCTTATTTTCCAAATCATGCAAATCTGTAGGCACGATGAGGCATTATCTGTCAAAATATCACCGTTAAATTCAGAATTTTCAATTTATATCAAAGTGTGTTTACATCAAAAGAACCTCCAAGTTCAAGCCGCACTTTCGAAAAGGAGAAGTTTGTACACTTAACTTCAAGCATTTCGTGTGCCAAGTCCGGTCCGCCATTTTGTGTGACGTCTGAGATGAAAGATAATTTGGGCAAATTCTGCTGTTAACGAAATGCGAATGTTTGTTAGTATTTTTTCTACGGGTATTTTTCCTATAGTGTTTTTACCTATATGGGTTTTGCGGTACCTCGAGCAAAATTACTGCCATGCTTGTGATCAAGGGAAATAACAAGCAAAAAAGCATGGGTGTTCGGTGAAAGAGGTGGCTGGGTTCCCCCGGGTATTAAATTAAGCTTGCCCCTCAAATCTCCCCACCTCACGTTGGCGAATTATAGCACTGGCATAATCTATCAAGCCAGAATGAAACTCAAAACCACAGAAAAACCAAAGGTCAGTATAAAGAGGACTGATTCACAAAACTTTAATTATCCATTTCGGGCTCAAATGAAATACGCTTGCATTGAGAGTGTGCAATCGGAATTATATTGTCAAAAATGGAATTTCGATTCCAGTTCCTCCATTTGTGGACACCCATGATGCGTGAACTACAAATACCTATATTATATGTCAAAATGAAACAGCTCACATCTGATGTTAAGGAAGAGTATAGAACGAAATTCAGGCGAGTAGCCAGGGGAGGTTCGACGGGTGCGAACGCATCTCCACACAAAATTGGAGGTTCGCTTGAGGCTCTATCTCCCATCCTATTTGTAATTTGGAAATTTGGTAAAATAGGGCGACTCCACTAACCTAGATACGAGGGGGTGTCAAAAAGTCTTGAGCCTAACATAAATAAAGCTAGAATATCGGTACAGAACATATTTATTTTTCAACGTAGTTCATTTGTAATTCAATACACTTGTTCCACCTGGTCTGCCAGTCGTTGATGCCGCGTCTGTAGAAGTCCATATCATGGTCCTGAAGCCAAGCCTCCACAGCAGCAGTTAGTTTCCTCATCATCGTGAAATCTTTGACCACGTTAGTGTTTCTTCAAATTTGGAAAGAGGTGGTAGTTACCAAGTGACTACCATCTCTTTCCGAATTTGAAGAAACACTTACGTGGTCAAAGTGACTACCATCTCTTTCCAAATTTGAAGAAACACTTACGTGGTCAAAGATTTCAAGACGATGAGGAACTTACTGCTGCTGAGGAGGCTTGGCTACAGGACCAGGATATGGACTTCTACAGACGCGGCATCAACGATTGACAGAGCAGGTGGAACAAGTGTACTGAATTACAAGGAGACTATGTTGAAAAATAAATATGTTCTGTACCGATATTCCCTTAATTTATGTTAGGCTCAAAATTTTTTGACATCCCCTCATCGTATTCTCTGTGGCAAAGCCACAGAGAGGACAATGTATCGGGGTAAGTAGTTTTGAAACAGATATGTTCTCGTTTGCATGTAGTTTCTCTGAAACTCCAAGGCAGTACTTTGATACTCTTTATATCCTCGACTATAAAAAATATCATAGTGCCTAGGCGTTTCACATAAACTAGTTTCGTGGTCGTGGTGTTATAGGCCCTATATGTTATATCGAGTTTAGCTCTGTTTAATTTCAGCCAGACCCGGGGGGTGGGGGGGGAGTAGCGTTGCGGTAACGGTTCTCGTCAGATCACCGAAGTTAAGCAACGTCGAGCCCGATTAGTCCTTGGATGGGTGACCGTCTCAGCGATCGATTCGGACTCCCGCGTTGTGTCCTTGGGCAAGGCACTTTAGCCCGATTGTCCACATGGGGGCACGATGACGCCGTGTACTAAGGCGCACTGTACGTCGATGGTGTGCATGTATTCAACCAATCTAACCCTGCATGTGCTGCAGTGCGGATTTACGATGTTGGGGAGTTGGCAGCTGCTCGTGTCTCTCTCCGGTTACTCCGGCTTCCTCCACCCGTAAAACTGTCACCGACACGATATGACATTGGCTGTTAATGTGTCGTTAAACCCTAATAAATAAATAACTGCCAGATCCACATATTAACGTATTTTGTTACTTTTAATAGACGAAAATAGCAGACAGCTCTCGGTGTTGTCTGGTGTTTTCGTTTATTAAAAGTAACAAAAGGAAAACTGGAATTTTATGGCAAACAAATTAGAAGCAACAAGTTCACAGATAATCCGTCATTAAGAATATCAATCAGTATTTCACCTACCAACACTTAGTGTCCACTTTGTCTCTTTTTCTAGCGAATGTGTTATTACAGTAATGTGCAAGATTTTATTCTTCACAGATCTCACGTCCTAGAATTTCATATTCACCGGGAAGGACATCGCCACGATGCGCATGCTGTTGATATACTGAACAGAAAGAAGTTATAGAACATCAAAAGATGGTGGAAAGTCCGTTTTCCTCTTTTAAGCGGGTTTCGGCAGAGACTAATTAATAGTGAAATATGAAACTGATAGGAAAAAAAATTGTAAAAAGCCAGCTTCTGTATTTTTGTACCACTCTTCAGAAAAATGCCTCAAGTTTGTGAAATGATGCGACATCGATGATATAAATTCGCTAACATCTCGAAATTTCCATGTTAACCCTTTAACTAACGTGAAAAGCAGACGACACTTGCAAACAAAATTCTTGAATAACTAATATTTTTCATTTTTGTCTCCAAAACATAGGTTATAACCCCTCTTTGGAACGAGCTCGACGAGCTCGTTCCAAAGAGGGGTCATAACCTAAGTTTTGGAGACAAAAAAAAAAAAAAAAAAAAAAATAATGAAAATTAATTGGCGATTTTTGTGAATAGCGATGGCTGGTTTTGGCCGTTACGTTGGGTAAAGGGTTAAAATGAATTCCCATACCACTGGTGTTAAATCTACTGAGAGTTTGAAGGTATTAATGGGGAGGGGAGTAACGTTTTGGTAAATTTTTTCCAATGACGAAAACTGTCAGCCATGAAATACTCCTGTCATGATCTGAATACATTCAACTACTGCCTTGTTGTTTCCTGTTCTCTTCCGCTGAGTTGATTTGTCGTCTGCATCAGTCTTTGATTGTTTCTCGATAGCCATGCAAATAATAAAGGCTTTCTGAGCAACAATCAAAAGATGAGGAGACTAACATCACGAAATGCGCTCCCACTCTACGTCCTTGTTCATCTGTGTCCATGAGCACCTGAAATGAAATAATTGTGAGTAAGATTGAGAACCATTAAGCATATATATTAGTCTGTGAATCTCAAATTGCGGATTAAATCGAATCTCGGATCGAATTAGGCAGAATATTTCGAATCGACTCGAATATCACCTCTTTTTGAAGTTGTAGATATTGCACCATCTCACAAAGGATTCGAGTACGATTTTTATGGTCGTGTGGGCGCGCCGGGGAATTATTTCAGGGGGTGTTAGCCAGTGCGCGGCCCACGAGAGGATAAAATCGTACTTGAATCCGAGCAGTGAACTTTTGTGTTTATTTTATTTTATCATATGACTCGTCCGTTTTGTTCACTTATAAACATTTGATATTTTGTTTTCATATTAATCAGTGATAAATAAATAAAGCCTTCTGTCAATTTCATTGGTCAATTTCAAAACTAGACAATTTGATTGGCTGAACAAAATACAACTAGGCCACATTTTCATAATATGCATAATTAGAGTTGGGAGTTTTCATTGGTCAATTTCAAAACTGGACAATTTGATTGGCTAAACAAAATACAACTGGGTCACATTTGCATAATTTCAGTAGGGAGAATTTACGTTATCTGTCCTATTTAGGGTGGGTTATATTGTATTAATCTTTTACCTACAAGAAAA
Organism: Pictodentalium vernedei; assembly: GCA_031216915.1. Classification (NCBI taxonomy): domain Eukaryota; kingdom Metazoa; phylum Mollusca; class Scaphopoda; order Dentaliida; family Dentaliidae; genus Pictodentalium; species Pictodentalium vernedei. The sequence goes on from CM062296.1 coordinate 811,791,738, forward strand.
ACGCCATTCATTTTTTTTTTATGTTTTCACTTTTTGCTTCCAAAACATAGGTTATGATCCCTCATTGGAACGAGCTCGACGAGCTCGTTCCAATGAGGGGTCATAACCTATGTTTTGGAAGCAAAAAATGAAAATCTTTAGTTATACGAGCATGTTTTTTCCAAGTGCCGTCTGCAACTCAAGTTAGGTGATGGGTTAAAAAGTCATACTAAGTGGCTAATTTGTGCGTGTGTGTGTCATATGATAAACAGGATATGAAATGAGTGTTTTTCTCATATAATATTTATGAAACTCGTCCGAATTTTCCGTTTGAGCTCGCCAGAGGCTCGCCAAAACGGAAAATTCTTAGACTCGTTTCATAAATATTATATGAGAAAAACACTCATTCCATATCCTATATTTCTCCTATTTGTTTTCCCAAACTAACCCTTTATAATTGATTCCGTGGTAACTTTCAAAACATGTCCAAAAAAATAGTCCGTCATCGCTGAGAGTGGTGGGAGTGGAATACCATTTTCGGCGCGTGTGACTGGGAATACGATTTGTTTGGGGAGTAGAAAAACGAATGAAAATTAAAAAAAAAAAGGTGCCACGCCACCGGTATCCCTCACCAAGGATTTCTAAGTTGAAGGGTTCTGAGTTGGAAAAAGGCGGGAAAATGCCCATAATAAAAAAAAACCTGTTACTTGTGAATGTCCTTTCCCTCGTGGTGGTCTATCAGCATACCAAAGATCGTTTAAATCCAACATCCACTGACTGAAATATGAAGGTCCAAAGTTGTTACGGACGGACGGATTTCGGTAAGGTCATAATGCCTGTCTGGACAAAAGAAAACTCGTAACTCCCGTATTTTTGCGCGGACGGACACGGACGGACGAACGAACGAACGAACGAACGGACCTCGTTTCGATATCCCCCGCAAACTTCGTTTTGGCGGGGGATAATAAATTGTCAGTCCACGCCAGAGTGTTGTAATAAATGGCGGCTCGTCTGTTTGGGTAGGTCAAAAGGTGAAGAAAGGCGGAATATTCCAAGATGGAATAGAAGGAGTTTCAAAAGTGGAACCTCCTTGAACTCTTCTTATGTCATCAGGTCTTCTGTACAGGAGGCATGATGACAGAAGAGTTGTGCAAGAGGAGACACTTGTTAGGATTTTGAAAACATTTCGACAATTTGTAAATTTCTGAATCGGTGCCACTCCAATCAAAGTATCGAGACGACTCCTTTATCGAATCCAATTTCGGAGTTTCGCATGCCTCTATATCAGACCGATTGTCGCCTACGTTCTACAAAAAATGATCGCTGTTCTCTTTGCACGGCAGTTTTTATTAAACATTTCTTTTGTTATTTGAAGACAAATCCTACGATATATTGATGTCCAGACACAATAAACAACATATATGTGGCGGTTGAAAATAGACTTTCATTGAATGTTAGATTGTGTTGTGGGAATTGGAATTCTTGTTTCTACTGATAGAAACGGGAAGGCATCAGACATTGTTATTATTTAGACTCAGATTCTAGAGATAGGAACTGAAACTCCGATTTCTCCTTGTGGAAACTAGGATCAGATAAAACTACAGTTTCAACTAAAGGGAACATGGTTTCCATTCTCTACAAGAAGAAAATCAGAATCTACCAGTCTGAATTATTCATATCTAAATAATTACATTGTTAATGTAGTTATACGTTTTGGGTCCAAATACTCAATTCCCATTGGTCAGCTGGATGAAAACGTCATGACCAAATGTAATTCATTTTCCAATGAATACATTTCGTCGAACTTTGACCCGCATTTACGGTAGGGCGCCGTTGACAGAATGTAATTCGTGTGGTGTTTGGGCGGGTTTGTAACTTTTAGCGCCTCTCGCAGTGATTATAGTTTACTGATATGTTAAATAAATTGTTTTGAACATTCCAAGTTTCGTTGCGAAAAACGGCAATTTGACAAATTTGGGTCAATTCCGAAAACCGGCACTCAACTCAGAGTTGTGCGCTTTGTCTTTTGTGTGAGGGTGGTTTTTCGCCTCGTTCGTTCGTACATGTTTTTCGTCTTTCTGCTTTGTTGTTTGGTAAAAAGTAGTTTAAACAGTTATGGAATGTAATTATAAGAATTGAATGCAATTTTTATAATCTTTATTGGAGTATGAACGTGTGGGAATGGGTACAAATTGTATGAATCCCGGAGGATTCATACAATTTGTACCCATTCCCACACGTTCATACTCCAATAAAGATTATAAAAATTGCATTCAATTCTTAAATGCATTATATTTAACAAATATAAAACTGGATTGCGAACCATTTGGCACTTTATGGAACGGCCTGATGTCAATATCTCTACAAGAAGAAAATCAGAATCCTGATGTCAATATGCACATTAAGAGTTGACTGACCGGTCCATAAACTGTCGTATGATTCGCCACTTCATGCAATATTTGTTATATTACACCTAAACTATCTTTGGCAAGAATATTTTAATTTACCACACACGTGTATATATTATGATTGCTATTCTTAAATTAAAAAAGAAACCGATCAAGGCCTAGCATCATCTGTTTTATTCCTCAGATAATATCATACTGTCGTTCAAGTAGGAAAAAGGTTAAGTTTGTCATAAAAGAGAAATTCGCTGATTACGCCACATGAAAGCGTCAGTACCCTATATTTATTAATGGGGTTTCTACCACCTTTTCGTAATAATATGCTTAAACTTTTCACCGACACGAATGCTTATAACGAACGTTCTCGCGAATATTATAACGTTCGTCTCGAGCCACTTGACTATGGGCTATGTAATAAAATATGGAACGGAGGCTTCTAAATAGATTAAAAGAGAAATGAATCAACCGAGATGTAATATACGATAAATATTACACGGCTTGGAGTGGACTGTGTCAAAATAGTTGTTCTCGAGGAAAACAAAACAAGGAAATATCATGCTACCCATTAGGATTCCAATCATTAGTACACTGCCTATTGTCGAGGGCCTTGTCCGGGATAGACAATTTCATTCCTGAACTTGAAAAGAACAAAGAAAAAAATCTCTTTAGGGTGCCTTGTGTTCCATCAGTCGACCGACCTAGACCCTTCCATGGCTATTTTTAGAAAATGTATAGTGTACAGGAATAATGCACGATTATTTTTAGAAGCCGCGATAGGCAAAACTACCTCTCCGTCAATGGAGTGAGAGAGAGAGAAATTGAGAGTTACATGATATATGAATATTATAAAATAGGTGGAATTTGTTACCAACTTTTGTTCTGATAAACGGTATAAATTTAATAAATATCAAAATAATTTTTTTCTGTGCGTTTATCTTCAGTCCATACAGACAATGCAAATTTTTCTGTAATGAAATTAGAGGTATAATACATCCTTTAATCCTTTGAAATCGCGAGGTTGCTTTTCCCGTCCAAGAACATGATACTTCATAATTTAATTAAGTGGGATGACTGCTAAGATAATGCTTGGGGGAGCCTCAAGGCTACACGTTGAAAATATTAATTGCTCTACCACCAAATAGTGAATATGGACTCTTGCAATTGCTGCTCTTGTATTGACATGGAAGATACCAACAGGGTTCAAGAGGTTAAGTTCTAAAACTAGTTTTAATTCTCTTGACCCTTTACCCAACGCAGACGATATCAAAATTTATTATTTTAAATATCAATTTTTCAAATTTTTAAAAAAATGTCAACAAAACCAAATCATGTGACCCCTTGTTGGAACGAGCTCGACGAGCTCGTTCCAACGAGGGGTCACATGATATGGTTTTGTTGAAATTTTTTGAAAAATAACATTTTTTCAACTGCTGAATTTGCACATTACACGGGCGGATGCAGCCGATTCGTTGGGTAAAGGGTTAAAGGCTCAGTGACGAATTTGCATCTCAAATTCTACTGGAAGAATCTGAAATTCTAATTTGTTTCTCCATCCATTTTGACATTTTTTATCGGGTTCTGATGAATTAAATCTCCACCTCATCCCCAGTTTTGTAGGAAAATTTACAACCACAAAATCGTTCAGTTAATATGGAATGGTCATCGCCCAAGGCTCGGTCCCATGGGTGTATCTGGGGGCGCACTCGACGCCCCAACCCCTACTTTTCGCAACTGACTTTTTTTACAAACACCGAGACCAGAGGACATGGCATTGTCCACAATACACATAATCATCCACTTCCAGGGGTAGCGGCTGTCCATGTGTTATCGCGGATAATACCGCATCCCATGTGTGCAGTTGTAACTACACGAGGCATTCTATGAGATCAAAATCAATGCTAATGTCATGTTCTGAACGGCCTAAAAGTTATAGTTATGCCAGTGTGGTCAGAATATGAGTCGCCATAACTGCTCAAGCATGCGTGATCATCTATATAAATTCGTAAATTCAGACTTTACTCAATGTTGTATTATGGCATGGTTCTGGCAAAATAGCGCCCCCCCCCCCCCCCCCCTGGATCCGCCGTTGCGAAGGAATAGCCACCCCTACAAAAATTGGTCGGAAATTTATAGATCAGCAAGGTTGACTGTTTTACTTTTTCGATGATGAATTTACTCTAATCTCTAGTCAAGATATGCCTGCTATAGATCCGTCCAGGGACGCCAGGGTTGGGCGGAGCACGGAGGAACGGGTAAATGTTGAAATTATATCTTATGGAGGTGCAATTTTCTCTTCTTGGTTCTCATTTACACGCTAAAAACTAAAGTGTTAAAAACTACACTTGAAGTGCTGTATTTAACACTTACTAAGTGCTGAACTAGCACTTTGTTCAAGTGTAGATATCCCAGAAGTTGACAGGTGTTACAATAATACCACTTGACAAGTGTAATGTCGCGACACTCAAAAGGAAACAACGCAGATGACGCGGATCAGGCTCGAACTCTCGAGCCTGATCCGCGTCATCTGCGTTGTCTCCTTTTAATTATGTACTCACCAAGCGCAAATCAAATTATGGACGATTCTGGAAGAACCACCAATGCTAGATACATGGAAAGTGCCATCTATTCAAGTTTCAGATGTCTGACGATTGTAATGTCTAAGTGCTCAAAGCATTGCACTTTGAGTGTTAAAATCAAACCCTAAGAGTTAGAATGGGTTTAACACCTTGAAAGTGTCAGCTTTAACACTTTAGTTTTTAGTGTGTAGGTGATGAATTCTCAATCTGGTCTGGTGTTGACCCAAACAAGTGTTATGCAGAGGATATGAACTATTTTTCTCGCATATTTTATTGTGTGTTATTTCAAGATAAGAGAAAATTTGCTTTCCATCATTTCCGATCCGCCAGCCCCCCAACATCATAACTCCGCACTGCAGTACAGGCAGTGTTAGAGTGGTTGAAGACATGCGCACTATCGACGTGCAGTACACCTCAGCACACGGCATCATCGTGCCCTCATGTGGACAATCGGGGTGAAGTGCCTTGCCCAAGGACACAACGCGGGAGTCCAAATCGATCGCTCAGACGGTCACCCATCCAAGGACTAACCGGGCTCGACGTTGTTTAACTACAGTGATCTGACGAGAACCGGTTACCACAACGCCATCGCGCCTCCATTTTTGTTTCTAAGTCTCGAGGATGAGAAACCCACCTTAACTGGTAGAATGCTAAATTATTTTACAAAGGTGATTTGTAACACGAGTATTTTTTTCAAAGATACCATACTTCAAGCAAGGGGAGCGGGGGGGGGGGGGGGGGAGTTGCGCAAGATATCGTTCACAAATAAATGTTTTATTACCATTTATTGGAGAGTGCCTGGTGGCACTCTCCAATAAATTGTAACAAAACATTATTACATATAAAAAATGTCTACGTCTGAGCAAATAAGACGCTAACTGCATACAGTGTAATGTCATAACTGCACAAGCATTCAGCACGTAGTAGGGCCATGATAGTGGCTTCTAGCACTCAGCCAGTTAAGAAGGGGCGATACCATAGCATTTCCAACAGAAACAATCGACGCAATGCATCGCTGTTTGCGACAAAAAGTACGCTGCGATGCACTGCATCGCTAATTTTTGTGAGAAATTGCATGGTCTGGATCCTCCACCATGCAGCAAAAGCTATCTTCACGCAAACCGATTCGTTCTGGCCGCATATATACATATCACTGGGGATTCGGGTCCTATTTATTTGAGAGCAGTTGTCGATGAAATATAAAATTGTTCAGCCATGATCAAAAGATAAAAGTCGGTCTTGAAATTCTGACAAGCAGTGGGCGTTTGTAGAACGAGAGACAGTTTTACAGAGATGATGGCAATGATATATGCATAGCGTATACAATGCAATATTGATCTGTACTATTATATATAGAAACACAAACATGCCGAGTGGATGTAAATTAGATTGAAACGATATAAATATTACAGTAACGCATTTAAAACCAGGTCTGGAGTACCGGATAAATTTATCTTGTTCCACCGTTAAGTCAGGCGCGGAACAAGCAATTTTGTTGAGGAGGTTCGATAAGTGGAGACCGACAATCACCGGCAGGGGCGCCAGAAGATGGAAGGGACAGGGGTGGGAGGGGGGGGCATACCGATTTTTATGATCCCACCCGAGTAATAAATGGGCACAAAGTTCCGTGAGATAAGATTTATTGCCATGATTGTTCAGACAAGTTCATGTGCCTAATGAGTCCCAAGAGGCTGATACTCCGTGCCGGTGTTTTATATGCACTGAATAAAACTCTATATCACAGAGCATCTATATAGGGTATAAATTGACATCCGGTAAACGACGCTCTGTGGCATTTACTGAAGTATGTAACGTTCCTAAAGGAGTGAAATACATCCCGACTGGAAGGTACATATTTGTCCCAGTGTGTTTCCTTGGTATAGAGCAGGGGTAAGTGCCCTCTACATCGGCGCCCCTGATTACCATGGTTCGCTTGGACAGGGAAAATTTTGAGTGTCAAATGGAGCTCTGTGGTAGCATCTGGGAAATATTATGTTAAATTTCGAATCTAAAATATATGCACTTTACAAATACATTATTCTATGTGACAAATTACATACAAAATTGATCGATAAATTTGATTGATAGGCATGTTTTGTTTTCCACATATATAATATAACTGCGCATGTAATTTTGTTAATATGTAATTCTGGCAGAAATCAAACGGCGATAAGCTCGGTGTAACATTTTTAAGTTGGGCCTGGATCATGCAACTAGTTTCTGTGAAACGCCTAGGCACTTTGCTACTTTTTTATAACCGAGAGCCTATAAAAATTACTAAAGTGGTGCTTCACCGTTTCACAGAAAGTACATGCAAACGAGAACATTCATGTTTTAACCCTTTACCTAACATGAAAAGCAGACGACACTTGCAAACAAAATTCTTGAATAACTATTTTTTTTCATTTTTTGTCTCAAAACCATAGGTTATGACCCCTCATTGGAACGATCTCGACGAGCTCGTTCCAATGAGGGGTCATAACCTATGTTTTTGAGACAAAAAATGAAAAATGTAATGAAAATTAATTGGCGTTTTTTGAGAATAGCGCTGGCCGGTTTTGCCCGTTACGTTGGGTAATGGGTTAAAACAACTTTCCCCGATACATCGTTCTGTCTGTGGCTAAGCCACGGAGAGTATGATGTATCGGCGTAAGTGATGTCGCCCCATTTTATCAAAATTTTCAAATCACAAATGGGTGATAGCAATCGAGTGGAACTCCAATTCTGTGGAGAGCCGCGTTCACAATCGTCGCACCTGTCCTGGCTGCGCGCCTGTAAATATGCCCTAACGGGTATTGCGATATTTTATCCAAAAATGGGCAGACGAGAATCATGCTTTCAGCTGTGAGCAAGAAACTGGTATTCGGGTCACGGGGGGGGGGGATATCACCATTAGAGAATCGGGGAGGGGTGATAGCAATCGAGTGGAACTCCAATTCTGTGGAGAGCCGCGTTCACAATCGTCGCACCTGTCCTGGCTACGCGCCTGTAAATATGCCATAACGGGTATAGATATTGCTATATTTTATCCAAAAATGGGCAGACGAGAATCATGCTTTCAGCTATGAGCACGAAGCTGGTATTCAGGGCACAGAGGGGTGGATGTCACCATTAAAGAATAGGGGAGGGGTGGAGCTCCTCACTCAAATTCAGTAGCCGGAAACTTGTACTTCTCCGGGTCCGCGTCATTGCAATCTTTGTGGAAAGTAGTGGGAAATTGGTACACAGACTCTTTACCCCGGTTGAACCCTCGTTTCTTGGAATGGTATCGCCTTTGTGTACACTTACAAAGAGATGGGTCAGTCCAATATAAGTATACAGGGAGGATAAAATAATAACTGCAGTCTGCAGCCGTCTGGCTGCGGGCTGCAGTTATTATTTTATCATCAGTGCCCCGTGTATAGACCTCTTATAATAAGACAAATATGGGAAGAAATTGCGCCTTGGGCCGAAAAATAGTTCTTACGAGTTCAAAGAGTTAAGATGTGGCCGAAGATTCGTTGAGAATATGCCCAAAATTTTTTAACCACATTTCATGGGACTTTCTAACTGGGATCAATATTTCATCCCTTGAGTGCAACGAGGCGCCAAAGGATTGCCGATGACGGTTTGTTACAGTCATGAGACGATTTCCAACTCTAGAATCTAAAGGGCATGGTTATATATTTCGAACACAAAAGGGGAAGAGAACATTCGAATTTCTTCGGCAGTTGAAAATTCACAGATTAGTAGTTGGAACATTCTCTCTCAAGGAGGGGAAAGGCGTGCGAATGTTTTTTTCTTTTCTTCAAAGGTTGGATGTTCGGCTACCAGGGCAGGGAGGGTTACACTTGGAACTTCAGTGGGGGCGGACACATCCCTAACCAAGACCAGCTAGACACGTCCCTGTTAGGGTTCAATTCGGACATCAGTTAATTAAACGTTTGCCCCTTGTATTCAAGCATTCTTTGTTTCAGAAACAAGCGCGATGCAAACAGTATCCGATCCTGTTGGAGGTCAGGTGCATTGCCGCATGGCACCAAATACGGGGATAGAGTTGTCGTTTCTCGTTGATGAGGGTTTGGAAGTTGTCTTCGAGAACATTTGAAAAAGGTTGTGTGTAGGAGGAAGTCGATAGATGTTTCTTGATGGGTAGGGATGGAACATGGGTTATCCCAGAGGATATTTTAGAAAATATTAAGCCAAGAACGTGATCGAAGAACTATATATATAATATGTATCTATATTTATCATATGACTCGTCCGTTTTGTTCACTTTAAAACATTTGATATTTTGTTTTCATAAAAAAAACTAGACAATTTGATTGGCTGAACAAAATACAACTGTGCCACATTTTCGTAATTTGCATAATTAGAGTTGGGAGCTTTCATTGGTCAATTTCAAAACTGGACAATTTGATTGGCTAAACAAAATACAACTGGGTGACATTTGCATAATTTCAGTTGGGAGAATTTACGTTATCTGTCCTATTTAGGGTGGGTTATATTGTATTAATCTTTTACCTAACGTAACGGCAAAAACCGTCTCGCGCAATACAAGAAAAATGCCATTCATTTTTATATTTTCACTTTTTGCTTCCAAAACATAGGTTATGACCCCTCATTGGAACTAGCGTGTCGCGCTCGTCCCAATGAGGGGTCATAACCTATGTTTTGGAAGCAAAAAATGAAATTTTTAAGTTATACGAGGATGTTTTTTCCAAGTGCCGTCTGCAACTCAAGTTAGGTGATGGGTTAAAAAGTCATACTAAGTGGCTAATTTGTGCGTGTGTGTGTCATATGATAAATAGAATTTGAAATGAGTGTTTTTCTCATATAATATTTATGAAACTCGTCCGAATTTTCCGTTTGGGCTATATATATAATGCTTTATCCTGAGATTTTTTTCCGTGAAACATTGAGATTCAAGCTGATTACAAGGCACCGCGGAAATCAAAACGCTAAACGCATTACATGACGTCAAACACATTTTGAAAAATTTGTTAAAACTTTTCTATTTTACTCCTATTGAGATATTGTACTCTGAGTACAGTACTTAACCCTTTAAACGCGAGCGGCCGCTTTTCCGGCCTAGAAGCATGATACGTCATAATTTCCTTAAGTGGGATGGCTGCTGAGTGAATGTTTGGGGTAGACCATTTAATATTTTCAACGTGCAGCCCCATGGCTGCACGTTGAAAATATTAATTGGTCTACCCCAAATAATGAATGTGGACTCTTCCAATTGTTATCATTGAACTGACATGGAAGATGCCACCAGGGTCCAAAGGGTTAAAACAATATTTTCGAGGGTCTCATGTATATTGTGGTAGCGCAGGGGGAGTTACAGCCCCCTTGTCGGGGAGGTCTTCCCCCACCGCGTTCGGTAAACTACCTCCTTAGTTATGGGTTTATCGGGGATATACCCTTCCACCATCCACCCACCCAAAAAACCCACCCACCCCACCCCGTCGAAGAAATCCTGATGCCTGCCTATATCTACTGATGTACACTTGGTAACAGTTATTGTATATGACATGATTCCTGTAAGGGATCCGTGGGTATTTTATTTAGTTAACCCTTCACAGAATAAAATCTCAAATTCTGAGATAACCTATTTACTGTTCATCTGGATATAATAAAACTTTTTTTCGGTTCATGCGTTTTCAGATAAAACGATTGGCTCACACGATTCTTTTTTTTCTTTTCATAACTCAATGAACCAAAAAAACACAATTAGGTCCGCCCCCAGCCACGCCCCTAAAATACCAGTCTTTGGAGTTGCAACATGGTGTCAAATCAATAGAAGTTAGATCACTGGCACGTTCTAAATGTGAAAAAGAAAAATAAATTTATATTACTAATTTATCACCATGAAATTATTTATAAAATATTTAAATGACCGTGGTGGGTCAATTTTTCTTTTTCTTCACACCTGTATTTATTTGACATTTCAATTTTTACGCACACTGGGTGATCGTCTGCGTTCATCGTTTTACCTAAATCGATTGCAAACAATGGCTGGTCACGACGAATACGGCAATTTTGACATTGCAAATTTGAATACGGCAATGTCATCTGGCTTTATATCTAACTCCACTTTTACAAACTGTGTTTTTCAGTTCTCGGGAAACGGTCAAAACCAAAATACAATGTAATACTGATGGCCTACTTCCACCTACCGCGGAACGTAACTTTTACGTGAAGTGAACAGTTGAATGAAATTTGAGGGAGGCGTGGCTTATGACTCTTTCTTTGCATTACGTAATTCATTGGTCAATAAAAAATTTAATGACATAAGTGCATTTGACTTGGAAAGTGTGTCAATTGCTACCTGCATTTCAATAATATGCGCCCTCTTTTATGCCAGAAAAATAATATGTCTACCAGTTTTAGTTCTTAAGTCTTCGTTCGCTGAAGTAGAGGACGACTAACACTGTTTATTTATTTGGGTCGCGAACGTTTAATTATAAGGAATGATCGTTTCTTTTTGTCTATTTCTTGAGTTATGAAACCCAAAAAACAAAAGTCCAAACATCGTGTACGCCCATTTACACAGTTTGGACTTTGTTTTTTGGGGGTTCATAACTCAAGAAATAGACAAAAAGAAACGATCATTCCTTAAATAATAAAGAGGGCCAATTACGGTATAGCATCGTGGACGGGTCAGAATCTATGGTTGGGCATTTTTCCACACACATAATTCAGAGATGATCCACTATGACACCTAACAAAATTTCTACCAATGAAGCACCGGGATCATCCCGGTGCTTCATTGGTAGAAATTTAGCTAGGTATCAAAGCGGATCATCTCTGAATTATATGCGTGGAGAAAATGTCAACCTGCGGATTCTGATCCGTCCTCGATGGCCCTACTGTATGCCACTTCACAGATTTCGAAAGCTTCTGCGGCAAGCACAGGGGGCGTCAGCTGTCTTAGGGAGAAGACAGGGGGGGGGGGGGTCTTCCCACAGGAACATTTTTAAAACAGTGCTATCAAATAAGGTGATAAGACACAATTTTTTGACGAACTGTTTGTAGTTCCAGACGAACAACTTTTCGGTCATCTGTCTTTTTTTCGTTTAGATAACCGCCGGAGGAACGAAAAAATCGTTCCTCTAAAATTTTATGGCCTGCGACCTTTACCTAAAATTGATAAACAACACTTGCAAAAAAATTTAATTTAAATTTTCATTTTTTGACTCAAGAACATAGTCACTATGACACTTTATTGAAATGAGCCCGTTGCAAAGAGGGGTCATAAGCTATATTTTGAGACAAAATTTGAAGAAATTGAAGAAAAAATCCGGATGGCGATATTAGTGATATTACGTTAGGTAAATTATTTATAGAAGTATTAGAACATATTGTTCTTTTTAACATGAGCAGGTACATCGTTAATGTGGAGCATATTTATTTATTTATTTTTTTTTTGGGGGGGGGGGGGGGCTAAGCATGGGGGGGTCGTAAAGTGCTATACGCACAGAGTATAGAAACGTACCGCCACTCCTGAAAATCCTGACTGAATTATCTTCAGTGAAAACTCCACTCCATGGCTACTGAACCAGAAAACAACGAAGGTGGAGAATGGGGGACTGCAATTAACGACTTCGCTGAAATACAGGAAAAATTCCACGAAGGGCCGTTGATTCATGTCTCTCGTACTCTGTGTTCTGTATTTATACCACGATTAAATTTGAATTAAGTGAATGAATCTGATATTTTTAAAGAAAAACATCACATTCTGGCTTGATACTGTATTGTGTCGAAGCATCCATTTGCGTCAAAACATCATTAAGACGCGTAACGTCCAATCAGGTGCGTTCTTACATTACGTTCTTACAATCTAAAATCAGTTGGGTTAAAAATTAACCCAAAATGGGTTCATATTCACCCAGTTGATTTGGGTTATTTTGTATTATTTATCTATTGGTGTTTACGGTCACATATTTCTGCACAATGGCTGATCATGATCACGACAGTATTACGGGTGGAGGAAGTCTGAGCAACGGCGAGCAACTGTCAGCTCCCCAACATACTAACTCTACACAAGCATGGTTAGCATTGGTTGAAAACAAGTGTACCATCGACGTGCACTACGCCTTAGTACACAACACCACCGTTGTTTTTTTTTTTTTAATGAAGCCTCTTTTTGTATTCGTCATATTTAAAAAAAAAACAGCAACAAAAAAAGAACCCTAAATGTTGATTCCAGTGGCGGATCCAGGATTTGGGGCACATTTCAAAACTGGATAACGGCAATTTTAGGCGACCATAATACCTCACCTCGCTGGAAGCCAATTTATAATGGTCCATAGGACATGAGACCCTCGCTGGGTTTATAGCTGTATGTTGCGGTACAGCACGGCCTCCGTGGACTGGTCACTTTCCACGTGTGGGCACTATTTCCACGGACACAATAATATTAGATTCCAAACACTAATTATAGGAATAATCATCAAAAATTTAATTAATCAAGCACCGGGTATAACCCGGTGCTGTGTACCCGGTGCTTTATTAATTAAAAATTTTCTGAAGATGATTTTTATTACCTGGTAAACGCATGCGTGAACATCACTGCCCACGAGTGGATTACGACCAGTCAGTGGCGGCGCTACGGGGGGGAAATGCCCCCCCCCCCCCCCCCAACGAAGGCTTTGCCCCCCCTCCAGTTGCCCCTCCCCCAACCATCTCGCAAGCATTTCCATCCACCCTCACACACAAACACATTCAGTCACTCTCTCTCACACACACACAAACACCCCTCTCTTTTTTTATTCCCAATAATTTCCCATACACACTTAGCCCAAAGCCTCAGGCTAGCTGATGAACACATCCAGGCAGTAGAGATTTAAAGACTCGAATGCAGATACTTATTAGTTATAATTAAGTTATGAGCCAACAAAGGCATGTCTATCCATATCCCTTGTCTAAAAAAGTTCATGGATTTCGCATTATGACAGACGGGCATTATGAGTCTCTCTCTCTCTCTCTCTCTCTCTCTCTCTCTCTCTCTCTCTCTCTCTCTATCTCTCTCTCTCTCTCTCACGCACAGACCCACCAGACGCGGATCCAGGATTTTTTGAAAGGAGGACCGCTAATTACCATTACATTTAGTCGAAACTTGGACCCAAAGTCCGTAATATAATTTTTTGGTTTGGTACGTCCACAGGACGTACCAAACCAAAAAAGTATATTACGGACTTTGGGTCCAAGTTTGGACTACCTCATAACAAAGTAATGATATGATCCTTTACGTATTTGCCCCCCTTCATGGGAGTCTGCCCCCCTAGTTGCCCCCCCCCCCCCCCACCCCCCACAAAAAAATTTCTGGCGCCGCCACTGCGACCAATCCACGACGGCAGTACTGTAGGTATTATTCCCGATAACACATGGTCATCCACTACCTCAGGTAGTGGAAGTCCTTCTGATAAAACAGAAATACCGTACCCAATGGCCTCCGTGTTTGTAAAAATAAATTCAGGCACAAGAGATAGGGGGCGCGCCGAATCCGCCCAGGAAATCGCACCGCATAGTATCAAGGCACACTTACCTCAAAGAAAACACACGCCACTGTATATATTTATGGTCCTAATGGCTGGTTCAAGTACACACCATAAAATGAAGTCATTCATCCTGGAATAATAAATAGGTGAAAACCTTATTAGATTGTCTTTCACCTGCCTGTGCGATGAAAGCTTAAACACCGATATTCATTGAACGGTTTCCAATTAAAATTGCTCTGCACGTGCAAGCATCATTCTCCTCTCCCGCTCTTCTTCTAAAACAGGAAAACCTGTCCGACGGCCGGTGAAATGCGTTTTTACCCAGTATGATAAGCTCGCGTGTCATTAAATGTTCAACTGCGAATGTGGCGCACCGTTCGATACGATGATGTATTTGGAATAAAAAGTCAATTAAAAAAACCGCGGGTCGAGCTGTGGTACCTATTCAAGAGTTCGTGAACAGGCAAAGTAAATTCCAGGTAGGCGGCATCTCGGTACAAAATTCTATTAGCCAACATTGCTACTCTGGAGTCAATACTCTTTGAAGCGGAACGTGGAATTTTGGAATTGATCGCAGTCACGTGGGAATTAGTGTATTGTCGTCAATAAAGGCGACCGCCACGTTTACAATATTTTCAAGGCGTGATGTAAATTGAAGGATGGAATACAAACAGTTCGATAACAAAATTTGAATACTGAAAAAAATGAGTATTCAAATTCATTACCTTATCAGAACATATACATATTTTATTGATATATATATATGTGTGTGTATTCATATTAATCTGGAGTTGTAAAACGACAGCAGGCTCTTGAGGGGGTGATTTACTGCAAAGCAGCGCACCTGGCTTTTTACCCCAAATAGAACACGAAAGTCGTGAGATGTTATACTCTAAAGTTTCTCAGTCGTGTGTTTGGTGGAATGTGGGCAGCTGCGGGCCACAGTGCAGTCGAACTGGACTGGTCGTAATCGACGCATGGGCAGTGATGCGTTTACCAGGTAATAAAAATCATCATCAGAAAAATTCTAATTAATGAAGCACCGGGTTGTACCCGGTGCTTCATTAATTAAATTTTTTATGATTATTTCTATACTAAGTGTTTGGAATCTAATCGTATTGCGTCCGTGGAAAAACTGCCCACCCGTGGAAAGTGACCAGTCCATGGCGACCCTACTATACCTATAACATGTCATGAATGTTCTTTGCAATTTTAAAAGAGTTCCCAGTCTATTTACCAAAAAGAAACCCTTCTCTAACGAACCTCAAAGGAAACAGAAGATGCTGTTTGTTGGGGGTTTTGTGGTGATGTGCACAAACCTGACTGGACAATAACTCACCAGGACAAAAACGCACCATATACACATTTCCTGCAAAAAAAAGAATCACGCAGCTGTACAGGAGGCATTCAATATTTTTGAAGTTAAGTTAATTTTATGAAATATTTTTAAAATTAAATGTGTCTTTTAACCCTTTACCTATCATGAAAAGCAGACGACACTTGCAGACAAATTAACTATTTTTTTCATTTTTTGTCTCAAAAACATAGGTTATGACCCCTCATTGGAACGAGCTCGACGAGCTCGTTCCAAAGAGGGGTCATAACCTACGTTTTTGCGACAAAAGATGAAAAAATAATGAAAATTAATTGGCGGCTTTTGTGAATAGCGCTGGCCGATTTTGGTCGCTACGTTGGGTAAAGGGTTTATATTGAATTTTAACTTTTTCCTCTTCAATTTACTAGCATTTTTATTATCCACCCCCCCCCCCCCCCCCCCTTTCTATAATGGATATTGGGTGAAAATATTGATCGCGCTATGGTATCTTATAAATTCTTCTATCAAATTATCTTTCTATAAAGTTTTTTGTTTTGTTTTTTTAAAAATAACCATCAAGGATATAGATTAAATAATATTTTCAACTCATAACTTGGTGGCGCGGCTTCAAATATTAATTGATCATCAAACCTTCAGTTCATGCCGGCCGGTCATGGCTGACAGTTTTCGTCAATGAAAGAGATTTACAGGAAAGTTAGCTCCCCTTAATTTTCTAAAGATGCCAGTAAATTTAACTCCAAAGGCGTGGGAAGTTCATATAAAAATTGAAAGCTCGACAGATCTGTTGGATAGATTATTACCGAACCTTCCAGCAAACCAGGATGATTTCGTCAATTCGTCGTTGACAGTATTGGCCGAAATGATATCTTCCAGGGCGTCAGTGTTGCAGTGATTGAAAAATAAGGACTTCCAAGGCTAAAGCACAAATTTAAAAATTTGTCAAGGCCTTGGAAATCCATTTTTCAATTCAGTGACTTTCAAGGTTTTTAGGGATCATAATGAACCCTGAATGCAAAAATATGCATTTATAGATTACGGAATTTTAATGTGCTGTAAATAATCCTTTAATACGTGACCTCATTTTTGAGTTAGTCCGTTTTGGTCGTCTGCCCTTTTGTGTAATTTTTAGAGATGAAAGTAATTAAAAAATAAATAAAATATTTGTCATGTAACTCGAATGCCAAAAATATATATATTTCCAAATATATTGCTTCTTCATTAGGTGATTATCCACCAAGGTCCGTAATTATACCCCCCCCCCCACCCCTACCCCCCACCTCCCAACTTTGGCACTGGCACTCGTTAGAAACGAATACTCGAGCGTTTCTCCGTTATAGTTAAAGTAAAGTCTTTCCACTCGCGTGGCTCAGTGATAGGCTGTTGGACTTCTATGCTAGAGGACCGGAATTCGACCCCCGTCTGGGACGACCCGCGTTGTGTCTTTGGGCAAGGCACTTTATCCCGGTTGCCTACATGGAGGCACGATGACTACGTGTACTAAGGCGCACTGCACGTCGATGGTGCACATGTTTTCAACTGCTGTAACCCTGCTTGAGCGGAGCTTGAACAGAGTTAGAATATTGAGGAGAGGACAGTTGCTCGTCGATGCTTGGATGGTTCTCTGTGGGTACTCCGGCTTCTGCCACCTGTAAAACTGTTACGGCCATGGTTTGCCATTGTGCATAAGTATGTGACCTTAAACACCAATAAATAAATAAATAAATAAATAAAAGAATAGTCTTTCCACTAACAGAGCTGTCACACTTTTTGGTGGAAACGATACCCATTGATGATTTGGCCAAATTATCGTAAGGTAACCTCAATAATTAGCATACACTTGAAGTATATGCAACAGAAAACTCAGTGAATGGAACATTCGGCTCGCTACTTAACCCTATACCCAAAGTAACGGGCAAAAATGGCCAGCGCTATTCTCAAAAATTGCCAATTAATTTTCATTATATTTTCATTTTTTGTCTCAAAAACATAGGTTATGACCCCTCTTTGGAACGAGCTCGTCGAGCTCGTTCCAATGAGGGGTCATAACCTATGCTTTTGAGACAAAAAAATGAAAAAAAAATTAGTTATTCAAGAATTTTGTTTGCAAGTGTCGTCTGCTTTTCATATTAGGTAAAGGGTTAAATATCCATTTTCAAACACAAAGTATTCTTAAGTGGTTTGCTGGAAGCCAAAAAAGTCAAAAAGTCGTTCACTAAAAGTAGACAAATTCTTTGTTTGCGTGAGTTACGCCCAACGGTGCTTAACTATTTAGTCTTCTCAATGAGGAAATCGGACGGGCAATTATTTTAAAGTACAGCTTGAAAACTGTTACCAGGTATTTCACAGCCTCTTGTTGGCTCACGTTTGCGTTTGTAAATCTAATTATTGTGTCATTCCACGAAGGCATGAGCCGGACTATATAAACTGTACAAAATCCAGGGACGACGGAAGCTAAGTGAAAAATGGAGTGGCATAATTTCAAAGGCGACCGGTCCTTCCACGGTTCCGCACGTTGAGAGAAATGTTGGAAAATTGATCCAGAGAAATGCGTTCCATTGATCTCGGATCTTGACGATTGTAATGCGGGAGATGTTAAAAAGTGTGTACGGTGAGGAGAGGGAGTGGGCGGGGGGGGGGGGGGGGGCGATATATATACTGTACCTTTGAAACGGTTGGTGATATCCGTTCCTGACACGCTACGTATTACGGCCGGTTATTAGTAAATGTTCTCTTTTTGTGGTCAGGTCATGATTTGGTCATGATTCGGTATATGGCATCTACTTCTATTATCTTCCAACACGAAGGCTATAGCCTTCGTGTTGGAAGATGATTGAGGTAGAGAATAATTGAAGTAACAGAAACGGAACCGTGGTCAAGTGCGCATTCAAAGAGGTCAGGACGTACAACACCAAATAATTGTATTTCGGCCTTTGGGTCCAAGTCTGGACTACCCCCCCCCCCCCCACCCACACCCTCCAAAACAAAAACCTTCCCCAGCTCAAGCCGTTGAAATCAGCCCCCCTCCTCCACATATTTTAATCCTCCTCCTCTGCGTTCATCCTAGCCCTGCTATTGCACAAAGGCTTGATGGGCCAGATGTTTGTGTAAATGCTATTCATGAGAATATGTTTATGACTGCATGCAGGGGGCGCGGTGGCTCAGTTGGTAGAGGTGCAGGCTGCAAGCCGAGAGGTCCTCGGTTCGAATCCCACCTGCGGCAACCGCATTGTGTCCTTGGGCAAGACACTTCACCCCCATTGCTTACGTGGGGGCACGGTGACGTTGTGTACTAAGGCGTACTGCACGTCGATGGTGCACCTGTCTTCAACCAATGCTAACCCTGCTTCTGAGGTGTTGGTATGTTGGGGAGCTGACAGTTGCTCGGTGGTTCTCTCCGGGTACTCCGGCTTCCTCCACCCGTAAAACTGTCACGGCCATGGTTAGCCATTGTGCAGAAATATGTGACCTTAAACACCAATAAATAAATAAATAAATAAATAAATAGTATGACTGCATGCACATGTCACAATAAATAAAAAAAAATTACTTACTAACTCCCTAAAATCACGGCCCGCCTATTCTCTTAAAAAATCTGTATCCGCCATTGCAGCAGTTTAGACTCGCAGTTCAGAGAGAAGTGGAAACCAACGAGTTAATGAATCATAAATATATTCTGTATGTGATTAGATTAGCAACATGAATAATAGAAGGAATTATCTACCCTTGAAGCACGCGTCCCAAAAGAATTTCTCTCTGTCACGTTTGTACAATGCATACATATTGAAACTATTCACCGAGATGAATTTCTGAACAGATCACAAATTAATATTTCAAACACTTGCGTGATTTTTCATTCAGCTTTGGTTTACCCGAATTGAACTTGAGATGAAAAGAAATACTTAATGTGGTGTTAATACCCGCTGATATTCACGCGCGTTTCCTTGGAGATCAGGTGAATGAAAAAAAAAATTAATTTACATTATGTATGAAGCTGGGTAACAATTAATTTCAGGTGGGGAAATAAGGGAACGGCGGCCGATCTGAGATACTCAATCGGAAGCAGAAAAGAACAGGATTTCTCCGGAGTAGGATATGAATGAGAATTAATGAGAATGAATGGCAATTAGGCCATCCGTAACCCATCGTTCGCACGCGTATACGAGAGGTAACCGATGGCCTAATTGCCACGGGGGCTCAGTTGCTCATTGGTCGCGTCTGTTCTGTGATTAGGAATCGTTAGTTCGGACCCGACCCCGTCACTAGCTTTCGGATAGTGAGAGGGAAATTTTACCTCGTTTAGTTTACTGAGAGCATGGTTGTAGAGTTTGGTCTTCAAAAAATGCGACACGGAATCACACCCTGCTCTTGCTCAAACATAATTACATACACAGGACGACATTCGCGTGTGAATAGGTTAATCGATATGGCACGAGAGCCAGTGCGTCAGGATAAAACGAGAGGCCACAGGCCTCGAGTTTAACCTTCTGCGATGGCACAAGTATCGTATCGATTAACCCCTTCGCACGTATGTGTGTTTATTACACGCCTTCGCTTCTATTTATTTATTTATTGGTGTTTTAAGGTCACATTCTGCACAATGGCTAACCATGACCGTGACAGTTTTACGGGCGGAGGAAGCCGGAGTACCCGGAGAGAACCACCGAGCAACGGCGTGCAACTGTCAGCTCCCCCAACATACCAACTCCACACAAGCAGGGTGAGCATTGGTTGAAGACAGGTGCACCGTCGACGTGCAGTACGCCTAAGTACACAAGGTCACCGTGCCACCACGTGGGCAATGGGGATGAAGTGTCTTGCCCAAGGACACAACGCGGTTGCCGCAGGTGGGATTCGAACCGAGGACCTCTCGGCTTACAGCCTGCACCTCTACCAACTGAGCCACCGCTCCCCCCCCCCCCCCCCCCACCTTCGCTTCTATAAAAGCAAGTATTAGAAGGACACTCAGCAATTCATTTGATAACTCGTCCCCTGAGTTCCAATGTGTTCTATGTGCCAATAGGCACATAGAACACACTGGAACTCAGGGGACAAACTATCAACAGAAAGAACACACTTTATCGCCAACCAACTATCTTCAGTAATCGCTAGCGATTCAGTTGTAATTGCGGTGCACGATTTGTAGAAAATTCCCGTGAAGTTTCGCTTCTATTTAAAAATAGTCTATCAATGATTTCCGTTCGGCGCATGAGTGTGGAACGGATTTTTATTTTCCGCGTGGTTTAGTGTTGCTGTAAATGGAGATTTCAGAGAACGGGCGTGTAAGAAAGTATATGCTGAAAAGACTGAAATTTATTTACTGCTGCCCAATGGGTTCCTCTGCGTACTCCGCTCACCAAATTGTCCGCCCAAATAATAATACCGGCGGGCGCAGCGGTCTTATTCCCCAAACATGTTCCTTGCCGAGTGCGGCGGGCCTGCGGCTTGCAAGAAATCTTCGTTATTTTGCAGAAATACTGGGGTAGAGGAAGCCTGGAGTAGCCGGAGAGAACCACCGAGCAACTATCAGACTCCCCAACGTACTAACTCCACACAAGCAGCGTTAGCATTGGTTGAAGACAAGTGCACCATCGACGTGCAGTGCGCCTAAGTACACAGCGCCACCGTGCCACCACGTGGGCAATCGGGATAAAGTGCCTTGCCCAAGGACACAACCCATCGGGTGTTCAATTCACATCTGCCTTTGATACCAAAGGGGTTAAAAGAAATTAGCTATTCTATGTACCCGGCGTAATTTGGACGGCATAAGTATACGAGACACTGCATAAAGAAAGCCTACAATCGCGACGAAAAGGTTCAAAACGCACCATTGGTTCAGTTTGCATGTACATTTAGAATTTATCGCTCCATGTAACATTGTTGCACAATGGAATATAGAAATATTCCAACAAAGGTTCTTCTAATGACACATAGATAGTCATTGCAATACGCCTCAGCCGTAATAATTAAAACATATATTTGAATACTTGACGCGGTGGTTACATGAATATAATTTGCCGTGAAGACTGAGTGCGCACACAGTTCACAGAATGTCAATAAAGTTACTTCACACTGAATGAGTGTTCAATTGCTTTCTTCACGTCTTGGTTATTGAAGGCAAATAACTCATTTGTGTCAATCGTCTCTTTTTCAGCGCAGTAATTAGTGTGTTTGTGAAGTTGGGTACGGATTGTGTGGGTACGGGACGGCGTGGGTGATGGGAGGCGAGACAGGGCATGGTTGGGCTTAGCGAGAGGGATGGGACTGGAATCGGATTTTGGTTTGTGGAGAGGGTTTTGTCAATGACGAGTGTAGTTTTCTTTGGTATGGAAATAGAATGTGGGATAAAACATCCCCCGAACAAAAGATCCCCGGACAGGATATCTCCGGACAAAATAACTCCCATCACGACAGAAGATCCCCTGAAAATAACGAGGGAGGACAATAGATCCCCGGATGAAAATGACTGAGGTGGACGAAAGATCCCCCAAATCAAAGCACAACATGGATGAGATGAACTTTATTCATTTGTTACCGTAATTTATGTTTTTTGCTGATTTAACCCTTTACCTAACATGAAAAGCAGACGACACTTGCAAACAAAAATCTTCAATAACTATTTTTTTCATTTTTTGTCTCAAAAACATAGGTTATGACCCCTCATTGGAACGAGCTCGACGAGCTCGTTCCAAAGAGGGGCCATAACCTATGTTTTTGAGACAAAAAATGAAAATATAATGAAAATTAATTGGCGATTTTTGAGAATAGCGCTGGTTGGTTTTGGCCGTTACGTTGGGTAAAGGGTTAATAGGTTTAGCAACTAATCCCCTAGAACTCCTGAGAATGAACAAAGGGAAATTAGGTTGAACCTGATGGAGGTACTTGGAGACGTTTTTTATGGTGAGTAGGGTCGTACAAACTAATGCGGGTCTGTTTCCAAGTAAAGAAGAGTGGCGTGTCAAGTTTTTCCCTGCAACCGAACCGAAACCATGGGTGGCAATTTTCGTTATTGGAAGAGATTTTGCAGGAAAGTTAGCTCCCCTTAATTTGCTAAAGTTGACGGTGAATTTGACGCTTGGGGTATGGGGATTGCATATGAAAACGGACATTTCGAATATTAGCGAAGATGTGTCATCGATGTGCGCATGATTTCACAAAACGTTACGTATTTTTCTGTAGAGCTGTATAAAAATACAGAAGCTGACTTTTTAATATTTTTTCCCCCATCAGTTTGAACGTTTGACAATTATTCTCTGTTTGAACCCATTTAAAAACAAGAAAACGGCACTTTCACCTTATTTTGATGTTCTGTAACTTTTTTCTGTTCCTTATATCAACAATGTGCGCATCGTGACATATAATACAAAAACTATCCATTAAAATAAAAATGTCGGAGGTAAGATTTGCTCCATTTTTTTCCTCGGAAGAAAAAATACTTGCAAATTACTGAAAATTACGGAAAAAACCCATTCGCCGAACAAAGCGTCAAAGTGGGCATTTACTTAGTTGCTTCTAATTAGTTTGCCATAAAAAGCCAAGTTTCCTTTTATAACTTTTAATAAACGAAAACAACAGACAGCTCCGAGAGCTGTCTGTTGTTTTCTTTTATTAAAAATAGCAAAAGGAAAGTTAGCTTTATTTGCTTCTGTTGTCATAGGTGTTTTCTCAACAATTTCATGCTTCTTAATTGGACTTTCCGCGCCAATCGAATAATTTCAGGGGAGATAACTTTATCGAAAGTCGATTTTCATTTCGAGATAAGTCAGGGATGCGAATCGGAAAAATTAAAACTGCTCAGCTCAAGTTAACACGGTAACCCCCTCCCTCCACCACCCACCCCGAATATCTGGATATAGTAACGAAGTCGAGTACACTATAAAACGAGTGGACTGTAATGAAAACACCCTCAGAAATTGAAGCACCAGCAATGTTCCAGCTGGCGCAGTTCCAAGTTCAGTCCAAAAGTCAACGCTGAGCTCTTTACAATAAAGCTTCATAAGCTATGTTTTAGAGACAAAAATGATAAAAGTTGAAAGGCGATTATTGTAAATGGCACTATACGATTATAACGGTACGATGGGCAAAAGGTTTACCTTACACAGTATTTTTTTCGTATTTTTCGAAAAGATATTTCACAAGTTTTCAATAAAACCGTACGAGCTGGTTCTCATGATATCCATATTTGTATGGTTTTATTGAGAAACTTCCGAGACATATTGGGCTGTGGTAGGCTTATTCTGGTTAATTTTCTGGGCGTTTTGGCCGCCATGTTAGGTTAAGGGTTGGGAACGTTGTGGCTCAGTGGGCAAGACACTTAATCCCAATTGCCCACGTGGGGACACGGTGGCGCCTTGTACTTAGGAGTACTGCACGTCGATGGTGCACCTGTCTTCAACCACTGCTAACCCTGCTTGTGTGGCGTTAGTACATCGGGGAGTCTGACAGTTACTCGCCGTTGCGCTGTTCTTCACTCCGGGTACTCCCGCTTTCTCCACCCGTAAAACTCTCCGACACGAGGTGAGCCTGGCTGTCGAAAGTGTCGTTAAAACCTCAATAAATAAATAAATAAATAAATAAATAAATAAATAAATAAATAAATAAATAAATAAAGGGTCAAGCGACTGTATATGAGAAATAATATTTGAATAAAGAATAATCCCGGCCGAACGATTCTATTTGTCTAACTTTTCGCCTAAACAGTAAATTTGAAGACCCGGAGAAGAGTTGGAGGCTGAGGTTTTTGACTGGTGTGAAGATTTGCCACACTTAACAAGCTATTGGATTTATTTGTTTATTGGGGTTTAACAACACTTTCGACAGCCAGAGTCATCTCGTGTCGGACAGTTTTATGGATGGAAGATGCCGGAGTATCCGATCCAAAATTCACCAAAAATTGTTTACATTTGAAGAAATATATTGCAGAAATACCTGAATATTGATACACTTGGGGCGCGGTGGCTCAGTTGTTAGGAATTCGTACTTCAAGCCGAGAGGTCTAGGGTTCGATCTTGACCAGTGGTAACGTTCACTTGAGCAAGGCACTTGATCCCGACTGCCCACATGGGGAGCACGGTGACGATATTTTATACCGAGCAGCGGCAAGCAACTGTCAGAGACTCCCCAACGTACTGACTGAACCCCTGCATGGTTAGCATTGGGCTGAAGACAAGTGCACCATTGACGTGTAGCACGCCTTAGTACACAGCACCATGGATAATCGGGATTAAGTGCCTTGCCTAAGGCTACAGCGCAGTTACCCCTGGCCGGGATCGAATCGTGGACCTTTCGGTTTGAACTTTAACCCTTTACCCAACGAATCGGGCGCATCCGCCCGCGTAATATGCAAATTCAGCAGTAAAAAAAATATTATTTTTCAAAACCTTTCAACAAAACCATGTCATGTGACCCCTCGTTGGATATTTTTAGAATTTTTTTTTTAAATGATATTTAAAATAATAAATGTTGATATCGTCTGCGTTGGGTAAAGGGTTAATGCCGTAAGCACAGATCCACCGAGGTCCCTAAACTAGTGGATAGCCAAACGGAGATATTGAATTAAATGCCACCGTGTGGAAGATGTATTTTCCGTCGCGTAGCGTTTTAATTTGTATCTTGAATTTATTATCCCTTTTGAAGTGTCGCGCGTTATCGAATACATTATCAATAGTATGTTTATTACAATTTGTAATTAAGATACTGTCAGCATTTTTATTATTATTATTTTTTGACAGGTGACGCGTTGCAATGGCAGGTGGAAGTCATTAAGGACTTTATGTAGATCTATATATCAGATACTTGATTGGAAAAGTGGCAGTTGAGTGTTCTAGTGTATCGGTCTTTCGTGATAATGTTACTGGGTTCGATCACGATTTTATATTTGTAGGTGACATGACAGTGTGTATGTCAGCAGCAGTTTGGTCCCATCATTCTCATGCAAGAGGAAGAATTTATTTATTTATTTATTTATTTATTTATTTATTTATTTATTTATTTATTTATTTATTTATTTATTTATTTATTTATTTATCGTGGTTTAACGACACTTTCGACAGTCAGGGTCACCTAGTTCCGGGCAGTTTTACGGGTGGAGGAAACCGGAGTACTCGGAGAGAACCATCGAGCAACGGTGAGCAACTGTTGGACGCCCAACGTACTAACTCCGCGCAAGCAGAGTTAGCATTGGGTGAAGACAAGAGCACCTACGAAGTGCAGTATGCCTTAGTACATAGCGCCACCGTGTCCCCACGGGGTGAGGTGTGTAAGAGGAAGAAAGAAATTCTCGATGACTGGCTCTGCATCCAAAGCAAATAAAACTACGGGCGTGACAACCGTTACTTATTCCCAGTTCCTTATTCGGCATGCGTTATCAATCGATAAAATCGTTGATAACGAATGTCGAATAAGGAACTGGGAATAAGTAACGGTTGTCACGCCCCCCTCCCCCCCCCCCCCCCCATAGAACTCATCTAACTATTTAACCCTTTACCCAACGAATCGGCCGCATCCGCCCGCGTAATATGCAAATTCAGCAGTTGAAAAAATATTATTTTTCAAAAAATTTCAACAAAACCATATCATGTAACCCCTCGTTGGAACGAGCTCGACGAGCTCGTTCCAACGAGGGGTCACATGGTATGGTTTTGTTGAAATTGTTTGAAAAATTTGAAAAAATTATATTTAAAATAACAAATTTTTATATCGTCTGCGTTGGGTAAAGGGTTAATACAATTTGTTGACAGATTCAGATGGGGAAATCAAATTTCTGCCGTTTTGGAACCACAAAATGGGTTAGTTATCGGAAAATACAAACATTTAGTCTAAAAACGTTTATAAAAACGTGTTTTAGCCAAAATTTCAATAGATACCCTTCCATTTTTACCAACAAAAAGATTGAAACATTTTCACGAGCTGCAGAATTTCCGTCAAAAGTCTGGGTGAGGTCGCCTACCCATGCAGGTTATTCATAAGGCTGACTAGGCTGAAATCTAGGGGCCCGCTGAGGCACTGTTACCAGCGCCTTAGGACTTCAATGGTTAAAGGCACTTTGCACTGCACCATGGCGATACATGTATAAGTACACTACATATATATATTTATCATACGACTCGTCCGTTTTGTTCACTTTAAAACATTTGATATTTTCTTTTCATATAAATCAGTGATAAATAAAGCCTTCCGTCAATTTCATTGTTCAATTTCAAAACTGGACAATTTTATTGGCTAAACAAAATACAAATGGGTCACATTTGCATAATTTCAGTGGGGAGAATTTACGTTATCTGTCCTATTTAGGGTAGGTTATATTGTAATAATCTTTTACCTACAAGAAAAACGCCATTCATTTTTTTATATTTTCACTTTTTGCTTCCAAACCATAGGTTATGACCCCTCATTGGAACGAGCTCGACGAGCTCGTTCCAGTGAGGGGTCATAACCTATGTTTTGGACGCAAAAAATGAAAAATTTTAGTTATACGAGGATTTTTTTTTTCAAGTGCCGTCTGCAACTCAAGTTAGGTGATGGATTAAAAAGTCATACTAAGTGGTTAATTTGTGAGTGTGTGTGTTATATGATAAATAGAATATGAAATGAGTGTTTTTCTCATTTAATATTTTTGAAACTCGTCCGAATTTTCCGTTTGGGCTCGCCAGAGGCTCGCCAAAACGGAAAATTCTTAGACTCGTTTCATAAATATTATATGAGAAAAACACCCATTCCATATCCTCTATATATACAGTAGATTATTTTAATTATTCAAATAATATGTCAAGTTGTGAGTAGAATTCTTCAGGCGACCCGCAAAATGGATATAGGGCTATGTACTACGGCATAGTATCTACCGTACCAGGGTCAGACTGTCATCTGTAGTGAGTTGGAAGATTGAAGTGCCGGGGGGTCCCGAAGTACCTAAAAGCCTAGAGGCCCGGTCATGGGCCAATACGGCACTGGGCCTACCCCCTTTCAATCTACGCTTCTGCAGTACTCTAAGAAAAGCCCTCACGTTCCGACGTTGTCATGTGGATCTCGGGGACGGACTACGAATGGAGGCAAAGTGTCCGGACGACTGAAGATACTTATATGTAGAAAATGAGAACTGTGTCGAAGCAACCGCTCGGCTCATGATGGACCCCATCTTGAAGTACACAGCAGACCACTGGTGTAACTGAGAGAGCTTATGACCCCCTCCCCAACATAGTTTGTATTTATCCCTTTACCCAACGAATCGGCCGCATCCACCCGCGTAATATGCAAATTCAGCAGTTGAAAAAATATTATTTTTCAAAAAATTTCAATAAAACCATATCATGTGACCCCTCGTTGGAACGAGCTCGTCGAGCTCGTTCCAACGAGGGGTCACATCATATGGTTTTGTTAAAAAATTTTGAAAAATTGATATTTAAAATAATAAATTTTGATACCGTCTGCGTTGGGTAAAGGGTTATACACTGAATTGAAGAAAGAGAAGCTGCTGGTTCGCTTTTACTTGTTCCTTGTATGTTACCTTCGGGGTGTCATTTGGCACGTTAAACCTTTACCTTACGTATACCGTACTTAACCGAACAGCATTATTCATAAAAATCCGCGTTCAACTTTCATTTTTTTTTTAATATTTATCTCACAAACACGGCGTATGGCCCCTCGTTGAACGAGCTCATTGACCAGCGTTTGACCTCTTTCGTCGTGAGTGCACTTGTGGAAAAGACTTTACCTTTCCGAGAACAGCAACTGAGAAACACTCGAACATTCGTTCTTAACGTAGTTTGCGTGCGCCAGTGCCAAAAGGGGTGACGAGAGGGGGACAGGTATAATGACGGAGACGGGGGTCAATAATCACCAAAGAAGTTATGCAATCCTCTGGTAGGTCAAACACTTTATATATATAAACATAGTTTAGCAGGTGGCACCTTGTTCCACTCAAGGGGCGATATACATATCGTCCAGTGGGTGAAACAAGTGCCCGCTGCAATACTTTAGCATTGCAGCTGCCACTTGTTCTACTCTGGGCCGATATATAATGCGTTGATTCATTGATCCACAAAGAAATTTCGAAAACGTTTTTAACTGTTATCCCCGACTGACAAGTATTTCATCTCCAAGGGGGGCGCGGTGGCATCGCGGTAACCGATTCTCGTCAGATCACCGAAGTTAAGCAACGTCGAGCGCGGTTAGTAGTTGGATGGGTGACTATTTCAGCGACTGATTCGTGCTCCCGCGTTGTGTCCTTGGGCAAGGCGCTTAACTCCGATTGCCTACATGGGGGCACGATGACGCTGTGTACTAAGGCGTACTGCACGTCGATGGTGCGCATGTCTTCAACCAATCTAACCCTGCCTGTGCCACGGTGCAGAGTTCAGAGTTACGATGTTGAAGAGCTGACAGCTGCTCGTCGTTGCTCGGTGGTTCCCTCCGGGTACTCCGGCTTCCTCCACCCGTAAAACTGCCACCGACATGATATGACCCTGGCTGTTAATGTGTCGTTAAACTCTAATAAAAAATTTTTTGAAAATTTAAAAAAAAATTCATCTCCATGTCATCAGAGCCTTCAACGAAATCATGCAATGGTAATGTACTCGGAATATTCTATGAGTCAGGACTTGGCCAATCACAGTTGGGACAAATCAGGATTATTAACCCCTCCCCCCCCCCCCCACAACCTCCAATCGGTCATGATCCAATTATTCCAGCGTTTTCAGGAGCTTATTTCATCAGCTAATAACATACATGTACTGATATATTGATATTTACATCCTGAAGTCACGGCGCAAAAGCTGGAGAATTTAATTGGGGGCTATCAAATATGTTTGTATGGAGAGGTTGAGGTGGAGATTGATTGAGAAACTGCAGGTGTGACATCTTTGAAACTACACCCAACACATCGCCCCCTGAGTTCCAATGTGTTCTATATGCCTACTGGCACATAGAACACACTGGAACTCAAGGGACGACATGTCGTAAAGCAGGGCCTTAAAACGGCGGTAAATGTACTTTCGAATCAAATATTTTCTTTGAAAAAAATGTCTTGAGGAAAAAATTCCATTCCACTGAGCTCCACTAATCCAAATCAGATCGTACGAGGACGTGAGCGGTCGAGGTAACGATCGAAGGGCATAGTCAGAACTCTTCCCCACATGTTTTGGGGGCTTCCGCGCTCCCTACTGTCAGCTCAGCTCACACACTTTAATTTTGTTCTTCCCTATTTGCTCTACTGCATGAAATTATCAGATTATCAACCTCAGAAATAAGAAACTGAAGTCGCCAATTTGCGGTATTTATTTATTTGTGTTTCGGGTGACCCATACAATGACAAACAAGCATAGATTGCCGTCTGTGGAAAACCTTAGGTGCCACCCTATTCCCATATATCGCAGGGTATATTTCGGTGGCTGGTTTCATAAAGACATCTGTATTTCATGGCTTTATTAACATACTTTGAAATATTTGCCTCCCCAAGAGATAACACTCGTGGGGCACCCTCCCCCCACCCCCCACTGACCGCCACTAATCGAGTCACCTTTAGCATCTGTTACTATATTATGACCGCAGCGTCACTTGTAGAGTCCATGACTATATTATGACCGCAACAGGAGACAAGCACTATTCCACTTCCAGGGTATGGGTCTCGCCTATTTGTTACCAATCTTTCTGTGGTGTCGTTAATAAAAAGGTAAATTCAACAAAAATTCTTAACTGTATTGTGATTACAAAAGTGAACAGAGGAATTTCGACCTCATCCCGACTTGCTCGCGATCAGATCGAAATTCTATGTCAGCCTTCTTTTTCGCAGTGGAATCTCACTTGCTTGTCATAAAGAAACCTGAGAACATTGAATGTGAGAAACTTTTTCTGCTCATTTTTTTTTTTCGTTTTCAGCCATGGTTTCGCGATATTTTATTTTTGACATCGCGACTCACAAGTGTAAATGTGTCGCGACTGCGTCACGGGCTGATAGAGAAAGCGACAACTTTTGTGATCACAAAACTGTCTGTTTATTGTTTATTGGGGTTTAACGATACCTTCAACAACCAGGGTCACATTGTGTTGGACACTTTTACGGATGGAGGAAGCTGGAGTATCCGGAGAGAACCACCGAGCAGAGGCAAACAACTGCGATGCCCTCCAACTTACCAACTCTGCACATGCTCAGATACCAACGGTTGAAGGCAAGTGCATCATCGACGTGCAGAACGCATTAGCACACAGTAGTGCCATCATGCCCCCAAATGGCAAGAGAGATTAAGTGTCTTGGCCAAGGACACAATGCAGTTACCGCTGGCCAGACACGATCCATCGACCTTTCGGTTTAAAGTCTAATGCTCTAACCTCTGAGCCACCGCGCTCCAGATCACAGTTCTGTACATACACAAGACGCATGCAAATGTACATTCGCGCAAAGTGTACAAAAAGATAAGTAGTTGTAACTAAATCGTTTAATTTACTCACATCTATTTGAAATATTTCTCCTTTTCTTTGGACCAGATTAAAATTATCTTCTGCTGCTTCCTGTAGAAAAGAAACAGCTCTCCAAGCTCATCCACTCCAGGGAACTGTCCATACACTGGACTTTTATGTGAGGTGTGGAGAAATTTATAAGAGTGATCTCCCGATTTTCCCCGCCCTAAAATGCAACACATGGTCGATTCGAGTCTTCGCCGTACGTAAGAAAACCACACCACCAGAATTTCAAGGCGATTTTAATCAGATTCATTTATTCATTCTAGCAAGCCTTTGTTTGCTTTTGAAAAGCCAAGCTGTGGCAGTCTTTGAGTGATCAACCAGGCATGTTGATACCTCTGTTCTCAGCATTGACTTTTACGCGTGAATCGTTCCCACATATGATTTGTTAAAATATTCTTTTATGTGAGCAATAAAATTTGATATGACATATCGGACAAATCCTTGCATTGCGGCGTGTCGCTTACCTGAAGGGTAGCAGGAGTTATTTGAATGTAGTAATCTGAAATGAAATATTGATCCCTAATCATTTTTTCTTCACTGAAATTGATTCTCATAAATTAAATAAAACTTTGGTGAAAACACGTGGTGAAAATAGAAATCAGCTTATGAATTATCGTAAAGGGAATCAAATATAAGTCATATTTAAATATTGGAATTTCGTGGTAACATGTGGTCTATAGTCAGTTATGCGTCACCGCGTGAAATACAAGCGCGACACGTGGTAACATATCATAGAGACCTGTATTTCTGTTTACCAATTTCCTGTCCTATTTTTCATGTCCATACTCAATCCAAACCTGTACTAAATGTTTTCCTTCGTCGTGGCTGACAATTTTCGTCATTGGAAGAGGCGGACTGGCGTTATGGTCTACCGCGACGAATTTTTTTCCGGTGCCCCCCCCCCCCCACCCCCCATTGGGAGCCACCCATAATTTACGCAGCCCAACACCTGTTGGCGCATGGAATTCCGTGAAAATTACCAAAACTACACCAAAAGGTTGAATGGATCTCATTGCATAGACTGTCGGTTTATCGAAGAGGTATCACGGAACTAAATATGTTTCCATATAAGCGACCATTATAACGTTCAGGCAAAAAAAATATGATCGCATCACTTTAATTTTGGCATTCAAATATCTTTGTCAATTACAACCCTTCAGACAACTTTTTCTGACCCCAAAACAGGGTGTCATGCAACAAATAAGAGAGAAAAGTTGACAGCAAGGGAAGTACCGGTCACGTGCACATACTTTTCAAGGAATTCCCTACAAAAATACACCAAATATAAATTGTATTTTTTAGGTCCAAAAGTAATCAAATCACCCTCTTTTTTTATCTGGAATGTTCATCAATAATGCAAGATGTCAATAGAATGCTTCAAACATTTATTGAAACAATTTATTTTCCCAAGGCTGTTTATTTTTAGAGACTGCATCATCCGCAGGAAACTCTAATTCAAATATTTAGTTTCCTGAAACCAAATGTCCTCTATGTGGTCTGCCAATATCTGGTATATCGAAATACCCTCTATGTGGACTGCCAATATCTGGTATATCGAAATACCCTCTGTGTGGACTGCCAATATTGGCAGTCCACACAGAGGGTATTTAGATATACCAGCAGTCTAGTCTGACAATGATTGGTCAGATGCAAGGAAACAGCGTTGTTTCGTTTCGAAAAATCAAAATTTTCTCCCATTGGGCTGAACTATGATCGGCCTGATGAGTCCGGGGCTCCCTTTGGAGCAACCCATTTTTGCCAAATGAGCGACAATTATGATACAAAAATGGCATCGAAAATGCCCTCCATGTGGACTGCCATTGATCGCTCAGATGCGAGGACGCAGCGTTCTTTCGGTTCGAAAAATCAAAATTATGTCTGAGTCCGGGGCCCCCTCTTTGTACGTTTCCCGGCAACGTTTTTTGGCCCAGTCCGCCCCTGGTAATTGGAAAAGATTTGCAGGAAAGTTAGTTCCCCTTAATTTTCTGAAGTTGTCTGCAAATTTAGCACTAAGAGTATGGGAATTTCATGTAGAAAATGAAATTTTGAAATGTTAGCAAAGTTGTAATATCGACGAGCGTATTATATCACAAACTTCCGGCATTCCCTTTGGAGTAGTATAAAAAATACGGAAGCTGTTTTTTTACAAATTTTTTCCCCAATCAGTTTGAACGTTTAACTATTATTCTCTGTTGAAACCCATTTAACCCTTTACCCAACGTAACGGCCAAAACCGGCCAGCGCTATTCTCAAAAATATCCAATTAATTTTCTTTATTTTTTTCATTTTTTGTCTCAAAAACATAGGTTATGACCCCTCGTTGGAACGAGCTCGTTCCAACGAGGGGTCATAACCTATGTTTTTGAGACAAAAAATGAAAAAAAATAGTTATTCAAGAATTTTTTTTGCAAGTGTCGTCTGCTTTTCATGTTAAGTAAAGGGTTAAAAGTAGGAAAACGGCGTTTTCACCATCTTTTAGTGTTCTGGAGCCACTTCCTGTTTGCCGATAATTTGAAATTTTACTGTACCCACTGAACATTGAAATTTTTCGTCAAACTTTTCTCGGCTTCTATGCAAGGGATTGATTTTATATTTCATCTGGAGCCTGATAATGATCAGTTGTATCGTGTATGCAATTTTCAGATCTGCCGTTCAGCCACTTCCTGTTTGCCGATTCAATTGCATGCAGCGACGCAGGTCCAGACCCGGTATTGGTCTTGTTAAATTAGTTCTCGGAGAAGCATTCTCCTGCATTTTCTTGACAATATCTACTCAGTTATTTCCTTACAACTTGGGTAATTTATTACCTGTATTTCTGTGTGAGTACGGTGCCTTTTTTCTCCAAAGATAATCGTGACATCCACTATGCAGGAAAGACCGGTGGAAAACCAACAAATTTGAACTGGTGGGGTTTTTATATGCGTTGAGCCTGGTCAGTAAAGCAACTACGTACTCTTGCCACTTCCATCAGCGTCGGAGGCCTCTACCAAAAGCTTTCCAACGACTTTCAGCTTTTTAAAGCAGACAAAATCCACACCCTATAAAGGGGCCCAAGCTCCCCTTACCCCCACCCCCCCCCCTCTCTCTCTCTCTCTCTCTCTCTCTCTCTCTCTCTCTCTCTCTCTCTCTCTTTCTCTCTCTCGGCGCTAGTTGTAACTATTTGTCGGTTCATGTTATCAACAGTGTGCACATCGTGACATATAATACAGACACTATTCTTTCCATCAACCCTATAACCAACGAAACGGCCAAAACCGGCCAGCGCTATTCACAAACATCACCATACAATTTTCATTATATTTTTCATTTTTGTCTCAAAAACATAGCTTATGACCCCTCATTGGAACGAGCTCGTTGAGCTCGTTCCAATGAGGAGTCATAAGCTATGTTTCTGAGGCAAAAAATGAAAAAAATAGTTATTCAAACATTCTGTTTGCAATCGTCGTCTGCCTTTCGTGTTAGGTAAATGGTCAATAAAACGTCTAGGAGGTAAAATTTGCTGATTTTTTTCACGGAAGTATAAAAACTCGCAAATTACTGCAAAAACACATTCTCTAAACAATGAGCCGAGAGCTGTCTGTTATTTTCGTGCATTATTTATTTATTTATTTATTTATTTATTTATTTATTTATTTATTTATTTATTTATTTATTTATTGGTGTTTACGGTCACATACTTTTGCACAATGGCTAATCGTGACCGGGACAGTTTTACGGGTGGAGGAAGATTTTTGTGTATTAAAGGTATCACTGAACTAAATATTTGAATTAGAAATACGCGCCTTCAAAGTGATGCAATCTCTAAAAATAAACAGCCTTGGGAAAATAAATTGTTTCAATAAATGTTTGAAGCATTCTATTGACATCTTGCATTATTGATGAATATTCCACATAAAAAAGAGGGTGATTTGATGACTTTTGGACCTAAAACATACAAAATACAATTTACATTTTGTGTGTTTTTGTAGGGAATTCCCTGAAAAATATATGCACGTGACCGGTACTTCCCTTGCTGTCAATTGTTCTCTCTTATTTGTTGCATGCCCCCTCCTTTCTGTTTTGGGGTCAGAAAAAGTTGTCTGAAGAGTTATACTTGACAAAGATATTTGAATGCCAAAATTAAAGTGATGCGATCATATTTTGTTTTGCCTGAACGTTATAATGGTCGCCTATGGGAAAATATTTAGTTCCGTGATACCTAAGAGTAAAAAAGGCAACTTGGTTTATTTTCCACTTTTCTGAGCTGGGGGGTGTCACCTGCCTTCCCCACTCCTTCCTATATCCCGTAGTTTTAGGACCGGCATAATTTATTCGCGGTATTGTGTTTTAATTCTGTAAAAAGAGCGATGGTGAGAGAAAAGTCGATCGAAAATGAACCAATTTAGAACACACATCATCAATACAATTCGGGATATTTGTAGTTGGTAGTGCAGTTTTATTGTCAGAGGTTCCGATCTATTAAGTGACGTAGATACAATGGGC
This sequence comes from Pictodentalium vernedei, assembly GCA_031216915.1. NCBI lineage: Eukaryota > Metazoa > Mollusca > Scaphopoda > Dentaliida > Dentaliidae > Pictodentalium > Pictodentalium vernedei. The sequence goes on from CM062296.1 coordinate 811,827,454, forward strand.
ACGGGGAGCGTTGCCACCAGCACCCATCACCCTCGTAACACCCAAAAAATTGTAGGAATATTTTAGGTTCGTCGGGAAAATTTTGAGGCTTTTTCTTCGTAATATTTTGCAACGTAAAAAGAAATTTATTACGCGTCTGTTCTATGAAACCCCCATCTGTAGCAACACTAAACCATGCGGAAAACGAAAATCCGTTCCGCACATGTGTGCGGAACGGAAATCGATGACGGACTATTTTTAAATAGAAGCGAAATTTCACTGAAATTTTCTACAATCGTGCACCGAAAATTGACCACAATTACAATTTGAATCGCTAGCTATAGCTAAAAATAGTAACACGGGTCCCCCTCGCAAATTTGGTTGACGATAAAATGTGTTCTTTTCGTTGATAGTAACTGCTGTCAAATGAATTGCTGAATGTCCTTCTTGTAATAGCTTTTTGAAGACTGAAGGCGTGTATTAAACACAGAATGACACACGCGTGTGAATGGGTTAATCGATATGGCACGAGTGCCAGTGCGGAAGGATAAAACGAGAGGCCGTGATGGCAGTCTCTCGTTTTATCCTTCCGCCATTGCACTCGTGCCATATCGATTAACCCATTCACACGCGTGTGTCGTTCTGTGTTTCTATTAACATTTTGGCTAAAACATACATATACACCAACCGGTGGTGCCGACAATCTACCATTTTTATTCTTTGACAGCTACAAAGAAGGGGCAGCGAACGACCGAACAATTCTAGTTTTCGGACCAGATGGCAGCCTACAATTTCGATGTGAGGCAGATGAGTGGTTCTTGGATGGTACCTTTGGTGTTTCTTGAAAAGTCTTCAAGCAGTTGTTTGTAATCCGTGTCAAGAAGGACAGTGTTACTTTACATGAGTATCTGCGTTTTAACCTTCTAAGGAACAATCTTCGTATGGGGAGCTTCTTGCTGCTATGTTAAACAAGTGTCAGATGCTTGGATTCTTATCTATCCAAACCCGTCTACAGTTCTATGTAATTTTGAGACAGGTATTCATAATGCCGCCAGAACGATTTTCAGATATTATATATTATTATTATTATATTATTATTTAACCCTTTACCCAACGTAACGACCAAAACTGGCCAGCTCTATTTACAGAAATCGCCAATTGTTAATATTTTTTGTCTCAAAAACAAAACTAATTTTTTTCATTTTTTGTCTCAAAAACATAGGTTATGACCCCTCTTTGGAACGAGCTCGGCGAGCTCGTTCCAATGAGGGGTCATAACCTATGTTTTTGAGACAAAAAATGAAAAAAAACTATATATTCAAGAATTTTATTTGCAAGTGTCGTAAAGTTGTGAATGTTGTAAAGTGTGCAGAATTATTTATGTTTTTGGTGCCCCCCCCCCCCCCCCCCCAAAGGACAGACTCTGGTTACGTGCCTGCGGATAATCTGCGCATATTTAGGGTTGGTTTTATCACCTTACCCAGAGTACATGGCGATGTGTTCAATACTGTGGACTAAGTTCGATATACAAGGAGGACGCTGCAGTAAAGCATGATGTTAGTATACTTGATGGCTTAGCTTTCTTACCAACACAGAAGATCAAAAACGACATCTCCCACATCAGAGCTGCTGCTCCAGATTGTCTTTCGGACGTAATTGACTATTTTGATAACACTTATGTGAGTGGACCAACCAGAGTGCAGATGACCGGTGAAAAATTTGTGTTAGAGGTCCAACATTCCACTGTTTCCATCGGCTATATGAGTCGTCCACAACGCCACCCTCGACGACAAATCCAGGACCAATAACATCTGTGAGTTGCGGAGCAATGGACACAATCACATCACCTCGTCGGACATGACAAGCCTGGTGTGTGGCATTCCATTGCTTGTATACAGAAAGATCAGATTGCAGTGCTCACTGACATTCGCCGCTTATAACGACTGGAACCACACCAGAAGAGAGTTGGTCGTGAACGACAAAGTTACAAAAGAAAGTAAAGAAACCGTGCACTCAGATAGAGGTGGTGACAAGGGAATCGAAGAATTTCTAGATGATGTTGCGCGTTGTATGAAATTCTAAATGTATATTTATATGTAGTCAGATATGTTTACTCAGATAGCTCGTGGCACATATTTACGTATATACTCCAATAAATTATAAAAATATCAGCATCTTCTCTATTATCTTCCGGGGTAAATGTCCGTTTTCAACCGATAAATCTACATGAAACCAGCTACCAAGAAATACTTGACGATGCATGGTGATAGGGAAGCAACTAGGATGGGTAGTAAACCTATGCTCATGACGAACAGTCTTACGAGCAGAGGTAACTGGAGCAGCTGGAGAGAACCACAGAACAGCGACGAATAACTGTCCGATTCCACAGCGGTTGGAGGTGGACCGATCCGAGGGGTGGGGGAGTTCGCCCCTGCTTCTCTGAACATTAGCATTTCCTGTCAGTATCTGCGACAGAATCGACATCCGGTTGCCGTTTATTTTACAGTATTTTGCCGGTAAATTTTCAGTCATTGAACCCTTTACATAACGAATCGCCCGCATCCGCCAGCGTAATATGCAAATTCAGCAGTTGAAAAAATATTATTTTTCAAAACATTTTAACATAACCATATCATGTGACACCTCGTTTGAACGAGCTCGTCGAGCTCGTTCAAACGAGAGGTCACATGATATGGTTTTGTTGAAATTTTTCAAAAATTTTTTTAAAAAATTATATTTAAAATAATAAATTTTGATATCGTCTGCGTTGGGTAAAGGGTTAAGGTTCAGTTCTCGACGGGCAGATTAATACTGGGACGCACACATAGTGGAATTCCACTCTGACAGTAATTCTCGTGTTATTATATTAATCATTTAACTAACTGGAGCAGAGGACGACATATTTAGGGGTATTTTTCTTTTCTATTCTATTTTTTTCATGAGGCGTTATTATTCCATATCTACGCAAGTAGTGTTCAGAGCAGAAAGGCATTAGGACTGTTATGTTAAAATATCTAGGCTATCACAACCTGGAAGAAAACCACCAGCTGTCGTTTTTTTTCACGCCTTTCAATCGCTTGAAAAGCGGATCCCCACAATCTGAATCGCTTATATTGTCTGCTGATAGCTTTGGTATCGTTCGCTCTATTTTAATGTATTCCAATATGGAATAGATTGGATCGTAGCAATGTAAATATGCATCACTCAATCCTTTTATTCTGACTCAGTCATCAAATCAGATGTAAAGCTCCAGTAACTTAAAAGCTTTTATAAGAGATAATTATACTGGAATGTTCTGGGCACAATGTGTTGAGTGACCCAGAATAAAATGGTTCAGATATTTTCTTGTTTATTTTTACGCTATTTCATGTATAGAAAAATAGAAAGTCAACAGGGAAACCCCCCTCGTTATTTCTACTTATCGCGAGCAAAAGGAAAATCTTGCGAGTATTTGGTTGTCGTTAGTAGTAGGAGAGGGATGTTTCAACCCTTTTTGGGGACGCCGCAGTGGGATCATGTGACCTCGCTTCCTGTGCATACGCAATCAGGTGACACGACATCACACACATGCACGTGTCGCCATTTTCTTCTGTCGCCATTTTGTTTTCGATCACCATTTTGTTTCGGCTGCCATCTTGGACGTTGTTAATAACACGGGCAGCCACGTTGGATGACGCCACAGGAATGCACAACGGCTATTTCGGATGTTGTACGCATGATCGGAGTCAAGATGGAGTGTTGCACGCGTGTGGGAGTGGTCAACTGAGATGTTGTTTGGTTCCGCTCTAAAGTTTCGCACTTTTGCAAAGGTGTGAAATTACAATCTTAGGGTACGCGTTGAAACTAATTCCATGTTATTGGAGATGTATTTTTAGTACCAAATATTTAGAGGTTATTGGGGGCGCGGTGGCTCAGTTGGTAGAGGTGCAGGCTGCAAGCCGAGAGGTCCTCGGTTCGAATCCCACCTGCGGCGACCGCGTTGTGTCCTTGGGCAAGACACTTCACCCCGATTGCCTACATGGGGGCACGATGACGCTGTGTACTGAGGCGTACTGCACGTCGGTGGTGCGCATGTCTTCAACCAATCTAACCTACCTGTGCTGTGGTGCAGAGTTCAGAGTTACGATGTTGGAGAGCTGACAGCTGCTCGTCGTTGCTCGGTGGTTCTCTCTGGGTACTCCGGCTTCCTCCACCCGTACAACTGTCACGGTCACGATTAGCCATTGTGCATAAGTATGTGACCTTAAACACCAATAAAATAAATAAATATACTAGAGGTTATTACTTGGTTAGTTTCATAGCGACGGAGTTATCAGCGCGAGGTAACCTAACCGAGGGCTGATATCTCGGCCGATATGAACCTAACCATGTAATAACCTCTTTATTTATTAAGCCTAAACAAATAATTACAAAATGTTCACAGATCTGTTAGACATTTCTGACAGTGTTATTGTTTCTCATTTAGAAGTCAAAGTCAGAAGTTTCTTCTTCTTGTTCGGCTATCCGAACATACCGGCGCGAGGTTTGAATAGTTGTACTACCACTTCTCCCATTTCGATGAATCACCGCTTACGACTCTGAATATTAATTGTGATGAATTTCTGTACAGCTCTCTTCTTTCTTCGTCCACTGATTTCCAATGTGTTCTATGTGCTAGTAGGCACATAGAACACATTGGAACTCAGGGGACGAAAGAGTAAATTTGTTTGGCGATAAAATATGTTCTTCTTGTTGATAGTTGTCAAATGAATTGCTGAGTGCCCTTCTAATAATTGTTTTCATGGACGTGAAGGCGTGTAAAAAAACACAACGACACGTGCGTGTGAGTGGGTTAATCGATATGGCACTTATGCCACTTAATTGTGATGAATTTTTGTTCAGCTCTCTTCTTTCTTCTCTCCATCCTTCTAATCATTTCTTATTGACGTCATTAATTCCTCATCATACAAAACTCTACTGTAAACCACTCCACCATGCCTGATAACGTAAATTTTCTTCATGGCGTTCGACGAATAACAGTGAACATTTCGAGGTAAACAAAATGATTGCTCCCGGTAAGGCATCAAGGGGGATAACTCTAACTTGGTTCATATCGGACGAGACCGGCGTAATATCAGTCGAGCTTGAAGCCACATCAGTCGAGTATGATAAAGGGCAATTCCCGGGAAAGAAAATCAACTCTAATAAATAAATGTTTGCATTGGGCTATTTGTTGGAAGACAGAATTTTAAATTTTGGTCAGAGTTGGAACCAGATGCATAAATTACCATAAGAATTACGGGAAACGGTGGCTTTGAAAAAATTTACACGGAGTTCTTCCCAGGTATGAAACTAAAAATGGGATAATTTTTTTCTCCACATTTTAGGAACAGAGGATGATATGCTCCATGTGTACGGTGGAATGAAAATCGTTGACGGACTATTTTTGGAAAGAAGTGAAATTTCACTGGAATTTTCTACAAATCGTGCACTGTAAGTTACAATTTGAATCGCTAGCGATAGCTAAAAATTGTCCACTGATTTTCCATGTGCCAGTAGGCAGCGAGTCGGCACATAGAACACATTGGAACTCTGGGGACGAAACAGTAAATTTGTTTGGCGATAAAATATGTTCTTTTTGTTGATAGTTGTCAAATGGATTGCTGGGTGCCCTTCTAATAATTGTTTTCATGGACGTGAAGGCGTGTAAAAAACACAACGACACGTGCGTGTGAATGGGTTAATCGATATGGCACTTATGCCATATCGATTAACCCATTCACACGCGCGTGTCGTTCTGTGCATATACTTGTTACGTTGTTGACACTGGTGTAACTATTCACTCTTGTTGTCATGTATGCTATCGTATAAGTTTACAACTTTGCATAACAGTCTTTTGCGAGTGTCCAAATGCTCTTGGACTCCATAACATCGTCAAATTAGCGTTCTTTATCATGCAAGGAAACTGAGTGTAAGATGGAACACTGTCGATTTTTATCTTTGTTTACCCCAAAGCGTATAGAACTGTAATATTCATGCTGCCGGAAGTTAAGGAAGCGTATTAAGTACACGATATAAAAAATAAACTCAAAATGTTGATGTTTAATCTCAGTATTTTGACTTTTAATCCCCAAATTTTGAATTTTAAAAGTCAAAATTTTTACTTTCAAGTCAAAAAGTCTTAGATTAAAAATCAAAATTTTGATTTTAAAAGTCAAACCTTTTATTTTAAAATTCAAAATTTGGGGATTAAAAGTCAATATTTTGAGTTTAAAAGTCAAAATTTTCATTTTAAAAGTCAAATGTTTGAGACCAAAAGTCAAAATTTTGAATTTAAAAGTCAAACCTTTTAGTTTAAAATTCAAAATTTGGGGATTAAAAGTCAATATTTTGAGTTTAAAAGTCAAAATTTTCATTTTAAAAGTCAAATGTTTGAGACCAAAAGTCAAAACTTTAAACGTCAAAATTTTTAATTTAAAAGTCAAAATATTTAGATTAAAAGTCAGAATCTTGAGTTTTATAGTAAAAACTTTGAGTTTAAAAGTGAAAAATTTGAGATTGAAAGTCAGAAGTTTGAGATTAAAAGTCAAAATATTGACATTATTTTTTTATACCATGTCCCTAATACGTTTCCACGGGAAGTAGAATCAAAATAACACACAGCAATCGCGCAGTTTAAGATGCTCATAAGTGGGTCTCCTTTTTCCAAACAATGGACTCTTTGTGAGAACCTATATTCCTCAAACATAAATAACTCGGACAATTATAACCAAAACGAAAATAGTTTCTAACTTAACCCTTTACGTAACATGAAAAGCAGACGACACGTGCAAAAAATATTCTTGAATAACTAAATTTTTTCAATTTTTGTCTCAAAAACATAGGTTATGACCCCTCGTTGGAACGAGCTCGACGAGCTCGTTCCAACGAGGGGTCATAACCTATGTTTTTGAGACAAAAAATGAAAATATATTGAAAATTAATTGGCGATTTTTGTGAATAGCGCTGGCCGGTTTTGGCCGTTACGTTGGGTAAAGGGTTAACCATTTGAACCCTGGTTGTGTCTTCTGTGTCTGTTCAATGGCAGCAATGGGAATAGTCTGTATTTTTTACCTGTGTGTAGACCAATTGATATTTTCAACGCGTAGCCTTGGGGCAGCACGTTGAAAATATTGATTGGTGTACTATTTATTTATTTTATTTATTTATTTTTTTATTCTTTTATTTTTTTTATTTATTTATTTATTTATTTATTTATTTATTTATTTATTTATTGATGTTTAAGGTCACATATTTATGCACAATGGCTAATCATGACCGTGACAGTTTTCGGGTGGAGAAAGCCGGAGTTCCCGGAGAGAACCACCGAGCAACGACGAGTAGCTGCCAGCTCCACAACATCGTAACTCCGCACTGCAGCCCAGGCAGGGTTAGATTGGTTGAAGACATGCGTACCATCGACGTGCAGTACGCCTTAGTATACGGCGTCATCGTGCCCCCACGCGGGCAATGGAGATGAAGTGTCTTGCCCAAGGACACAACGCGATTGCCGCAGGTGGGATTCGAACCGAGGACGATCCCCACCAGGAGTAACTGCGTTGTGTCCCGGGACAAGGGTAGGACTCCAGGGGGCAACGTGCTAGCCCCAAGGCTGCACGTTGAAAATAATAATTGGTCTACCCCCCCCCCCCACACATAATGAATATGGACTCTTTCAATTGCTAATATTGAACTGGCCTAGAAGATACCACCAGCGTTTAACCCTTTACCCAACGTAACGGCCAAAACCGGCCAGCGCTATACTCAAAAATCTCCAATTAATTAGGTTTTCCCAAACCCAGTTTGGGAAAGACTCTTGTTATTCTTCTTTTTCAAAATTTTTCTTCTCTATTTTTTTTTCCTCCGTGAATTTTGTCTGTTGAACGGTTCAAAAACAAGCTGTACGATTTTAACCAAATTTGGCACACTTATGTAATGTCATCAAATCTAGTGAAATGCGGTATCGTCATATCTGTGAAAACGCTTATTTTCAAAATATTCTGCCAAAACTTTCAAAATTTTAACATTTTTCGAAAGTCTCAAAACTGTTTACAGCTATTTAGCTCAAATTTTCCACACATTTAGAGCATAATATGATACACCACAATCACTACTCAAATCTTTCAATATTAAACCCCATTGGACCAAATTCAAGGGCAAATTTCTCTAATTACAAGGTTGTTGTAACAATTATTTTGGTTTGGGTAGATGCAACAATGATTGCAGAAGAAAGTGACTGTTTACTTTTTAATCTCAGATTTAATCCCCAAACACAATGAGGGCGAGAATAAGACTACTGTTTGAAAATGCCAAAAATTGGACAACTTTGGTTGCATTTTCTATCATTTTGGAATGGCTTAATTTCAAACACTTTTCATGTACGTATTCACAAATGACTACCGAGCATATTTGCTGTTGTAAGTTTGGTTGTAAAGTTTAACCCTATCCCATTCTGGTTGCATAAAAGTAGGTACCGTCCAAAAAAACTCCACTTTTTCAGAATTTGGTAAGTTTAGGTGACGATTTACTTCATTGTTAATTGATTGAGCTCTGAATGTTTTCTATGGCTGCTTGCAGCAGTCAAGGTATGACAAATTTTGTTCTATATGTTATTATTAAAAAGTTTAACCCTTGGCAGATTTGAGACTTCCCATAAGGGTACTGTCGAAATAATTGTTATTTTCGCCAACTTTTACATGCAATTTCTCAGCACTGGAGCCATATTGTCTCAAAACCTTTCCCATGAGAAGATAGGGCATTCATTCAAGAACAAGTTTGCTGTTATATGTTTTATTTCAAGTTTTAACCCTCACCCAGTTGTCAGGCCTTGAATTGGAGTTCTCTCAACTTGTACATGTTCATTCAAATACCAAGATTCAAGATTAGTCCATGTCTCTTTTCAGACACTCAATCTGTGATTGATGTTCACACATTAAGAGCATAATATGATACACTAAAATCACCACACAAATATTTCAAAATTAACCCCTATTGGCCATAAATGATATGAATATGTCATTTTATCTTCAAGATTTACTAACTTCAAGGGCAAATTTCTCTTAATTGCGAGGTTGTTGCAACAATTATTTTTGTATGCATAGATGCAACAATGCTTTCAGAAGAAAGTTACTGTTTAGTTTTTAATCTCGTCGTTAACCCCCAAGCAAATGAGGGTAAGAGTACCATCCGAAAATGCCAAAATTAGCTAACTGTGGTTGTATCTTCCTGTCATTTAGGAAAGGGTTAATTCTAAACACTTTCTTTTGCTATAGGTAGAGATGCCTAATGAACAAATCCTCTGCTGTAAATTATGCTTTGGGGCTTAACACAACATAAGCTTTGGCCATGTAAAGAATAGTTTGCAAACATCTGTACTCATTTCCTCTAATTGCAAGGTTCTTGTAGCAATTATTTTGGTATGGATAGATGCAACAATGATTGTAGAAGAAAGTTACTGTTTACTTTTTAATCTCAAGATTTAACCCCTAAGCAAATTGATGGCGTGAATAAGAGAACCGTGAGAGAATGCCAAAATTAGCCAACTTTGGATGCTTTTTGTCTATCATTTTGGAAATGGTTAATTTCAAACACTTTGCTTTGCTGTATGTAGTCTGCATTTTCACATTGGAACGTTGGGAAAGCCCGTAATTTGCCCAACAAATTACAATTCTCTAGTTTTAATTATTTTTTCATTTTTTGACTCAAAAACATAGGTTATGACCCCTCGTTGGAGAGAGCTCGTCGTGCTCGTTCCAAAGAGGGGTCATAACCTATTTTTTGAGACAAAAAATGGAGAAAAGTAGTTATTCAACAATTTTTTTTTTGCAAGTGTCGTCTGCTTTTCATGTTAGGTAAAGATTTAAGGAGTTAAGACTAAGTTTGTGTTTGTCAAAATGCATGTGAGGACAATAATGTGATAATGGAGTTAAAAGAAATGATGGCACTTGGAAAATACGGAAAACTTCCGAGGGCTCGTACCACCTGAATTTGCTTCTTAGAATGTTGAAAAGTGTTCGTGTGTTTTGAGCACAGTTTGTTTTAGCGGTTCGCATACAGCAGGTCTGGGCGCAACTCTTTACAGGGTATTAACACGAATGGTTGAGAAAAGGGAAAGCATTAAATGATTCATGAAGGCGCTGTATTGCCGTCGTGGTAAGGTGTACATCAAAGTAACGCCAATCAGGTGAGAAAATTGCCTCGTAGATCAATATTGGAACACAATGCGCTTCCGCTTGTAATATCACACACGGATCAAAATCAATATATAACAACTTATTTCAAACCAATATCAACTTAAAGCACCAGACACTGCTGTTTGAACAAGCAGCGCAGCTTCAAGCTACGATAGTGTGGACTGGAGCCAATGCTATAAACCTTTTACAATTGTATTTTCTTGAATTGTATTCTCTACTTTTTAACCCTTTACCTAACATGAAAAGCAGACGACACTTGCAAAAAATAATTCTTGAATAACTAATTTTTTTCATTTTGTGTATCAAAAACATAGGTTATGACCCCTCGTTGGAACGAGCTCGACGAGCTCGTTCCAACGAGGGGTCATAACCTATGTTTTGGAGAAAAAAAATTAAAAAAATAATGAAAATTAATTGGCGATTTTTGAGAATAGCGCTGGCCGGTTTCGACGTTACGTTAGGTAAAGGGTTAATATAACTGACTAAAATGAATCGAAGGCAACGTTGGGGAATCTGACAATTGCACATGTGCTCGATGGTTCTCTCCGGGTACTCCGGCTTCCTCCACCCGTAAAACTGTCCGACACGAAGAGACCCTGTCTGTCGAAAGTGTCGTTAAACTCCAATAAATAAATAAAATGAATTATTAAAATTATTATAAAAGATATGGCAGTTTGCACATATGGTACATTTCAACACATTTACAGTCTCACTTGGAAAATACAATTCTAGAAAATACAACTGAAAAAATTCCATAGTATTGGTTCCTGGTAGTAAAAGATAGGGTTTGTTCAAACACTGTTGCCCAATTGCATAGCTGTTTATCAGGGTGGAGTGAGCAGTGGGCGCGTTTGGTAGCGCGTTGGTCTTGTGATCGCGCGATCGTGGCTTGCGATAGGCAGGACCGTAACTCATTATCTAATACAAGTCGAAGAAGATACTTGAAAATTGTCCTTTTGAACAGCTAAAAGCTTTCAACTTTTTTTTTTATATAAAAAACTTAACCTCAACGAGCCCGTTCAATTGATGTGTCATCAAATATGTCGTGGAAGTTAAAAATGAAAATAAAATTTAAAAAATTTGAATGCTTATGGTACTTATAAGTTGGAGAATCCGACACGAACCCTCTGACACGTGAAAATATTAACACTTTCAACCCGGTGTGCATAAATCTTTGCGTGAAGAAAAAAACGGTAGTGGACGAGCAGACGATAAAAAGAGCAAACACCCGAAGCGAGGCTCGGTAATAATTTAATCCAACAGCTCGATAGAGCTGTTGGATTAAATTATTACTGATCCTCCCAACAAGCAGGGACGGTTTCGTCCATTTCGCCTTTGACAGTATTGACAGAAATGATACATCCCAGGGCGTCAGTGTTAAAAGGGTTAATACAGAGGAAGGCCTTTGAAAAAAAATTCATGCCAACAGCCCTTAGCCACGGGGTTACAGTGCCATTTTTATTATCTACAACCGTAGTTCTCCAGTGAGGGTACAAAGGGCGTAAAAGTTATACCTCAGTGAACAGTAGCGAGGCACCAGCTCTATTATCCTATTACGGAACATGAGGTTGAATTATGCTTAATTTCAGTGTTGGCCAAGGGTTCCGGAAACAAGGGACTAGGGGGAAGGTGTCCCTCGCCCCAAGGCTAGGGGGCAATAGACAGCTCATGCCTTTTTCACAAGAAGTGCACTAGTGGAAACACTTCACTTTCCAGGAACTGTAACTGCTGACTATTTTTATTTACGTGCGCCAGTGGCAATAGGCGTAGGGAATGACGGAGGCTGGTCTATAATCATCAAACAAATAAGCCAGCGAGAAACGACGAACAGCTGCCAGCTCCCCAACATCGTAACTCCGCACTGCAGCGCGGGCAGGGTTAGATTGGTTGAAGACATGCGCACCATCGACGTGTAGTACTCCTTAGTACACGGCGTCATCGTGCCCCCACGTGGACAATCGGGATTAAGTGCCTTGCCCAAGGACAGAACGCGAGAGTCCGAATCGATCGCTCAGACGGTCATCCATCCAATGACTAACCGGGCTCGCCGCTGCTTAACTTTGGTGATCTGACGAGAATCGGTAACTGCAACGCCACCGCGCCCCCATTAAGCTATACAATTGGCGGGTTAAGTTCAAGAGCTTTATATCGCATGTTGAGTGCAACAAGGGGCACACAAATGCATTGCAGATTGCAGATGGTGCCTTGTTACACTCAATTGGCAGTATATATATAATGTCAATACTATCGAGTGTCACATTACAATTTATGACACGATGTAAACTCTTGGTCTTAACTCATCCTCCGCGTCGAGAGCCTTTTTTGATACCCCTTGCTCTCTAGTGTTTCCAGCGCCCTTAGAGTTGGCCACGAGACGTAAATTCCAATGCCGATCCAAATAAGGACAGAGGTCTGTGTAGATAAACCTGTGATTATGGGGGGAATAGTAGAATACAATTTGACCAAAGGCGTCTCAAGTAGACTAGAAAGTAGTGGAGAATGATACTACAGCTGCAAGGTTTTAACCATTTATCTAACATGAAAAGCAGTCGACACTGCAGACAAAATCATATTTAACAAATATTTAGGAAACTGCCACCATCGGGGCGATACAATGTTAAATATACAAATATTAAATTTATTAAATATGAAGACAAAAAAATGTGCAATTTCTTTATGAGGAGACTAGATTCACAAACATAGCTTTGTGTATTGTATTCCTACTATGCTACCAAGGCACATGAACCAGCCACTGATTTATACCAGTGTGTGGGTGCCCTTGTAGGATTGTGCCCCCCCCCAAGTTTGAAATGTTTCTTACATCCCTGGGTTGAAAATTCCCCCGCGGCTGGCCGAGGGGTAACGGTAACAAATCTTCTGTCGAAAGACGAGCCTTTCTAGAGCTTAGACTCAATGAAATGGTATTTTAGTGGCAGCATTTTCTCCACCATGCAGGTCGAACCTTGGTAAACCCCTGGGTCTTATGAACACCCCCTCCCCCAACAAAAGCACAACACTTTAATGCATCTCCAGTGCCAAACATTCTGAAGATAAATAACAGACAAAATCAATTTATTATTGCCGTAGTGGGAGGCTCCAACTGCGTTAAATTTAATCATTGCAGCATTGTTAATTATTAATACAGAATTTATGGGAATGTTGGCAGTATCCGTGCGGCATTAATCAGGTACTTACATGCAATGCAAGGTAGTTGAACTTACGTTAATTTTCCAGAGAAGTTATACGTACAGATCGTTAACAAAGACTGTGCGTAAACTGATTATGTCCCGACCTTGTTTTGTGGGGGAAAAAATAAGCCAGAAACTTTTAGTATGTTATGAGCTGTATCATGAAAGAACAAAACAGTTTGGGGTCACGCTAGCGGAGCCGATGCTAGGACATCCAACATGAAGTGGTGGAAAGGTGGATGTGTCGGACAGGTGGGCATACTGCGTGGGGCAAAACCAGGGGGCGTACGTGATGGGGGTAACACCACCACCCTTAGTAGGTTTTCCAGTCGGAACATTTTCGTCTGGATCTTCGATATCGATTCGCATTTGCATGTAATCGTAACTTTTTCACGAGACTAGATTTTCTATATCGTCGTCTGATTGCTAGAATGTTCTATGTCCCCTGTGGGACTATATATTATCTCCCCTATGGGACATAGAACATTCTAGCACTCAGGCGACGATATGTCATACACACATAGTGAGTGATATGGTCGGCTGTGGTATCTGATTCGGATAGTTGGAAAGATAGAGGCAGCGTGACCAAGTTGGAGTATAGGACGTGTTAAATAAGTGAGAAGTTGCGTCACGACTATAGAAGTCTTGAGGGTTTGTTTTAACCTCCCCTCCTCAATTGTGTTGAGGGGGGGGGGTGGGGGTGGGGGGGGGGGGAGTCTTATCTTGGTGGTGGAACGGGAGTTCTAGAAATTACTTACAGGGGGAAATAGGATGAACATATACTAGTGATATTCATTGAATCCAGTTCGTACAAGTCCTTTTTCCAACACTACAATTTACTCGAGTCTTAATAAATATCTGTTATTTACGGGGCAGTCTTTCCAGAGAATCATCTGCATAGTGTAGGGTCTTGTGAAGCTCAGAAATTCGATTCAAATCGAAATCGCCCAATGATTCGATTCAAGAAAACGTGCTGATTTGGAAATCGAATCGTCGAGAAGCTTTCAAAATACTACCAAGTGTCTCCTCTTCAGCTCTTCTATAATCAGGTCTCATGTGCATCAGACCTGACAGTAGTATGTTACGTGGTTTTCAGGGATCATTTGGGGAACCTCTTTGGGGGACCTCGGAAATGGCGCCTTGTCACATGACCCAGTGGCGCCATGTTTGGTTGTCATGGTAACCCGCCTGAGCGGCCATATTCTGACGTCATTACCATAGTGATACGTGGTGTTTGTGCGCATGCGCTGCGCGTGTTGATAGGGTGATACGTGTTTCTGTCGTCCATTTTGTATACTGGATGTTTCTATGGTAGCACGTGGTTGCTTTGTTACCCAAATGCCTACAGTATGACAGGGGTATGTTCGGAGGGTATGTTCCTTTGTACAAGAGTAAATCTAATTACCTGGAACAACCCGACAATCCCTCCAAATCACCAAAATCCACCCAGAACCACCGAAGCGGACTTGGCGAAGCCCTATTCTGGTCTTTGAATAGCACATAGTGCTAAAAGGCGCGTTTGGTTGTACATGAGTACATATTACTCGACAGTTTTTTCAAATCTACCCAAAACTACCGAAACGGACTTGAATTTTCCTATTTTTCTGCCTATTACAGGCGATATTCCAGCTTATCTAACTCTAGCCATTCATCTAGTTCTAACTAGTTTAAAAGTTCAATTAGGTAATCGTCATATATTTAAAGTTTGCGTTGTTTACGTTATACGCCTCACTTGTAATCACGATATGATCCGGTCCCATACCTCCCTCACATATGTTCATCCTATCATTTCTATAAGTTACTGGTCTCCAGAGAGGTAAATGTGGGAGGGGGGAGTAATAATAATAATATGTTGACCTTTCCCCCATCCACCCCACCCCACCACCATATAATATAGGACTTTCTCAAATTTAATAGTACCAGCCCTAGCTGTAAAGTAATCACAAATTAAAACTTCTGCAAAGTACAAATTACGAATGAAAAGCACGAGGCTCAATAGAGCCTAAAACGCCCACCTGGGTCAAGTTATCCACAGGGTATGGAGATGGCGTAAGTATAAGGAGTGAGAACTTTTTATTGATTTCTTTAGTCAGGCAGGCCTGGCATTCTTTATGGGTGCAGGAGTGCTGCACGCCTACTGCACGCCTAGAAAAAAATGAGGAGTGCAATTTTTTACACCCCTTGATTTTCTGGAATGCCAGACCTGTTTGGGACTGCCTTTAAAATCTATTATAATTTCGTCCCCTGAGTTCCAATGTGTTCTCTGTGCCAGTTGGCACAGAGAACACAAACTGGCACAGAGAACACATTGGAACTCAGGGGACGATTTGTCAATGTTGCATTGATTCGCAATAATTCATGACCCATTCTGTGTCGCATTTTAATACATTTTGAGTGTAGAAGACAGTCACATAAGAATTGAATGCAACATTTTGAATAATGAGAAGATATGTGTGCCAATTTTTCCACTATGTAGCTGAATGTGGTAAAATTTTTCAACCACAATATTAATACCTTGAAGTGAATATAACCCAAAATAGCACACAAGTTTTTGCATTGAAAATTTCAGGTGCAATTGCACTCCCAAGTAATCCGAGGACTGATTTTCTGGATTGCCAGGCCTGGTCAGGGTTAAAAATCATTTTTAAAATTAATGTATTTCTCAACCAGTTTGATCTCCAATTCGTAAAGACACTCTATAGAATATAACGGATAAGGTATCTCAGATGGTTGAGAAAAAGGGCATTTGAAATTATTTCTATTTCAAGTCACCGCATTCCTGCATGGGCTATGTGAAATTAGGTTTTAGATGAAGCCTGAATACAAGCAACCTGTCATTGCAAAATGGGGTCCGCAGAGGGTGAATTTGCCGATCCTATTCCATACATTGGGCCATTTTATCCTCTAGGTACATCTTTCTGTTTTGGCTTAAGACCTTGATTCACAGACTGGGGTTTACAGAGGGTAAATTTTGTGATGCTACCCTGCTGTGAAAAAGGGACTGGGCTGTGAATTCTGCTTCTCCAGGAACAAGCCCAAATAATGCAAAGAAATTCGTTGAACAAAGGTGAATTTATATCACTGTAGGAGCCATGTATGTGTATCAAATCAATACAGATGGAAGTTCATGAGTAAATCATTTAGTATTTCTCAATTTACAAACAGTGTGAAAATGGGGGTCCCCATACATGTATGATATCCCACCGGACAGCAGAAAGCACTTAGTCCCCCCCCCCCCCACCCACTCCCCGATTCTACTCCCCAAAAGAAAGCCTCACATCACATAATAATTATCCGTATTGTGTAGTTCTTGAAATATAGGCATCTCGCCTTCTTTCTATTTTTAGCTCTCGGAATTCATACGGGGACACGGTGAATCCCCTCCTTTATTAAGCATATGACAATCAATAATTCTGCATACCATTTTGGTTTAAGAACCCTGATGGTATACTCCACGAAAATTCAATGGCATCACTTGGAAGTGTCCATATTCGTTATCTGGGGGTAGACAATTTGATATTTTCAACGTGCAGCACATCTACAACCAAAAACACCAAATATTGGTCTCGAAATGTTTTCAAAATAAGTTTGCTGTGCAAATCGAAAGAGTTGAATAATGTTAAATTGGCATGAAATGTATCGCAGTTGATACCTGTCTGACATCTCCTGGGACAAATAGGTAAAGATAATTTAAACTTCAAGCCCCACTGTTAAGAATACATCAGAATGAAGTGTAATTAATAGTCATGTTTTCTTTCATGGACGTTAGAATATAGGCCTCGAGGTGTAAAATATCACACAAACGTGGGTTGGGGACTCGATTAAAAGGGGTAAAAAACACTATTTTGCGCCAGGGATTGTTCATGCAACAATCCGATCCTGAAATTAGGATGATTGGACAACGACACGGATGGCCTCATGAATCAGTGATATTCGAAGAATGACTTCAAGGGCTGATGCAAGAATATAGACCTTTAACCCTTTACCTAACATGAAAAGTAGACAACACTTACAAACAAAATTCTTGAATAACTAATTTTTTTAATTCTTTGTCTCAAAAACATAGGTTATGGCCACTCTTTGGAACGAGCTCGACGAGTTCGTTCCAAAGAGGAGTCATAACCTATGTTTTTGAGACAAAATTGAAAAAATAATAAAAAAATTAATTGGCGATTTTTGTGAAT
The DNA here is from genome assembly GCA_031216915.1 of Pictodentalium vernedei. NCBI lineage: Eukaryota > Metazoa > Mollusca > Scaphopoda > Dentaliida > Dentaliidae > Pictodentalium > Pictodentalium vernedei. Next base: position 811,845,016 of record CM062296.1, read on the forward strand.
AGCGCTGGCCGGGTTTGGCGTTGCTAAAAGGTTAAAAACATCGCACTATCTGCGCGCAGGGGGAGACAAAACCCACCAACCGGATTTTGAAACTAAGATGGTTGAACAACAAATCTGATGACCTTATTTATATATACCTTTCCGTGTGACATTGAGTGAATTTCGGGCCCAATCTAATAAGTGATATTCGAAGAGTGACTACAAGGGCTGAATCAAGAAAATAGGCCTGAAAAAATATCGCAATGTCTGCGCGCAGGGTGGGGACAATATATTTATTTATTTATTTATTTATTTATTTATTTATTTATTTATTTATTTATTTATTTAGTTATTTAGTTATTTATTGGTGTTTAAGTTCACATACTTATGCACAATGGCTAATCGTGACCGTGACAGTTTACCGGAGAGAACCACCGAGCATCGTCGAGCAGCTGTTAGCTCCTCAACATTCTAACCCTGTTCAAGCGCCACTCAAGCAAAGCTACTGTGGTTGAAAACATGTTCTCCATCGACGTGCAGTACGCCTTAGTACACAGCGTCAACGTGCCCCATGTCGGCAGCTGGGATAAAGTGCCTTGCCCAAGATCGAACTCGGGACCTCTAGTATAGGAATCCAACAGTCTACCACTGAGCCACCGCGCTCCCCAGCATACGGAATATAGCATGTGGAGAGAGGATTGTCGCTAAATCACCCGTGAAGTGGAGTTATCACCCAAAGTATCACTTTCAAATTTTGTACATATGGACACAAAACACAAGCAGTGGTTTCAGCCAATGGACCTCCGGGTTCAACCCGGAGGTCCATTGGCTGGAACTTATCTTGTGCTTGTTATGCTTTACAACAAATTTGCAATTATTGCTTGCGTGGAATCTCCACTCTGTGGGTGATTTAGCGATAATACACCCTCCACGTACTGTAAGATTCCCAAAATTGTGTGGAGTGGTCTTCCACATCAAACCTCATTTCAATGAGAACGCTAAATAAACCCCTCACATCGTGTAATATAGGTGGAAATATGAGTTAAATATACGGACAATATGCAGACAGTGTTTTCGTATCTGGTTCATATCACGAGCTGAATATATAGTTAAACATTTTCAGTCTTCAGTACTATACCTCGAAAAAGAGAGGTGAGACGTTTGTATCATCGGGACAAACTACCTTTCACGTGGTACTTTTTGTAACACTGATTCCACTGGGGGGAAGCGTGACCGTGAAAATTTGGTTGATTGCGTCGGTGTCCGGTTGATTGCCCTTTCTCTTCGAGTGGTAAGTGTACGATTTATCGTAGATTTCTATAAATATCAATAAATTGGGAACCCAGGAATATACGCATAGGTTGTGAGAATGTATCCTGAACACGTCAACAAAATAACCGGGCACTCGGTTTTCGCGCGTTTTCTCAACTAATTTAGCAAATTGTTTGCTGTAGTTCAGGTTATAAGATCTTCTACACCTTATCTACATACAGGGTAAAAAGAAATAAGGTAGTTAAAGTGTTTGAGGCGTACGAGCCATTTTTGTCAACGTTTGACGAAAACGACCCGCGGATGGATTGAATATGAAGTCACTAACAGGCAATACTCGGGTATCTAAGTATAAAAAATATATGTACGTGTTCAGGATACATTCACACAACCAATGCGTATATTCCTGGGTTCCCAATTTATTGATATTTATAGAAATCTACGATAAATCGTACACTTACCACAATTTGATGCCGAAGAGAAAGGGCAATCAACCGGACACCGACGCAATCAACCAAATTTTCACGGTCACGCTTCCCCCAGTGGATTCAACCATCGTAACCGGGAGCACGGTGGTTCGTTGGTTGCGACATTTGACTTTAAACCGAAAGGTCAACGGTTCGAACCACTCCAGGAGTAATTGCGTTGTATCCTTGAGCAAGCCACTTAATCCCAAATGCCCACATCGGGGCAGGGTGGCACTGTGTACTACTACGTACTGCACGTCGATGGTGCGCTTGTCTTCAACCGATGCTAACCCTGCTTGTGTAGGGTTAGTACGTCAGGGAGTCTGACAGTTGCACGTCGTTGCTGCTTGGTTCTCTCCGGATACTTCGGCTTCCTCAATTCGTAAAACTGCCCGACACGAAGTGATCCTGTTTGACGAAAGTGTCATTAAACCCCAATAAAACAAAACCACCATAACCAATAATGTGGTTATTGGGAGTATTGTAGAGCTCTGCGAAGCTTCGAAATTCGATTCGATTCGAAATAGTCCACATGATTCCATTCGATTCGATTTCAATCGAGCCGATTCGAAAATTTTCGAATCGTCGAGTTGTTCTCAAAATCCTATAAAATCCTACAAAGTGTCCCCTCTTGAACTCTTTTGCTATCATCAGGTCTCCTGTACAGGACCCACCCCCTCCCCTCCTGTACAGGAGGGAAGGGGGTGCCTCCTGTACAGGAGACCTGATGATAGAAGAAGAGTTCAAGTAGGTTCCGCCTCTGAAATTATATTGATTCCGTTCTGGAATATTCCTATTTTTGCATGATTTGCACGAGTCGCCGTTGCACACAATATTTGATTGGAGATGGATAATATTTACGGCTGTTAGAAGGGGCAATATCCACAAGTTGAAAAGCGATGAGATTCGATTCGAGAAGATTCGATTCGAGAAGATTCGATTCGAAATTCGATTCGATTCGAAATCTGATGCTTGATTCGATTCTAGATTTGATTCGACCCGACATTTGAGGTTCTCAGGGCCCTAGAGTATTGGCTGTTTCTCATTTTTGAGTGAATTGTCAAAAGTTGGAAATATAAGGGACGGTGGGCAGATTCAGTCGAAAAAATGTTGTAAATTTCAGTCACTAAATTGTTTAAATTTAATGAAATAATTCATCAGATAGTTGCATCTAAGCACTTAATTCTACGAACTGCACCTCAGAAGAAATCAGCGACAGTACTTGTCTTTTTCAAATTTCTCGGATGCCATAGAATTAAGAAAGGATGCTGGTTTTGTTTACAATGGCATGGCGGGGGTTCGAACCCACACCGAGAGAGTTTCCTTCGGCACCAACCGCCTAGTGAAACTATACTGAACCACGCACACCCGCCATGCCATTGTTTAATAAAATAGTTTCTTTTTTGAGCTAAGATTTCTGATTTTCGGATAGAAAATCAGAACATATTTCGAATGGAGGCAAAATTTCGGACTAATGATCTTCACTCGGAACATTTCAGACAAGGGAGACAGATGGTGTAATTGGATTTCGCAAAAGTTGGAATTTCTGAAGCCACCAGCCGGAAGGTTTCTAACTGGGTTATGGGGGAGTTGGAAAACTCAAAGAGGATAACCCCCACAAACATACATATCCCACGACATTCAAGACCCATTAGTCGTACCTTTGATCATAACGACGTGTGTTAGTTCGATATCAACGTCAATTCAAGAAAGTATCAATGCAATGGTTTCCGCTCTTTAGAGAAAGAAACGTGACACATTGAAAGAAAAATCTTGGAAACACAATAACACTATCAGACGAGAAATCCTTTTCTTCGGTTCCATTCCAAAGACCGCCTATATTAACCAAATATGTGTATTTATACCATTAATTGCAGAAAGCGCAAAGATACTGGTCATAGCTGTATCGTTGTAACATAAATTATTGTGTATCGGGAATATTGCTCCCTCGCTATAAATCCAAGAAGGTACGTGGGTTGCTGGTAAAGTCCATTTCCACCAAAGTTAGACTGGCCCAGAGGCGGCGGAGCCTGGGGGTGGGTGGGAGGGGGGGGCAAAGGGGGCATGTGCCCCTCAACTTTTTTCCACATATATGTTTTGCAGTTACACGATGAGTTAAAATGGGCGCATGCAAATCTGTCAACATACAGGCATTCCTGTAATATTATTTCAAATCCAAATAATATTTAGCCAAAGAATCCCATTTTCGGTCGCTCCTGTCCGTTTCTTCTACTTCAACTATCTTCCAACCCGAAGGCTAGCCTTCGGGTTGGAAGATGATTGAAGCAGAAGAAACGTACAGGACAGTGACCACACAGCGGCATATTCATCTAAACGAGAGACTCTGGCGACTCGTGGTACATTCACCGATATACGATTGTGACCTTTCTCACACTCGGTGGATCCATGATAAATTTGTGCCCCTCCACTTTTATCGAGCTTCCGCCGCCGCTGGACTGGCCATCGAAAACTTAAGGATTGCTTCTTAGCAGAACAGGGCGCTATAGTCGTTAGAAATCATCTTAAGAATAACTATGTAGTTCGTAAGTTTCTCAATGGCAATTACACTTATGAGATAACCGGACTCAACCCTTAACCCTCAACCCTTTCAACAATTATGCGTAAATAAAATAGTCGGCTAGCATTTAATGACAAGATGACCACAAATCGGTAAGGAGAATCAGCAATAAATCAATTATCCAGCCCTCTAGGGCTGTATGATTAAATTATTTTTGAGCCTCCCAATGAATGCAAAATAGATACGCCCACTTTGCTTTCTTCATATTCTTTAGGACGATAACATCCAGGAGGTCAGTGTTGAAAGAGTTAACGTAGTAGCCAGAATGCAATTTTTAGATTCAACTTTTGTAACCGTTTCGGCCGTGGAACGGGGAAGATAGGCTCTTCTCGTGTACCTCATTTTCTGCACTATCAAGTTCTGTACCAAAGTTGCACAGCCACCGTTCAGCCTTCAGCGTCGTTTTTCTCTGAACTTCCGTGTGGTCAAAAGTTTTTGCACTCATTTTTTGCCTCGCACACAACTTTGCTTCGAACTCACATCGGCGCCTTTCGGTAATGCAGCGAATCCCTCTGCTGCATTTGTGGATCCGGTCAGGGTCTGGGGTTGGTGGTCGATTTGATGAGTGTGCGCGCTGGTCTCCAATGACAGCGGTCCCTGGATCGATCCTCCAACGGGAAGGTTCTCAGTCCGAACACACTCTGTCAGCATCAATTGTGGGATTGATTCAGTAACAGAATACTGTCCCATCGGGTGGTGCGGAGAGACACGCCTCGCGAAAGATACTTATGCCGTATTCGAGAAGAGGAGCAAGACCGTGAAGTTGCCACTATGGGGGGGGGGGGGGGGGGTCATTCCACTGACATGTGTCACTGGGCCAAGGAGAGATTTTAATATAAGTTGTATAGCTTACTCGCCAATCCTTGTAAAATTGTAAAATTAATAAGCTTAAAACTGAAAAAAACCGAATGACATTTAAAATAACCTTGCTATAGACGAATAACTCACCTATCTTCCGGATTCCTCATAGGTGGTGCATTACTTTCTAAGCCGGTATATCTTTTATCGATGAAATGTATAGAACACGGCATCGTCCGAACATGCAGGAATATTGACAACGAGGTCCCGAAGGCGTGAAAACAATGGCCAAGCTTTGCGTAATTATAGTCCAGAGCACCTTGCATACGTAGCGTTTTATTCATTGTGCATTGATCGGAATTAACTTCCCGTTTATGATTATTTCATGACAATGAAACGTTATAAAAAGTTTTCTTTTGATTAGACAAGTAGTTAGAGTCGTATATAATGAGCAAAGAATTGATTTGACGTAAGTGGAAAGCACCTTGTACCACGGTGATTAGTGATGCTATGGTATGCAAGATCATTGATCGCGTGGACATTGTCTTTAACCCCCTCCACTCTGATGTCGAGAATACTCGACACCTCCCCCACTCTAAGCCCCACTACACCTCCCTGTCATCCATGGTTATCCCCCCTGTGTTGTCAGAAATTCAGCAATTTAGATTTTGGTTGACAGAGCTCAATTGGAGCTCTGTCAACCAAAATCTAAACTGCTGAATTTCTGACAACACAGGGGGGATAACCATGGATGACAAATCAGGCGTTTCGTCATCAGAGTGCAGGGGGTTAAAACACTTCTATGGAACATGAGCTATATATAGCCGGAGCCCGTATTCACCCCTGTCGGTTCTTGTATATACGATGGATGCTTGCACATTTGGTGTTACTATTTCAATAGAGACCGGTCTGAGAAAGTGACGTAAAAACGAAATAGTATTCGCTTCAATTGTCAAGTTGCTGAATAATCTGAAGGAACAACATTTTCCGCACTGAGAAAGTTGAAATCATCTTAATGGTTCTGCTTTTGCATTCCGAGTCATTAATTTGGGTCAGGGGGACAAGTCGCTCCCCAATTACATATAATCAGCAGCGGAGACGGGCTTTACTTGAAGGAGATTGGGGTAGGGCCTCTGAATCCCAAATTTCTGGTCGAATCCCAAATCGAATAAGGAAGAAATTTCGAATCGATACGAATCTCTAATCGAATAGCAACACTTTATAAGTAATCAAACAAATGGACGGGAGCGAGGTGGCTCAGTAGGTAGAGGTGCAGGCTGCAAGCCGAGAGGTCCTCGGTTCGAATCCCACCTGCGGCAACCGCGTTGTGTCCTTGGGCAAGACACTTCATCTCCACTGCCCGCGTGGGGGCACGATGACGCCGTGTACTAAGGCGTACTGCACGTCGATGGTACTCATGTCTTCAACCAATCTAACCCTCCCTGTTACGATAATGGGGAGCTGGCAGCTGCTCGTCGTTGCTCGGTGGTTCTCTCCGGGTACTCCGGCTTCCTCCACCCGTAAAACTGTCACGGTCATGATTAGCCATTGTGCATAAATATGTGACCTTAAACATCAATAAATAAAGAAATAATAAACAATTGGACAGTGTACCTTCTTACAGACCATCCCTTACCACTATCGTCGTGAAAATTGATTTTCGATAAAGTTATCTCCCTTGAACTTATTTAAACAAGCGACGAAGGTCCAATTGAGAAGCAAGTAATTGTTCGTTCCCCTGTACATGACCTAGGTAACCTGTTAGGCAACCTAAATATATATGTATTATGTATCAACTATGCTGATATATGAACTGTTGTTCTTGCTTCTATGAGCAATAACCTGATGAATCGAGATGAATCCTTAGGAACAATAATGAGGCTGTGTTGCAGTAATTCAGATACAAATTAGTTGCACTTATAGCCTAACTCTGGTATGAGCTAGCATGCTGCAGAAAAGTATGGCATCCATAATCACTATTTGTTGCAGAGACATGAATTATTCCCATTGCATGATTGTGTTCCTATGCTACATCTTAAGATGATCAACAGTTTAAAATGATGTTGAGCATCAACCAACCATCAGCATCGGTGTTTGTATCTGCCTTAAGTGTAGCTGCTCTGACTGGCCAACAGAGCAGCTACTATTCATGCAGATGCAAACACCTATGCAGCTGTTGACTCGGTGATGCTCAACATCATTCCACCATTCATTCATACTAGATCATTGAACTTGGCTAAAATTGTGCGTGACCCGGCGATAATTTGGCGCGACCCGTTTTTCGTTAGCGAGTTTTTCGTTTTAGGTAACCTCCACGCGATCCAAACGGCCGTTCGCCTCAAATCGACAGGTCTGAAAGTTTAAAGAAGGGATACTTGCTAAACATTTGACATCATTTCGACGATTTGACAAATTCCTAATCGCCGAGACAAAAATCGAATCGAAATCACTCGACAGAACGATTTCGAATCGAATCGAATTTGGATGCTTTGAATGGCCATAGACTGGTGCCCTTTGCCTTGAAAATTAACGATGCAGATGACGTGCCACAGTGACAGAGGCGCTCTGTATCGCAAATTTCTGTCAAAAATTTCAAATGTTCTTTTACTCCAGAAAAATCAGTAAAAATCAACCTTGGTTAATATATAGTGGACCATCAAATATAGGGTGTCAAAACGGAGTATGATGGGGGGCGTGGTGGCTCAGTTGGTCGAGGTGCAGGCTGCAAGCCGAGAGGTCCTCGGTTCGAATCCCACCTGCGGCAACCGCGTTGTGTCCTTGGGCAAGACACTTCACCCCATTGCCCACGTGGGGGCACAGTGACGCTGTGTACTAAGGCGTACTTCACGTCGATGGTGCACCTGTCTTCAACCAATGCTAACCCTGCTTGTGCGGAGTTAGTATGTTGGGGAGCTGACAGTTGCTCGCCGTTGCTCGGTGGTTCTCTCCGGGTACTCCGGCTTCCTCCACTCGTAAAACTGTCGTGTTCATGATTAGCCATTGTACAGAAATATGTGACCTTAAACACCAATAAATAAATAAATAAATAAATAAATAAATAAATACGGAGTATGATCAGCAATTGTATAAGAGATAAAGAATCAACAAATCGTCCCCCATTTTAAAATTAAATTTAGCAATGTGTCGTGTAAAGTATGTTCGGAAAACTCGGCTCAGACCTCATTTACCAGACGAGTTTCGTGAATTTCACTGTAAATTAGGCACGAGTTGAAGATTATGTTTATTACTTGCAGAGGCGTACCTATGGGTGTCTGGGGGGGGGAGTAGGGGTGAACCCCTCCCCTAATTTTCCAATCGAGACATTTTCGTCAGGAATGGAGTCTTAACTCTTTACCCAGCGTTACAACCAAAACCGGCCAGCGCTATTCACAAAAAATCGCCAATTAATTTTCATTATCTTTTTCATTTTTTGTATCAAAAACGTAGGTTGTGACCCCTGTTTGGAACGAGCTCGAGGGGTCATAACCTGTGTTTTTTAGAAAAATTTTAAAAAAAAATAGTTATTCAAGAATTTTGTTTGCATGTGTCGTCTGCTTTTCATCTTAGGTAAAGGGTTAAGACATGAATTATTAGTCCCCTACCGGCATTGCCGGAGGGGACTATAGGTTTGCACTCTGTCCATCCGTCAGTCTGTCAGTCGGTCAGTCTGTCAGCCTGTCAGTCTGTCAGTCACACTTTAGTTTTCCGGAGTTTTTTGGAAACGCTTCAACGGAATGATTTCATTTTTGGTAAACTACTATCGAACGATGACTTACAGATCAAGTTTGAGTTTCATGCAGATTGCAATATTCTTGTGTGAGTTACGGCCCTTGGAAATATGGGAAAAAGCACCAAAATATCAGTTTTCCGGAGTTTTTTTTTGGAAACGCTTCAACGGAATGATTTCAGTTTTGGTAAACTACTATAGAACGATGACTTACAGATTAAGTTTGAGTTTCATGCTGATTGCATTATTCTTGTTTGAGTTACGGCCCTTGGAAATATGGAAAAGCACCAAAATATCATTTTTCCGGAGTTTTTTTGGAAACGCTTCAACGGAATGATTTCATTTTTGGTAAACTACTACAGAACGACGACTTACAGATCCAGTGTGAGTTTCATGCTGATTGCATTATTCTTGTGTGAGTTACGGCCCTTGGAAATAGGGAAAAGCACCAAAATATCAGTTTTTCGGAGTTTGTTTGGAAACGCTTCAACGGAATGATTTCATTTTTGGTAAACTACTATAGAACGATGACTTACAGATCAAGTTTGAGTTTCATGCTGATTGCATTATTCTTGTGTGAGTTATGGCCCTTGGAAATATGGAAAAGTGCCAAAATATCAGTTTTCCGCACTTTTTCTGGAAACGCTTCAACGGAATGATTTCATTTTTGGTAACCTACTATAGAACGATGACTTACAGATCAAGTTTCATTTACACTCTGTCCATCCATCCGTCAGTCTGTCAGTCAGTCTGTCGGTCATACTTTAGTTTTCCGGACTTTTTTTGGAAACGCTTCAACGGAATGATTTCATTTTTGGTAACCTACTATAGAACGATGACTTACAGATCAAGTTTCAGTTTCATGCTGATTGCATTATTCTTGTGTAAGTTATGGCCCTTGGAAATATGGAAAAGCGCCAAAATATCAGTTTTCTGTATTTTTTGGAAATGCTTCAACGAAATTCATGCTGATCACATCTAGGTTATAACATTTGTATAATTATTAATGCTCATTAGTCCTGTAGGGGACATTGTATTGCTTCAGCGATACGTGCGCTCTTGTTTTTAACAAGTAATCGTGTTCTTTCTTAAAAGATTAGATTTGAAACTTGGGCATGTGTCAAACACACTGTCGGTCATAGAAATGAGGTCTTTACTACACGATTCAGGCAGTTAGGGTCAAGCATGACCAATTTGGAATACCGGCACGATAGATGTTAATTGAATAAGAAGTTGCGCTAGGACTATTACATGTGTATTTTTATTTATTCACCAAAAAAGTCCTGAGCTTTTTAACTATAACCCCGGCTGACTAATATTCCAAGTACATTATCAAGGCCACTTTATCCCGGTTGCCTACATGGGGGCACGATGACGCCGTGTACTGAGGCGTACTGCACGTCGATGGTGTACATGTCTTCAACCGCTGTAACCCTGCTTGAGTGGAGCCTGAACAGAGTTAGAATGTTGAGGAGCTGACAGTTGCTCGTCGATGCTTGGTGGTTCTCCCCGGGTACTCCGGCTTCCTCCACCCGTAAAACTGTCATGGTCATGATTAGCCATTGTGCATAAGTATGTGACCTTAAAACACCAATAAATAAATAAATAACATTATCAACGAAGGCATGCCTTGATGTTGTGTTTGGAATATTAGTCAGTCGGGACTTCAGCTAACACAGTCGGGAAATAAATCAGATTTCCAAGCTCCCACTGGTCAACTTCGCGACGTCCCTTATCACTAGACCCCAAATATGATAAAAGAAAGCTGGTTGGGTTCAGAACCAAACAGTGCTTCCAATAGGGCCCCAAAATTCGAAGTGAAGAATGTATTGTTTCGCCGAAATCCAAAAAATAGTTCCCATGGACAAACATATTTCTACGATTTTAATAAATGAATTTGATTGAAACACCGGTTCAGAACTCATTAAATGATGTCACGGGGTATGGTGTTATTTCATTCCTAGACTCTCTGGTCACAGTTACAGATTATTATTTCGCGCAAGAATATAATGGTGTACGCATCGGTCTACTTCCGGAATGTTATTGAACGATCGTGATTTCCGGCTTTTAAAGTATGAGCTGAATGAAAGAGTCGAAGAAACTAATCGCATCTCAGTGACATCGAATATTGTCTAATCCTTTTATGCACGCTTTTCATCCGCATTTTGAATGACGCTTGGTAGTTCAGTACACTACAGTACACAGTTTTATACCATTGGTTTCGATGAGGCCGTGTTTAAAAAAATACAATTCGAAGTATGAAAGCCCAATATCATTAAAATGCACCCTTTCGTCCAAACCTGAACTTTCCGAAGTTGTCAAATAAAAAACAATAATATATGCATTGTCTGTTTTAAAATTGCCCACTGAAGACTGAAAAATTTTAACTATATATTCAACTCGTGATATAAAGCAGATACGAAAACACTGTCTGCATATTGTCCGTATATTTAACTCATATTTCCACCCATATTAAACGATGTGAGGGGTTTATTTAGGGTTCTCATTGAAATGAGGTTTGATGTGGAAGACCACTCCACACCATTTTGGGAATCTCACAGTACGTGGAGTGTATTGTCACTAAATCACCCACAAAGTGGAGATTTCACCCAAGCAACAGTTCCAAATTTGCTACAAAGCATAACAAGCAAAAAGCACAGTTCCAGCCAATGGACCTCCGGGTTCAACCCGGAGGTCCATTGGCTGAAACACTGCTTGTGTTTTTGTCCATATGCACAAATTTGAAAGTGATATTTTGGGTGATAACTCCACTCCACGAGTGATTTAATTACAAGCCACTCACCACATACTCTGTGTTAATACATAAGACAAACTCTCAGACCAATGGTCATTTCCTATAAGAAATCCGAGTGTGTTATGGGTTGTTTATTTACCCGCTTTTCGTGTAGTTTGCGCGCCGACTACCATTGATTTAATGTGAAGTTCCTTTACTCACAAAAATAAACAAATATTTTTCCGCTCTCCTGCTATAGATATTCCAATCAATAAATATTAAATTCGCCTTAAAAACATAACTATATTAACACAATTGGTAGAACAACAATGTGTGGTCATAGAACTACAGATGTGGTGGGTCTTCATTAATAATTATTTAGTAAACAAAGGCATCTAATAGTATTGGTGGAACCATTAAAGACGGGACTTAAAATTCACGCGAGAATCAGAATCGATTCTTGCAAATGATTCTCGCAAAGAAAACAATGGGAATCAACATTGATTCTCGCAAAATGTTCATTTGATTCTCGTCATTGATTCTAAAAATGTCCTTAAATGCCTAGATGATTCTACTTATTTTGTTGCTTCCTCTAATAAGGTGACGCTTTGACTTAACAGTGGTGTCTGGTGAAGTCTTGGCTGCCTATGCAGGCAGCCAAGACTTCACCAGAAACCACTGCCAAGGTACTGTAACTTCAATCAGCAAGACCACTATCTGTATGTTGGAACACGTGTTCTACAGTACACACAAGGCATGAGTCATACAAAAATTGGAAATAGGCCCTTTAGAGTTAAACTGCAGAAAATATTTTTATATATAAGTATGAGGCTTGTTTTTTATTTGGAATTATGCACTGGTTGTACTCACAAGAACAAGAGCATAACAGTACTATCAAATTCTGAACTGAGAACTGAAAATCGATTCTTGCACGGGAGTTTGCGAGAATCCAAACTGATTCTCGCAAATCGGGACGAATTTTAAGGCCTGAACGATACAGTCAAATCAAGTCTCGATTGAGAAATATTTATCGCATTGATTCAAAGGTTTGTTTTTTTCCGACCAACTGAAATATTCCAGACGATTGAATGTAAACATAGGCGAGGAACGATTTCGGGGTGGACTGGATCCAAGCCATAACAGCGTCGAGTTCCGTACAGAATTTGACAGTCGTTTGAGAGCTTGATATAATACAACAGCTTCTTGCAGGGATGTATGGGGGCTCAGGCGATCCCTCGGGAATTGTTTTAATCTCCTGCCTAACGTAACTGTGATGGGGGGAGAGGTGGATCAGTGCTTACGGCATTGGATTTCAAACCGAAAGGTCCACGGTTCGATCCCCACCAGGGGTAACCGCGTTGTGTCCTTGGACAAGGCACTTAATCCCGATTGTCCATGTGGGGGCACGGTGGTGCTGTGCACGTCGGTGGTTCACTCGTCTTCGAAAAATGCTAACTCTGCTTGTGTGGAATTAGTACTTTGGGGACAGTCTGACAGTTGCTAGCCGTTGTCGGTGAATCTCTCCGGGTACACCGACTCCCTCTACCAATAAAACTGTCCGACACGTGGAGACCCTGGCTGGCGAAAGTGTCGTTAAACCCGCAAAATAAATAAACAAATCTACACCACAAACCTCCCCGGTTATTGGATAGTGCCACGCAAACTTGGTGGCGAAACGATAATACCTATTAATAGCGTCGGTTTTACAGTGATATGTCCCATACAGCCACAAACAGACCCTTTTATATTGCTCTGAAAAAGTTGTCCCAAGTGTGTTCTTCCTTGATAGACCTTCAGGTAGGATGCATTTACCTTGACAACTTTTTACACCATTGTTGTCTGCCTGTACAGGCACCCAACAATAATGTAGAGGTTACAATACAATGTTTTCGTGCAAACAGCGCCTCTAGTGGTTGACACCCAACCTTTAATGGGGGATAAAAGTTCCTGGAATTATCCGATTGGTGGAAAATGAACTGAGCTTGTAAGTGTGAATAAAATTTTAAAGTGCATGTTTTGGAAAAGATATAAAATATTGGTGACTATTGTCTTCTAAAATGTGTGAGAGAAGATTAAAATTGGGTGGCGGTAGGTAAAAATATGTCTATTTCATTCAGTGCGAAACTGGACGGGAGTACAGGAGGCTCCAAATTTGAAGGCAAAATTCACATGGCGACCCATATATTTTTCAGTATCTTTTTTTCTTGAGATGATAAACTAAATGGTTAGATGGTTGTTTTTGCCTAAATCAGCTTGATGAGATGGGGAGAGGAGGAAAGATTAGTACTGTCGTCAATGGAAAAAAACCTACTGTATTGCAACCTAGAACACTTTTAAGTCATCTGCAGCTGTTGAACATTATCAACCGTCGAAGCCTGTTATCGACAGGATATGTACTCACTGTGAAACTAACTCTGGAAAAATAGAAAACAAATACCATTTTCTTATGGAGTGTACACCAGTGGTGGCGCCAGGGTTTCAATTTAGAGGGGGCCTAAGTAAGATATGGGGGGTCCAAGGTCGAGATGCCGAAGGTGTTGTTAAATTTTCTATTTTGTTTATGCAGTCTGCTTTGTTTTGGAGTATTTGCTCAATAAAGTTATTCTATTCTTCGGCGCTCCAGATTCATGTTTTGGATCCATTCGTGACGACAGTCTCTAGATTAAATAAAAAAACATATTTTTTGTATGGTGGTGTATTCAATAGAATGATTTGATAAATTACTTTATCTCGGATCTGGATTTACTTGTAAATCCGGGTCCGGAACGTAAACATATATCTAAATAATGAGCGAATACGATCCGGATCCGGAACAAAGTTAGTCCCTCGTATAGGCACCTGTCTGTGACACATCTAAATGAAAAGCGTTTATCTGCAATCAAATATTGAAAAGTGTCTGTCTGAATGACGTGCTTAGCATGAGTGGAATGTTATCGTGTATTCATTTAACAAACCCAGAGAACTGTTAATGTGTAGTGACATGGGTCTATAATTGAACTCCCATTAATTTTGTTTACTTCTCAATCAATATGTATTACGTCAATACAGTAAACAAACAACAATTAAATCGATAAGGAAAGATTCACGGTTAAAAGCTGTTTTGTCTTTTTAATCACAATCAATATATGAAGAACAATAAAACGGAAGTCGATATTAAGCAAGATATTACAGCAATGTTCTCTAAAATTGCATGATGAGCATTTGATGGCAAAAAGGTGTATCAATTAATTTACATCCCGTCAAATGTTAACCTTGTCACTAACGTTGCTTTCATATTCGAACGAATTTTGCATTCAAAATTTAAAGCTGTCTTTTTTCAATCGTTCTCAGTAAAATATAGCTAAGGCCTAAAAAAGTAAAAAATCTGTTTCTCATGCCCTCTCGCGTGGTCCGTTTGGCTGCCGCATGCTCTCTTTTTATAACCAATGTAAACTTTAGAAAAAAAATTAAATGGTTTATGTCTGATATTTTAAAATTGGTAAATTTGTCCCTTGAGTGCAAGAAGGCTTTGCAATGCTTTGGCATTGCAAAGCCTTCTTGTACTCAAGGGACGAAATACACCACCACCCATGCTATTCCGTAGATTATGAGGCCTAAAACATATACCAAGAAAATGAACTTTTGTTGGCAAAGAAATAATTACAGAAATAAACAATAAAATAAAAAGCCGCTCGCCCGCATGCAATTTTACAAATAATGACCTGAGAAACAGAAGATCTACTTTATGTGGCCTAATGATCCCTCACTGGAACGAACACGACAATGAGTGGCAATAAGCTATTTTAAGCATAAAATGAAATTATTTAGAAAATTATACTGCATGTTTTGTTTTGTAAGGTATATTTAAATGGCTAAAGCAGATCCGGAAATAATCCACGACCGACCGTTTAGGTTACGTGCGTGTTACGTTAATTGTAAAACACGCGAACGAACTACAGGTTACGAGAATGTAATACAACATAACTTTATTAAAGTATACGATTCTCGTATGTTTTACTGGAAAGACTTGACAATTCTTCGGAACAATCTTAACTCAAAGGTTCAGTACTGAGTCAAAGTATGAATAGAATGACATGCTGTTTCTCTCATAGAGGAATTATAACCAAAATAAATAGCAACTCAAACGTGCTATCTCGCATGAGATCTGGCGTCGTAAAAACAAGGATGGCGGAGAAGGACGACTGGTGTAGTACAGATAGAGAAGGCGGAGAAGAATGACTGGTGAAGTACAAATAAAGAAGGCAGAGAAGAATGACTGATGTAGTACAAATAGAGAAGGTGGAGAAGAATGACTGGTGTAGCACAAATAGAGAAGGCGGAGAAGAATGACTGGTGTAGTACAAAAAGAGAAGGCGGAGAAGAATGACCGGTGAAGTACAAATAGAGAAGGCGGAGAAGAATGACTGGTGAAGTACAAATAGAGAAGGGTGGAGAAGAATGACTGGTGAAGTACAAATAGAGTAGGCGGAGCAGAATGACTGGTGTAGTACAAATAGAGAAGGCGGAGAAGAATGACTGGTGTAGTACAAATAGAGAAGGCGGAGAAGAATGACTGGTGTAGTACAAATAGAGAAGGCGGAGAAGAATGACTGGTGTAGTACAAATAGAGAAGGCGGAGAAGAATGACTGGTGTAGTACAAATAGAGAAGGCGGAGAAGAATGATTGGTGTAGTACAAATAGAGAAGGCGGAGAAGAATGATTGGTGTATTACAAATAGAGAAGGCGGAGAGGAATGACTGGTGTAGTACAAATAGAGAAGGCGGAGAAGAATGACTGGTGTAGTACAAATAGAGAAGGCGGAGAAGAATGACTGGTGTAGTACAAATAGAGAAGGCGGAGAAGAATGACTGGTGAAGTACAAATAGAGAAGGCTGAGAAGAATGACTGGTGTAGTACAAATAGAGAAGGCGGAGAAGAATGACTGGTGTAGTACAAAGAGAGAAGGCGGAGAAGAATGACTGGTGTAGTACAAATAGAGAAGGCGGAGAAGAATGACTGGTGTATTACAAATAGAGAAGGCGGAGAGGAATGACTGGTGTAGTACAAATAGAGAAGGCGGAGAAGAATGACTGGTGTAGTACAAATAGAGAAGGCGGAGAAGAATGACTGGTGTAGTATAAATAGAGAAGGCGGAGAAGAATGACTGGTGAAGTACAAATAGAGAAGGCTGAGAAGAATGACTAATGTAGTACAAATAGAGAAGGCGGAGAAGTATGAATGGTGTAGTATAAATAGAGAAGGCGGAGAAGAATGACTGGTGTAGTACAAAGAGAGAAGGCGGAGAAGAATGACTGGTGAAGTACAAATAAAGAAGGCAGAGAAGAATGACTGGTGTAGTACAAAAAGAGAAGACGGAGAAGAATGACTGGTGTAGTACAAATAGAGAAGGCGGAGAAGAATGACTGGTGTAGTACAAAAAGAGAAGACGGAGAAGAATGACTGGTGTAGTACAAAAAGAGAAGGCGGAGAAGAATGACTGGTGTAGTACAAATAGAGAAGGCGGGGAAGAATGACTGGTGTAATACAAATAGAGAAGGCGGAGAAGAATGATTGGTGTATTACAAATAGAGAAGGCGGAGAAGAATAACTGGTGTAGTACAAATAGAGAAGGCGGAGAAGAATGACTGATGAAGTACAAATAGAGAAGGGCGGAGAAGAATGGCTGGTGAAGTACAAATAGAGAAGGCGGAGAAGAATGATTGGTGTAGTACAAATAGAGAAGGCGGAGAAGATTTACAGAGACCTTTCCCCTACGGGTTACCGCCATGCTATATGGCGTAACCTTTCAACGGTTACGATATAAGCCCTTTATTTCCACGCCTGCTAAAGGCCCGTTTTGGAGACACGAGCATGCCAAGTGTACTACTCTTTATACGTGTGTCTTTACATGTTACACGCTGTGTACGAGAAAGAAATTAGAAAGCGAACGACAGATGGCAGTTCTCGATCATTATATCATATTGTGAAAGTACACCTTCTTCTTCTTCCAGTACTACTGCTGCTGCGGGTACCATAATTGTACATAATCTGCTTACTGCCCAGTGATATTGACCTATGAATTTTAAATAGATCAGAAAAGTTTAGAATCGCTCTGTGTCTCAGGGCGTAGTGTCGTCACTGTTGGTACAACTGATGTTAGGATTCACGCGGATAAATATATCTGCGAACAAACTTACAGACAGACAATTGTGGGGTTGATCCTGTCATAGCGTACAGTCCTATCGGGTGGGGACGTAAAATGGCTATGCTATGTGCGGAGAGAGACACACTCCGTGCAGACTAAAGATCCCTTCACAGTATTTGAGAAGAGCGAGACCACGAAGGTCATCCCACACACCCGCGCCATTGGTCCAAGGAGAGGCGTTAATATAAGTTGCACAACTTGTTCGCCAATCTTTGTAAAACAAATAAGATTAAATAAATAAATAAATACAGACAGACAGACAGACAGACAGACAGACAGACAGACAGACAGACAGACAGACAGACAGACAACAGACAGACAGACAGCAGTCACCGAATTCACAATGACTTGTATTATATGATCGTTTTTCTGCCTCCATTAGAAAACAGTAAGTGAATTTTGACAACGCTGCAGTAGATTTCATATACCTTTAAAAACACATTAATTGAACGCGTGACTTCATATGTGAATTACAGATCTGTAAAAAAGAATAATGAAAATAAGATTTTAAGATTTTAAAACAGCAAGATTGAGATAAAGACTTTGACTTTAGACTATAATCCTCAGAGTATTAAATTGGACAGATCTCAGATGTGCCGAGATTGAATGTCAGCTGGGGGCGCGCTGGCGTTGCGGTAACCGGTTCTTGTCAGATCACCGAAGTTAAGCAACGTCGAGCCTGGTTAATCATTGGATGGGTGGCCGTCTGAGCGATCAATTCGGACTCCCGCGTCTTGTCCTTGGGCAAGGCACTTAATACCGATTGTCCACATGGGGGCACGATGACGCCGTGTACTAAGGTGTACTGCACGTCGATGGTACGCATGTCTTCAACCAAGCAATCTAACCCTGCCTGTGCTGCAGTGCGGAGTTACGATGTTCGGCAGCTGGCAGCTGCTCGTCGTTGCTCGGTGGTTCTCTCCAGGTACTCCGGCTTCCTCCACCCGTAAAACTGTCAAGGTCATGATTAGCCATTGTGCATAAGTATATGACCTTAAACTCCAATAAATAAATAAATAAATAAATAAATAAAATGTCAGCTCTAACAACAAACGACACAGATCGCTACACATTCGCTGGATCCATTACCCTTAATAGAGTTGGAAACAGCCAGAACAGACTAGAAAAGCTAAAAATAGTAAAAATAAGTAAAACTTGTCCAGCTACGCTGCTGGGGTATAATCTGGTAAAATCAAGTAGGGTTTAACAGACATAAACAATAACACAGCTAAAACAGGTCAGGAATGGAGGGAAATGGGTGGCCGGCACAATGTGACCCTGGCTGTCGAAAGCTCCGCTAAATAATCATAAAACAAACACACAACTTTGCAGATTGTACATCGTATGGTATGGGTTCTTGAATTTAAATTGAGCACATTTTAAATCGCTCCGATTAAACGACCGAAGAAAGAGAAAGAATTTTCAAAAATAATGAGAAATCGAAGAAACTGAAATAAATATAGTTCGCATATGAAGACATCCGTACTCACGCTCTATTCGTAAATAAACAAAAGCACAACTCATTTCTTTCATAAACGACATGCAGTTTGTCAAGGCATCAAAACATTATGTACATAATTTAAACTCATAGTTTGTGTTGGAAAAATGCAGGTGGTTGTTTGGAAGAGGGTAATGTGCGGTGTGTAGTATTATAAGATTATCTTGTGAGTTACTGAGATATACGGAAGCCGATTAGTGCCACGGGAAAAAAATATTTTTGCGAATATTCGCAAAGATGTTTGCGAATATTCGTAAACCTTTGAGAATATTCGCAAACCTTTGTGAATGTTCGCAAACGTCTTTGGGAATATTCGCAAGCATCATTGCGAATATTCACAAATCTTCCGTAGACATATGGAAAATGTATGGTGTGCTATATCCTTCGCACAGTACATGTATTTGAAGTACATTTTCGAAATGAACAAAAAAGACACAGGTCTTAGTTATAAACCCTCACCTATCACAGATATTAAGTCCCAATAGCGTGAGGTTCAACTGAGTTTGGATTTTTTTCTATTTTGGGTTGTTGTTTTTTTTGGGGGGGGGGGGGGGGTTGGGGGGGATATCTTATCACACGGGTTCTACGCTACTGAAACTACACCTGATAGAATGTAGATATTGAATCATTTACCCTAGCAAGGAAATAGGTATTTTGATGTTGATTTGATTGAATGATTTTATTCGGTAGTATACAGTGTATAAAGTATAAAGTAGTAAAGCAAACTCCATTAATCTTAAGAACATCATTGTACTACAGAGAGATGGCATAGCCATTAGGGCTATGTTGGGAAGAGCCTTTCAATAAATGATAATAAAAGGCTTGGGAGGGGCTGACTTGACGAAGTTGCCTAAAGAAGGATTTAATTAACTAAGTTAAAATTTGGGTCTCTAAATGGACCTTGCATCTGCCATTCCCCTCCCCTAGGAATGTCGTATGCCAAGTATCGAGAGATTCTGACTGATGTCCAGGACATCACTCAGTTTCGAGAACATCGTTTACATGGTGTGTGTTTCTGACCTGATGCAGTGTTGGTAACTTCCCTCGGCGGGTGTTGCACTGTCCGAATACTATACCGAACAAGTAATTTTTATTGAGAAACAAAATAAATCAACTAAGAAAAATGGCTGCTGATCTGCAATAAAATTTAACTGAAATTTCAACCCCGACACAACTTAGGAAATTAGTATTTTAGCAGAAATATTTTGAGGTCCAAATCTTGTTTTGCCGATTTTCGGAACTTGACGGGTGATTCATTGCGAAAGATGGACTGCATTCTCAAAATAGGCGGTTAGTTGTGAAACGTTCTTCTTTTGCAACTTGGGTTGTTTGATTCGCAATATGTAACAATAATTCTTTGCAAGCATACAAAACATTTCAAAATAGTTACTGGAAAGTTTGATGGCACACATGTTACACAAGCTACCGTGTTTAATTTCCACCACACTTCCATTTTTATTGTTACTGGAAAACACGTAAATATGAATTTAGATATAAACAGTTCATCAACTTATCGTCCCCTGAGTTCCAACGTGTTCTATGTGCGAACTAGCTCTGCAGATGGCGCCTTGTTGCGCATAAAGGGCGAGACATGGTTAATCTTTTCTCATTTACAATCAGATTCTATTTGGCCACTAAAATCTGTTATTTGCCACTAAAAAATTAAATTCATTTGGCACCGAGCAAAAAATTCAACTTGACAACAAACAATTTCGAGCCAGCATGAAAACTGCCCTCTTAGCCTCCAAACTTCGGAACGCAATCTCCATATTATATACTAGTCCCACCTAGCATTAACAATTTGTGTGAAAACTTTCGGTTTGTTTGGAAAATGTTTTAGCCTTTTCTCTGTGTCGGAAACCGGGCGTGGTTGTTGCTGGGGGAAATAGATACACACCGCATATGTAGCCAAAACCCAAGGAATGTCGCATGAATCCGTGCTTGAACGTATGCCTCACCGTGACGAACTAAGCCTGCACGGTATATCGATAAACCGATATATACCGGTATTCAAACCAATATCGATTGAATTCCGGTGTAATTACAAAAATATCGGTTTATCGTCATTATTTATTTACCCACAATTTAATTTTCAAGATGTCTTGAGTTTTTTGACTGTACCTCGGAATGAATAATATTACCCAAGCAATTTGCAGCAGTTAAAAAAATGATTTTCAAAAATTTTCAAAAAGAGCTATATCATGTGACCCCTAATTGGAACGAGCTCGTTGAGCTCGTTCCAATGAGGGGTCACATGATATTGTTTTGTAGAAATTTTTGGAAAAATGTGATAAACTAATATTTAAAATAATAAATTTTAATATCGTCTGCGTTGGGTAAAGCCTTTTCGAACCGCATCACCAAGGCATGCTGATTCGTCCCGACTCTGATGCCTCAAGTCTCGATTGTGGTACTTATGTTCAGATATCTGAACAGTTTTCGATATACCTTTATACCGCGGTATTTTTGGAATACCGATATAGGTATTCTGTTTTGAATATCGTGCTGCACTATGACGAACCCGCCCGTTTCGTTAATGTTGGGGTGGTTCTTATCCAGACGGGGTCAATGACTTTTTCTCAAAAACCACAAATCAACAGGGGTTTTCATACATTAACAAATTTAATACATATAGAAATATACAGTAATTTGTAACTTACATAAAACCCAACGAATAAAACACAAACGTCAATCACACCCCACCCACACAGTTTTTGAGTCACTGGCGGTTCCTCGTTCTCTGTTGTCGCTAGTTTCTTCTTCCTTGTCGCTGGCGTTTGCCGTTTCACAGACATACAACCTGAACTTTCACTGCCCTCGCACGGCCAATAACGCATTGTCACTTTACCGGGCGCCTTTGCTCTAACATGTGACGGAATGTCACTCTACCACTGCCATCGCACGGCCACTAACGTATTGTCACTTTACAGGATGCTTTTCCCCTGACCTAAGACGGAATGTCACCCTACCACTGCCGTCGCACGACCACTAATACATCAACACTTGACTAGACGCTTTTCACTCAAGCAGTCGCCACCTTTGCGGTTTAAATGCTTCCCTCCATTTATCTCAGAATAATGTCCATACAGGAAAAGCCTACTCTGCCTACGTATGGCTTGCCTTCTACAACAGGTAATACTGTGTACCTAAATACTCAGCTCGTGATCTCAAGGAGCTCGTACTTCTACTTCTACTCCTACACCCATATATGGCCACCGAATTGTCCCGCGACCATTCCTACTCTAAATATGAGCTCTTCGGCTCACTTACATTACAACGTGCCTTTACTTTCACACCGAGGCCGCACCTCCTCCAACCTATAGCATGGGACACCCCCGGCTCCTCGCCTACGACCTACAGTCTCACACGCCTTCAGCCTGGAATGAATTTTTCGAGAAACCCCTTGACTTTTATTTAACGCCAGGACATTAATTCTCATCTTAATTGCTTTTCTTGAACTTGGCAGATTAGATCTATCTTATTTAATATTTGCTTTTAAGTTCCTTTGAAAGTCTCGAAGTTTCGGTATATACTGACATTCGGTGACAGACCAGATACGTAATATGGGTGTGCGTCCAGAACATATGCGATGTACTGTTTTTTTTTTACAATAATTACCTATTAATTGCCAATAATGACTCTGCGAGACTACTGGCCTCACCCCTGCCTTTAATCTATTACCAGACAGCCCATTATGGGGTTGAGCACACGTGCAATAACGGCCATAAACCTTCATGCTTAATTAGCAGCGCATGCATTATTGCTAGTCTGTTTAAGTGACCAATCGGTTTTCGGGATTCGCAAGACACTTATCCTTTCGCTTTATATTTAGCCAAGTGAGAAAGATTATAAGAATATATACACTTTTAAACAAGAAAATCATACATTTAAGCGATCACCTTGACACTCTGTAAAGTTATGCAAAATAAAAGAAGAGTAATCATTTGGTAAAAGATGCTTTTCCTGTGAATCTTTTATGACTGACACTTTTGGGGACTCCCAATTTGTAGCAGTTTGCTTCCTCAATCTGAAATCTGTCGAGAAATTTTAATTGTTCCCTCGAGAAAGTTTGACTTCTCGCCGACGAAAAGCTATCTTCGTCCCGGGCCTCTGGTCCGGGGAACAATGAGAATAATACGCCACGCTTATTCTGTCAACAACGCTCTATTTAAAGAATTTGGGTGGTGATTTTCTCATCATCTAACAGCTGCAATTTACCACCAACAACACAGGTTTAGATAAGGATAATGCAGGCCTGGAAATAACACGCGACCGACCGTTTAGGTTACGTTGGGGTTACGTCAATTGTAAATTACACGAACGCAGTACAGGTTACGAAAAAAGCAACACAGCATACATTTACTTCCTAATCCCACATGTTTTGCCTGTTCGATATGCCAATCTTTCGGAACACACTCGACTCAAAGGGTGCGCCTTGCTTCTACGTATGGAGAGGCATGTCGTTTCCATCTTAACAGAATTTCGGTCAAAATTAATAGAAACAACTTTCGCGCGATCTAAGCGAGATCGCGCGTTAGTTGTTGCTATTTATTTTGGCGGAAAGTCTGTCAAGACGTAAACAACATGACTCGCGCAGTTAAAATATAGAAAGCGGAAAACCATTACAACACTTTTTTTCCTATAGGTTACCACTGCTAACAGGTTATGATGTACGGTCTTTATTTCCAAGTTGGATTGGGAGGGGGGGGGGGGCAGTAGAAAATTTACAGACGTCATGTCCCATTTTTCAGTTTAGCCCTTTTTTACACCCACCCACTACCTTGTGTAAGTTTTCTACTGCCATCTTCAGACACCCACAACCGCTTTCCCATTGAAATTTACGAATTTCTTTGACAAACATCATAATAGGTATGGAAAGAAGTATAGTTCTCTGATTAGTTTGATTCCAGGTACTTGTTACAACTTTTAATTACCCGGAAAGGTTAGTTTCACTTCCTGTTTGCAAAATGATGCTTCAGAAATCTTATCTTAAAAAAAACTCATCCAGAACAGCTCAATGTCCATGAAGGTATGAATGATGGCCTAAGATACTCCCAACTCTATCCCCTGATATGATGTAAATAAAATATGTTTAAATTATTCCCATGATTTGTACCATACAGTTAAAACTAGAAGTCCTGTCACGAATAGTGCGCTTATCTAGGCTTAAATGCGCGTTGGAATTGCGCGCAATTGCCATATCGAATGCCATCCAAAGCACGGCAGGTTCTCTTGGTTACTCATAGCAAACACATGCAATGTTTCTGCCAATGGACCTCCGGGTTACCCGGAGGTCCATTGGCTGAAACATTGCTTGTGCACAGGCCATACGTATAGAATTTGATAGATTTACTTGGGCCATAACGCGCACATTAACGCGCATATCAACGTGCTATTTGTGCACCTTTCATGACAGGACTTCTAGTTTTAACTGTAGGTGTGTGAATAACAAAAAATTCAATCCATTCTGATCTATTTATTTATTTTTTACTTCATTCAGGCAGGAGTCTACATGATTGATTCCATAAGTCACTGCAAGTACTACTCTTGTTAGTATGGTTTATTTTTTTTTTTTTGTTTTTTTTGTTTTTTTGTTGTTTATTTTTGCCTAATTCTCAATTAAAAATCGGTTGAAAATTATATTTGTCAATTTTCCAAAACCTCAAGCTACCAATGACATATACAGTAAAGTCTTAATACAAAATAACAGCAAGTTAAACTATACTGAAAATTATCTTGTGACTAAGTCATGCAACAATATTTGGAATTTGAAAGCGTGTTGGAACTGTTGGCCAAGTTGAAACAGGGTAGTTGTCACAATCAGTTCACTAGCACTCCTCCGTCATAATATACAACTCAAAGTTTGCTAAGCACCAAATATTTGACACATCATTGTGGAATTTGCTTGTGACATATTTGCGATATTTTTGGTGGATATGATTGAGGAATGTATTGAGATGGTCCCCTGTGTTTACATTAGCTCTCTTGACAGGCAGACTGTTCGTGACAGTCATGGGAAGCATGTACCCCTTGATTTCCATGGTGTTTTCGTGTACTGTCTACATGTAAATGACATGTGTAGGGTATTTAATCTTCATTTCAACACAAACCCTTGTGATTTAATGACTGAATATGGCAAATGTAAATGTAAGAAGACATTTGTCTGAAGCAGAAATGTGGCGGGCTGTAGGGATGGTGGAGCAAGGGGCTACCCATCGTCAGGTTGGTGAAGCCCTTAGTGTGCACCATACGGTGATCACCAGAGCCTGGACAGGATTTCAGCAGTACGGCACACCAGTAAGACAGCATGGTGGTGGCAGAGGCAGGGCAACATCTGCAGCTGAAAAACGGTTTTTGATTATTCAGGCCCGTAAGAACCGCTTTGCCACAGCAACCCAGCTTCGCAGTGACCTTCAGAATGCATCCGGGGTAAATGTTTCGACGCAGACTATCCAGGCAAGGTTGCACGAAGGTGGTCTCCGATCGAAAAGACCATGTATTCGCATTCCTCTGTTCCAGAACCACGTAAGGCGCGATATGAATGGGCCATGGACCACGTTGTATGACCAGAGAAGATTGGCGACCTGTCCCATTTACAGATGAGTCAAGGTACTGCCTAGACCACACAGATAGGCGTTTTAGGGTATTGAGAAGACCAGGAGAGCGATTCCATGCAGCCAACATTACTGAGCATGACCGCTATGGTGGAGGGTCAATCATGGTCTGGGGCGGCATCAGCAGGGGTGGGCGTACATAGCTCTGTGTTCTTGAACGTGGGACATTGACTGCACAGCGGTATATTGATGAGATCCTGGATGTCCACGTCAGATTGTATGCAGGTGCAGTGGGTGATAGATTCATTCTGTTGGACGATAATGCCCGTCCTCATGTTGCCCATGCTGTCTGGGAGTACCGACAGAGGGAGGGGACTGAGCGTATGGACTGGCCAGCAAGATCCCCTGACCTCAATCCAATCAAACATGTCTGGAATGAGTTGCAGCTTGCAATTTCAACCCATCCAGTCCGGCCAAGAAGTGTCCAGGAGCTTGATGCCATGCTGGTCCAAGAATGGAACAACATCCCACAAAGGACCACCAGGAACCTGAGGAGGCGTCGTCAAGTTGTAATTAACAGTGATGGTCTCACACTCGATATTGAGCCCATACCAGCTCGCTCCGTCAACTTTTTGGCAAATTGAAACATTTCCTCTTTTACCAATAATATCCATTTTCCATGGTTATCGTATTCAAAAGCTAAAAAATAATGTCAAACAAAAATAAAATCTTAATTTCTGTACTTAAATCATGATATAATTAAATAAAAATATATATACACTTTTCATTACAATATTTCAACTAAAATGTAAAACAGGTTGTTGGATATACTTGGTGCTTAGCAAACTTTGAGTAGTATACTTAAGTAATGACAGCGAGTAAACAACAGAAAATATTCTCAAATATCATTTTAACATTTGAGTGAATAAGTGAGGCCCTTGAAGTGAATAGAATATAAGTTGATACTTGCACATTTTTACATTAATTATTCATTTTGTATCTGGTGCATTATAAAGCATTTAAAAAAAATTGTCCCGGTGTAAAAGGAATGGAAGTCCGTAGGAACGTTAGTCCCTCTGGACTATTATTCCGCGGAATAATAGTCCTAGGTCTAACATTTCTAGGAATAGTAGTCCGGCGGACTACTATTCCTAGAAATGTTAGACCTAGGACTATAATTCCGCGCAATAATAGTCCAGAGGGACTAATTTTCCTACGGACTCCCATTCCTGTCACACCGGCATATTTTCCACACTGAGAACCAGACACCCACCCCTCCACCAACATGTATTATTTGTGACATTTGCACAGATTTCACCTCATATTAACCCTTATACAGGTCTCTTGTGTTGCAGTTAACCTATTAGGGTTGATTTGTAGCATTATCTCAGCGGTTTGGAACATGAATAATGATATGTTGCAGAAAATTATAAAAAAATTGTATAATTTGAGAACGCACGTTTTTAGCGCACCCATGAGGCCCACCCACCCCACACATAACGTTTCGCAAATTTTTGGTGCCCTCCCTCCCGGTCTGATATATATTCTGAAGACCATGGCCCGTCCCTTTGACGGGCATACCTCAGGTATATATTATATCATATTTGAATTACTCGGGTATGTCGGAAAGAACTTCACACGCCAGTGAATTCACTGAGCTTCTTCCAACTCTGTATCAAGTTAACCCTTTACCCATCGTAACGGCCAAAACCGGCCATCGCTATTCTCAAAAATCTCCAATTAATTTTCATTATTTTTTCATTTTTTGTCTCATAAACATAGGTTATGACCCCTCGTTGGAACGAGCTCTACGAGCTCGTTCCACCGAGGGATCATAACCTATGTTTTTGAGACAAAAAATGAAAAAAATTAGTTATTCAAGAATTCTTTTTGCAAGTGTCGTCTGCTTTTCATGTTAGAAAAGGGTTAAAGTAAAAAATAAGATGATTTTAATTGTTGTCTCATTAAAAGCTACCCGCGTTGATTAATTGATTGATTGTGAACTTTTAAATTATCTTTACAAGTAACTGAAGTTGAGTTGAAAAGCGACTGAAGGCCTGTTGCCACGCGATCTTACCTTTCGTGCAACCTGACACACCTAATATATCAGTAATTAAAGACATAAACCTCTTCGTTAATTTTATTTATTGACTAAATCAACCTTTTCGACTCAAGTCACGGATAATCGCTTCAATTTAATAACAAAGAAAAAAACTTTATTGAATTGAAGAAAACCGCAGATGTGACGACGTCCCGGGATGGCATTCACGTCAACCACACCGAAAAGAACTCCTGACACCCAGACTTTACATTACCCACGTTTCATAGTATTATATTATTTGTTTTACCAGCGACGCCCCGTATTGTGAAGAGATATACACATATGTGTGTCGGGTGGCAAGCAACTACATTACTTCGTGGGTCAATTCAACAGCTGTAAAAAGGTGGAGGGAGGAAACAAAAGATTATTGGGGTCTTTGGCAGGAAGTCTCTTATCATATTTAATTCGGTGCGGTAGGCTTCGAATGGCCTCAGCAGAGCTAAAAAGAACAGCTGCCATGCACGGCTGTGCAAACATTGAACCACACTTATAATTAATGAAGCTTTGATTTTTTAATCAAGGTTTGGGTGCGCCATTGGAAGGTGCGATGGGAGTGGGAGAGTTAACAAGCACAGACACAATCACACGCACATAGTTGCACAAAAGCTCGTTTTCTGGCGACGAGGTCGAGGGAAGGAAAGGGTTGCGAGAAAATCCCTCAATGAGATCTTATCTCAACACCTTCGTATCCTCAAGGATACTTGAAATCTTATGATCCATCATTGCAGGATACTGGCCTTTGGTTTCTACATGTTTGTTGAATGAGGCCACGACTTTCGATAAAGTTATCTCCCCTGAAATTATTAGACTGACGAGGAAGGCCCAAGTAAAAAGCATGTAATTGCTGGGAAAACATCTTTGGCATCAGTAGAAAATAAAGCGAAGTTTCCCTCTGTTACTTTTTATAAACGAAAACAACAGACAGCTCTCGGAGCTGTCTGTTATTTTCGCTCATGAAATGTTGGAAAAGGAAGCTTGGCTTTTTATGGCAAGCTAGTTAGAAGCAACTAAGTAAGTGTTACTTTGGCTCTTTGTGTAGCGAATGTGTTTTTTACAGAAAATGGGGGCACGATGGTGCTGTGTACTAAGGCGAGCTGCACGTCGATGGAGCACTTGTCTTCAACCAATGCGAACCCTGCTTGTGCGGAGTTAGTACGTTGGGGAGTCTGACAGCTGCTAGCCGTTGCTCGGTGGTTCTGTCCGGGTACTCCGGCTTCCTCCACCCGTAAAACTGTTCGACACGCGCCGGGTAACCATGCCTGTCGAAAGTGTCGTTAAACCCCAATAAATAAATAAATAAATAAATAAATAAATAAATAAATTTTACAGTAATTTCCAAGTTTTTTTTCTTTTCAGGAAAAGCTTTAGAAAACCTTACTTCCAAGACTTCTATATTAACCCTTTACCTAACATGAAAAGCAGACGACACTTGCAAAAAAAATTCTTGAATAACTAATTGTTTCATTTTTTGTCTCAAAAACATAGGTTATGACCCCTCGTTGGAACGAGCTCGTTCCAACGAGGGGTCATAACCTATGTTTTTGAGACAAAAAATTAAAAAATAATGAAAATTAATTGGCGATTTTTGAGAATAGCGCTGGCCGGTTTTTGCCGTTACGTTGGGTAAAGGGTTAATGGAAAGGATAACGTCTGTATTATATGTCATGCTACGGAGACTGTTGATATAATGAACAGATAAAGGATACAGAACATCAAAAGATGGGAAAAACACCATTTTCGAGAAGAATACTGAAACGTTCAAACGGATTGGGGGGAAATTGTAAAACCTTGTGGCTCTCGGCGGTGTTCTGGGTAGAGCTGTAGGTTTTTAAATTTCTTGTTCGGTTTCGGTTTGGGTTTTTCAGGTGGAGTAAAACCTCGGTTCGGTTCGTTTTTCGGTTTGTTCATGAGGCCAAGTAAAATTCAATAAAACTCATTCTTATGTCCGGCGTCATAATTGAATGGTAGTGAAATTGAGTGAAACTCAATGAATGCCCGAAATAAGTTAAAATACATGAAGAATCAGGAAGGCCAATATAATAATTACCTAAATATACAGAACTTTTATTGTGCTTGGCCATATTTCGAGGTCTGACACCTACACGCAACTTGAGGAAAGCTGCAAACACAACTAAACTGAAATGTCGGAAATTCGCAGAATATAGCCTTTCCAGAGTAGTGAGAGTACCCAGACACTGCCATTGGCAGTGTCTGGGTACTCTCACTACTCTGGGATGGCTACATTCTGTGAATTTCTGCAGCAAGAGAGTATTTAGTAAAAAAACGAAAAACCTTAGATTACGGGATGTCGACGGTTTCGGTTTCGGTTTTTTAAAAAACTAAAAACCTCGGTTCGGTTTCGGTTAACCTTCAGCTCTAGTTCTGAGTCACTAATTTCGGTTGGAAATTTTATCGACACATCCTCGTCTCACCACACTGGGAAGGAACGTCCAACCTTGTGAGGTGATTGCTCGTTTTTTTCTGTTTTTCTTCTTCTTTTTTTTTCTTTTTTGTTTTAAGCTTATTTGTTTTACAAGGATTGGCGAGCAAGTTATGCCATGTACAGACTCCGGTGGGACGGCACACTGACAGTCTAAGTCCACAACTGTTGTTGACAGAGAGTGTTCGGACACCTCGAGAACTTTGTCCGACTGAAGATCGATCCTGGGACCTCTGTCATGAGAGACCAGTGCACGTATCCTCTCGGCCTTCATCCTCTAATTGATTCCTTTTAACTATTTTTAAGATTTTTGTCTAAAAATTGTAATCTGTCCGAATCGTACTGACAGCGGGCAATTATTTTTATCCTGAAAGGACCATGACGGGTGTAGGATCCGACAAAAATCCTTTCCTTGCGCGGTCCCCCGCCTATGCCAATTTTCCCTCTCTAGCAACGGCATAGATATGCATACCACCCCCCCCCCCCCCCCCCCACACACACACACACACACACGAAACGGAATTATATGATAGGTTGCAACAATATCGGATCCAGTGAATTGTAGTGCTTGTTATTCGGTTATGTTGGGTAAAGGGTTAACAACTCATATACAAAAGACTTAAGCAAACAGCTTTAATTTTATACCTAAAGCACGTGATATCAAAATGTATTTGAATCATTTTTTTCATTTTTTTCAAAAAAATCGACAAAACCATATCATGTGACTCCTCATTGGAACGAGCTCGACGAGCTCGTTCCAATGAGGGGTCACATGATATGGTTTTGTTAAAATAATTGAAAACTATTTTTGCTCAATTAGAAAATTACGCAGGTGTGCACGTAAAAACTAAAGTGTTAAAAACTACACTTGAAGTGCTGTATTTAACACTTACTAAGAGCTGAACTAGCACTTTGTTCAAGTGTAGATATCCCAGAACTTGACAGGTGTTACAATAATACCACTTAACAAGTGTAATGTCGCGACACTTAAAAGGAAACAACGCAAATGACGCGGATCAGGCTCGAACTCTCGAACCTGATCCGCGTCATCTGCGTTGTGTCCTTTTAATTATGCACCCACCGAGCGCAAATCAAATTATGGACGATTCTGGAAGAACCACCAATGCTAGACACATGGGAAGTGCCATCAATTCAAGTTTCAGATGTCTGACGATTGTAATGTGCTTAAAGCATTGCTCTTTGAGTGTTAAAATCAAGCCCTAAGAGTTAGAATGGGTTTAACACCTTGAAAGTGTCAGTTTCAAGTGTACATCCAATTCGTTGGGTAAAGGGATAATAATAACTCTTCGGTTATTTGTCGCGTCACACTTGCTGCTTGCTTCTTCCACTCTTCCTTCCCTCTCCGACTGCATTCAGAGACAGACCATTTCATAATATTACTTACTGCCTTCCTCTAGACTTCCTAAGGTAGGAGAATAACCTTCACTAAATGCCACCCATCTTCTTTTTTATCGGGGTTAACGATACTTTCGACAGCCTGGATCAACTCGTGACGGACAGTTTTACGAGTGTAGGAAGCCGCAGTACCCGGAGAGAAAGTTATCGAGCAGCGCCGAGCAACTGTCAGACCCCCAACGTCCTAACTCCGCACAAGCAGGGTTATCATTGGTTGAAGGCAAATGCACCATCCACGATTAAATGCCTTGCCCAGTGACACAGCACAGTTACCCCTGATGGGGATCGAACCGTGGCACGGTCCTTTCGGTTTGAAGTCCAATGCCGTTACTGCCTAGCCATCCTCTTCCTTTCCTAATATCAACCTATCCTTCGCGTTTTATCGTAGTTTATTAAATTCCCACTGAATTATATTTTATAGAACATGTTTTGCACACACGAAGAAGAATGCTCAAGTGTCTCCATTACCCCTAAGCAACTCATTTTTTGTCGCTGCGAGGGTGGGGCGGGGTAATGGATGTCCCGGACATAGTAATAATAATAAACCGAAATTATAGTTGAGATCAATTTTCTTACCACATTTCAATTACACGCTTTTAATCAAGCATGCTGAAATTTACTGCACCCATATTTCACATGCAATGTCAATACTCTCAACAATTAAACATATATTTTTAATAAGTAACAGTCACTAAACCTTTTGTTATAGAAAATAAGGGTTGTTATCTTTTATGTGCAGTTCTTAAAAGAAACTATTCCATTTGGACTTTCGCAATTAACATTGTATCACATAGTGCCCGCGTGAACCCGACACGTACATGTAGTTGCATGCCGCGTTATAAACCATAACACAATGGGTTCCAGTTAACTGAATACTGGTTGATGGAACGAATTATTACTAAACACTGAACTGGCTTATTTGTATGATGAATTTCAATCAGTGGCGGTGCCAGGATTTCAAATGGGGGAGGCTAAGTAAGATATGGGGGATATGGGGGGGGGGGTCCAAGGTCGAGATGCCGAAGGCATTTCCCAAAGTCCACAGCCCTTAGCTGGAGGATAGGGGAGGGGTGTCTCCCTCGCGTGTGGGGATCTGGGGGATCCCCAATGAAAAGGTTTAATATTTGGACGCCCTGGGAGCGATATCTGAGCATTTCTACAGCACCTGACATGATGTGTATTGTTGTGTGCCGTTTGCGGGTGTGATTTAGGGTGGGAAAACCACTTTCAGATAGCAATTTGAAGTTTGGTTTTGGGGGGCCGAGAGAAAAGTGGGGGGTGGCAGGCCGCCTAGCCCCCCCCCCCCCTCCCCTTGACGCCGCTACTGATTTCAATAGATAGGAAACAACATGCATACTTTTTATAAAGCACAAAAAAATTTCTTTAAAACAGTAACACTCTTCAGAACTGTCATTCTTAGGGCTTCTATGAGGTCAGTTCACACTAAAAACTAAAGTGTTAGAACTGACACTTTCAAGGTGTTGAACCCATCCTAACTCTTAGGGTTTGATTTTAACACACAAAGTGCAATGCTTTAAGCACTTAGACATTACAATCGTCAGACATCTGAAACTTGAATGGATGGCACTTCCCATGTGTCTAGCATTGGTGGTTCTTGCAGAATCGTCCATAATTTGATTTGCGCTTGGTGGGTACATAATTAAAAGGACACAGCGCAGATGACGTGGATCAGGCTCGAGAGTTCGAGCCTGATCCGCGTCATCTGCGTTGTTTCCTTTTAAGTGTCGCGACATTACACTTGTCAAGTGGTATTATTGCCAACACCTGTCAAGTTCTGGGATATCTACACTTGAACAAAGTGCTAGTTCAGCACTTAGTAAGTGTTAAATGCAGCACTTCAAGTGTAGTTTTTAACACTTTAGTTTTTATCGTGTTGCTAAGCCTATTCAATCAACCCAAAACCCATAAATTATGGTAATAAATGGATAAAGGTCATCAAATCTATGTTGTATTCTAATTGTCTCACTTCTCCCTTATTGACTCGTCCGGTGGAGTCCGAGTCCGGCGGACGAGTCAATAAGGGAGAAAATGAGACAATTGGAACACGGCGTATTCGCCACTTTGCCGGATAGACCAAGTGACGAGAATCCTTAGTGGTCAATAGTATTATAACCATGGGGAACGACCATCGATATCTGCTGTGAAACAATGGTGTTCAATTGATGACTCGGAGACAAATTAAAGATGGTAACAATTTAATAGCGAATCTGGTATTCCAAATATCTAACAGTAATCAAATTTTATAACCGGACTTGTTGGATATCCGAACAATTTTACAGCAATAGCTCATGGGATTTCCCAATAAAATGAATCAGAGTAACATTTGGAAATCCAAACTATAACTGAATTCTCACTTGTGATCAAGGCTATATATACAATATAATAAATGCGTCATATCATAACAAGTTTACTTGATATAAAGATTAAAGTAAGCTTTCACTGGGTCTTAATGATATGCCTTATTAACTTAATGAATAGAGCTTAAATAAACAATGGAGGAAAACAATGAATAGAGGCAACTAGTTAACAACTTCTATGAGAGAGGCTTGCTGTCACACGACGAATGAAAAAATATGCCAAGTTTGAAATAATTGAAATTAAATTGAACAAAATGAGAATAGTAGATTGTGAATGCAATATAATAACAGTAAATTTGTTTCGAAAGTTTATCACGGTCTGTGCACACAGGTACTCGGCACAAGCTGGGAAATCGAAAGAAAAATGATATTTGATACCATTTTTGAATCTATGATGATGTGCCCCTGTAACGGTATATAAATATTAACAAGGTACACAACTCGCTTTTCGAAAACGATAGCACTCATCTTCGTGTTTCCCCCTCAAACTTGATTCACAAAACGTATCCAACAGTACCCGGTATCAATGGAAAGGGGAATGAATAAGCTTTACAATGGTGTATTACACGACCGTTGGATGTTCTTGGGTTGTTCATGGCAACTGAGAGAAGTCGCAGAAAAGGCCTAAAAACATTTAGTCGGACAAGAAAGTGCACAGTGAAATGAGGTTTACGAGCGA
Organism: Pictodentalium vernedei; assembly: GCA_031216915.1. Taxonomy (NCBI): domain Eukaryota; kingdom Metazoa; phylum Mollusca; class Scaphopoda; order Dentaliida; family Dentaliidae; genus Pictodentalium; species Pictodentalium vernedei. The sequence goes on from CM062296.1 coordinate 811,879,819, forward strand.
CAATTATCCAATTTATTATAAATAATTCGAGGTCCCATTGACTATGGAGGGCGCTCGTTCCAGTGATGGGTCATAACCCATGTTTTGGAAGCAAAAATGAAAATATTTTCAAAAAAAGTTTCGCACTGGCCGGTTTTGACGGTTACGTTAAGTAAAATGATTAAACGTTAGAAAAATGTCTCCATATGTCGATTCCCTTGCCCTAATTCCAATTAGTCTACCTTCGTAAGATTTATACATCTGCCTTTCTAGTGCATTTTAGTTTTGTTTCATTCCACCAATCTGGGATAGCCGTGTTTTACACCTCTCAGTCAGCTGAGTCGCCATGAGCCGCCAGCCGTTAAAGTTAAAACTTAGCCAGCTGAGCTGGCTAGCCAGCCATATATTCCTTCAGCTAGCCACGAAAATGAATTTACATGGCTTCGGTGTCTACTTTCTAGACCAGTCGAAATATTTGTGACGTAAACACAAAAGTGATAAGGACGTGATCACAACAGTGATAATTTTGTTTTCTGTTGATTACTGTGTTATCATCATGTTATAAAGGTGAAAGAAATATAAATATTTTTTATTTTAATAACTTTCTTTTTGTGTCATGGAATCTCACTGGTCTAGTGAGAATCGTTGGCCGAAAGGGAATTGGTCTTGTGAGAGTTGGTCATTTGGTAATTGGTCTGTTGGTTGTTCGTATTTTGGGAATTGGTCCAGTTGGAAGACCCCGGTGGAACACCATTTTTAAAGGCATGTAAGTTTCAAACACCGGCCCATTCATAGATATTATGAGCAAATTTGACCTACATGCATGAAGGCTACAGAGTGAATCTTTATTTGAGTAAAATGATTGTGATCTAACTTTTTATTTATTTAGTGGTGTTTAAGGTCACATATTTCTGCACAATGGCTAATCATGACCACGACAGTTTTACGGGTGGAGGAAGCCGGAGTACCCGGAGAGAACCACCGAGCAACGGCGAGCAACTGTCAGCTCTCCAACATACTATCTCCACACAAGCAGGGTTAGCATTTGTTGAAGACAGGTGTACCATCGACGTGCAGTACGCCTTAGTACACACCGTCACCGTGCCCCCACGTGGGCAATGGGGGTGAAGTGTCTTGCCCAAGGACACAACGCGGTTGCCGCAGGTGGGATTCGAACTGAGGACCTCTCGGCTTGCAGCCTGCATCTCTACCTACTGAGCCACCGCGCCCCCTTGTGATCTATCAAAATCTATCGTAAAGAAACTCGACTTTCGATAAAGTTATCTCCCTTGAAATTATTGGATGAGCGAGAAAGGTCCAATTAAATAAGTCATTAACTGGTTGAGTGCTAGAAGCCACTGTCAGGGCTTTCAGAAAAATTAGGGTACCAGAACAAAAGCCAACATTTTCCTTGCTCGTGTTTCATATTCAGTCAAACACCAAGAATAATTTGTTTATATACGGTTGTTTTATTACTAATTATTGGAGAGTGCCTGTGGGCACTCTCCAATTATTTGTAATAAAACAAATTTTGATGAACAATTTCAGACCACCAAAAATAATATAACACCTATGGCATCAGTAGAAAATACAGCCAAGTTTCCTTTTGTTACTTTTAATAAACGAAAACAACAGACAGCACTTGGAGCTGTCTGTTGTTTTCGTTTTATTAAAAGTGCCAAAAGGAAACTTTGCTTTTTATAGTAAGCCAATTAGAAGCAACTGGTTCACAGATAATTCGTCATTAAGAATATCTATCAGTATCCACTTCCCTGGGAGCGCGGTGGCTCAGTGGTAGACTGTTGGACTTCTATGCTAGAGGTCCCGAGTTCGATCCCCGTCTCGGACGACCCGCGTTGTGTCCTTGGGCAATGCACTTTTTCCCGGTTGCCTAAATGGGGGCACGATGGTGCCGTGTACTAAGGCGTACTGCACGTCGATGGTGCACATATCTTCAACCGCTGTAACCCTGCTTGAGCGGAGCTTGAACAGTGTTAGAATGTTGAGGAGCTAACAGTTGCTCGTGGATGCTCTGTGGTTCTCTCCGGGTACTCCGGTTTCCTCCACCCGTAAAACTGTCACGGTCATATGACTCGTCCGTTTTGTTCTCTTTAAAACATTTGATATTTTGTTTTCATATTATATTAATCAGTGATAAATAAAGCCTTCCGTCAATTTCATTGGTCAATTTCAAAACTAGACAATTTGATTGGCTGAACAAAATGCAACTGGGCCACATTTTCATAATTTGCATAATTAGAGTTGGGAGCTTTCATTGGTCAATTTCAAAACTGGACAATTTGATTGGCTAAACAAAATACATCTGGGTCACATTTGCATAATTTCAGTAGGGAGAATTTACGTTATCTGTCCTATTTAGGGTGGGTTATATTGTATTAATCGTTTACCTAACGTAACGGCAAAAACCGTCTCGCGCAATACAAGAAAAACGCCATTCATTTTTTTTTTATTTTCACTTTTTGCTTCCAAAACATAGGTTATGACCTCTCATTGGAACTAGCGTGTCGCGATCGTTCCAATGAGGGGTCATAACCTTTGTTTTGGAAGCAAAAAATGAAAATTTTTAGTTATACGAGGATGTTTTTTTCCATGTGCCGTCTGCAACTCATGTTAGGTGATGGGTTAAAAAGTCATACTAAGTGGCTAATTTGTGCGTGTGTGTGTTATATGATAAATAGAATATGAAATGAGTATTTTTCTCATATAATATTTATGAAACTCGTCCGAATTTTCCGTTTGGGCTCGCCAGAGGCTCGCCCAAATGGAAAATTCTTAGATTCGTTTCATAAATATTATATGAGAAAAACACTCATTCCATATCCTCTATATACCCACCTCGTAACACTGGGTGTCCACTTTGGCTTTTTGTTCAGAGAATGTCTTTGGTAGTCATTTGCAAGTTTTGTTCTTCCCAGGAAAAACATTAGCAAATCGCACCTCCTGGACTGTTATACTGATGGAAAGGGCGGTGTATGTATAAAATGTCGCGATGCGTACACTGTTAATGGGATGAGAAAATAAAAAGTTACTGAACATCAAAAGATGGCGAAAACACCGTTTTCGTGTTTTTAAATGGGTTCTAAGGGAGAATAACAGTCAGACGTTCAAATGAATTGGGGCGGGGGGGGGGGGGGGGGTTGTAAAAAGCCAGCTTCTGTATATTTATACTGCACTGCAAAAAATATAGGTTCTCTTTAGAACCAAAACTGGTTCTAATCGTGTCCCTGAGATGGAACCAGTTCTGTTTAAACAGTGTTTATTTCAAATCAAACCAAGATTAGCATTCAATTTTAACAGAATATTACATGAACTGAAGCAGATTCAGCAGGAAACTTAGAGCTAATTCAACGCAGTCGCCAAACATTTTGAAACAAAGGATATTATGAACAGTTGGCATATCCAACCAGTTTTGGTTCTGTATAGAACCAAAACTGGTTCGATATGCCAACTGTTTATATCTCCTTTGCTTAATAATGATTTGAGACAACCTCGTATAAGCTCTAAACTTCCGACTGAAACCCCCTCAATTTATGTTTTTTTCTGTTAATATTTAATGTTAATCTTTATAAATTTATTTCATTTGAAATAAATACTGTTTAAACAGAACTGGTTCCATCTCAGGGACAAGATTAGAACCAGTTTTTGTTCTAAAGAGAACCTATATTTTTTGCAGTGTACTCTACAGGAAAATGACAGAAGTTTGTAAATGATGCGTGCTTCGATGAAACAAATTTGATAACATCTCCAAATTTCAGTTTTTATATGAAATTCCCATGTCCTTAACGGTAAATTTACTGACAGTTTTCGGAAATTAAAGGGAGCTACCTTTCCCGTAAATTTCTTCCAATGACGAAAATTGTCAGCCATACTATTCCGACAAATTCAAATTCTCCACTGCTACATATTTCATTGAGCCATATATTTTAAATTTTATTTATTTATTTATTGATGTTTAAGGTCACATATTTATGCACAATGGCTAATCATGTCCGTGACAGTTTTACGGGTGGAGGAAGCCGGAATACCCGGAGAGAACCACCGAGCAACGACGAGTAGCTGCCAGCTCCCCAACATCGTAACTCCGTACAGCAGCACTGGCAGGGTTAGATTGGTTGAAGACATGCGTACCGTCGACGTGCAGTGCGCCTTAGTACACGGCGTCATCGTGCCACCCCCCCCCCCCCCCCATGGGGGTGAAGTGTCGTGCCCAAGGACACAACGCGGTTGCCGCAGGTGGGATTCGAACCGAGGACCTCTCGGCTTGCAGCCTTCACCTCTACCTACTGAGCCACCGCGCCCCCATTAAATTTCATTAAACTTCCTCACAAAAAGTTTACATATAGGTACTCCTTATATGGTAAAAGTGGGCGTGGTTAGCTAAGGGTTAACGCAAAATGTGACCTGGACACAAAATAGAAGAAATAAATGTTATTCTTTCAATCTTTTAAAAATTTAGGCGTCCTTTCTTTAACCATTTACCTAATATGAAAAGCAGACGACACTTGCAAAAAAATTCTTGAATAACTAATTTCTTTCATTTTTTGTCTCAAAAACATAGTTTATGAGCCCTCATTGGAACGAGCTCGATGAGCTCGTTCCAAAGAGGGGTCATAATCTATGTTTTTGAGACAAAAATTTAAAAAAATAATGAAAATTAATTGGCAAGTTTTGTGAATAGCGCTGGACGGTTTTGGCCGTTACGTTAATTGGGTAAAGGGTTAGTATCTTCCAGCGCACCACTCCACTCCATACCCAACTCTCCCCGACTTATGTTCAAATGAGCTGTGAACCGGTGTAATGATATAGGAATCGTGTCGCATAAATGCAAAAAGTGGAGTGAACAAGATAGTCTTCAGCACATCAGACTACAGACAAGAGCTCTTTCTCGATATTAAAATGTTCCGGTTCTTCATATCTTTTAACCTTTGATATTTTTTCTGTCTTATTTCTAAGTGTTCAATAGTTCCGTTGTTTCCCTTCTAGGTTTTCCTCAAGCGTGTCCATTCTGTTGGACAAGTCTGAAGAGTCGGCAAATAAAAGGCAATTGTTCGCGTCTAATTTACTGCTTTTTATAATCAACTATGTGGTTCTACACACTCGATAACCCGTGAAGCTTTCAAGATAAGGGCCTTTACGATGATTCAGTCCTACATTCAAGTCTCCGTGTCAATCTATTCAGTTGAATTCTTAATGTCCCATCGCCACGGCATCAAGTTTGTACATGTATCGTTCAGTGAATGTCGAAAGGGCTTCAACATGAAGTGTAGAGATTCTTCGCTTTAGAATTTATTGAAGAATAACTTTTTGGGAGCCATTTCACAGCATATTTTGATGACTGGGTTTTCCCCATTCACTCGTATCAATGAACAGAGCTCAATGAAAGTGTGTCCGTTCGGAAAAGATTTCATTTAACACTTTCCCGAACGAAGAGGACAAAACCGTCCAGTAGGCCTACTATGAACAAAAATATATCACTATTCAATTTGAATTATTTTGTTTATTTTTTTTCTCAAAAACATAGCTTATGACCCCTTATTTGACCGAGTTCGTTGAGCTCGTTCCATTGAGGGGTCATGTTTTTGACGCAAAAATGAAAAAAAAATAGTTATTTAATAATTTTGTTTGCAAGTGTCGTCTGCCTTTCCTGTTGAGATCCACAGAAATGCCTCGATTCTCTTACTAGTCTTGACGGGGCAAGTTAAGTTCTTAACCCTTTACCTAACTTGAAAAGCAGACGACACTTGCAAACAAAATTCTTTAATGACTATTTTTTTCATTTATTGTCTCAAAAACATAGGTTATGACCCCTCATTGGAACGAGCTCGACGAGCTCGTTCCAACGAGGGGTCATAATCTATGTTTTTGAGACAAAAAATTAAAAAATAATGAAATTTAATTGGCGATTTTTGAGAATAGCGCTTGCGTTAACAAGTGTGAGGGGTTAGATGGGGACACTGACGCCAGAAAATAAGTCTTGGCATAGAAACGGATGATGAACCCCTTTCGTGTTGCGCAAGTGCCGCTCAGTGATGTAACATGGTAGTATTGTGAGGGTCGATGCCTATTCATTTTCTGGACAATTTCGATCTTATATACAGTCAAGCCAGAAATCCATAAAGCTGGCTACTCTCATGCCTGATATATCTTAGGTCATTTTGCTGCAGCTATTCCATAATATTTTGGGTATTTAAGCCTTCAAAAAGTACCCAGAGAGCACCAATTGGCGTGAAAAGTTATTTTCCCCTGGGGAAGACAGACCCTGGCCCACCAACTATGGGAGATACATACTTTTAACCCAGAATGAGATGAAATGAAGGGGGTGAAAAAATATTTCTCTACTACTATTGGCAGCAGAAATATATTTTGACCTCCCCCCTCAATCCCAACTACCCCCAACCTACCCCTACACTCCATTCAGTCTGGACATGCCCCTGGGATCGCGGTGGCTCAGTGGTTACGGCATTGAACTTCAAACTGAGAGGTCCACGGTTCAATCCCCGCCAGGTGTAACGGCGTCGTGTCCTTGACCAAAGTACTTAATCCCACTGCCCACGTGGGGGCACGGTGGCGCTGTGTACTAAGGCGTACTGCACGTCAATGGTGCACCAGTCTTCAACAAATGCTAACTCTGCTAGTACGTCGCTCGCCGATGCTCGGTGGTTCTCTCCGGGTCTCTGGATTCCTCCACCGAATGACGGACACGAGGTGACCCCGGAATGTCGAAATTGTCGTTAAACTCCAATAAATAGATAAATGAACACCTCCTGGTTCCCTTACCGATAAGAATCGTATATCAACTAATCGGGGACGTGGCTAGAGGTTTCCGATTGCGGGGGTGTAGGGTAGTGAATTTTCAACTATAGGGAGGAACCCCCCTCCCGGTCCCTCCCCTACTTGGAAATTCACTACCGAGAAAAATTTAGAAAATGAAGCCATGAAAGGGGGCATAAAATTGATTCTAGTAACTGAAATGCCAACACCTTTATTATAGAATTATCAGATTATTAGGCTTTCCCAAACCCAGTCTGGGAAAGGGTCTTGTTATTCTTTTTTTTTCTTTTTTCTTCCTGAATTTTGTCTATTGAACTGCTAAAAAACAAGCTGTACGATTTCGACCAAATTTGGCATACTTATGTAATGTCATAAAATCTAGTGAAATGCGGTGTCGGCATATCTGTGAAAACGCTTATTTCAAAATATTCTGCCAAAACTTTTAAAATTTCATTATTTTTCGAATGTCTAAAAATTATTTACAGTTATTTAGCTCAAATTTTCCACACATTTAGAGCATCATATGATACACCACAATCACTACTCAAATCTTTCAACATTAACCCCCACTGGCCAAAAATGACATGAATATAGATTTTTTCTTCAAAATTGACCAACTTCAAGGGCAAATTTCTCTAATTACAAGGTTGTTGTAACAATTATTTTGGTTTGGATAGATGCAACAATGATTGCGGAAGAAAGTTACTGTTTACTTTTTAATCTCAGATTTACCCTCAAGCACAATGAGGGTGAGAATAAGAGTATCGTTTGAAAATGCCAAAATTAGCCAACTTTGGTTGCGTTTTCCATCATTTTGGAAAGGGTTAATTTCAAACGCTTGTCGTGTACGTATTCACAATTGATTACCGAGCATATTTGCTGTTGTAAGTTTGGTTGTAAAGTTTAACCCTATCCCATTCTGGTTGCATAAAAGTAGGTACCGTCCAAAAAAACTCCAATCTTTTCAGAATTTGGTAAGTTTAGGTGACGATTTACTCCATTTTTAATTGCTTGAGCTCTGAATGTTTTCTATAGCTGCTTACATCAGTCAAAGTTTGACAAATTTTGTTCTATATGTTATTATTAAAAGTTTAACCCTTGGCAGATTTGAGACTTCCCATAAGGGTACTGTTGGAATAATTGTTATTTTCGCTAACGTTTACATGCACGTTTTCAGCACTGGAGCCATATTGTCTCAAAACCTTTTCCATGAGAGGATTGGACCTTCATCCAAGAACAATTTGGCTGTTATATATTTTATTCAAAGTTTTAACCTTCACCCAGTTTTCGGGCCTTGAATTTGAGTGCCCTAAAATTCTGCATAAAATTGGCTAATTTGGAGCACACTTTTCTTCCATTTTCGAAAGGAATATCGAAAAATGATTTACATGTTCGTATTTACAATTGCCTACCGAGCATATTTGCTGTTGTAAGTTTGGTTGTAAACTTTAACCCTATGCTCGTTCTGTTTGCATAAAGATAGGTGCAGTCCAAAAAGACTGTCGTTTTTCAGAATTTGGTAAGTTTAAGTGACGATTTACTCCATTCCTAAATGATTGAGCGTTGAACGTTTTCTATGGCTGTATGCAGCAGTCCTAGTATGACAACTTTTGTTTTATATGTCATTATTAAACGTTTAACCGTTGGCAGATTCGAGACTGCCCATATGGGTACGGTCGGAATAATTGATATTTTCATAAAATCACTGAATATTGATAAGCGTGCAGTGGTAGTTTGGAATAGAATATCCGAAAATACTTTCGAAATTCGGATTCACAGTTCAATTCCAAGAATATTTTCTGTTATAAGGTTGCTGTAAAGTTTAACGCAATCCCTGTCTCAGATGCATAAAGATAGGTGACGTCGAAAAAAACTCTCATTTTTTTAGAATTCCGTAGGTTTAAGTGACAATAGTAGGTGATAATTGAGAGTTTAACAACCATTTTGTACATGTACGTGTACAAACTACGTTTACCAACGTGGGATTCAGTGTTAAATCGCACGCTTGTTCACAAAAATGTTCAATGGTCTTTGAATCCCCTGTTTTTTGTGACTCCTAGATCGCACTTTTAACGTTCAAATACTCGTGGTGAACGTTGAATGTCACGCGTTTTTTAAAAAAAAAGGTGAAATTGTGCATTCACACTTTTTTTTTTCCCTTTAAAAATTTTTGTCAACGTTCCCATCGCAGATCAGACCATCGATCCATCGTTGGTGAACGCGAGCAAAATTCTGGTCTAGCATCAAAAAAAAAAGTTTGCGGATTCTAGACCAGTGGTCCAGAATGCTCAATTATTTTGAGGCGGTGGGTTTTTCCCATTTATGACGTAATTAGGGGAATTCCCATGGTGGGAATTCCCAAACTCAGCTAATCAACCAATCAGATTGCTTGATTCTCCGCTAATTGACCAATCAGATTGCTCGATTCTCATAAACTTGATCATACAGAGTTATCTCCCCTCGTCGTGGGGTGGGGGAATACCCGGATTTTTTTTTTCAAAAAAAAACTTGACAGACAACTGTTGAACGCTTCCATTTCTGACGTGAGCGGGGGGAATACCCGAGGAAATAAATAAAAAAAGTGATCGATATATATAGGAGAGAGAAAAAAACATAAACATAAAAATAATTATACATTTAATTTTGAAAATAATAAAATAACTCGCATTAGCATACTTAAGGGAACATTAACAATTAAAAACGAAAGATGTTTTTACAGATGGATTCTAGACACCGAGATCGAATTTTAGAAGAGTTTGAGCGTGCTAAGAAGGGCATTCAGTCGGCTGACAGAAGCAGACATCTTGGTGAGATGGAGCTCAAACGCGAAGCCACAAAAATATTTAAACCCGTGACGGAGGGTCAAGAGTGAAGCAGGAAGGAGATTGTCGAAGAATTGAGACCTATAAAGGAGAGTTCTTTGAGAATGGGTTCGTTGCCTCTTAGTTTTGGAAATCGGTATTCCGTTCAATCTACACCGGATTACGTTCCCACGGGAATTGAAACAGAGAGCGAGTCTGATGATACAGCTTCGACTATCACCACTAGTAGCGTCGCATCGTCTGATGATGATGGCGGTAAGAGAGATCTGTTGTATGGATTTTATAAGGATTCGGAGGGAAGAATTTTTGTAGGAGACACAGAAGTAGATATTGGCGATGATGAATTGATCGTGGATTCGAACAGATACGAATTGACTGATGGACTGCGCAGATTGCTCCTTTACGACAAGCCTAACGATTACACGGATCAGGATTTCGACAATTACGGCGACATTCTGGTTCAGACCCACGCCATGAAGAGAAATAACGATGCCAGAGAGACGAGACCCAAAGCCAACAGAGGTTACAAGTGGACGAAAGTGGTGAAACCCATATGGGATATGAACAAGAAGTCCATCGAATCGGTGACTGGCAAAGGGGGTGAAAACCACTTTTCTTCCAAGCGATTCTGACGCTCTGTCTCAGAGATTGAGTTTGTTGATGGCGAGCAGACGGGCTGGTAACACAGGATTAGATAATCAGATAGTTACTATATCTGACGAATTGTTAAGACAGAAGGTTTTGAATAAAAACCACTATAAAAGGCTGATGAACGAATTGAAGGATTGATGTGTATATAATAAGTAGAGAGAAACAAACAAATAAACAAAAAATAAAACAGTAAATTTTTACACTAGAATAATAAAAGTATTTAAAACAACAAAACGATTTACCAGTGAAAAAAACTAAAATATATTATAAAAATAAAATATGTTGGTGATAAAGAACAGGGGATACGTCAGAACTTACGTTCAAGGCGGTTCTGGCATCGTCGATTCTATAATGCGAGCGTTCACGAGCGATGCGGGTAGAAAACTCGCATCGACCGCGTTTGAGGTCGGTAAGAAGACGGCTTTGGATGCTGGTAAGAAAGCCGCTTCCAAAGCCAGTGGTAGGATAGCTTCTGTGGCTGGCAAGAGGGCAGCCGACGCGTTGATCGACAAGTTGATCAGTCCGCCGGCGAAGCGAGCTGCGTTAGAGCGAACGCCGAAAAGTTGGAAAGATTTTGAGGATGCTGTGGTACCCATACAAGATTTAGCCAAAATGACGAGTGGATCTGGATTGAAGAGAACTCGCGACGGTGTGATATAAATAAATAATAACATTAAAAACTGAGTTTGAAAAACATAAAAAAATTGCGTTTGAAAAGAATCTAAAATAACAAACAAAATATAAAACAAAAGATGAACATTAAAGATATGTCTTGGAACGACGCCGCGACCAAGAGGTCGAATAACGAGTTCTTTCCCAAAAGCATAAGAGGTTTGATAGTGGGAAAATCGAATTGTGGAAAGACCAATCTGTTGTCCCGACCTGACTGGTTGGATTACGACAGATTGTTCGTGTTTGGCAAGAGCTTGTTTCAACCCGAATACAGATTGCTTCGAGAGTGCATGGATCGTAGATTGCCCAAGGACGTCATAGCCAGAATCTTTGACAGTAGGGAGGAATTCGACAAGAGTGAAGCTCCACTTTCGACCATTTTGGACGGTGCGGCGATGGAACTGATGAAGAGAAATGCATCTTCGAACGCCGAGTGTCGATTCTATGAGAACGCTAGCGACGTTCCGGATCCTAGAGAACTGAAATCGGAAGATAAGAATCTCATGATTTTCGACGATCTGCTTTTGGAGAGACAGAACCGATGCGAATCGTATTACATTAGGGGTCGACACAGCAACGTGGACTGTTTCTACCTGTCGCAGAATTATTTTCGATTGCCCAGACAGACGATAAGGGAGAACGCTAATTTTCTATGTCTCTTTTGCCAAGATCTCAAGAATCTCAATCACATCTATGGCGATCACGTCGCAAACGACATGAGCGCGGCGGAATTCAGGAGATTCTGCAAGAGGGTTTGGGATGGTGGACTTTACAATTTCGTCATGATCGATTTGACAAGCGAATTTAATCGCAGAAAATATCGATGCGGATTCGACAAGTTTTATGTTTCTGATGATAATAAGATAGAGCGTGAAAATAAAATTTAGAAAATAATAAATCTTCAAATAATTAGTTTTGAATAAAAAAAAATCAAATTAAATATAATGTTCGAACATGGAGAACTGTTAGAACGGATAGCCGAGAATACGGCTGCAAAACAATCCATTCAAATCGTGGTGAGTGGCGATTCGACTCGATTCGCTACGAAATTCGAACCTTCCATCGAATTGAATAGAGAGAAAAGATACGAGATGGCGTTGGTGAATCTGGAGACTTATTATTCCTTTCCCAACGTCACCGAAAAGAATAACTCGTTCAAGTATTCCTACGGAGTGGATTGGTTGGAGATTCGAATTCCCAAAGGGAGTTACGACATAGACGATTTGAACAATTACATTCAGACGCGAATGAAGACAGATGGAAAGGGAAGCAACAAGATCAGACTCGCTCCCAATCCTAATACCTTACAGACGATGTTGGATGTGGAAGATAATTTTCGAGTGGATTTCAACACGGACGATTCTATAGGCAAGATGTTGGGATTCGATCAAAAGATGTATCGAGGCCATGCGACATCTGAAAATATGGTCGACATTCTCGCAGTCAATAGCATTCTGGTGAACGTGAACGTGATTGCTGGAAGCTACGTGAATGGTAGCGCTCAACCGATGATCTATTCCTTCTTTCCAAACGTGTCGCCGGGTTATAAGATCGTGGAGCGACCTCGAAATTTAGTTTATCTACCAGTGATTTTAGACACGTTGTATAGTCTCAAAATCACGTTGACAGATCAAAATGGTGAACTGTTAGATCTTCACGGAGAGAGGGCGACAATACGATTTCACATAAGAGAAATATAAAAGCAAAAAAAAATATTGTGTATATATAATATATATAGATAACAAAAATAAAATAAACGCAATATTAATTTTACAAAATTATTTTAATATAATTATTAAACAAGAAACAATTGAAGTAGATAATTTTAAAAAAACAGAATTATGACAGAATACGTGATTAAAAACGTGAACATATCCGCAGGACAGAGGAAGAAACTTAAGAGAGCGTTAACAACTCGAGGCGAGGCGGTGAGATTCAAATTCACTCACGAAGATCTGACGAGAGGTGGTCAGGATTCGATCGCCTGGACCAGAAGTCAAATCAAAAGGATGGAGAAAGCGATTCGTGATGGAAGAGGGTTGACGGTGAGATTGAGTCCCGCTCAATTGAGATACAATTTGAGAATGAAAGGTGGTTTCCTACTGCTATTGGCAGGAATCGCCGCAAAAGCATTACCCTTCGCCGCAAAGGCACTACCCTTTCTCGGAAAGACTCTCGGTGTGGGAGCTCTCACGGGACTCGCTCGGCAGTTGAGAAATTAATGGGTGGCAGCGGACTGTTCTTGAAGAAGGGAGGAGCCGTGTGTCGCGTCCACGTAGATGACAGCGGTAAAGGATTGTATCTAGAACCCGTTAGAGGTGGCAGCTCTCTGAGAGGAAACAGTCTCTATCTGAAGAGTGGACAGAACATTGAGCGACTCGGCAAGGGTTTGTTGCTCGGTGAGAATTCGCCGTTTAAGAATATACCGATTTTGAATATGTTATTATAATATAAAATTATATAAAATATAAATCATAGAAAGTATAAAATAATATATTTAAAATGGATAAAAAGGTGGAGAAACAATTAGACGATAATGACGAATATCGCGAGACAGAGTGCGAAGAAACAAAAAAAAAGTGGAAAAATGGTTAGACGCTAATGATGGATATATGAGGAAAGAACTGATGAAAGAGATAGATAAAGTGCGGGATAGACGGTTGGGAATGAGACGCTTTCCACCGTCACCACTACCTTCTGAAGAGAATGGTGATGATGCGAGTGTTACCAAGAGATGCACAACATTCGTTCGTAATTATGATTCAGATACACAAAAATGTTGTTATAAACGTATCATATCACAAAAAAAAGAAAAAAAGAAAGAGAAGAATCAATGCTGAAAGTTGAGAAAAAAGGAAACGTTATTATAATATATGGTAATAGTGAAGAAGGAAAACAAAAAAAAAAAAGTAATGAGATCTAAAGATGATCTCACTACTTTTTTTTCCTTCTTCTTCGCTAAAAAATCAATCTCTCTATTGTTTATATTTCCAAGTCCATTATTAGCATCTTGACACTCGTGTTTTCACCTTTTTTGAAAACGTGTTGAATGTTTATCTTTAATCTTTTGAGTTTTTTTACATCGGTCAACTCACTCTCACCACCCGATTTCTCCACGAGTTCGTGTGAGATGTTTGGAAATATGTAATTTCCATAGGGCAACAACAAATCGTCCTTGTCGAATTCTCTATCTTCGGTGATGACGATGTTCTGCAGATCACTTTGGTACTCATAAATCAAATCGAGCGCGGCTTCATCCAATATCAAAGACATCTTATATCTGTTGTATTTATACTCTAAGCCCTTCGTCTCGACCTCATTCAGTTTGATGGGATCGTGTTGTTGTAATCTATAGAGTTTATGACCGAATTTCTTATTCGTTTTGACTCGTTTCAATTTCAATTCGCATCTTTTAGGTGTTGCTGTCCTCATGATCGATTATTTGTTTTTTTATGTTTTACGAATTCTTGCAAATAATGTATATTTTAAATTTTGTATTTTAATAATTTGTTTAAAAAAAGTTTTGTTTTTTTTTTGCTCCTTATATATATAAAAAAAAAAAGTTGTTTTTTTTATTTTAATTTCTTTAATGTGAAAAAATTTTTTGTAAAAGTTTTTTTTCTCTTTATAACACGCGTCTGCTTCGCGGAAATTTGTTTTGAACCTCGTGCAAGACTTCGCGTAAAAGTCGTAAAAGTTCTATTTGTCTTGAACCTTCTTTTTTAATAGTTTGAACGACATTGTCGATTAATTTTTGTTCGCTAATAGTATTACGATTCGATTTTCTATCGCAAATCGTATCGTTTTCTTTCGAAACGCGTAAATATAAATTACGATTTTTTTCTTCTTGGTTTTTTGGAGAATAACGATTTATTAAACAACATCGACGTTTATGTCGAGATTCCGTCGTGGATGTTGTCGTCATGATCGATTATTTAGTTTTTTTTGTTTTACAAATTCTTGCAAATAATGTATATTTTAAATTTTGTATTTTAATAATTTGTTTAAAAAAATGTTTTGTTTTTTTTGCTCCTTATATATATAAAAAAAAAATGTTTTTTAAATTTTAATTTTCTTTAATGTGAAAAATTTTTTGTAAAAAGTAATGAGATCATCTTTAGATCTCATTACTTTTTTTTTCCTTCTTCTTCGCTAAAAATCAATCTCTCTATTTTTTTATATTTCCAAGTCCGTTATTAGCATGTTGACATTCATCATTTTTCCACTTACGAAAATGTTTTGAATGTTTATCTTTACTCTTTTGAGTATTTTTACATCGGTGAATGCACTCTCACCACCTGATTTGTCCACAAGTTCGAGTGAGATTATTGGATATATGTAACTTCCATAGAACAACAACAAATCGCTCTTGTCGAATTCTCTGTCTTCAGCGACGATGATATTATTCAGCAGATCGCTTTGGTACTCGTAAAACAAATCGAGCATGGCTTCGCCCAATTTCAAACACATCCGATATTTGTTGTAGTAGCGCTCTAACTCCTCCAGCTCGACCTCGTTCAATTCAATGCGATCGTGTTGTTGTAATGTATAGATATCAAAACCGAATTTCTTATACGCTTCGTCTCATTTCAATTTTAATTCGCATCTTTTAGGTGTTGTTGTCATGATCGATTATTTGTTTTTTATGAATTCTTGCAAATAATGTATATTTTAAATTTTGTATTAAAGAAAAAAAAGATGTTAAAATTTAACTTTTTTATATATATATAAAAAGAGTAAAAAAGCAAAACTTTTTTAACAAGTTATTTAATACAAAATTCAAAAAAAATATTATTACAAATGAAGCAAACAGATAAAACAAAGGTAAATTTAAATGAGAAAACCGTACCTCAGTTGAACGAGATTTGTAAGCTATTACAGATTTCACATTTCAGAAATCATAGAACTAAATCAAAAAAAATTGAAGTCATACAAGAATATTTGCGAAACGCTAGAAAGGCAAACGAAATGTCGATAGCAATGACGTCAAAAGATGCATCGAAATGAGAAGATAGTAAAAGGAATCGAAATGCCGACGTCGAAAAAAAACAAAAACGTTTCGATTGTGAAAAATAAGAAGACGACTAAACGAAAAGCCATTGAAGAAAATCAAGTTTCCAAAGAAAAGAAAAGAAATACTAAAACGAAAACGAGTGATGCACTTCAGATTCTAGACAAAAGAGGTATATCAAGCAAAATTCAACAAGCAATCGACGAAGGGAAAGGAGAAGAATATGTAACACAACTCGTTGCGGAACTATTCCAATCGAAACCCGTAGAACGGGAGAGTGAGATCAAAGCCGTTTTTAAAACTTTCGATGTGGTTCCCTCGTTCAAGAAAATCGATCCGAAATTGTTCATGGAACGGGTGAAGAAAAAAGTATTGGATTTGTTTTGCGAATACATGAACGTGGGACTAAAAATTAAGATGATACTCCATTGCGTGATGAATAAAATCGTCATGAAGTCTGGCGAGAGCATTGTGAAAAATGCATATTTCAGATCTAACGTCGAACCCGTATTTCGAGGTTCGGATTTATCGGACGTTTTCGAAAAGATGAAAGACAAGATGTTGATGTCTCTCGCGAATTATCAACATGAAGGTAGTAATTGGACGTTCAATGAGGTGTTGAAACTCGAAATTCACATAAATAAAAACGATCCATTGAAAGGATCTTCCTACTTGGAATTACCGTATTTCTTGACTAAGAAACACGCCATGGTCAATGTGAGAAATAAAGATGATCAGTGTTTTAAATGGGAAGTCACCTCTGCTTTATACCCTGTCGAAATACACTCCGATAGAGTTTCTCGTTATGAGGAAACTTCTAAAAATCTCGACTGGACCAGAGTGACTTTTCCAACAGAGTTAAAACACATCGAACATTTCGAGGCTCAAAATCCCACCGTAGCGATGAACGTCTTGGGATACGACGATGAAAAACGAACGATCTTTCCTCTCAGACACACTTCGTATCTCGGAAGAGAAAAGACGATTATTTTATTATTGATTTCGAATGGTGACAATCGTCATTATTGTTGGGTTAAACATCCGAGCCAATTACTGTCGAAACGAAATAATAATCGTAACGGAAAGATATCTTTATGTTGCAATTGAATGAACGTGTTTCACAGCGAAGACTCGTTGGTGAAACATCAGGTATATTGCAACGAAAATCAAGGTGTCGCCGTCGAAATGCGCAAACCCAACACCATCGTGAAGTTTGAAAATCACAATAGAAGGTTAAAAGTACCATTCATCGTGTACGCTGATTCCGAATGTTTCACCGCGAAAATGAGTTCCTGTCAACCCAACGCTCTTCAAAGTTCCGTCGAAAGATATCAAAAACACATACCTTCGGGCTATTGCATTTATGTGAAATGCGCTTTCGACTCGCAACACAACATGGGTCCCTTCACCTACACGAAACATTATGAAGATGACGACGTGGCTCAAAGGTTCGTGGAAGAGTTAGAATCGAAAATTCAAATGTTATACGACAAATTCAAAACACCGGCAAAAATGATCATCACGCGAGAGCAGCAGGACGAAAATAACAGAGCCACCAAATGACACATATGCAGACAATCGTTCGACGAGAATTCGGAGGGAAATAAGAAGGTTAGAGACCATGATCATTACACGGGTCTGTATCGCTGTCCGGCTCACAGCAAGTGTAATTTAAAATATCGAGATGCAGTTTTCTATCCGGTGATGTTTCACAATCTCTCAGGTTATGACAGTCATCTGTTCGTGAAAAATCTCAGCACCTCACACGAAGAATTAAATTGCATCACGAACAGCGAAGAAAGATACATTTCCTTCACAAAATGGAAGCTCATGCAGAACAAGAGAGTAATCGACGGAAATACGAAATCCATTCATAGAGGCATACGTTTCATCGACACTTTTAAATTCATGTCGACCGCTCTGGAAAAATTAGTCGATAACATGACATGAGCAAGGATAAATTTAAAATCACGAGCGAACATTTCGGAGAATGAGTAGACATCATGTTGAGGAAAGGAGTCTATCCTTACGATTACATGAACGATCTAAAGAGATTCGAAGACACCACACTACCTTCAAAAGAAGATTTTTATTCGAAATTATACGAATCCGACATTTCCGACGAGAATTACGAACACGCTAAAAACGTGTGGAAATCATTCGATATGAAAACCATGAGAGATTATCATGATCTCTATCTGAAGACCGACGTTCTGCTCTTGGCAGACGTGTTCGAAAATTTTCGAGACGTCTGTTGTCGAAATTACGATCTGGATCCTGCTTGGTATGTCACCGCACCCAGTCTGGCGTGGGACACTCTGTTGAAGACCACCGAAGTCCAATTGAAATTATTATCCGACGTGAACATTTTGCTCATGTTCGAAAGGGCTGTGAGAGGTGGCATCTCAATGATCTCTCACAGATATTCTGAAGCTAACAATCCCTACATGAAAGAAGGTTTCGATTCGAAACGATCAAATAAATGCATACAGTATTGGGACCCTAATAATCTGTATGGTTGGGCTATGAGTCATCCTTTACCGATTGGAAATTTCGAATGGGTGACGAAACCGGAAGAGATGCAAAAATGGAGAGACTATCCTTGCATTTTAGAAGTCGATTTGAACTATCTGGAAGAATTACACGATCTACACAACGATTATCCACTGGCTCCCGAACGAATGGAAACCGAATGAAGGAGACAAGGAAAAACTCATTCCCAATTTATTTAACAAACGTAACTACGTCGTCTACAGTGAGAATTTGAAACAGTACGTCGATTACGGGATGAAATTAGTTGACATACATCGCATCATTCGATTCGACGAAGAGCCCTGGATGAAAAAATACATCGATCTCAACACGAATCTCAGAATTCGACCCGAGAACGATTTCAAAAAAGATTTCTTCAAACTCATGAACAACTGCGTGTACGGTAAATCGATGGAAAACATCAGGAAGAGAACCGACGTTCGACTCGTCACGTCTGAGAAAAGAGCTGAAACATTAGTGATGAAACCCAATTACAAACTCCGAACCATATTCAACGAAAATCTAGTGGCCGTTCACATGCAAAAGACGCACCTGAAGTTCAACAAACCGTATTATCTCAGACCAATTATCTTAGATATCAGCAAGCGATTGATGTATGAGTTTCACTACGATTACGTCAAACGAAAATTTGGTGATAAAGCCAAACTACTGTTCACCAACACAGACAGTTTAGTTTACGAGATAGAGACGAAAGCCATCTACCAAGATATATCTCAGGACATGACCGAGTGGTTCGACAAAGCAATTATCCCGTCGATCACCCGTCTAACATTCAATCGAACGACAACAAGAAGGTGTTGGGTAAATTTAAGGACGAGAGCGGCGGTAAACAAATCATCGAATTCGTGGGCTTGAGACCCAAACTGTATGCTTAGCATCTAGAAGATGATGAAGAGATCAAGAAGTGCAAAGGAGTTAAAGCGTGCGTGGTGAAGAAAAACATCTCTTTCCAAGAGTATAAAGATTGTCTGTTAGGAAGTGGTTGGGTGTATAAGACTATGAAATCGATTTGAAGTGAAAATCATGAGTTGTATACCGAAATAGTCAACAAGATTTTGCTGACGGCCGATGACGATAAGAGATTTGTGTTAGACGATAAAATAAACACTTTCGGACATTGGACTTTAGATCTAATTTTAGATGATATGATTGTGGATGATTGGATTCTATAGATATGAGTAAGAATGATAGGATTCCAGAAAATCAAGAGGAATTAGGCAGATTCAAGATTATGGAAATCGATAGAGACATCGAGAGTGTTAGTTTAAAAAGAAAAAGAAAAAAAAAAAAAAAAAAATAATGTCATTTTAGTGAATTATAATAAAATAAATAAATACAAAAAAAATATATACACATTTATGAATAAGAAAATAAAGATATCTGTAGAAGGTGTCGTCTTACCTAACGAACCCCTATCCAGCATCGATCTGTTGAATGCGGCAAAGGATTTGAAAATCAAAGATTTTCTAGGCGTGTTTTCCAGAGATGCCTTGCCGAAGAGAAGACCTCAACAATTGGAATGCGGAATTTTAAATCTAGACGATTCATCAGGTGAAGGCACTCACTGGGTGGCATGGATCAAGAACGGGAAGAAGAAAAATTATTATTTCGACAGCTACGGAATCTCGCTGCCAAAAGAAATAAAGAACTATTTCAACAAATCGATGGTTCGTTACAACACGGAACAAGTGCAATCACCAGATCAAGTGTTTTGCGGTCACCTGTGTCTCTACGTTCTCAAGAGATGGTCTGAAGGAGATCGATTTCAAGACATTCTCAATGATTTACATTAGAGAGAGATTTTTTTTTATAGTATATATAAAGATAAAAAATTATTTTAAAAAAATTTTAATCGAATAAAAACGAAAAATAAAATAACATTGTTCATTTTTAATAAACTGCGTTTTGAATATATTTTTCTAAAAACAAAAAATCCTACAACAACATGCCAGTCGATAAATTTGGTAGAAGTGACGACGAAAAAGTCAACCCAAGAAAGAAGGGGAAGACGTTCGAAGTCGACGGTGGTTACGACGTTGCCAACTTGGACGAACGTTACGTTCGGAGATATGAACCTCGAGAAGAACCTTCGAACATGAACGATAAGAAGCTCTACAATCTTCCCGAGCCGATAGATCTCGCAGATGCTGCGACTAAAAAATATGTCGACAGGGGGAACGCCGATTTCGAACGAATCTTTGATAATTACGTGGATAAAACCATGACCGACGATCTCGATCTGAAATCCAAACGTTTGGTGAACGTCACGAATCCCATAGATCCCACCGATGCCACGACCAAGACGTGGATGACTCTCCTGCGAGATTCAGCGAACACCTGAGAAATAGATACGTTCAGAAAACGATGCACTCGGAATTGAATGCCAATTATAACAAGATAACGAACGTGGCCACTCCTCCGAATCCCAAGGACGTGGCGACCAAACACTACGTAGATCTGGAACAGAGAAAGTCAGACAGACGAGAAATGAAATTGGATCTGAATGCGGGATTCAACAAGATATTGAATCTGTCAGAGATCAACGACATGGATGCAGACTCAACTGCGGTCAACAAGGGCTACATAGATTCTGCCGTGATACAATCACAAGAATACCTAGAATCGCAATTCTGTTGAATAACAGAGTGGTCGTCAATCTCATGGTGAATGGTGTAGAGAGCGATAAGAGATACAGCGTCGAAAAGACTGAGAATCAACACGCAAATGTTAGCACATTCGGCACGCCTCTCAAAGTGAACGCCGGAGACAGGATTAATTTCGTTATGAAAACCAATAATCCCGAAGCCGTCACTTCCGTGGTGAGTCTACTGATCGAACTAGATCCTTTGAACAAACAGTGAATGCATGGAAAATAATGAATTAAAAAAAAATAATGTGTGATTATTAAAAAACAAAGAAACAAAAAAAAAGTAATGAGATCATCTTTAGATCTCTTTTTTTTTTTCTTTTCCTTCTTCTTCACTATTACCATATATTATAATAACGTTTCCTTTTTTCTCAATTTTCACGATCTGAAATGTTTTTTTTCTTTAGTAAAAGAATTTTGTCACTTATAATGATGATTAAAATTGCATCCTTTTTTTAATTTTCTATCCATTTATGATTACAATTTATACACTTTGCGAATACGGTTGTTGGTTCATCACCAGATCTAGTTTGTTGAGATTCGATTTTTATTTGATGTTTCTTACATTTGCGACATTTTAAAATTGTATTTTGTTTATAATTTCTTCGTTAGATCTTATGAGATCAAACTCTTCTTTTTCTTTTAAATGATATTCGGCAAAATCACAACTATTCCATCCTTTTTTTATGTTACGTTCTTCATATTCAATTTGAATCCATTTTTTCAAGTATTTTTTTTTTAACGTCATAGTAATCTTTTCTGAACAGACGATTTGTTGTTTTCGTGTCAAAAACATCCATTTTGTTTTCGAGATTTTGGTTTTTAATTAATCTTACATCCACATTTTTAACGTTTATTAATTTTTTTCACACACTCGTCTCTCATTGAATGATCAACATCTTATTTCCATCTGATTCGAATTGTAATTCTCTGTCCGACAGGACCAGGGCGAAGGCTTCGGTTTTTCTCAGAACATTCCTATCGAATTGCATCTTGATCTGAATGTCTAAGACGCTACTCTTGAGTTGTTCACTCTGTTTACTGATGTCGAATACGAACATGGGATACATCGACTTGTATTCGCTGGGAGATATGTTAGGGTTGCTCATCAATTCGTCTAGACCGTGATATTTCTTTCTAAAATCAGCGGCGTCGCCGTACAGTCTGCAGAAATCATTCTTGTCGAACGACGCATTGTAATCGATTGCTGGATATCTCATGGCGTTCAGAAACACTTGCATGTTTCTCAAATGGCAGTGATCGAACAGCGACACATTCTTTTCCTGAGACCCGTCCCTATCGGTCTGAAATGCAACCACGATGAAACGCGGTTTCTCGGAAGCGGATTTCACCGTCAATCTCCAATCGAAGTGATTCGTGGAGGGAGGAATGCTAGCCGTGTCACACTGTCTCATTCTAAATCCAACGGGTAATTTACTCTTGGATTCTATGATCTTGTAGAGACGCGCTTTCTCCACGATCGAAGGCTCCACATGCGGAACGAACCACGATATCTTGTGTAAAGTTATCTTACCCGCATCGGTCGCAGTGAGTCTCCCTATTGCGCCGTCTTTTCCTTTTTGAATCAACATCAGATTGTGTTTGAATCCATACATGATCTTATTGTAATCGTCCGCAAATCCGAAGATGTGTTTCAAAGGTATCCTGAACGAAAACGTTCCTTTAGGTCTGGACGTCTTGACGACGTAGTCGAATATCAAGGCGGCGCCGGCGCTAGCAGGGCCGACGGTGTCTTTCACCCACAACTGATTAAGTCCTCTGGATTTCGAAAAATCATCAGGATACATCAAGAGTCCGAACATCGTGGTGGCCTGACCAGGATGAAACACAGATTCTATCTCTTGTCCGGATAGCATGTATTTTATATTACTGAATAGATGCATGATGCCATTATTGGCTAGAATAACCGTGTCGTCGTCGGCGTAGTCGCTCCCATCTTCCTTGGTGAGACGTCCCTGCACCACTATGTAACTCTCGCTAGGATGTACGAATAAATCTTGAATTTCAACATTGATTCTTATCTCTCCCGCATTGTTCAAACTCGTTCCGGTTACCGGTTCGTATTCGTGAACCTCATATTCTTGAATACTTTCATCTTTCACTATGCTTTGTGCTATATCTAGTATATTTGTCATTTTAAAGGATTTTTAGTTTTTTGTTTATTAATTAACTTGCTTTCTTTATCTAAAAATAGTTTTTAATTATTTTTTATTATTATTTTTTCTCTCTTATATATATGTGCATAAACAAGAAAATGTTAAAGAGAGTAAATAAAAAAAAATTTGTTTCTTTTTCAAAACTTCATCTTCTGTAATTGTTGTTCGTAAAACTTTCCGATGATCTCTTCTCCATCCAAAGCTTTGATTTCGTAAGTCAATGGATCGGTGTGAAATATTTTGATTATCACGAAGATTTCCGAGGTCCATCGAGGAGTATAACCCTTTTCCAAGTGCTTCTTATAAGCATAGATTCTCACTCGATCACCGACCGCAAATTTCGGCGTACTAGACTTCTTCCTGATCTTATATCTCTCAGGATATAGATTCGCGTAGACCCGTTTTTCGTTTCGAGGATCGCTAGCTTCCGCGGGAGTCATCTTGATCGATCTGTGTCACGTGTTGTTGTAATCTTTGACCAGACCATTCAGAGCGTATATGTATTTCTTGGTCGAATTCGCTGTGAAGTATCTGTGCATCTTTTCCTTCATTGTTCGATTCCAACGTTCCACCACGCTGGCTTTCTCTTCGTTTTCGATTGAGTAGAGGTCTACCAATCGATGAACGTGCTTGTTGTAGAATTCCTTTCCCTTATCCACCCACAATTTACTCGCTTTTCGAGAAGACGAGTCGAACACGCTCTTCAGAGCCTCGGCGACGCAAGGTCCCAATTTATTCTTCAAAGCTCTGATCCAACTGTATTTGGAAAACATGTCGATGACCGTCAATAGATATTTGACGCCCTCGTTCCACCTCGAAAACGATCTCATGTCGACCAAGTCGGCAGACCAAATATCATCCAGACCCTTCACGAACACCCTTCTCTTTCGAAATTTACGCACTATGGGTGTGTGTAACTCCTCGGCCAATTCGCTCGTCAATAATTGTTTCTTCTTCTTTTCAGATGCTTTTTTTTGAACGCCCCATCCGAATAGACGTTTCGCACTGATCAGATTGCCGACCAGCGAACGTTCCATCTTCTCTCTCCTGGTCGGATTCGATGTGCCTCTCAATTTCCCCAACATGTTTTTATCGCAGACGTTGTTGCGAGTCTTGGTGTCGGGATGTCCGGCGTAGCACAGATCATGATCATACGCGGCCGTGTCCACTCTATTCACAGGTTTGCTCCAAGATTTGGGTGTCAGATCGGCGTTGAGTCTCTTGTTCAATTTCGTTTCGGGTCCCGTGAATTAGATTATTGATCATTTTATTCACGATGCCTTTACCTTTGCTCGCGTTTTTTTTTTTGACGAATCTAGTTTTGATAGAACCACACATGTCGCAAATTCCACGAAGCATCTGTCTGTCGTTTTTAGTTCGCACTTCTCTAGAATTACTCGTCTCAGTAACTCTCTTACACTTTACGCAATACATTTTTTAACAGTTATTTAAATTAATTTCGTTTTTTTATTTTATATATAAATTTAATAATTAATTCTGTTCTTATTATATATATATTTTTTTTCAATCGCTGCTCTTGAGTTCTATCATCTTACTGAATTCCTCCCTGGCCTCTTTCCTCCCCTTTTCCACGAGAGAATCCTTCATCTCTTCCTTGATGATCTGACGAGTCTTGATTCTCACGGCTTCTTTCATGGCATCGTATTTCGTTTTCTCGCTCAATATCGCGAAGTATTCTCCGTCCGATATCCTACCATCTTTCAATGCCATAGAGATCATTTCGGATATCGTGTAGATCATGGAGTCGGCCAAGACGCGAATCTTGTCGTGTTTCCTCGCCTTCAGATATAATTTCCTACTCAAAAAGTTTCCGAGCATGCTAAACAATCCGGCGGCGAGAGCCACTCCTTCTACGGTCAACCCGATTGGAATGCCGACCGTGGTCGACAACAATCCGATGCCGGCTGCATGTAAACCCATGGAAATCGTGATGAGTATCGTGTCGATCGCGTTGACGAATTTCACGAAACGCGAATACTTCTTCTTGAGGGAACGACGAGAATCTCTCTCTCGAGTTAGATACTCTTGGATTCTATTGATTTGATCGATGCGATACCTCTCTCCTCTTTCTCTTTCTTCTAACGACGGTACCTTCGGCAAAATGTCGATCGGCTTCAAATCCTCGTCGTCCACTAACGTCGGATACAATTTATTTCTGGTTCTCATTTTTGTATTTTTTCTTTCTAATATTAGATGAAAAAGTTTATGTGTATATTTATTTTTATTTTCTATTCTCCCTTATTTTATATCAACGAAAAAAACTTAGACGTATGCTTCATTCAGCAATAATTTCTTGATGCATCCCTTGTCTTCTAAAGTCAGACTTTTACGTGCCAATTTCAGTTCTTCTGAAACTGTAGGCTTGTCTTGATTCTTACAGAAGACTAATCTCTTCCAAAACGTGATCACATCGTTGAATCTAACGCGTTCGAACGCCGGTTCGAAATACATGACGACCATATCTTCCCTTTCCATCGTCAGACACGAATGATTCTTGTGATCGAAGTCTAGATGATCCCGACATCCGACGCATCGTTCTAACAAGATGGAACGTAGTTCTTCGTTCACGCAGATTGCGTATGCTCTCATCAGCATGTTTAAAAGAATCCTCGCTCTAATAGTCTGGGAAGCGCACATGATTTACGTATTTTTTTTATCATCTATTCGATTTGATATATTTATTTTTCTAAATAACTATTATTTATATATTTTTTTTCTCTCCTATATATATCGATCACTTTTTTTTTATTTATTTTCTCGGGTATTCCCCCCGCTCACGTCAGAAATGGAAGCGTTCAACAGTTGTCTGTCAAATTTTTTTTTGGAAAAAAAAAATCCGGGTATTCCCCCACCCCACGACGAGGGGAGATAACTCTGTATGATCAAGTTTATGAGAATCGAGCAATCTGATTGGTCAATTAGCGGAGAATCAAGCAATCTGATTGGTTGATTAGCTGAGTTTGGAAATTCCCACTATGGGAATTCCCCTAATGACGTCATAAGTGGGAAAAACCCACCGCCTCAAAATAATTGAGCATTCTGGACCACTGGTCTAGAATCCGCAAACTTTTTTTTTTGATGCTAGACCAGAATTTTGCTCGCGTTCACCAACGATGGATCGATGGTCTGATCTGCGATGGGAACGTTGACAAAAATTTTTAAAGTGAAAAAAAAAGTGTGAATGCACAATTTCACCTTTTTTAAAAAACGCGTGACATTCAACGTTCACCACGAGTATTTGAACGTTAAAAGTGCGATCTTGGAGTCACAAAAAACAGGGGATTCAAAGACCATTGAACATTTTTGTGAACAAGCGTGCGATTTAACACTGAATCCCACGTTGGTAAACGTAGTTTGTACACGTACATGTACAAAATGGTTGTTAAACTCTCAATTTTCACCTACTGACAATTTACTCCATTCTTAATTCATTGAGCGCTGAATGTTTTCTATGCCTGCATGCAGCGAGCATAGCATGACAACTTCTGTTTTATACATTATTATCAAAAGTTTAACCCTTGGCATATTTAGGAGTTCCCATGTGGGTATAGTCGGAATATTTGTTATTTTCGTAAAATCAATCCCTGAATATATTGGTAACCGTGCAGTGGCCTTTCGGTGGTGCTACATGAAGCCGCAAATAGTTAAGGTTGAAAAGTTCATCAAATAGACAGATATAATGCCTAACTCCTCCGGTGGCAGATAAATAATGAATGGAAAAGTCGTTGAATTCAGAATAAAGTAGGAATGAATCGTGCCCTCAGTTTCCACCTGATCCACGGTATTTCCACGTGGTCTCGGCACTTGACAAAGATACTAAACTGTCGGGCAGGGACAGTAGAAAACATTCTGAGAATTTCAAGTTTCTTATGGGACATAATTGGCGTATATCCGACATTGTATTTGTTCAAACAAGGAGTCCGGTTTAACTGGTAGAGTGCCAGACCAATTGTAGTGCCAGAGTTTGTTCACGTGGATTTGTCTTGTTGCAATTTATTGGAGTATCCCTGTGAACACTCTGCAATGGATTGCAACAGGACGACTCCATATGGACAAAATGTTTTCTTGTTTCAACTGAGTCTGAAACATATCCACAGAACATGAAGACTTTTACTTGTGGTACCAATACCTTCCAATCAATAAACAAAACGAAATAACTTGTTATTATTTGGTATTATTCTGGGAATTGAATATGTGCTAAACAAATGCTCAGTCTTAGAACTTTAAACAATTCACACCGTCCTAACATTAAATCAGATCTTATGCAGGAATGATCAATTTTCGATGTTTCATCATTTTGTAACTCTGAATGATGGAATTAACTCAGGATAACGATTTTGCATGATGCGATTTTCTTGAAGTGCATTTCGAGGATTTTTTTTCAATTATGATAAGTAAACGTACTATAGAAATATTGTACCGATTGACATCATGCATACTTATGAAGCTCGATATTACGTACACTGTAGTTGTAAATAGTAACAGTTGGAATTTTTGCCGATTTGAAACCGAGTTGGTATTTGGGGAAGTAAAGGAGAAATCGCTAAAGAAGCTCTAAAACCCAGATACATTAAATTTCCAACTACTCATGACTTGCCCTCAAAATTTCCAACTATAGGAAATTTTGGACCGGATTGGGGGGGGGCGTGACACCCCCATCCTCTCCCATGTCGTCATGTCCCTGAGAACAATATTCAAGTGAAATGCTGAAAATCGTAAGAATTGTATAATAATGTACAATGCCAATTTAGGGGGTATGGGAGGTATTTTGGCTGCACTGATAATATTTATGAGATTCTGGAAGAAGGGGTTATGCCATTTTGAATATTATATCCAGCAAAGGATGCAAAAAGATGGCTCAAATCATGTATATTATAACAGCTTTTCCCTTTTAGGTTTTACTTGGCGAAGCCCTGTGAATCGCAGATGCCATTTTGACAAATTTTGCCATTTCACCTCATACGGTACGGTCGCCGTGGACTGGTCACTTTCCACGGGTGGGCAATATTTCCACGGACGTTCTAATGTTAGATACCAAACACTAATTACAGGAATAATCATCCAAAACTTTATTAATGAATCATCGGGTACATGTACAACCCGGTGCTTCATTAATTAAAATTTTCCTGATGATAATTTTTATTCTCTGGTAAACGCATGCATGGACATCACTGCCCACGTGTTGATTACGACCATTCCACGGCGACTGTTCTGTTTGTATATGACCTTTTGTCTAAATACAAAGAAATTGTTTTAACTGGACTTAATTCGTCGCCTGAGTGCTAGAATGTTCTATGTTCCATAGGGGACATAAAACATTCCAGCACTCGGGCAACGTTATGTATATTCGATTAGAAATTTTGTGTAAACGAAAGTGTGAATTAAACATGTCACATAGCGAAGAATACTACTTTTTCCAGGGGTTCGTTTTATCCAAATGTGCGCTGGAAGATGCATAGTTGCATCCTAAAATGCCGACTGTGTTCGCCGATCAACAAAATTTGCAACCTAAAATGAAATACGACGCAAAATATAAAAAAAAAATTATTGCAAAGTCGGCTGTTCGCCGATCAACAAAATTTGCAACCTAACAATGTAATATTTATTTATTTATTGGTGTTTAAGGTCACATATTTATGCACAATGGCTAATCATGACCGCGACAGTTTTACGGGTGGAGGAAGCCGGAGTACCCGGAGAGAACCACCGAGCAACGGCGAGCAACTGTCAGCTCCCCAACATACTAACTCCACACAAGCAGGGTTAGCATTGGTTGAAGACAAGTGCACCATCGACGTGCAGTACGCCTTAGTACACAACGCCACCGTGCCCATACGCGCGCAATGGAGATGAAGTGTCTTGCCCAAGGGCCAAGGACACAACGCGGTTGTGCAGCCTGCACCTCTACCGACTGGGCCCCCGCGCTCCCACCTGAAATGTAATAAACTTATTGCAAAGTCGGTTGTGTTCGCCAACCACTGCAACCTAAAATGTAATAAGCTTATTACCAAGTAGGTTAAGTTGATCAGACATTTCAACGTGAATTATTATGTTTGTTCATGTGGGTATCACATCACTTTCAACATCTAGTGCTATATTGTGATGGTAATATGTAGACACAGTTTTGGGGAATAAGTTTATCTCGTGAAAACAGCCTGAATGCATATAAATTGAGAAGGAAAGGGTGGAATGGAATGGGGTCAGTTGAATGGAGTAGGCCAAGAAATTCAAAAATGAAGAAGAGGGAACACTGGAACAGATATCTTTCATGAGCCTAGAAAACAAATCAATTGTTGTAATGCTACTGACTCTCTCTCTCTCTCTCTCTCTCTCTCTCTCTCTCTCTCTCTCTCTCTCTCTCTCTCTCTCTCTCTTATAATTACATTGTCTGTTCAAAGGGCACCCAGTCCAAGCGTTGATTACTGGGTTATATTATACACTGAATCAGAACTTGTTTTCCGTGGTAAACAGGTCTCACCTCCCGGTTCCATGCGGTCATGACAAGCAGTAACCGAACTGCTAAAATTAAAGGGTGAACACACTGTCAGCGTTTATGGCGAGAACAGGTCAGTACAGTGTTACCCCCCCCCCCCCCCCCCTCCCCCGCCACAAAACTGTCCATGCCACAAACGTAAGTTGTGTGTTCGGTGCGAACGTAGATCTTTCCATATGCAGGATACATGGATATTCCGACCGAAAGAACGTCCTCTTTCATGTTATATTGTTACCGTCTTCTTTCACTTCTTTCGATGAATATCGCTACAGACCCAAACGCATTTCTATGGCACATAATTGATGTTGTCACTTTGTGACTTTAATGGACACATAGGTGATAAGGAAGAAGGCATAGAGGGCGGGGATAAGAAAGTCGACAAGAATGGAAGAAAGCTGTTGAACTTCACAAATGAGCTCGGTCTGAAGATTCTGAACAGGTATGCGAGGTGTAAGGGGAAATGAACTTAGGAAAGGAACAACAGAAGATCAGTAATCGACCATATTCTCACAGAAATTGATTTATGGAGGGAGATGATGGCGGTAGAAGTGGGCGAAGGGAGTAAAAGGGAGTTCGATAGTTATTTATTTGTTTATTAACAGCCAAAGTCACATCGTGTCGGTGCCAGCTTTACGGGTGGAGGAAGCCGGAGAACCTGGAGAGAACCACCGAGCAACGACGAGCAACTGCCAGCTCCCCAACATCGTAACTCCACACTGCAGCACAGACAGGGTTAGACTGGTTGAAGACATGCGCACCATCGACGTGCAGTACGCCTTAGTACACAGTGTCATCGCCCCCCCCCCCCCCCCCCCCACTGTGGACAATCGGGGTTAAGTGCCTTGCCCAAGGACAAAACGCGGGAATCCGAATCGATCGCACAGACGGTAGTAGTATGTAATGTGGTTTTGAGGGACAGGTTGCATTGCAGGACCCCGGAAGTGACGTCATGTCGCGTGACCTAGTGGTGCCACGTTGTGTTGTCATGGTAACCCGCGTGAGCGGCCATGTTGTGACGTCATCCCCATAGTGATACGTGCTGTGAGTGCGCATGTTCAGCGCGTGTTGTTAGGGTGATACGTATTTCCGTCGTCCATTTTATATACTGGAGGCCGCCATCTTGGTTTCTATGGTAGCACGTGGTTGCTATGTGACCTAAAACCTTCTTATAGGACAGGGGGTATGTTCGGATGGTGTGTTCGATTGAATCGGAGTATCACGAATTACCACAAACAATCCGACAACTTGTACTATTTCGAATTCTTTCTGAATTCTCTGCTTCTGTCTGTCTATGCAATAGTTTTCATCTACCTTCTCATGGAGTATACTCCAGTAGAGTAGAAGAGCCTATTATCTGGAACAGCTTTACTTATTATTGTTATATTTAGCTGTTCTGGTCTATTTTTGTTAGTTCTGACCCTATTCCGTGTACTCTTGTTGTTTCATTTATCTAGATCATTTATACAGATAACTAACCAATCAGATTGCTTGATTTCCCATAATCTGTATGCAGAGTTATCTCCCTTCTGTACAACAAAAACCTATATCATTCCCAAAGCCAATAAGCTATCGACCAGTTACTGAAAGGTCATTTCTCAAACGACTCTAAGCCCATCGTGAAAATGAGCTTTAGAGCAATTGCTCGATCGAGTGACTTCACATATTGCTCGAACGACTCGAATCCCATCGAGCAAATGAGCCATAGAGCAATTGCTGAGCATGCGCACTCACAGCACGTATCACTATAGGGATGACGTCACAACATGGCCGCTCACGCGGGTTACCATGACAACACAACATGGCGCCGTTTGGCCACGTGACATGATGTCACTTCCGGGGTCCTGCCCGGGGGTCCTGCAACCTGTCCCTCAAAACCACATTACATACTACTGACGGTCACTAAGGACTAACAGGGCTCGACGTTGCTTAACTTAGTTACCGCAACGCCACCGCGCCCCCGAGTTGGGTAGTGATCACGTCTTGATTACAGTGACGATCACGGGCAAAAACCTAGTAAGAAGGAAAGGATGCTTTAAGGAGATTTTGAAACCCAGAAAGGATGCCGACTGGGCGAAGTTCGAGGAAACATTGAAACCAAAGCTTGCGAATGTACACAGGGAGTTCAATGTCCAGAAAATGCCCAATGCCATAGTTGCGATCCTAGCGGACGCAGGGAAGAAATGTATAGGAAAGATTAGTGTGCACACACGGGAACTTAGGTACAGAGTGAATTAAGAATTGAAAAAGACCATTAAGAGCAGAAAAGTTAAATGAGCTGCATACTGGAGGAGTAGAAAACTCAAGGGGGCGGAGAGCAACGAGGCCGGAGTAGGAAAGGAAGAATACCAACAAGCACAAAATAAAGTAAATAAAATTAAAGACGATAATCGGAGAGTATGAAATGGCAGTCTTATTTGGACGATAAGAATGACAGAGGGTCGAGTTCGAACATATTTTGGAAATGGGTGAATAAACGAAACAAAAGAAGTCACTCACAGAGTATTAAAGTAGATGGCAGAGATACAGAATATAATATTATGATATGATCTGTGAATACATTTTTTAAGATACATTTTATTGAGTGTCTGGTCTCACATACGTTCATGGGTCATAAGTCAATATTCCCATGTTTTTGGATTAACCCCCTTGATGTGTAAACTAAAATTATGTTAAAACGCACTCAGCGTATATTGTCACATCCCTTCTCTTTTACACCAAAAAACAAATGTTTGAAAATTAAACTGACTTTTGTCGAATAAATGATGGCTATTGTTTGTACTTCAATATATCAGAAAAATGTCAGTAGTAGATATTGGAAACTTAAAGTTGTCACATTTGAGTGTTCATCTGATGTCAAGTTGGTGTATTGTGTTATTTCGTAAAGTCTTTGTACTTCCTTGGGGTCATTACAGTTCGTCCACTCCTTGTGGTACGAGTGTGATCATTGTTAGGTTCAACAGAGTTTGATTCCACAGGCTTTGATGAATTTGTGTACTCCCGAATTGAATATCGACTGGAATAAAGTGAATTGGAATTGTTTTCTTCCTGCGATATTCTCAGATGCTTCCGATTACGCCTTAACCCTTTACCCAACGTAACGACCAAAACCGGCCAGCGCTATTCTCAAAAATCGCCAGATAATTTTCATTATTTTTTCATTTTTTTGTCTCAAAAACATACGTTATGACCCCTCATCGGAACGAGCTCGTTGAGCTCGTTCCAATGAGGGGTCATAACCTATGTTTTTGAGACAAAAAATGAAATAAATTAGTTGTTCAAGAATTTTTTTTGCAAGTGTCGTCTGCTTTTCATGTTAGGTAAAGGGTTAAAGTCTGTTCAGAATCGGTGGCAAATGTCAAAAGATCGTGGATAACGTGTTTCACCCAAAACTGCCCCTTTCTGCCACTCCCTGTTATCTGTCTGAATTCTGACCGTCTGCCCTGGTTGCAGCTTAGGTAGAGTGTGAGCACTGGTATTGTAATACGTCGTCTGTCTTTCTTTCAAGTGGTCGAGGTTGTTCTTTACTGCCTCTGCCATTGGTGATACAAGAAGACATCCTCTTGTTGGAAGAAGAGTCTTGGTACAGCGATTCATCAGTCATTGAGCTGGGCTCGCACGAATACCTTGAGTGGGTGTATTGCAAAAGTCCAACAGAGAAAGATATGGGTCGGTTTTGGTATGTTTGGCCTTTCTCATGATTGCCTTCGCCGTTTTGACCGAATTTTCAGCTTTACTGTTACTTTGTGGGTAACGGGGTCAGGGACCGATCAGGACTATTTAAAATACGCTCTAGCCTCGGAGCCTATTTTTTCAATTCATGCGCCAGATTTCAATTTACGGAGTCACACTGCTGTTTGTAACACACACAGCAAGTATGTAATAGCTCTCATCATTTTCATTTAGTACACTATAGCAAACATTAATCTTCACTGTGGTTTCTGATCAAGTCTTGGCTGCCTAAATAGGCAGCCAAGACTTGATCAGAAACCACAGTGAAGATTAATGCTTGGTAATTAAGACTTGAAGTATTAACTTAAGCACTCTACAACAATGATAATTGATAATCATATATATAATACATGTAAGAGTGTATCTCTCGATTATCCATCGAAAGAATATCAAAATATGATCTGAGAAGTTACGCGCCAATTGAGAAGCCTATTTCTGAGATTTAAGAGCCAGGTCCCGATGCTTCAGAACCAAATACGCACTGGCGCATGCCCAGGTCGGTCCCTGGGGGTGATGACATCTCGTGTTCAAATTCCCACAATTTGCAGAATTCTGTGAAGGCATCTGACGCAAATTGTTTGTCATTGTCCGAGATACAGACGTCAAGTATGCCATGTCTCGAAAACAGCGCACGGAGTTTATCAACAACACTGTTGTAAGGTTATCGAGGCTGTGAATTTAAAAAAAAAATTGAAAAATAGTCTGTAGTGACCAAGTAATTCCTCTCATCAAAGTGGAAGATATCCATGCCTACTTTTGCCCAAGAGCGTGCTAGTACATCATGCGACTTCAGTGGCTCCTTGGTTTGACTGTTCTGATAAGTAGCACATCGTCCCTTGAGTTCCAATGTGTACTATGTGCCTACTGGCACATAGAACACATTGGAACTCAGGGGACGACATGTC
This sequence comes from Pictodentalium vernedei, assembly GCA_031216915.1. Taxonomy (NCBI): domain Eukaryota; kingdom Metazoa; phylum Mollusca; class Scaphopoda; order Dentaliida; family Dentaliidae; genus Pictodentalium; species Pictodentalium vernedei. The sequence continues at coordinate 811,914,271 of CM062296.1, forward strand.
TCACATTTCAGTATGTAGTTTTTGATCTCACTATTCATCTCTGGCCAGTATACAGTTTCTCTTGCGCGACGCAAACATCCTCCGATTCCTACATGGGATGAATGCACTCTTTTTAGTATGTCATGTCTCATTGTCTGGGGTAGGACAGCTCGCTCACCTCGAAAGATGATGCCGTTTTGGACTGCTAGCTCATTTCGGACATCGATGTATGGTGCGATATCTCCAGGGACATCTTTGCGGTGATCTGACCAACCTTTCAAAATCGTCTGGCTCAAAAACAGTAAGACACAATCATCGGTTGTATTTGCCTGTATTTCTTTCAACTTTTGGTCGGCGATTGATAGGTTCTGTAGCATGTTTACATATTCTTCATCAAAACTAGTAGTCAGATTGCTCTCCGTTTGATACGCGCAACTAAGTGTGTCGGCCAATTCCATTTTACTCCCCGGGCGGTATATCAAAGTCATATTCTCCTTCTACAGTTAAAACTAGAATTCCTGTCACGAACAGCGCGCTTATCTAGGCTTAATTGCGCGTTGGAATTGCGCGCAATTGCCATATCGAATGGCATCCAAAGCACGACAGGTTCTCGTAGCAAACACATGCAATGTTTCTGCCAATGGACCTCCGGGTCACCCGGAGGTCCATTGGCTGAAACATTGCTTGTGCACAGGCCATATGTACAGAATATGATAGCTTTACTTGGGCAATAACGCGCACATTAACGCGCATATCAACGCGCTATTTGTGCGCATTCATGACAGGACTTCTAGTTTTAACTGTAACACCATATAAAATTATGATATGATCTGTGAAAACATTTTTAAAATACTTTTTATTGCGTTTCTGGTCTCACATGCGTTCATGCGTTATAAGTTAATATTCCCATGTTTTTTTTTATTAACCCCCATAATATGTAAACTAAAATAATGTTAAAACGCACGTATATTGTCACACAGACGATCAAGACTAAATCGCATCAGAACTAGTCAAGCACCGGGAAAAGGTAAGCGAAAAGCGATGGGCCTTGGGGAACCCACCAGAGTGCCAGAATGAGGTCGAGAAAAATTTATAGAACTTCGTATGCAGCGAAATTAAAGCTGTGTGAAAATTGATCTCCAAATTAAGGAATGGAAAAGCAGGGAGGGGTGGACGAAAGTCCTAACGAGTTCCAAAAGAGTGGAGAGAAAGCAAGGTGACATTTATTCACAAAAAGGTGGGGTCCTATATGGGAGATTAGAGAAGGTGATCGACGCAATTAAGGGTTTTTTGGGAGAGATTCAGAATGGCTTCAGAAAGGGAAGGAGGGTCATTGACTATCTTTTCATGCTATCCCAAATGATAGAATCCGCGAAGAAAGCCAGAAAGAAAAAGATATTTATGGCCTTTCTGGATGTTAAAAAGGCATGCGATAGAGTGTGGGAGGATGGTATGTGGCGAAAGCTTGAAAGGTACACTTATATAAATACACTTATTGCAAAGTCGGTTGCGTTGGCACGTCATGCCATGTCTTTGCAACCTAAAATGTAATAAACCTGTTACAAAGTAGGTTGTGTTGCCACTGCAGATCAGAGATTTAGCGTGAGTGCGAGTCCTTGTTGGCTTGATTTTTCTTTCAGCATTCAGTGCTACATTGCAGCCGTAACATGTGTACACGGCAAATGTGAAGAAGTTTATCTTGTTCATAAAAGTTGCGAGAGAAAAGGGTGGGGTGGAGTAGGTGTAATTTTGTGAGATATGGCAACACAATATGAAAGCGAAGAGAAGGAGCTTTGGAGCATATGTTTGAGAAAAAAAACAATGCATCCTAACACAATCCGAGGGCATTTCCGAGAATCATATTTGTGTGTCTGGTTTAACCCTTTACCTACATGAAAGGCAGACGACACTTGCCAAAAACATTCTTGAACAATTAATTTTTTTTCATTTTTTGTCTCAAAAACATAGGTTATGACCCCTCATTGGAACGAGCTCGACGAGCTCGTTCCAATGAGGGGTCATAACCTATGTTTTTGAGACAAAAAAATGAAAAAATAATGAAAATTAATTGGCGATTTTTGAGAATAGCGCTGGCCGGTTTAGGCCGTTACGTTAGGTAAAGGGTTAACCCTTCATCCAACGTAACGACCAAAACCGACCAGCGCTATTCACAAAAATCACCATTCAATTTTCATTATTTTTTCATTTTTTATATCAAAACCATATCTTATGACCTATTATTCGAACGAGCTCGTCCCAATGAGGAGTAATAAGCTATGGTTTTGACGCAAAAATTGAAAAAATGTAGTTATTCAAGAATTTTATTAGCAAGTGCCGTCTGCTTTTCGCATTAGGTAAAGGGTTAAGATCGCTTTCAGCATCTCTGTCTACTTCGTGTTGGTAGAATGAGTGTTAAGTGAATCTGAGTCAATTGCTCATAACTCTGTCGCCTACCTCAGGGGACTCACAAATCAGGACAAAACTGGTCATATAATAAGACAATTAATTTGTTTCTCAGATCATGAAAGATATCTGTTCCAGTGTTCCCTCACAACATTTCAGGTTGCAATGACTGGCGGACATAATCGACTTTGCAATAAGTTTATTACATTTCAGGTTGCATTGACTGGGAACTCAACCGACTTTGCTGTAAGTTTATTACATTTGACCGGCGAACACCACCCACTTTGGAATATGCTCATTACATTTAGGTTGCAATGACTGTCGAATACCGCACCCCCCCCCCCAACACCACCCACCCCGCGCTTACACTATCCATGTCACAAATTCAAGTTCTGTACTGACCTGTTCTCGCCATAAAAGCTCAGAGTGTCAGCACCCATTAATTTGCAGTACGTTTACAGCATTCCATGACCGCGTGGAGACTCCTTGAGGTGAGGCCTTTTTTACTATCGCAGACAAGTTCTGATGCACTGGTATGATATAACCCAGTAATGAATGCTTGGATTGTGTGAAAAGGCAATATAATTTATGAGAGAGAGAGAGAGTATTTATTTATTTATTTATTTATTTATTTATTTATTTATTTATTTATTTATTTATTGGTGTTTAAGGTCACATACTTTTGCACAATGGCTAATCACGACCACAACATGGGGATAAAGTCATGTCGGCCAATCCTTTATACCCCATGTTGCCTATTTTAGGGGACTCGAACCCCAAGCATTAGTGAGTGGGTCCTATTTTACCAGTGAAAAAGAGATTGTTTACCACAGTAAACAAGCACTGATTCACTCCCCGGGGTTCCCACGGGGGGAGAGAGAGAGTCGGCTTATTATTGTGGTGTTTGGGTAGCATTACGATGCATTGGACGAAGCTGGTCATATAGGTAACAATTGATTTGTTTCTCAGCTCGTAAAAGATATCTTTTCGAGTGGCGGAACGATTTTCAAAGTGTGGGGAGGGGGCTGGATCGGGCGATGGATGATCGTCGGTATGGCGGGGCGACCATGGTTTGGGCCGTGGTACGAAAAGTTTAAATTCCGGCGTCCCAAAATCCCCATTGCCATGTATCTGAGTGGATATTTTGAGATTTTTCAGAAGATGTATTTGACAGATTTCACACTTTGAGACCCGTTAAAAAAGTCGGTAAAGCAGACAGGTGAGGTCTATTTATCAGCTTTGGTCGTGACGACCAAAGCTGATAAATAGACCTCACCTGTATGGATTTTAGAGCGTTGGTGATGCTTACCAAAATTCCAACTCGGTTTCAAATCGGCAAAAATTCTAACTGTTAATATTTATAACTACAGTGTACGTAAGTTCTCAGCTTGAGCATTTGTTCAGTACATATTCAATTCTCAGAATAATACCAAATAATAATAACCTGATAATTCTATCATAAATGTGTTGACATTTCAGTTACTGGAATAAATTTTATGCCCCCTTTCGTGGCTTCAGTGTAGGATAGTGAATTTTCAACTATAGGGGGAGGGACCGGGCGGGGGGGGGGGGGTCTCCCTCCCGGTTCCTCCTTCTAGTTGGAAATTCACTATCCTACACCCCCAATCGGAAACCTCCAGCCAAGCCCTTGTGTATAATAGTTTTACAGTAAAGTTTCATATACAAACTCAGAAGAAAGAAATGTAAGCACTGAAAATAAAATAGAATGTCAAGCCGCCCCCCCCCCCCCCTCCACACCCCCCTGTCGACACGTACCTGATTATACACTTAGTCAGTTTTGATTTAGGAGAAAGCATGGTTTGATCGATCAAAGAAAAATTATTTTTTCGTTGCTTAATCAAAAGTCCGTATAGTTGTATTATGTCATGACGTTCTGAATTCGACACGAAATAATGACAGGCTGTAATGTTTTGACAATCTCGAGTAAATATGATTGTGGTAAAGGAAGATTTCTTGTCAGACAACCAAGTCGTTTTAGCTGCTTGTTAAGACCAGTACAGACTCTGTCAAACTCGGACACTCGTGAACGTCGCAGTCCTACCTTTTCATAAACAAGCATATGAAAGCTTATAAACATTGTTCCCACCAGTTCCTAAAAGACTGTTTTTTTATTTATTTATATCTTCTATCAGATAAAGTTATTTGTCTTGACATTTGATAAATTATTCAAGAACAACTCGATGATGAGGACACGCGGTGATAACTTTATTAATACACACGATCATCAAATTATAATTTATTCAGCATTATCCTGAGTGCATCTCTAGTATTCTCTACTGCCGAGAAAGATAATTATGTACGTATATGCAGTTAAAACTAGACGTCCTGTCATGAGATGCGCACAAATAGCACGTTGATATGCGCGTTAATGTACGCGTTATGGCCCAAGTAGAGCTATTAAATTCTGTACATATGGCCTGTGCACAAGCAATGTTTCAGCCAATGGACCTCCGGGTAACCCGGAGGTCCATTGGCAGAATCATTGCATGTGTTTGCTATGAGTAAACAAGAGAACCTGTCGTGCTTTGGATGCCATTCGATATGGCAAATGCGCGCAATTCCAACGCGCAATTAAGCCTAGATAAGCGCACTATTCGCGACAGGACTTCTAGTTTTAACTGTATACTGTCCAAAACAAGTTAAGCGCCCCCCCCCCCCCCCCCCCACACACACACACACATAATACCTGTGGGTATACGAATAGCTCATATTGTGACATTCTACATTCCTCTATGGGATCGGGCATACATCCTTAAAACAGGTGAATATTTGCTGGCTATTGACCACTTCACTGCCGTGTGCTTATAGAGAAATGAGACAACATCACAGTTAGAGAAATTCGGAAGGTCATGGACAGTATGCCACGCCGATTAACCCTTTACCCAAAGTAACGGCAAAAACCGGTCAGCGCTATTCTCAAAAATCGCCAATTAATTTTCATTCTTTTTTCATTTTTTATCTCAAAAACATAACTTATGACCCCTCGTTGGAACGAGCTCGTTCTAACGAGGGGTAATAACCTATGTTTTTGAGACAAAAATTTAAAAAAAAATTAGTTATTCAACAATTTTGTTTGCAAGTGTTGTCTGCTTTTCGTGTTAGGTAAAGTGTTAAGGTGTGTTAGATATGCTCGAGGCTGTTCCATCAGGTACTGAAAAACGTGTCGTTTTTTTAACGTTGTGATGACGTTGGCGGTGCCTAATATTCATTCAATAAAAAATAAAGCTCTAGAAACCCTTGCTTCACTAATAAGGCATATTCCCCAACTGCAAATAGCAGGTTTTCTCAGAAGAATTTACCCATTTACTTTATACCCACTGGTATTATAGGGAGGTGGCGGGGAGTGGGGGGGGGGGGGGGGGGGCTTAACTTTTTTTGGACAGTATAGAATTATCACAACTATGGTGGGTCGGCGACTCAAGGAAAGCAGGTCTACTAAGCTTCCCCGCGACACAACGTCGGACAAAATAGCCGGGATTGGTAGCGGTTACTTCTGGGACACGCTTGTGTGGGCGTCGCAAAGATGACCGATGGCAGAGGGCGAAAACGAGATTTCTCCTGACTGTGATGGTTCAAGTTCCGGCTGACAAAATGTCTAGCAACATCACCAACGCATAAAATCAAAGAAGGCATGCCTTGATGATGTAGTCTCGGATCGGGAAAATATAGCTTTCTCTGTGAATCTGTCCAGCCGACCGTACTATAAACCAATTGCAGCATCTAGTATCAGAGTATTTTTTAACATTATCACTGAGCGACAAAATGTCGCCCAGTGATGAATATTTGTCTTCCAGTAACAGTAGTTTTCAAGGCATTGGGCGACAAGGTATTTTAACTTAATTGGCTGATATATAACAAATTCTAGGCATTAACTGAGTGTCATTTTCAAGATAAAGGCTATGCCAAAATAGTATAGTTTATTTTGAGATTATTTTTTATACTTTACAGACCTAATGCAGGGTGTATGCAGCTAGTCATAGTTTGTTTAATTACATATGCCAGTTATTGCTTGAAACACGTGCAATCAGAACAGTATTTAGTTTATTGTAATTACTGGGGAAGTTTTTTGCATTTAATTTTGTTTATGTACACATGCAGTACACGACTACACTCACATCACCCATGTTTGAGTTTGAATATAAAAATTCAACAACCAGTGTAGTACACTGGTTGTTGAATTTTTAAATTCAAACTCAAACATGGGTGATGTTTTTTCAAACATGGGTGGTGTACATGTAAGAGAGTGTGATTTCATTTTGTTATTTGTAATGACATTTATGGAACTGTCAGTATTATTCCTTTTTAAAAATATTGGTAATATTAAATTTTGTATTTAGACTGAAATGCATGACCATTTTTGAATCAGTTTAGAACTTACCATTTTTGAGAAACCATAATGTAATGGGTGGGTGCCTATTAGAGATCTATGTCGCCCAGTAGAAATTGCTTAAAAAATACTCTGTCTAGTATGTTTACGTGTTAATATAAATCAGCAATCGTAAGTACTTTACTGCGCACAACACAGCGATTCAAATGTGATACTCTTAGGCCACACAAAATAAATTAATTGATTCTCAGGCAATTGTTTTTTTTTCCAATCAGTGAGGGAGAGAGGGTTTTCTTTTTTATCTTTATTTTTCTTTTGCAAAAAGTGAACAAACATGGAGACGATTTCGGCTCTCTTTTTACACACAAAAAATATAGAAAGTGCATATTTATACATATAAATTAATTTTTAATTTGAAAAATAAAACTTTCCTCTAAAAACAAACTGTAGGTACTGTAGTTCAAAGGCTTCATTTTCTTTCGATGCTCTTCGGTGAATGTATTTAACTCTTAACCCGCTGAGTATTTTAAAAATATTTTTCATCAAATCTAGTCATGGCTGCTGTAAAGCAGCCATGACTAGATTTGATGAAAAATTAATCTAAATTTAACTCAAGAAATCATTAGTGAAAAAATCCGTCCGACTTACTGGAGGGAAATTTGATTAAATGAACCCAAATTATCCTCATTTCAGTGGCAAGAGAAATTATATCCTGGGAATAACCGCCAGCAGCATGCAAGGAGTTAATCCATGAGGATTGGCGTCGTTACAATTTATGGGAGAGTACATGTAGGCAGTCTCCCTTAAATTGTAAGAAGGCAAACATATTGGAGACGCAACTAAATAAATATGAATCAATCTAAAAGTGTAAAAAGTTTCGGGTCTATCTGAGTTTGTACTAATATTGGAAGACACAGAAAGGCAAGAAAAATGTCCAATGAGGGGGCTCAAATTCAATGAAGGATTGCCTGAGAATCAAAACACTTTCTTTAGCCTTAAAGTACTTATTTTGTTTTCTCCAGTATCTCAGTAGTTTAGTTTAGTTTAAATATATTTTATTTGCAATTTTTACAGCAAATCGGGTCTGAAAACAAGTGCTAAACACTTTGCAATCACTCCTCTCCGTTTGAAATAACATAAATATTATGTAGGGCGGCAAAAAACAGTAATAAATATAAAATATGATACACAAACAATGTTGAAGATTACAGAAATATAACAAATGTGTAATATAATAAGTGTGGGAGAGAGATAATGATAAAAGAGAGAAAAAGGAGAGAGAGGGAGAGAGAGAGAGATGGGGGGCTTCACAAATATATATGTATGGAACACAAGTACTGGATTTCGAATATTGAACATCCTGCCTTACCTGAGTTACTACACCAGAGTTCCGGTTCACAAATCTATTTTGCTTTGTATATTCGAACGTGCCAATAATAATAATAATAATAATAATAATAATAATAATAATAATAATAATAATAATAAATAATAATAATAATATCAGTAACGGACACAGAGGGTATACCAAATAGCACATCTAGCATTGCCCGCGTGGGGGCACGATGACGCCGTGTACTAAGGCGTATTGCACGTCGATGGTGCGCATGTCTTCAACCAATCTAACCCTGCCTGTGCTGCAGTGCGGAGTTACGATGTTGGGGAGCTGGCAGCTGCTCGTCGTTGCTCGGTGGTTCTCTCCGGGTACTCCGGCTTCCTCCACCCGTAAAACTGTCACGGTCGTGATTAGCCATTGTGCATGAATATGTGACCTTAAACATAAATAAATAAATAAATAAATAAATAAATAAATAAATAAATAAATAAATAAATAAATAAATAAATAAATAAATAATACCAAATAGCAGTTCATCGACGTGTGAGATATTGAATTTATTCAATCTGTTGAAAAGCTCGTTTCTTATAACAAGTTTTTGGTTACTCTTCATAAAGTAGTGCTCCGAGTCCTCGATTTAATTGCCACACGTATAATAAGGGGAGTTAGAAATATGATTTTGATATTTGTGCCCTTTTTTAAATCACTGCATTCATTTCGTCCCTTAAGTTCCAATGTGTTCTATGTGCCTATTGGCACATAGAACACATTGGAACTTAGGGGACGATTTCTTAGTTGACAGTGAGTTATGTTTAGTTTACGTTTTCCTACATAAAAGTATTCGTTCGTGGGGGGGGGGGGGGGGGGAGGGGGGGGGGGGTGTATAATTTAGGGCTTATCATTGATTTGAAAATTTGTAGTGTCTGAGCATTTCTAGTTTGCTCACCATAGCAGTTCCAGGTATTAATACAAGGTGGTAGAAAAGAGCGTTTCAGCAGCTCCGTATGCGTGCTGCGAAAGGTATGAAATTCGAAGTGTTTCGCGGGTCATGTGACGTTATCTGATTAAAAGTGGATGGCAGTAAATTCGTTAGGTAAGATGGGGCTTGACCTTTGACAATCTTATAAAATAACTCATTTCTTGGACATAGGGTCCTTCTTCAAGATTCTGCCATCCTGCTTTCAGAAGTAAACTGTTTTTCGGAACTGATCTGGTAAAAGCCCTACAACAATACGGGCGGCATCGTAGTGGATATCAATCTATTTTCATTAGTTAATTAACGCTGACACAGCCTCATACGGGACTAGCGTATTATTTATTTATTATTGGTGTTTTGAGGTTACATACTTATGCACAATGGCTAATCGTGACCGTGACAGTTTTACGTGTGGAGGAAGCCGGAGTACCCTGAGAGAACCACCGATCATCTACGAGCAACTGTTAGCTCCTCAACATTCTAATTCTGTTCAAGCTCCGCTTAAGCAGGGTTACAGCGATTGAAGACATGTGCACCATCGATGTGCGGTACTCCTTAGTACACGGCGTCACCGTGCCCCATGTAGACAACCGGGATAACGGGACTAGCGTACTCAAGAACCGGGAGTATAAATGAGAGATTCATTTTCACAAGTGTTTTCCCATGGATAATATATTTTATTTTACGGAGTTGTGATAGTCTGACATATGAACGTTTGCATACGTCATCTACATGTTTGTCGACTTTGTCCCATGTTTGATTTGATTGTACAGTCAAACCTAGATGCTTATGCTCATCAGTATAATGCAGGGGGTACCATCAAAAAAATATGTTCAGTTTTGGGAAGTTATTAGTGAATATAAATAACATTACCTTGGTTTTGGTTGCGTTAAAATCGAAAAGCCACTGTTTCGACCATTGTATAATTTGGTTTATATCTCTATTTAACCCTCATCTAACACGAAAGACAGACGACACTTGCAAATAAAATTTTTGAATAACTCATTTTTTTTTTCATTTTTGCATCAAAAACATAGCATATGACCCCTCATTGGAACGAGCTCAACGAGCTCGTTCCAATGAGGGGTTATAAGCTACGTTTTGGAGACAAAAAGTGAAAGAATAATGAAAATGGATGGTGATTTTTGTAAATGGCGCTGGTGAGGTTTGGCCGTTGCGTTAGGTAAAGGGTTAACTGTACCTTAGGTTTATTTGTTATTTGACGGCGTTTCGAGTGACCGCTCTGCACTGTGTTTTTTGTTAATTGTGCCCAATTCCATGGTCAGCATTGGAATTCCCGTGAAGACTTGGCTGTCTAATTTCATAGTCAACAGTGTGAGAGGGTGGATTGTTACTTGTTTTTTGCCGAGAGCCTGTTATAGCATAATCGGTTCCGCAATGAAGTTTATCCAGTATTTATGGAACCGGGGAACATAATTCACTGTTTCGTTGCTCACATGAAAAAGTAATATAACGCGAACGAGACATCCGGGCAGTTACTGACTCAAAACTATTAGTCAATCTATTCTTCTTCGACCACTGAATACAGTATTGTCACTTGGTCCGAGCACTCGTGGAAACCCAGGGAGGTGGTTAAGCATTTGCCACTCTAGAGAGCTAACTCTGTTTTAAGAGCTTCTCGTCTTTGTGAGAGTAAGTTCATACCGACGCCAAGATTATTTAATCATAGTTAACAGGCAGAACCTCTCTCTCCCTTCAAACCAAACTGCCACGCACCTACCCTTGCGCCTGTTTAATTATTCTTGTAAATTATTCTTGTAGGGGAAGCTTGTTAACTCTCTGCCCATAGATATTGGAATATCAAAATGTCACCATCACAATTTCCCATAATACAACTATGAATTTAACCCTTTACCTAACACGAAAGGTAGTCGACACTTGCAAACAAAATTCTTGTATAGCTATTTTTTTTAATTTTTGGCGTCAAAAACATAGCGTATGACACCTCATTGGAACAGCTCAGCAAGCTCGATCCAAAGAGGGCATAAGCTATGTTTTTGAGACAGAAAATTAAAAAAGTAATGAAAATATAATGTTGATTTTTTCTGAATAGTTCTGGCCGATTTTGGTCGTTGCGTTGGGTAAAGGGTTAAAGGCACAAAAAGCCGCTAACTAGAAAAGTACCGACGCTCGGATTTTGCTTGTATTTGAAAGGGCGTGTTAAAAACCACCGTGAGCAAAGCGTCATAAACAACAAGAAATTACGTCAATCTGGCATTAGAATACTTTCATGAAGACGAATTCACAGACACGACATTGCAAAGATATAAACGAATTTGTCTTAAGAGACCAGATGTAAACAGAAAATCGCGTTTTATAATTTCTGATACCCATCGATTAAAGGATACCTCGGCTGTATTCCGAATATTTGATCGCCACAACAACAACTGTGCATTATTTTAGCACTAACTGGACCTAATCAGATCAAAAACTTCGCTTTATTTCAAATGAAGTGCGGTTATGCTTCCAATAAAATCCACAGAACAAGTATCGACAACGGCAAACCAAGATAGTTTTCATGAACGCATACATTATAAATAAACACAAGTGTATACAAACTTGACATTTGTCTTTCTGTGAGACCTAAGTTCGACAAATATAGAAACTTTTGCTGTGCCTGAAATTCTCGTGAGTGATCGAGTAATAAGGTAAATTCACTAAATTCTCGCCTTGAAGTTAATTTCTTTAATCGATACAAACGAGTTCATACGAATGATTTATGAAAAGAAAGGGTACTGTTGTATAATGAATATTGTGGTTTTGTATTTTTTTTTAAAATTCTATTTATTATCCCTTTACCCATTGAGCTCTGTCAAAGGAGACTGAATTGGTTAAATTCTTAGTTGTATTAACCCTTTATCCAACGTAACGACCAAAACCGACCAGCGCTATTCTCAAAAATCGCCAATTAATTTTCATTATTTTTTTCATATATTGTCTCAAAAACATAGGTTAGGACCCCTCGTTGGGACGAGCTCGTCGAGCTCGTTCCAACGAGGGGTCATAACCAATGTTTTTGAGAGCAAAAAAAAATAGTTATTCAAGATTTTTTTTTGCAAGTGTCGTCTGCTTTTCATGTTGGGTAAAAGGGTTAAGAGGAAAAGTTTCTACTTGAAATTCGATATTTTGACATCACCGTACAGAAGGAGAATAGAGTCTTTACTAGTGTCATATCCACGGAGGATGGACCCGGTGTGCCATCCCGCCCTAAAGTTTTTGCTTCCCTCATAAAACAACATTAGCCCAATGCAAGTTTCACGTAACATAGAGCACCCAAAATGGTCTCCAATATAGGGCTACACACGCTACAAATACCTGAAACGCTCTAAAACACTGAATTTTTGCACAATTTCTCGGGAAAAAGGAATTGTAACGACCGCAGACTCGTAGTTAAGACTAGAGTAGCCCCTACCGCCACAACGCCCTTCCGAATATCATGTTTGCCCCCCCCCCCCCCTCCTCCCCGCCTCCCATGGCTCGGTCACCCCCATTATAGAATCCTGTTACGCTCTGATCTCTAAGCTATTCAGCAATGCCCATCTGCTTCGGCAGTAAATTAAATAGGTTTATGTTAGCGGTGGTTTAAAGGTTGTCTAAAAGTGCAATTAAAATTTTACATTCATTTATAGCGTAATGCAAATTATGGTCTACAATTTTTTCTTTTTCAAAAAATGAAAAGTTCAATTGCGAAAGCACATGACACTCAGAATGTTTAGTTTAGACAAAATTCAGCATTCTATTATAAAATTTTATTGAAACAACGGTTCAAAAACTAAAAAATTAGTTAACTATAACCCATAATTTTTCGATACGTATTGCACAACATATAAACAGACGAACAGCGATCATGGTTTAAAATTCGCACCGGCGTACACCTGCGTATGGCCAGTTCAAGGCCTACTTCCGAGTTGCGTTTGAGCGATCGCGTGACATGACGTCACATGTATAGGTATCGCAACCCTCCTACTCGCTATCTTGTCTCATGTAACCATTTTCTTCCGGTGGCCATCTTGAATGTCGTTAGCAACGCCGACGGTCATGTTGGATGTGCAGCAGATATTTTGGACGTTGTGCGCATGAGTGAATTGATTCAGTGTTGTACGTATGTGCAGTTTGTATTTTGGATGGTGTGCGCAGAATCAGCGCCATGTTGTATATTGTTAGCCTCGTGTGACACCATTATTGGATGTAGAACGCAGAATCAACGCCATGTTGGATTACGTCACATACATGCTTGGGTTACGTCACATACACGCCCAAACAGCTATTTCGGATGTTGTTTGTTCAATAGTAATAGTAATAGTTTATTCAAGCAAAATAACACCTCCAGAGAGGCAGATTGCACAAAGAATTAATAGAGGATATGGAATGAGTGTTTTTCTCATATAATATTTATGAAACGAGTCTAAGAATTTTCCGTTTTGGCGAGCCTCTGGCGAGCCCAAACGGAAAATTCAGACGAGTTTCATAAATATTATATGAGAAAAACACTCATTTCATATTCTATTTATCCAAGGACACACACACGCACAAACTAGCCACTTAATAGGACTTTTTAACCCATCACCTAACTTGAGTTGCAGACGGCACTTGGAAAAAAACATCCTCGTATAACTAAAATTTTTCATTTTTTGCTTCTAAAACATAGGTTATGACCCCTCATTGGAACGAGCTCGTCGAGCTCGTTCCAATGAGGGGTCATAACCTATGTTTTGGAAGCAAAAATTGAAAATATAAAAAAAAATGAATGGCGTCCAGTTTTGAAATTGACCAATGAAAGCTCCCAACTCTAATTATGCAAATTATGAAAATGTGGCCAAGATGTATTTTGTTCAGCCAATCAAATTGTCTAGTTTTGAAATTGACCAATGAAATTGACGGAAGGCTTTATTTATCACTGATTAATATGAAAACAAAATATCAAATGTTTTAAAGTGAACAAAACGGACGAGTCATATGATAAAAAGAGATATGACATGATTATAGTTATAATTATAGATTACTAACGGGTGTTACCCGGCATTGCACGGGAGAAGATGGTTATATCAATATACCCTCAGATATGATCGGCTCAGCCGTTTGCGAAATAGAAGGTCAAGGTCACCAATTTCAAGGTCAAGGTCACCCCGCACGGGCACCACGATAAAGGCAAAATGGTCGAAGGGTCAATATACCATCACATATGAAATGTTAGCCCGATCAGCCCAGCCGTTTTCGAAATAAAAGGTCAAGGTCACAAATTTCAAGGTCAACCCGCACGGGCACCCCGATAAAGACAAAATGATCGATGGGTCAATATACCCGCACATATTAAATGTTAGCCCGATCGGCCCAGCCGTTTTCGAAATAAAAGGTCAAGGTCACCAATTTCATGGTCAAGGTCACCCCGCACGGGCACCCCGATAAAGTCAAAATGATCGATGGGTCAATATACCCGTACATATGAAATTTTAGCCCGATCGGCCCAGCCGTTTTCGAAATAAAAGGTCAAGGTCATCAATTGCAAGGTCAAGGTTACCCCCGCACGGGCACGGCATCCACCCCATGTTACTCGCAGGGACGAATTACCCCCGTGTACAAAATTTGAGATCGATCGGTCGAGAAACGGAGGAGTTCGCCTGGAACAAAGATAGAGAGAGAGAGAGAGAGAGAGAGAGAGAGAGAGAGAGAGAGAGAGAGAGAGATAGAGAGAGAGATAAAGACATTCGTATTTATATATTAGATAATAACAAACGAAAAAGCTATATTTTTTAAAATATAAGTATATACCGTCAAAACCATAGGTCAGTTTAACCCTTTGAGGCTTTAATTATCCTGACGTTCAAACGGCACCAGGAATTCAGATTCTTCAACGTTTTTTAAAATGCGACGTCAAACGCTAGAAAGTACAAATAACAAGATATTTTTCATATTAGTGATTATCTGGTTGAGGGCCAAATTATTTTTGGTGGTCTGAATTTGTTACTCAAAACATGTTTTATTATAAATTGTTGGAGAGTGCCCACAGGTACTCTCCAATGATTTGTAATAAAACAAATTTATATAAACAAAATATTATTTGTGTTTGACAGAATATGAAATATAAGCAAGGAAAGTGTTGGCTTTTGCTCTGATATCCTCACTTTTTGAAATCCCTGATAGTGGCTTTCTGGCAATCAACCAGTTAAGAAGTGTTCACAGCAGGATTACATTAGTATTTTAAGCTGCGATAACATTTGTCTCAACGGTTGTCACAGAGCACTATTTGTGAGGAAATAGGAATTGAGGTTAAAACTTTAAAAAATCGAAAAATAATAACAAAACAAATGACCACAAAGTATTAACGCGCGGTTTGATTTCGTACGTCATAAGACGTACCAAAGTATCAAAGGGTTAATACGGAAGCGTATTTGGGACATGATAAAAAATAATTCCCAGACCCAGAAAGTCGAAATTTCGACTTTTTATCTCGAAATTTCGACTCAAACTCGAAATTTCGACTGTTTATTCCGAAATTTTGAGATTTCATCTCGATTGGTATGCACGTGGTCTTTTGTGCACTAGCAGTGTACGATAGATTCCGATACACCAGGTTCTGATTTCGAACAAATTCTCACCGAACTGACAGGACAGGAATGCGGCCCACCCCACCTCCGGCCCTTGAGGGTACAGTTAACACACTTGTCAATAAAGTCCAATACTTAGGTACATTGAAGACTTCCCATATGCCCTTTCTTATCGCGCCTTTATAGACCAGAGGTTCACCGAAGACTACCACATGACATGCCCCTGGATGTCTTCCCCATCCCGCCATTATAGATCACAAAAAGAGCGATACACCCAAATAATATCAATGCAGACATGCGTCTCCCACCCTCTGATAAGTAATGCTGCATCAGCCCCCTACCCTCAATCCCGGAAAGTGCAACCAGTAAATATCACTGGAGTATTTATTTATTTATTGGTATTTAAGATCACATATTTCTGCACAGTGGGTAATCGTGACAGCAACATGGAGATAAAGCCAAGTTTAGTCAATCCTTTATATCCATTGTAGAGGACTTCCAGTCAACCATTGATGAATAGCTCCTATATTTTAACAGTAAAACACAGCTTGTTTACAACAGTAAACGAGCACTTTGCACTACTCCATTTCCCGGGGTACCCACGGTGAATCACAGGAGTAGTCTGCCCTTACGAAGTGATGCTGCCCAGTAAATATCACTGGGATATTTTCCCATACGAAGAGATGCTACTTTTTACCCAGTACACTGCCGAAATATTACAGAAGAAAAAATAAAAAACGAGAATCAATACGAGACACATGCCACCCAAGTGAAGCGTCATTGTGTGGATCAGCAGTAACTTGAATGCGCCCCCCCCCCCCCCCTCCCCGACCACCACCAACAACAAGTAAAACTATATGGACTGCCAGAAGTTTATTATATAAGTTTTTGTTCAGCGCACTGGGTAAAAGTGATATTTATAGGGCAGCACTTTCCGAGGGTGGTCGAAGCATGTGCGCACTGAGATCATTTGGGCGTATATAGCCGTAAAGTTTAGGAAGCTGCGTAGTCGGGTGTATTACATTCATATTTACCGTTAGCGAACGGATTGGCAAATTCGATGGGTAAAACTGGACATTTTAAGGATGTGGACTGTTGGACTCTTCCGGAAAAAACAATATACCGCGTGGAGGGCCATGATTGTTTTACTCCTTTATTGAGGTTTAACGACACTTTCAATAGACAGGGGGAGGGTCATGAATGGTTGAAAAAGGAGGCAATCTCAAACCCTCTTAGAAATCTCAAGGAAGGTAAGGGGAGGGGGAGTGACATTCGTGTCTGTTCGATAGGGTGAGTAATTGTTAGAAATCAGAAAGTCAGTGTATCATAAAAAACACTCTAATGCATATATAGGGGGATTATTCTACTCGTCTTAACGTTGTCAACACATTGTGGTGGTGGCCGCGCGGGCGTGTGTGTATGTGGGGATGGGGGGGGGGGGGGCGAACATGTAATTATATCTGGACAAGACAGGTATAGGGAAGGTGTATAGCTAAAACTTTACATACTTGAAAGGGTATACTTATGTAGATATTGGTAAGGAGGTTACAGTTTTTAAAATTGTGATTCTTTCCCTGGCTTAACCGGTTGGATATCGATGTTTGTTTTTAACCACACTTTTAAGAGTCAGGGTGACGCCGAGTTTAACGGTGAGAGGAAGCCGGGGAGAGCAAAGATGCAGCGGCGAACAGCTGTCAGGCTCTCGAACTTACTAACTCAGCACAAACAGAGTTAGCTGCTGTTGAAAGCAAGTGTCTCATCGACGTGCCGCACGTCTTTGTACACAACGTACCCGTGCCCCTCATATGGCGGGATTAAGTGTCAGTAGTATGTAATGTGGTTTTCACCCCTCATTGGCCGGACCTCGGTGCCGGACCTCGGAAGTGACGTCATGTCACGTGACCCAGTGCCGCCATGTTGTGTTGTTATGGTAACCATCTTGTGGCGTCATCCCCATAGTGATACGTGATGTGAGTGCGCATGCGCAGCGCGTGTTGTTAGGGTGATACGTGTTTCCGTCGTCCATTTTGTATACTGGAGGCCGCCATCTTGGTTTCTGTGGTAGCACGTGATTGCTATGTTACCCAATTGTTCTGCAATAAGACGGGGTATGTTCGGAGGGTATGTTCGATTGTAGAAGAGTAAATCTAATTACCACAAACAACCCGACAATCCTTCCAAATCACCAAAATCCACCCGAAATCACCGAAATTGACTTTATTTGATATTTTGATTCCCATTTTATCGGTTTAGCACGTAGTGCTATAGTACCGAGAGAGTATCGGGGGGGGGGGGGGTGTTCCTTTGTAGAAGAGTAATTTTCTGGTTCGGATTCCTTCAGAATCCCTTTTTTGGATACCATGACGTGTCATTTCCCTATTGAGAGTAGCACGTTGTGCTATAGGACAAATTTACCCAGAAATCCTCTGCTTCTACTTGGAACTATATTTTTATAAATTCCTACGCTCTATTTTAGTAACATCCTTAACTGACCCCCTAACTAATTGTTAGGGTCTATATT
Source organism: Pictodentalium vernedei (assembly GCA_031216915.1). Lineage (NCBI taxonomy): Eukaryota > Metazoa > Mollusca > Scaphopoda > Dentaliida > Dentaliidae > Pictodentalium > Pictodentalium vernedei. Next base: position 811,932,400 of record CM062296.1, read on the forward strand.
TAGCAATTTCTTTAAATGACCCCCCTAACTACATGATTTTAAATAATAAAATTAATGAGCATCAAGATGTTTTTACACTAACCAATCAGAGCGAAGTTAATCAACCAATCAGATTTCTGGATTCCCATTGTGTTTCTTTCCCATTGACTTCTATACTAATTTTCTAAATTTCCCAACTTTAACCTATAATCCTAGAGAGTTTTCTACAGCAATTTTGCCTTTGCAAAAAAATTATGAAGATGGAGTCTGAAGCTGCTACTGCAGTTACCAGAACTGATGTTTACGCCTGTGAAGAGTGTGGGAAGACCTTTACGGACCGCTGCAACCGGAATCGCCATGTGCGTACCAAGCACGCCACCGGAGAGAAGAAGACCCACGATTGTACCAACTGCAACAAGACCTTTACGAGGAAAGAAGATTTGGTAAACCATCTGAAGAAATGTTTGGAAATATATACATGTATGGAATGCGGCCAGGAGTTTAACCAACTACTCCATTTTAAACGTCACAAGAGCGTTGCCCACCGACCAGTTCCTGTACCATCTAAAAGGAAGACTGATGAACCGAAGAGAGGACCACCTAAACAACCACGGACCACGACGACCACCCATTATGATGTTGACCCAATTGAGTTTGAAAAGAATATGATGTCTGAAGAAGCGCCAGATGAGATGTTGACCGTGTACGAAGATAACTGGAGTTCTATTAGAACTCGCCACATAATGAACAGAAGAGTCCAGGACCAATATAACTACCGGATCAACGATGTGAACCTGAAGATGATGACTGATGAATTGATGACTACCATATTTCTGCCACAACAGCTAAGATTTAAAAATTAATCGGAGTTTTGGTTTTATCCTGCGACACAATGAAACGAATGAACTGAAGTATTACCATCCATCACAAAACAATGCCCGTGTACTTGATGTTCCACAACTTGTATGCTGCCAAGAAGACTTTGAAAAATTTCTTGATGATGTCATGGAAGAAGATATCCTGGAATGGGCCAAATTAAAACGACCCAACACCAACACCAAATGGCTTGTGGAGAGAGTTACCAACGTCACATTTTATGTGAATAAGCTGAAAGACCACCCAATTGGAATGGTAGAAGATCTTCCTGACTACATTCTCCAGAACAAAGCAGTAAATGCTTTGGTGAAAGATGAAAATCGCCAGTTTACCTACGAAGACAGCCTGTGTATTTTCCGCTGTTTAGCTTTATGGAGTGGTTCCACAGCACACAATTAGAACACTACAAAAGATGCCATGTACAACAAGTATACAGAGAAGCCAAAGAATGATTTCCGTGGAGTAACTTTAGCCGAATTACCTGACTTGGAGAAATGTTTTGAAGTAAATATCCAAGTATATGAACTTGTCAAGAATGATGATGACCAAATTGTTGCCAAATTAGTACAGAGATCTCACAGAAAGTATGAAGATACCATGTATGTGAAAGTTTACAAGAACCATTTTAGCTATTTCATCGATATAGACCAATACTGCAAATCCTTTGAATGCCGCAAATGCGGCAAATTATGGAAGACCTCCCGGGCAATATATCGTCACGAGAAAACATGTACAGATGAAGTAAATTACCAGTATGTTGGCGGTGTATACCATCCGTCCCAGTCCATATTTGATCTGTTAGAAGATGAAGGTATAGAAGTACCCGAAGAGAAGAAGTTTTATCCATACCGTGCAACGTTTGATTTTGAAAGTTACTTTGTCAAATCCAGTCTACCTGCTGACAGTGATAAACTGATATGGGAAGCAGAACACCGACCATTGAGTGTGAGTGTATGTAGTAATGTTCCAGAATACCAAGAACCGAAATGTTTTATTACAAATAGAAATTCTCAAGAACTTGTTGAAGAAATGATGACATACCTCACAGCTATTTCATCTCATTGCCACCAACTGATGCAGACCTATTATCCTTGGACCTTGTTTAAACTCAGACAGAAAATTGATGAAACGCTGGACGCGGAAGCCAGAGCTGCTGGAGAAGATACATCCAAGATGCACCCTTTACAAAAATTGGAGAAGAAATTTCAAGACTACCTGCAAGAGATGCCCGTCATCGGATTCAGCTCTGGAAAATATGATATGAATGTAGTCAAGCGTGAACTGATGACATACCTGAAGAGACGGAATCCACTCAAGTTTGCAGTGAAGAAATCAAATAACTACATGTGCGTCTCGACAGAATCTTTCAAGTTTGTTGATATTTGCAACTACGTCGCTCCAGGATTCAGCTATGACAAGTTTTTGAAAGCATTTGGCTGCTCCGTGACGAAGGGATTTTTACCATATGAATGGATCGACAGCTTGAACAAATTGGATCAAGACCACCTACCAGACCATGACGCCTTCTACAGTTCTCTCAAGAAAGAAAATATATCCAATGAAGAATACCAGTACTGCCAGCATGTATGGAACGACCTGGAGATGACAACTTTCTGTGGTTTTCTGATCTGGTATAATAACCGAGATGTAAAACCATTCCTTGAAGCAGTTGACAAGCAGTTTGCTTTCTACCAAGAACGCCACATCGACATGTTTAAAGATGGCATCAGTGTTCCGGGCCTCACGTTGAAATACCTGTTCCAGACCATGAATGATGACACTTACTTCACATTATTTAACCAGAAAAACAAAGACCTGCATCACTTGGTGAAAGATAATATCGTTGGTGGACCTTCAATTATCTTCAACCGATACCACGAGAAAGATGTTACCAGAATCAGAGGAACAAAATATGGCAAAGAAGCAAAACCATGTGGAAGTATTATAGGCTTTGATGCGAATGCATTATATCTTTGGTGCCTAATGCAAGAGATGCCAACGGGTTGGAGTATTAGACGTCGTGAAGAAAACCAGAACATCCAATGAAGTATGGTAAAATGGCTGAACAATGGTTAGAGTTTTTATCAATGAGAGATGACATCCACATCAGACATCAGTTTAACGGAGCTGAAAAAATGATTGGTCGAAGACAGTTGCCTGTTGATGGTTGGTGCAAAGAGACACAGACTGTATACCAATTCCATGGCTGCTTCTGGCACGGACATACCTGCATGAAAGATAAGAATGGCCTTCCTATCATCCATAATGAAGTCAGAGATAAACCGATGAAAGAACTGCTACAAGACACCCGTACAAATGCAAAGTACATCACCGATTTGGGCTATAAACTTATTGAAATCTGGGAGTGTGAGTGGAGAGAGATGAAGAAGACCGATGCCACACTCAAAGCCTTCCTGAAAGAGAACTTTTCAGACAAAATAGATAGTGCGATGACAGATGAAGAAATACTGAACAAAGTCCGGTGAACTGTTTGGTTTGGTCGAATGTGATATACATGTACCAGATCACCTGAAAGAGTACTTTGAAGAGATGACACCTATCTTTAAGAATACAGATATTTCCATAGATGATATTGGTGAACACATGAAGTCCTTTGCCGAGAAGAATGGAATCATGAAGAAACCCCGTAGAAGTTTGATCGGAAGCTATGGAGCGGAAAAAATGTTGTTTGCAACCCCTTTACTGCAGTGGTACCTCCAGCATGGTATTGAAGTTGATCACGTCTATCAAGTTATCCAATATAAACCAAGAAGATGTTTTGAAAAATTTGGAGATGAAGTATCTGAAGCAAGAAGACGAGGAGATGTTGACCCTGACAAGTCGATCGTTGCCGTCACCATGAAGCTGTTGGGAAATTCTGGATATGGCAAAACCGTCACCAACAAAGAGAAGCATCGACGCGTGTGCTATTGCGACGACGAAGAAGTCACCAAAGCTGTAAATGACATGTCCTTCAGAGCCTTGAATCCATTAGATGAAACATTATATGAAGTCGAACTCAACAAGAAGACCATCAAGTTGGATCTGCCACTTCACATCGGATTCTTTGTTTACCAGTATGAGAAACTCCGGATGCTTCAGTTCTATTATGATGTCATCGATACTTTTATCAACCGCCAAGATTTCGAATATGCTGAAATGGACACAGATTTTGCATATATATGTACTTCGTCACCAGCCATAGATGAATTAGTGAAACCAGAGAAGAGAGTAGAATTTTACAAAGAGAATCACAAGTGGTTTCCATCAGAGTGTTGTGATTTCCATAGAGATGATTATGTGAAAACCAAATTAGAAGGCAAGGAATGGCTGTCACCCTCACCCTCATGCTGCCAAGAAAGAAAGCGTTTTGACAGGAGAACACCAGGCTTGTTCAAGGTAGAATGGCAAGGAACCGGCATTGTTGGACTGTGTAGTAAAACATATTATTGTTTCGGTGCCACCAATAAATTCAGTTGTAAGGGAATCAGCACACGCCACAATGATTTGACGAAAGACAGATATTTGCAAGTTTTGAAGACTCAACAAAGTGGATCTGGCATCAACCGAGGATTTGTGATGAATGACAACACTATGTATACCTACCAGCAGAGCAGAGATGGACTATCATATTTCTACCCAAAACGAAGAGTTTTAGAAGATGGAGTTAGCACCATACCATTAGAGATTTAAAGAAGAAACAATTGAGTGAGTGTCATATTTTTCTACAACCTGAACCAAGTCTAGCTTTTGCCTACAAAAAGTCCTATTTAGTTGGCCAAAAAATTCCTAAAAACCGAAGTGGTTTTTAGGTGGTCTACTCAATCATATTAGGCTTATCAAATTTTTGAAGTCCTTTATGGCATTCTCTAAAGTCCTTTATGGCAGTCCTCATAAAGTCCTATATGGCATTCTCTAAAGTCCTTTATGGCAGTTTTTATCTAAAGTCCTTTATGGCTGTCCTCATAAAGTCCTACATGGCATTCTCTAAAGTCCTTTATGGCAGTTTTTCTCTAAAGTCCTTTATGGAAGTCCTCATAAAGTCCTACATGGCAGTCCTCATAAAGTCCTATATGGCAAGTTTTTCTCAAAGTAAAAAGTCCTTTATGGCATTCTCTAAAGTCCTTTATGGCAGTCCTCATTAAGTCCTACATGGCAAGTTTTTCTCAAAGTAAAAAGTCCTTCATGGCATTCTCTAAAGTCCTTTATGGCAGTCCTCATAAAGTCCTATATGGCAAGTTTTTCTCTAAAGTCCTTTATGGCATTCTCTAAAGTCCTTTATGGCAGTCCTCATAAAGTCCTATATGGCATTCTCTAAAGTCCTTTATGGCATTCTCTAAAGTCCTTTATGGCAGTCCTCAAAAAGTCTTTTATGTCAAGTTTTTCTCTCTAAGTAAAAAAAAAATTCTAAATGGCAAGTCTTACAAGGCAATACATTTTTCTAGTGTAAAGATTTTTTCAATTTTTTTATTTATTCTAATACAGAGAGTTTTTTCATCATTATCGTCATCATCATGTTCCTGATATACTTTAGGCTAACCCTATTGGAAGTGGAGGATACTTCTTTACTTTTTAGTTTCATTCAAAACTTAGTTTCATTCAAAACTTTTTAGTTCCATTTATTTTTAAAAAAATGTTGATTCATGGTATCTTTTAGGTTACACCTATTGGAACCAGATGATACTTCTTTACGTTTTAGTTCCATTTATTTTTAAAAATGTTGATTCATGGTATCTTTTAGGTTACACCTATTGGAACCAGATGATACTTTTTTTTAGTTTCATTCAAAACTTAGTTTCATTCAAAACTTTTTAGTTCCATTTATTTTAAAAAACATGTTGATTCATGGTATCTTTTAGGTTACACCTGTTGGAACCAAATGATACTTCTTTACTTTTTAGTTTCATTTCATTTTTTTAAAAGTTGATTCCTGGTGTCTTTTAGGCTACCCCTATTGTATAACCAAAGGAATAAATCATCATCATCATCATTACTGAGAAATTCTCTGTTGTGAATATTTAAAAGAAATGAGAAATTTTTATGATAGAAAAACTAAATTGCTAAGTTGGACATGTTGTTTTCGTTTTCTTTTTTGATGAACAAAAAAAAAATTCCCTCAAAGAGGATACGAACTGTAGGGGGTGGGAATGCACTCGAGCTATTTGACTTATCTCCATTGGACAGAGGTTTGTAGTTAGACCTGTCCCAAGCCAGAATAAAATGCAGAGGGCCATATCCTACAGTTTAAGGATCAAAATTGCAGTTTGATCGCCAAACTGACCAATCAGATCGAAGTTAATCAACCAATCAAATTTCTGTATTCTCATTGTGTTTTTTTCCCATTACTTTCTATACTAATTTTCTAAATTTTCCAACTTTAACCTATAATCCTATAGGAAACAAACACAAACCCCAACCAAGAATCAAAAACTCAATCAAAATTTGTTGAACTGGTGTGATGTTTTCAATCACGTCCGTCAAAGATATATAAGATTAGGCAAAGCATGGACTTGGCATCATTCATGATCGAACCATTGACCAGAGAAGATGTTCCGAATTGGCACCAAGCAGACTTATGCTAACGTCACCCAGTACCAGGGTGAACTGAAGATTCATCTCAGAAGATACTTTGAGGGAAAAGACCAGAAACCTTATCCTACGAAGACTGGTATTGCTCTATCTTTAGAAGAATGGAATGCCTTGAAATCTCAAATAGAAGAAGTAGATGCAGCCATCAAAACCCAACAAACAACTTTAACTGAAGACACTAAACCTACTAACCATGAAGACTTCAAAAAACCAAATCAAGAACCACCTTTGAAGAAGAAGAAGAAGATCACAGTGAGAATAACCCAACCACGGCCATTGATCGTTGATGAAATTGATAGTGAAGTCAGGCAAGTTCGCTTGCAGCATGAACTTTGCTTGGCATATGCTCATTATGTCGAAGAGAACATTGATGCTGTAGTGAAAGAAAAATGCTATGGATGTACAGTCGATCACCCAAGTCAGATTCAGCATAATGTATGCCTAATGATGTCTGAAGAAGAGAAGATTATAACATGTTTTAGTGACGCACTTGAAAGAGTTAACAAGAATGATGTTCATCTACTGTGGCACCATAATACTTCTGGAATGAATCCACCACCAGTACAGAAAGAATATGAAGATATGTTCGAGAAACCTCTCACAAATGAATAGAGACGTTGTATTATGGATTTGGTGATTGAATTTATGACCATCAAGAAACCTGTTACAATTGGATTCTAATTGAAGATGTAAATAGATGTTGTAAATAGGTGATTTTTATAAAAAAAGAAAAAAAGAAGAAAAAAAGTATAAAATGAAGAAACAAGAAAAAAAGGTGGTAATGACGCTTAAGTTATTAGATGTTTATCTTCTTGACAAATATCAAACAAACTTAAACTGTCCCCAGCCAGTAAGTCAGAGGGCCACCAATTTTAAATATTTTTTGGATGAGGGGTCAGATTGACCACCTCTCCAAAAGGTATAAAAGGGGGAGTAGTCCCCACATTCAGTGGGGGCCACCTCCCCAAAAGGTATAAAAGGGAAGTAGTACCCACATAGAACAACAAAGATGGATCCTCGTTGGAAGCATCCATTCACATGTTTATTGTGTGGTCCCACGGGTAGTGGTAAATCATCCTTTGTAAATCGGGTTATTCAAAACATTCAAAATATTATATCACCTGTTCCAAGTCACATCATTTGGTGTTATAGTGAATGGCAACCAGTATACAATACTTTACCCCAAGTAGAATTCGTAGAGGGTCTCCCTCAAGAATTAAAATCTGATAGTTTTGTCATATTGGATGATCTGATGCTCGATGCAGATGTTCGAGTGTCTAGATTATTTACTAAAGGTAGTCATCACCATAACATTAGTGTGATCTACATTGTTCAAAATTTATTCGATAAAAATAAAGTCCATAGGACTGTAGCTCTCAATAGTCATTACATGATCTTGTTTAAAAATCCTAGGGATCGTTCTCAGATCTCACACTTGGCAGCACAGATGTATCCTGGTCATTCCAAGTTTCTGAGAGAAGTTTTCGAAGATGCCACTTCGACACCATATGGTTACCTTTTAATAGATCTCAAACAAGATACTCCTGAACACATGAGATTAAGAAGTCAAATTTTTCCTGGGGAAACCCAATATGTGTACCTCCAAAAAGTATAAAAGGGGAGCAACAAGTCTGACTCGAGTCAGAAGCATGTCTGACCGTCTCAAGTTCAACATCGCTCTTCTCAAGGTTCTTATTAAATCGAAACCCGCACTCGTCAAATCCATACTAAAACATGCAGACAAAGAATTGATAACTTGTTTGTGTGACTGTGCCTCGAATATACTGAAGGGAGCAGTACCTCTGACCAAAGCTCAGAGAACCAAACTCGTCCGTCAGAAACAATTAGTGAGGGCAGTGGCAAATAAAGGTACCTCTGACAAAAAGAGGAGACAAATCTTGCAGAAAGGGGGATTATTGGGGGCATTGCTACCCCCTGTACTAATGGGTGCTGTTAAAGGTATATTTGGATGATGGAATATGCAAAGAAGATGGCTTTGGTAGAACCAAGGTTATTGGAACGTCTACAAGAGACTCCAAGACAACCAAATGAACTGGCTGTTTCATCACTGGATAGAGAAATGAGAGATATTCTCGATGCCCCTTTTCTTTCGGCTGATGAAAAGATGACTCAATATAATCAAATTTTACAAAGATACTTGACATTTCAACAAAAGGTAATGGCTCCTCGACCAATTAAAGTCGAATTCGAGAAAGATAATAAAGATGAAGACATTCTCGATTCTGTACCTATGACAATGAAGAGAAAGGGAAAGTTGTTGTTGAATCGTATTAGAAGTGACCCAAATATATCTTGGAATGAGAAGGGTGAATTAGTCTACAAAGATCAAACAGTGGTAGGGTCGAATGTAACAGATCTTCTAAACGATTTACTTAGAAGACGAAAATCTTTCCAACCAAAGGGATGGGAAATGTTGGCCGAAGCTTTGAGAGATAGTAACATACCCCAAGAATTAATTGGTCATAAAGAACGTTGGGATTTTATGAAACAGGCACCGATAAAGTCGGAACCAAAACAACCAAAGAAAACAGAAACGCCAAAGTGGACCGAAAAAAAGGTATAAATAGAGTTGACACTTGAACAAGGCAGTCATGGAAGCATTGTACTGTGATTCTGAAGTGCCTGGTAGTTTTGGTGGTGTAGACGCTCTTCGTAGAGCGTCCAAGAAAAAAACCAAAAAAGTTGTAAAATGGTTAGAGACTCAAGACACATACACTCTTCACAAACCTGTTCGTCGTACATTTCCTAGAAGAAATGTAATAGTTAGTGGTATAGATGCACAATGGCAAGCTGACTTGGTAGATGTTTCAAACATAAGTAAATTCAACAAAAACATAAAATTTTTGTTGACATGTATAGATGTGTTTAGTAAATATGCTTGGGTGATGCCATTACAAAATAAACTTGATGATCCCATCGTGAAAGCTTTTAGTAAAATTTTCAAACAAGGTCGTAAACCAGAAAAATTACAAACTGATCAAGGCAAAGAATTTCTAAACAGAAAATTTCAGAATTTTCTCAAAGATCACAAAGTCGACTTTTTCACTACACAAAATGTGGAAACAAAATGTTCCATAGTAGAAAGATTCAATAGAACTTTGAAAACCAAAATGTGGAAATATTTTACCAAGAACAATACACTAACTTTTCCACTTCAAAACTTGGTGAAATCATATAATCATTCTCATCATCGCAGTATAGGTATGGCCCCCATTGCCGTGAACTTTGAAAATCAAGAAGAGGTTTGGCAAAGGTTGTATGGGCAACCCATAAAACACAAGACACCAAAGTACAAAGTAGGAGACAGAGTGAGAATCAATAAAGTTAAGAAAACTTTTGAGAAAGGTTATTTGCCCAATTGGACCGAAGAGTTATTCACAGTAGTAGCCATCAAGAAAGGACATCCAGTCACATACATCTTACAAGATGATTATGGAGAAATATTGAAAGGGTCATTCTACACTGAAGAGCTTCAGCGAGTTTCACATAAAACTATTTACAAAATCGAACACGTACTCAAGAAACGTGGTCGAGGTAAGAAAAGGGAATTGTTCGTAAAGTGGTTGGGATACCCAACTTCGTTCAATTCGTGGATCAAACAGAGTCAGCTCACCTATAAAAGGAAGTGAACCTCTGAAGTTTCTTCAAAATGGAAGAAGGATCGAACGGTTCTTGGCCTCTGTTTGGTAAAAGAATTCCAAGGAGCGAGATCACTTATTTTTCACAAATAATCATTTTGTATATCATCATCATTACCAGTGTCGTTAATCTCACTCTCGAAAACACAGACAGCAAGTTGTGGACTGCTCTCTTGAGTAGTAGCATAGGATATTTGTTACCAAATCCAACCATTAAGAAAAAGTAATGTTTTATTTGACTCTACCAAGTAATAGTTCTATAAACGTGTTTCCAGAAAACACGTTGACTACGTACACCACTCAGTTATCACAACCAGTGAATCTCACGGGAGAATGGGAAGTAGGTCTGGCAGAGATTCAGTATCCAAATACTTGGTTCAATATTCGTGGAGAAGAAGCTTTCGTTACAGTGTTCTGGTCTTCGAAAAAGAATTACCGACTTACTCTCAAGGAAGGTCGTTATTCGGATCCCATTGATGTGATACGAGCTATCAATGGTGTTAAAGAATTACTCTTGCCTCGTCACGATAAGGTAGCTTTTGAACTGGATGAAGTGACTGGTAAAGTTCGTATCACGGTACGTGATGGAGTCGTGGTCACATTGAGCCCTACTCTTCAAAATATTTTGGGATTTAATGAGTGTGTTTTTAAATCAGGAACTTACAATTCTTCCAGAGTTGCCGATGTCAACCAAGGATTTTATTCACTCTATGTATACTGTGACTTGGTTCATGACCAAGTCGTAGGAGATACAAGAATACCACTTCTTCGTATCGTACCCATGCGTGGGAAATTTGGGGATATCATCTCTAAAACATTTGAGAATGTGTATTATGTACCAGTAGAACGAAAAAATTTCAGTACCGTCCAGGTGTATATAAGGGTGACACAGGAGCCATAGTACCATTCGAGTTCGGGAAAGTGACAGTGACACTTCATTTCAGAAATCGTAGATCTCTTCATTTCACATAAACATGACTTATTGTTGTAAGTCCAAATTATATGAAGAATATTACACGAAACAAGCTGGGAACGGTCTACCGGCTTTTTCTGGAGCTCAAATACAGAGAGGATATGGTTTGGGAAGTATATTGGGAGGAATGAAGAATATGGTGTTACCTTTATTGAAAACTACAGCCAGGACCGTGGGGAAACAACTCGTGAGAAAAGGAGCAGCCTTTGCCGAAGATGTCATTGAAGGGAAAAATGTAAAAAAGGCAGCAATCAAAAGAGTCAAAGAGGCTGGTGCAGGAGCTTGGAATGAAGTGGTTGGTGGTTCAAAACCACCCGGCAGGAAAAGTATAAAAAGGCCCACACCACGCAAAACTAGCAAATCGACAAAAAGAAGGAGAACTTTTCAGACCCAAGACCATCTCGGTGCATGATGTCTCTCATTAATGAAAAATCTTGTGAGTGTGTCAACAGCGAACTCGACTTGTTTTCCATACCACCAACACAGACTAGTGTGGAACATGGGCAATGGGTAGAACACAGGCCTTTGGCGACTATAGGAAACAGTGGTCCAATAGAATTCCACATTGCAGAATTAGGAGATGATTATTTGAATTTGGCACAGACATACTTGTATGTTAAAGCAACGGTTGTAGATTCCAATGGGGCATCAATTGCGCCCGATGCCAAAGTGGGCCCAGTCAATTTATGGATACATTCCTTATTTAATCAAATCGATATCAGCTTGAATGAAAAACTGGTATCTCCTTCCAACAACACTTATCACTACAGAGCTTTCATAGAAACTTTGTTGAGTTATGGACCAGCTGCCAAGAAGTCACAACTGACTAATGCATTATGGTACAAGGATACGGCCGGACACATGGAAGATTTGACAGATGATAACAAGGGATTTCTTCTTCGAAAAAAATTTATAGAGAAAAGTAAAATCTTGGACATGACTGGAAGATTACATTTGGACATGTTTTTCCAAACTCGTTACTTGCTGAATGGAGTAAATGTTCATGTTAAAATGAATAGAGCCAAAGATGCTTTCGCATTGATGGCCGATACCGCTACATACAAGATCAGAATTCTAGATGTATCCATGTTTGTATGCAAAGAGAGACTCCAATCATTCGTGAGAATGGCTCACGAGAAAGCACTAACAAAAGCAACTGCAAAATATCCTATCGACCGTGTGGAAACCAAGGTGTTTTCAGTGCCGAAAGGAAATCTGAGCATTACACAAGAAAACTTATTTTTAGGCCAACTACCTAAACGCATCGTAGTGGGATGTGTAGACAACGATGCTTTCTATGGAAACTTTTCAAAGAATCCATGTAATTTCAAGAACTACAAAATCTATTACTTGGCATTGTACGTGGATGGGCAGCAGATTCCAGCCAAACCATTACAACCTAGATTCGAACAACAAGAAGTGGCGAGATGTTATGCAACTCTGTTCCAAGGAACTGGACAAATGTATGAGAATGAAGGAAACCACATCAGCCGAGAAGAGTACATAAATGGATACACCCTATTCGTATTCGACCTGACTCCAGATCTATCACATGGACAACACTTCGACCTGGTGAAGAGAGGAAACTTGAGACTAGAAGTCCATTTCGAAAACCCATTACCAACCAAATCAACGTACTGGTGTATGCAGAATTCCAGAACATCATAGAAGTGGATAAGAATAGACAAGTAATCTTCGATTACTCAACATGAACACGCTGCAGTTAGAGAATGCACTTCGATCAGATAGTTGTTTGAAGAGAATATGTTTGGGTGTATTTTCAAGAAACAAATTACCAAGAAGATTACCAGATCACAGACCAGTGGCTTTGATAGCCAACACGGATCCAGACCACAGAAAAGGAGAACATTGGGTGGCTCTCTTTGTGAGTCACCACAACGCAGAATACTTGATTCCTATGGATTACCACCACAACACAGACCATTCGAGAATTTCCTGAAGAAGAATTCCAGATATTGGAAGTATAATACAAAACGCCTTCAAGGACCATTACCAGTGTGTGGACAATACTGTCTGTTTTACTTGAAACATCGCTGTCGCGCTGTACCGATGGAAACCATATCCAACATGTTTACCACTGATCTAATGGATAATGATGTGTTGGTTAATGACGTCATAGAGGAAATCAGCTACTAGATGTCGCTGCATTGAAGGAAAACTATAAAAACTGGTGCACTTGGTGTTCAGCTCATTTGTGTTTCGACAGCCAAAGAAGAAGGATGTCTACTAGTGTGACCGTCTTCAAACTTAACAACGATTTACAGATTCAACTGTTCAAGAACGACGTTGGGTTCCAGTTTACCACCAGAGATTGGGAACAAGTGACCAAAGCAGTGGATATTGCAAAGAAGAGAAGTCTTGAAATAGGAGAACCCAAACCAAAAAGAGAACGAAAACCAAAGAAGAATGAAGATAAAAAGGATTGAAGAATGTTCACTATTCCATGTTTGATCAGGATGGCACTGAATGATTATCAATCAAGAAACCAAGAAACAAGAAATCCAAGAGACTTTAGAGAAAGAATGAGCGTTTCATTCGAAACGTATTTTCGTGATGTTTCGCCACCAGTACTGGGGCAGTTATTACGTGGAGAAGAAAAAATAAGAAAGACAACAGAACAAAGACCACCAAAACACATCAAGTATGCATTGGAGGAAAATCGTCTCAAGACATTTCAATTCATGTTACAAAGTGAAAGTGTGAAAACTCCGAATGAACTGACAAAAGCTGGATTCTTTTATTTGGGGACAGGAGACAGAACTCAATGTTTTCATTGTGGTATTATTGTTCGTTTCTGGGAAACAGAAGATGATGTTATAGAAGAACACAGAAAATATTCTCCAGACTGTTATTACATTCATAATTTACCACCTGAATTCATGGACGTTGAAAAAGAAGAAGAAGAAATGGCCATCAAAGAAGAAGAAGAAATGGACACATCATTTCAAGAAGAAGATTCACGGAGGACAAAATGTAGTGTGTGTTTATTAGTTGAAGCCAATGTCGCTCCGTGACCATGTAACCATTTGTGCCTGTGCAAAGACTGCTGTAAACCACTCAGAAGATGTCCAATCTGCAGAAAGACTGTTTATGAATATCTGACAATCTGCATACCATAAAAAAGATGTATTATTGTTGTTGAATAAAAGAAATTTAATTTATATTAAGTGTTGTTATTTTTTTTAACTTTCCATCGAAGTACAAAGAAAAATCAAAATGAGGGATAGTAAATTAGACCTCGTACGACACATCTGTTGGATAGATCCTCATATGAGTATATGGTAGAACTTAGCTTCATGGCCTTTATGTACACATATGGGTCCTACTTGTAATTTAAATAATGGATTGTGGGTAAATTTGTCCTATAGCACCACTTGCTACTCTTAATAGGGAAATAACATGTCATGGTATCAAAAAAAGGGATTCTGAAAGAATCCGAACCAGAAAATTACTCTTCTACAAAGGAACACACCCCCGATACCCTCTCGGTACTATAGCACTACGTGCTAAACCGATAAAATGGGAATCAAAATATCAAATAAAGTCAATTTCGGTGATTTCGGGTGGATTTTGGTGATTTGGAAGGATTGTTGGGTTGTTTGTGGTAATTAGATTTACTCTTCTACAATCGAACATACCCTCCGAACATACCCCGTCTTATTGCAGAAAAATTGGGTAACATAGCAATCACGTGCTACCACAGAAACCAAGATGGCGGCCTCCAGTATACAAAATGGACGACGGAAACACGTATCACCTTAACAACACGCGCTGCGCATGCGCACTCACATCACGTATCACTATGTGGATGACGTCAAAAGATGGTCGCTCACGCGGGTTACCATGACAACACAACATGGCGGCACTGGGTCACGTGACATGACGTCACTTCCGAGGTCCGGCACCGAGGTCCGGCCAATGAGGGGTGAAAACCACATTACATACTACCAGTGTCTTTATAACATGATTACCTATTCTACTATATATGAAAAGCCTATGACATAAATTTTAGCTTTACACGCCAACCGTGGTGAACATGCCAGCAATGGGATTTCAATAGTTAAAATTTACACCTACAGTGGAACTACATCCAAGATGACCTTTGGTGACGTCGACCTGAATGCGAACTTGTCTAAATTTATCGCACGTCGCCTCGCGAAGAGTGAAATAAAAGTGGCAATTATTTACGTTTTTAAATGAGTTTATCCCATAAGACACCAAAAATTAACAAACATGCCTTGCCGCATGTCAATAAAACATACATAACTCGAAAAAGTATGTTATTATGTTATTAAAATGAAAAAAGACCCTGTTTCTTTTTCTATTTCGTTTTGGTGATAAAATTGACAGCGGAAGTACCGCCCACCGATGCTCATGTAAACAAAAACAAATTCGCAAGTATGTACGGCTGCTGCTCATTAAAATCGAGAAAAAATAATAGCGACTCTTAATAATCTGACGATCATGGTATAAATAAAATATGCCCAAAGTAGCTTGGTGTACCAAATGTTCACCACTCGTGGTGAAGTGGTGTTAACCGCGCGCCAATGGCTCGCGGTTAACACCACTTCACCACTCGTGATGAACATTTGGTACACCAAGCTACTATGGGTATATTCTATATTTACCCTACGCAGTTACCGCTGATCAGGATCGAACTGTCGATCTTTCGGTTTAAAGTCCAATGCTCAAAACACTTCGCCACCGCTCTCCTAATGGTGGGGATGGCCTGTTATATTACATGTCGTAAGGGGTAAGGATAATGGATTTTTGTACTCTTCGAAATTCAGCATACACTTTGCAATCTCGGCAAATGGAATTTTACTTCTATCGAGTGGAAATAACTTTATTTCTGTGTTTAATGTGCAGGTTGGAGGAGAGTGGGGTTAATGTTGATTGCAATGTGTTAGGTGAACAAGTGTTCTTTTCAAACATTTCGATGGCCCCGATAAAGGCAGTCTTATGGATGAACCGAGCGGTCCATTCAAGCTTGTCAGTGGTTGGAGCTTTGAACTTCAAACCGAGAGGTTCACGGTTTGATCATGACTAGCGGTAACAGCTTTGTGCCCTTGGGTAAGGCACTTAAATCCGATTTCCCACATGGTGGCACGGTGTCACTGTGTACTAAGGCGCACTGTGTATACGTTCATGGCGCACATGCCTTCTTCAACCAATGATGACTCTCTGTAGAGTTAGTACGTTGGGGAGTCTGACAGTTGCTCACCGCTTCTCGGTGGTTTTCTCCGGCTTCCACCACCCGTAAAACTGCCAGACACGAGGTGATCCTGGCTGACCGTAAATAACGTTAAACCGCAATAAAAACATTAAAGCTTGCAGTTATTGCCACGCCAAAAACCAGGCACAGAGATAGGATCCAAAATTTCCCGACGTGGTGGATAGAGAGGTAAATATTCCGACAGTGTTCCCGGATCGTTGACCGTCAGTACGAACTTGAATCCTAACTCACTATACTTTCTTAAAACAATAATTAACGAAACGGGCCCCAGACGTTTGTTTATTATTATTATTATTATTATTATTATTATTATTATTATTATTTTCAAGCATTACTTTCGTTTCACAAAAGTAATTCTTTAAAATAATAACAATAAACAAACAAGCGTTTACACACAAAGGATATATGAAACGTAAGGGTAATTTTGCACAATGAAAATTGTGGCATCGTTGTCGCGCGGGCGGCCAACAATTTTTTCGACAGACAACTTGAAAAATTCCGACACGGACAGGGTCATGGGACGCACCCACTCTCTCCACCCTTGTATCTTGAGGCCTGGGACATACCATTCTAGCGTTAGTTCCATTAGAACATTGGACGCCAGTGTAAATAAACTATGGAAGAGTATTGGTGCTACCAACAAAAGTGATGGTCAGCATGCAGCTCTGCCAGTCCTAATGACCGAAACTCTACTGAAACAACCATCAATCATCTCAATTATCTGGCTATACTACCTTCCCTGTACCTGTCTTGTCCAGAATTGACTACAGGTGAGCCCCCCCCCCCCCTCCCCCCACCATCGCCAACACCACAATGTTATCCCCAAGACGATGGAAATAATTTTCCAATGCATTAGAATGCACGACAATACACCGGCTTCTGATTTCTAACGAACTCTCGCCCTGCCGACCGTACACGAATAATACCACCCCCCCCCCCCCCCCCTCTCCATCCGAACCTTGACATTTCCGCCAGCTTGGGGTTGGCCTACTTTTCATTCATTAACGACCACATCAAGTGGAATATTGTTTTCCTAACGAATACAACAGACCTCACTCATACAAATGCCCAATTTTGTCCACCGTGTTTGTCATCCGTTACCTAACGGTAAATAAGAATTTAGTCCAACCCCGGCCAGCATCCTAAAGTTGATGATCAAATAAACTGACGCTCTGTTCCAAACCGTATTTACAAAGGATACAACTTGACAAGTGCTGTTCCACGTGGAATTTGCCAATCCAATACTGAACAGAGTTATGTCCAATAATTTAAACATTCTAATAAAATATCAAACAACACACATTATTGGCAAGTGCCGTTAAATCACGTTGCAATAAAAGTCTAAAGAGCGCTTCTATAATATACATGAGGCTCCGTGAAGACGTCCCACAACTTCAGATGACTTCCCCATCTCACCATTATAACCTACAAAAGGAGTGATACATCCAAATGATATCAGTGCACGCATGTTTCTCCCATCCGCCAATGAGCAATGCTGCGGAAGTTGGCTCCCTCTCCTCTCCCACACACACACCCGCCGAAAAGTGCAGCCGGTAAATATCACTGGAGTGGCTCACGCTTACGAAGATATGCAACTTTCGCCCAGTGCAGTGCCCAAATTTACAGCAGAAAATAAAAAATCTTGGAAATAATGGCCTTCCATCCCTAATTCAACTTCCATCCCACCCGGAATTTCCCCATTTCGAATTTCGGCGCACCAACACCCATAATACATGAAGATCAAAATGGAACACATCCTACAAAAGCAAAGTGAAGCGTCATTGTGTGCATAAACAGTAAATACGTAACACCGCCGCAGCTGATAAGGCTACCAAATGTACCACAAAAAGTCGAAATTTCGAGATTTTAAGTCGAAATTTCGAGATAAAAAGTCGAAATTTCGAGTTTCGGGGTCTGGAAATTATTTTTTATCATGCCCTTAATACGCTTCCATAGTTTAACCCTTTCAAAATGGTGTTCATAAAGTTTTGCGTGAAGAAAAAAATTGGAAGTGGATGAGCAGACGATATAAAGAGCAAAAAAATCTGAAGCGAGGTCCGGTAATAATTTAATCCAACAGCTCGACAGAGCTGTTGGATTAAATTATTACTCAACCTCCAAACAAGCCAGGATGGTCTTACTCATTACGCCCTCATTACGGGGAGGAGGTATTTTTCTCGGCATCGTCATGTGATGGAGTGATTACACGTGATACTTGTTGGAGAAAATCTGAGATGAAAAGTGTCCAGGGGCGCATATCACATCAATCTTTTGGCAGTTGAAAAGCCACAGGACTTTATCGCGATTACTGAGATGGTTGTGAGCTGCGTATTGTTTGCATGCTGTCTTGGCAAGTTCCTGGCGCACCTCTTTGTGCTAAGAGCAGACAAAGAGAGCATGCATTTCGTCTTCAACGAGGTTCAGCTCCCATTGTTTACAGTATCGGTGTTCGCACGGGACAGGTTTGGGCTTATTGTATCGACCGTGTTCGATTTCCAATTCATGTGTACTTATTCTAAATTTTTTGACACATTTTCTATATTTCAGATCGAAGTTGTCTAATTAATATTCACGTGCATAGCCATTCTTGATAGAATAATAAAACTGTAGCTTGGAATGGCTGGGTATACATATCTTGGAGACGCGTCCTTAAATGTCCGATGAAGTTAGCTGGGGTGGTCGAAGGATCCACCAAACATTTCGGAATCTGGCCTTTGAAAGGATATTTTCTATTTTAGAGATACCCGAGTGTCCGAGTACTAGTAGTTCATTATAAGCTTGAGACAAAAGACGATTATCGTTACTTTTTACCTGAAGCCAGTTATTTAGAAGTCGACAATGAAGCTTTTGAATGAAATTGTAAAATAAATTTACAGAATTTGAGCCGAATTGTTTCAGTTTGGTGTGCTGGGCATTTTGCGATACCTGGTCACCCTCACGCTAAAAACTAAAGTGTTAAAAACTACACTTGAAGTGCTGTATTTAACACTCACTAAGTGCTGAACTAGCACTTTGTTCAAGTGTAGATATCCCAGAACTTGACAGGTGTTACAATCATACCTCTTGACAAATGTAATGTCGCGACACTTAAAAGGAAACAACGCAGATGACGCGGATCAGGCTCGAACTCTCGAGCCTGATCCGCGTCATCTGCGTTGTGTCCTTTTAATTATGTACCCACCAAGCGCAAATCAAATTATGGACGATTCTGGAAGAACCACCAATACTAGACAGATGGGAAGTGTCATCCATTCAAGTTTCAGATGTCTGACGATTGTAATGTGTAAGTGCTTAAAGCATTGTATTTTGAGTGTTAAAATCAAACCCTAAGAGTTAGAATGGGTTTAACACCTTGAAAGTGTCAGTTTTAACACTTTAGTTTTTAGTGTGCTGGATTGTGGTGCAGATGGAGTGGCGTAATGGGAGCGTATTATTTTTCATAACAAATTCAAATCGATCTTGTTTGCTTGCATTTGAGAAGCCGCGTTGTTCCTGTTAATTATTGCAAACAGATGCTTTCTGGTGTCTGTATAGGCCGGGCAGTTCATGACAAAATGCATCTCTGATTCCACGTCGCCGGCGTCCTTACGAACATCAGAAGCGTTACAAAATGTTCTAAGGGAATTGGCGGCTGTGCATGATTCCCCTTTTCAATTGCCAAATTATGATTACTAATCCGTAATCTTGTACAATGTCACTTTTTGAATCCACGATCATATCAAAACCACACCACAATTTATCAGGGGGTCGGATACACGACAGTTGCGGAGTTAATACAGGCAAAATACATTTTGATTGTAAGATAAACATATATACATACATATAGTCTGAGTGTACATTAAATTCCATTTTTTTCAGAATATAATATTTTACCTTTTCTACTCTAGGTGTAATCAATGCACAGAAGTAAGATTGTGATTGTTTTTCCGAATTTTGTTGCATTGTGCCGGACAGTTTTAACGGGTGGAGGAAGCCGGAGTATCCGGAGAGAACCGTCGAGCAGCGGCAAGCAACTATCAGACATTCCACCTTACTAACCCGACACAAGAATGGACACACAAATACACATACACACACAAATGATTACGAATGGAAAGTTTAATACCAACGAACAAATAAATTGACAAACGGATAAACAAATTGACACTAGTTCATCTTGAGCTGCTAACCTTACGCTTCATGTCTTAAAAATTAATTTATCGAAACTCCTTCAATTTGACATTGAAAAAGTGCCCTCTGAAGATGGCCCGGATCCTCCCTACCTCAACCCTCACCACACAAGCCCACTCCCACTTTCACACACTCGCTGGGTTCTATTTCTATCGGGGTTCAGAAACCAACATTCTAAATTCCTCCAAGCATGATTGTGTCCTTCAAAACACACACATTCGTGTAGCTGCCGTTAGGAAAGATAACCCGAGTAATCATGAGAACTGCGTCTAAAATCCAAGATTTCAGTGGTCATTTTACACTGTGTACAAAGGTCTAGAGGTTTAGGTGTTGAACTTCTGGTTGCCGATGGTTCGATTTCCGGTTCGATTCGGAAACCAACATTGTTGTAAATTCTCCCAAAATACTATTGTGTCCTTCGAAACACACAAACACACAGACACTTCGAAGCCTGAATGTTAGAATGTTCTATGTCCTCTGTGGGACATAGAACATTGGTTCATTCCCACTAGACCAATTCCCTTTAGACCAATTCCCATGAGACCAATTCCCAAAAGACCATTTCCCCGTAGACCAACTGGTGTGTTCTACTCTAAAAATAATTCTATATCAATAATTTGATATATTTATAAATATTTATAAATGTATTTAATATTATTGATATTGAAGTCTGAAAATAAGCAGTCTGTCATTTGCAGAATGAGGTCCCCAGAGTGTGAATTTGCTGATACTATCCCACACAGTGGGCCAGTTTATCCTCTGGGTACCTCTTTCTGTTTATGTTTTATACCTTGATTCAGATTGAGGTTCACAAAGGGTAAATTTAGTGATTCTACCCTGCTGTGCAGGGTAGCATCACCAAATTCACCCTCTGGAGACCTCATTTTTCAGAAGATAGTCTGCTCATTTTCTCGCTTGTTGATATTTTATAGATGTTGGGCAGAGTTTTATAAATAAATGTGTTCCTAATTATCCTTAATCAACCCTTAATCAATAACAGTATGTAGTTGGTCTAAGGGGAATTGGTCTTTTGGGAACTGACCTAAAGGGAATTGGTCTAAAGGGAATTGGTCTAATGGGAACTGGTCTAGTGGGAAGACACTAGAACATTCTAACACTCAGGCGACGACTTAGTACTCAAATTGGTTTGTCTTGAGAAAAACGCTCTGAAAAAATTGCTACTGTTATCTTAATTTTAGCTTACACCCAGTGCTTAACATTTGGCAGACGATGCAAACGCTGCGATAAAAATACAAATCGTGCAGCAACAGTTTGCTAACACGGCAATCTCGAGGACGTGAGTCAAGATAGTGCTCTAGACGTTCCAGGTAAAAAAAAACAAATTAAAGGTTCTCGGAATGCCTTGTATTGTTGTCACATCGATACATCAATATGCCCAACATAGTACTTTTACTATTTTTAACTTAGATGTGAGTCTTCCATGGAAGACGTGTGTCGCCTGGCGTTTCAGACAAAATTCTAAGTGGAAAAGGGGCATAACTCTGGAAAAAATACAGCGGATCAAAAAATAAAATAGGGAGGTGCACAATGCCATTATGTGATAAAGAATCACTGAAAGTTTCATCAAAATCCAATCATAGGTTAAAGAGGAGTGGCGGATAAGAGAAAGTGTGACGCGGACGACGCAAGACGACGGGGCATAACTCTGGAAAAAATTCAGCGGATCAAAAAATAAAATAGGAGGTGCACAATGCCATTATGTGATAAAGAATCACTGAAAGTTTCATCAAAATCCATTCATAGGTTAAAGAGGAGTGGCGGATAAGAGAAAGTGTGACGCGGACAACGCGGACGACGACGCGGACGACGCAAGACGACAAAAGTAATCCCTACATGTCGCTCCCCACTTCGTGGGGCAGCGACACAATAAACATGTAGTTCGAAATAAGCTTCATACAGAGCTGAAAGTCTTATCCAAATTAATCAACATTATATGTTATTGCGATGAAAGGACGGTAAAATGGTCTGAGGTTTACGGCTTGAAGTTTATAATCAATCGAGACGCGGAGCGTTGAGGTTCAAGTGAAAATACGCTCTGAGCCGCAAACCTCAAATCACATTACCGTCAATTCATCAAAATAACGTTAACGTATATGTTCCAATAAGATCATACCAAAAGACCAAAACCCACAAAGCGAAATGAGCAAGACAACTCGTCCCCTGAGTTCCAATGTGTACTATGTGCCTACTGGCACATAGAACATATTGGAACTCAGAGGGCTAACTTTTAACGATAAAATGCTTAGTAAAGAAACATCTCGTGTACCCAACGATGCCACTGGACAAGTAATCAATAAAAACAGATAAAGGTCGAGGTCACTCCATCTTTGTTATACTTGTAAACTGATTTGAAATTTAAACAACACTTTATTCGGAAAAATCGTCTATTGCACGTGTGAAAAGTTTAGAAAAAAGGAAGTGGTTTGCAAGTGACTCTGTTGATGAAATAATTGCGAAACGCACAACCTCATTTTAAATATTTCGTGTGGTAACGTCAAACGGCAACAAAAACTACTAGAGCCGTAAACATAGAAAAGACTGCGCGAGCTCTCAGCTCCCGTCCATTCAGAGGGCGAGTATTTTAGTCTTATTAGAACATACATGTGTGTTTATTTTGGAGCCTAAGCGTTTCGGCACTCATAACACACGCCCGATACCTCCTGATAGTGAATGTACAATAAAACTACATTTCGTTTATCAAGATGACCTCATTCCTATATTTCTATTTTATCACCAGTGTTATGTTAAATTGCCGATATTACTGTTAGCTTGGGTAGGTGTAGTATTTAATTATTTACAAACACACATTAATATCCTTATTAAAGATATTAATGTGTGTTTGTAAATAATTAAACACTGAACCATACAACGGCAGATTTACAGAGCTTCCATTAATTGGAAGAGCAGAGATCTCAAAGTGAGTTACACTGCAAAAATATAGGTTCTCTTTAGAACCAAAACTGGTTCTAATCTTGTCCCTGAGGTGGAACCAGTTCTGTTTAAACGGTATTTACTTCAAATCAAATAAATTTACCAAGATTAGTATTCAATTTTAACAGAATATCACATGAACTGAAGTAGATTCAGCAGTAAACTTGGAGCTTATTCAACGCAGTCGCCAAACATTTTGAAACAAAGGAGATATGAACAGTTGGCATATCGAACCAGTTTTGGTTCTGTATAGAACCAAAACTGGTTCGATATGCCAACTGTTCATATCTCCTTAATGATTTGAGACAACCTCGTATAAGCTCTAAACTTGCGACTGAAACCCCCTCAATTTATGTTCAATTCTGTTAATATTTAATGTTAATCTTTATAAATTTATTTGATTTGAAATAAATAGCGTTTAAACAGATCTGGTTCCATCTCAGGGACAAGATTAGAACCAGTTTTGGTTCTAAAGAGAACCTATATTTTTTGCAGTGTAGCGCGCCAATGCTCATGACCTGTCAATCAGAAGTAGGGCCCCGCGAACCACCCATTTTCGATTCGAATCTAATCTTGCATCGAATCATGTCTAATGTTCGAAATCGAATCGAACCTCGAATCGAATTAGGGGCGTCTTGATGATGACCAAAAGGGGTTCGGTTATTATAAACCCGATTTGTTCCGACTGTGGTTGCTCAGATCACGACTGATAAAATAATTCAACTACACACTAAAAACTAAAGTGTTAAAACTGACACTTTCAAGGTGTTAAACCCATGCTAACTCTTAGGGCTTGATTTTAACACTCAAAGTGCAATGCTTTAAGCACTTTGACATTACAATCGTCAGACATCTGAAACTTGAATGGATGGCACTTCCCATGTGTCCAGCATTGGTGGTTCTTCCAGAATCGTCCATAATTTGATTTGCGCTTGGTGGGTACATAATTAAAAGGACACAACGCAGATGACGCGGATCAGGCTCGAGAGTTCGAGCCTGATCCGCGTCATCTGCGTTGTTTCCTTTTACGTGTCGCGACATTACACTTGTCAAGTGATATTATTGTAACACCTGTCAAGTTCTGGGATATCTACACTTGAACAAAGTGCTAGTTCAGCACTTAGTAAGTTTTAAATATAGCACTTCAAGTGTAGTTTTTAACACTTTAGTTTTTAGCGTGTACATCATCAAGTCATGCCTTCGTCGAAGGCATGCCTTGATGATGTAGTTGGAATATTACCCTGTAAGGATTATAGTTCATTGTCTACATTGCTTGGAAATCTTAACCCTTTGATACTTTTGTACGTGTTATTACGAACGAAATCGCTTGTTTAATTTAGCCCTTGGATACTTTTGTAACTGTTATTAACGAAACCAAACAGCACGTTGATACTTTGTGGTTATTTGTTTTGTTATTATTTTTCGATTTTTTAAAGGTTTTAACCTCCATTCCTATTTTCTTTCGAATAGTGCTCGACGACAACCGTTGAGCCAAATGTTATCGCAGCTTAAAATACCAATATAATCCTGCTGTCAAGACTTCTTAACTGGTTGAGTGCGAGAAGCCACTATCAGGGCTTTCAAAAAGTGAGGATACCAGAGCAAAAGGCAACACTTTCCTTGCTTACATTTCATATTCAGTCGAACACAAATAATATTTTGTTTATATAGATTTGTTGTTTTATTGCAAATCATTGGAGAGTGCCTGTGGGCACTCTCCAATAATTTGTAATAAAACAAGATTGAATAGCAAATTCAGACCACCCAAAATAACTAGCCCTCAACCAGATAATCACTGATGTGAAAAATATCTTGTTATTTGTACTTTCCGACGTTTGACGTCGCATTTTGAAAAACGTTGGAGAAACTGAATTCCCAGTGACGTCTGAACGTCAGGATAATTAAAGTCTCAAAGGGTTAAATTTGAATTTAACAGTGGCAGGGACGAGTGATATTGGAATTAGCATGGCTGGTGATATGGGTGAAGATGTTATTCATGTTAATTTATCTTACAATCAACATGTATTTCGTCTGTATTAACTCCGCAACTGTCGTGTATCCGACCCCCAGATACAGATGTTTGTATCAGGGGGTCGGATACAAGAACGTTCCTTTCGCGTGAGTTCTATTTTTTTTTCTTTTTGTTCATCCGCACGAGTAAATAGTTCGTTATATATTCGTCTACATTCTTGACTTATCCCCAATATATTGTAATATAAAATGATTATTACCATTATGTGGATGTACAAAATATGTATCCGAGTCTCGCTTCGGGTTCTTAGGGTAGATCACGACTTGTCTTCGACTTGTCGCCATCTGCCCTTAGAACCCGGAGCGAGACTCAGATACATATTTTGTACATCCACATAATGGTAATAATCTCTATTTATCAGAAGTTACACTCAGTCTTCTATTTCAACATTATTTAGGCACGATTTTCATCTGAACTATTCTTTTTGTGAGACGATGAAGATGACAGATACCAATACCAAGCTATATTCCTGTGAAAAAAAAAGATTAGAGAGGAAACGACCCGGGCAGCAGATTTCGAATCGAACCGAATATCTACTTCAGATGCGAAATCGAATCGAACATTGATGCTAAGTAAGGCTGTAATCAGATGTTTCAATATGCAGCAGATCTGTGGAAAAAAATGAGTGTTGTTGGAGAGGGGGAGTGTCCGTCAGCTTCCATCCTCTGTTCTGCAGCCCTGGCAAACTCTTTGTTCCGGTGTACAGGAAAGTTTGTAAAGAGGGAGACTACTGAAGTACGATGCCAAAATGTGTAAAATTGTGTAAATTGGCGGTGTATCATACCGGATATTATAAAGCGCATTTTACCCATCTGTCCCAGAAAAAACGACTTGGGCGAAAAAAATAAATGGTTTGGTTCAGGTTTCATGTAATAGAAAATAGGGTCGTCCTTTTGGGATTTTTTATTCATTTATTTTAATATTTTATTTTTTCATACAATCGCTCAATCCTTTACCCAATGTAACGGCAAAAAACGATCGGTGCTTTCTACAAAAAAAAAAAACATTCAAATTTTATTATTTTCTTAATTTCTGTCTCAAAACTATAGCTTATTACCCTCACTGGAACGAGCTGTATTTTTTAGGCAAAACATGATAATTTTTACTTATTTCAGAAATTTATCAGGTACTGTCTACTCTTCGGATTAGGTTCAGGGATGCTGGAAGTACGGGGGCGGGGGGCAGCAGCCTCCCCTGCCTTCAAAACACGGGGACGAGGGGGGATAGGCAATACCCTTTCCAGGTTCGTCACTAAATTTTTTTTCAATGATTTTTTCTCGATGTAAAGCTAAAATACACCCCAAATCTGTTCTGGAGGCTTTTAAAATCCAATGGGGAATTTGTGGAGTTTGAAGGTGCCCCCACCTGATGGGGGGAGACACCTCGTCTCAAACTCGCCCATCTCGGGCCTTCGGCCTTCGATACATGCATGTCATGGCGGGGCTGCTAGTGCGAGTAAATGCCCTTTTCCAGGGGTCTGACTCCCCTGACCTGATTTGCTTCCAGCGCCCCTGGTTAGGGTTAAAATGTATTACCTGTATTCGCATTATACATGTATTTGACGCCAGGCCAGTGAGTATGGTATCATCAGATATCGTTATAAATAGACATACATATTTTGCCAAGAGCTTTTAAAAAGATTAGGGCTGGGTATGAAAATTAAGATCGATCGGAAAACCTGAACCATTTCACTTTTCTCCAACAGCATGTTACTCAACTACGGCAGCTTGGGAGCGCCAGGTATATTTTAGCTACTAACTTATCATTGCGAATTAGTAACTTGTAATTACGAAATGATATCTTGTAATTAGAAAATAACTACTTGTAATTACGAATGAATAACTTGTAATTATGAAATACCTTGTAATTGGGAAACAGCTAACTTGTAATTACGAAATAATAACTTGTAATTACGAAATAATAACTTGTAATTACGAATTAATAACCTATAATTACGAAATAATAACTTGTAATTACGAATTGATAACTTGTAATTACAAAATAATAACTTGTTATTACGAATTAATAACTTATACTTACTAAATAATTTATAACTGCGAAATGATAACTTGTGATTACAAATTAATTAACGTGTAATTACGAAATAATAATAAACTTCTCACAGGCGATAGAAGAACTATTCAGGGACCGATCAGGACTATTTAAAATATGCTCTAGCCTCGGAGCCTATTTTTTCAATTCATGCGCCAGACTTCAATTTACAGAGTCACACTGCTGTTTGTAACACACACTGCAAGTATGTAATAGCTCTCATCATTTTCATTTAGTACACTATAGCAAACATTAATCTTCACTGTGGTTTCTGATCAAGTCTTGGCTGCCTATTTAGGCAGCCAAGACTTGATCAGAAACCACAGTGAAAATTAATGCTTGGTAATTAAGACTTGACGTATTAACTTAAGCACTCTACAACAATGATAAATGATAATCATATATATAATACATGTAAGAGTGTCTCTCTCGATTATCCATCGAAACAATATCAAAATATGATCTGAGAAGTTACGCGCCAACTGAAAAGCCTATTTCTGATATTTACGAGCCAGGTCCTGATGTTTCAGAACCAAATACGCACTGGCGCATGCCCAGGTCGGTCCCTGACTATTGGTAATGATCATAGTTCGTAACCGCTGGTTATCAGTATGAATGTGGAACAATGTTGTGGTGAAATTCACTGTATGATACAGCGTACTTCACAGCTGAAACCAGGCGCTTAGCCAGGATTGTATATCTGGTGCCCGAGCTATTATTTCCTTTTTTGAGGTTTCGGGGAGGGGGGGATTCGGAAGGCCGTTGAGGCAGGGTCTGAGCCCCCCCATCCCTATGTCAAGGTGATAGCTTAAATTTGCGATTTTCTTGTTTAAAATTGTATATATTTTTGATAATCTTTCTCACTCGGGCAAAATATGAAGCGTAAGATGGGTATATGGAGGACCCCGAAAGCCGATTTGTCACTTAAACAGACCAGTTAGGTAATACACGCGCTGCTAATTAAGCATGAAATTTTATAGCCATTTATCGCGCGTCTGGCGAAACCAATGATGAGTTGTCTAATAACAGATTAAAGGAGCCCAACCCCTCTCTGTGTCTGGGGAGAAAAATGCAGATAACTGCGATCACCATCACTAGGCGGAACGCCAAGAGAGCAAGAATGAGGCTCTTTGATATGCCATTGGGTGGGTTCGCAAAAGTGGTGTAGTTTTCTCCCTTGATGTGATTAATGAAATGAATTTCGTCCGCTTGATATGATTTTGCGTTATTGCAATGAAGGAAAGGATGTTGTCTGGATCCATCGTAAAGAACGCGCATATTCCACGGCATAACCTAAATGAACTGAGCATCAAGATGATTTTGCGATTGTTATTTAATCGTCATTTTGCTAAATTTGTAGTCACGGAGTCTCGTCGAGTTCGTTCCCACGAGAGTAGTATAGCTCGCACATTTCGTCCTCTATCATGGGGTAGGGGGCGCAATAGACTCTGGAAGTGGCGTCATAATCACGAGCAGCAGATTTCGAATCGGGCAAATGCCCCCGGTAAACAACCAGCAAACCTTAGCAATTGGAAAATTGACGTAATTCTTGAAGACTTGAAGACTCGCCACCTTAATACTTTTCTAAATGATATTTACAATGATGATAAGAAGGCCGGAAAAAAACAAACTTAGAACCTATAGAGAGTTTAAAGACTATTTATAACATAGAATTTTATTTACTGAACACAACTTCGGAACATGCAAAAAATATGTTTACCCGATTACGTATTAGTAATCACAACTTAATGATTGAAAAGGGTAGACATATGCAGCCCCCATTACCTGTACATAAAAGGTTATGTAAGGTCTGTAACAATGGTAAAATAGAAAACGAATTCCACTTTGTTATGGATTGTAAGAGATATGACTCTATGCGTGCTGACTCCTATCGCAAAATCGAGAGAGAATATCTAGATTTTGTTGGTATGAGTAGTTCTGAGAGATTCGTATTTCTTATGAAAAATGAAATCCCTGCACTGTGTGGTATCATCTGTAATATGGTCCGACAAATGTTTGAATGCAGAGAATGCTTACTTGCCGCATAATACCAATTAGAATGAAATCATTAGCTATAACATGCACCAACTGAACATTAGTGTTTATGGTTTCAAACATATTTTGCAATTTCCTGGTATTATTGTTACTAATTTCAATGACATGCAATCTGCCTTGTTTTTTTGGTGTTCTTGCAATAAATATTATCTTATCTTATCTTATCTTAATCACGTGTCCTAGTGGCGCCATATTGGGTTGTCCTCGTGCGCGACTATGTTGTGGCGTCATTATCATAGTGATACTTGATCTAAGTGCGCGTGTTGCTGGGGTGATACGTGTTTCCGGCGTCCATTTTGCCGTCATCTTGGTTTCTATGGTGGCACTTGGTTGATATGTGACTTAAAGCCATCTACTAGTACGGGGTGTGTTCGATTCAACAGAATTGCATCTGATTACCCAAATAGGCCCGATAATCACCCCCAAATCACCAAAACAATCACATTATATGGTACGGATTTATGAGTAGTCTGCTTTCATACCTATTCCAAGTTCCTCCAAAGAGCTATCGAGCAGTTACTGAAAACGTCATTGCCCGAACGATTTTTTTTGGACAGATCAATTAGTAATTTTTCCTCCTTTTTCTGTCCGATATACAGCAAACATGTACAATAATAACGTCATTAATTTGACATCGTTTTATTCATTCTTGCACGGACTCTACAGCTCTTTCTATTCTTTACAGAACAGTGATTTTGATGATAATAATCAGACCATTAGGACCTACATGTACTTGAAAATGAGACAGACTATCAATTATGACTGAATTTACTGTTTTAAGTTAACCCTTTTACTGCCACGCCCACTTTAGCCATATATGGAGGACCTCTATGTACGCCTGTATGCGAGGAAGTTTAATGTGCTCTATAAGTAATAGAAATTCAGCTTGATAATAGAGGATAGGTTATTTTCGATGTCGTCAAAAATCTAAACAAAATAATAATTTGTCACTTTTTTGTTGTGCATCTGTATTTATGAACTATGCTCCGCAGTTTTAAACACGAAAAAAAAAATTAAAATTGTAATATTTTTTTAGATATTTAACGTCATCGAAAATAACATGTCACCTATTTTCGAGATAAATTTCACATTACTTATATAGCATCTTACTAGGATTCATAACATACTTGAAACTCTATCATCTCTATCTCTGAGACCTTTCCAACAATTAATCAGATGGTACAGTATGTGGAGAGTGGATTGTAACTAAATCACCCGCGGAGTGGAGTTATCACTCAACCTATAACGTTCAAATTTTGTGCATATGGGCAAAAAACACAATCAATGTTTCAGCCAATGGACCTCCGGGTTTAACCCGGGGGTCCATTGGTTGAAACTTTGCCTGTGCTTGTTATATTTTGCATCAAATTTGCAATTATTGCTTGGGTGAAATCTCCACTCTGCGGATGATTTAGTGATAATACACTCTTCACGTACTGTAGGTTTGATCTGCGCATACCAGAAAGTACAGATAATCATCATAAAATGGGTAACAATAGTCGCTTTCGGCAGTGTAAAGGTTCAAATAATAATTATATGGACTCTGTCGCGGATTGATACATTCAAATGGGCATTCAGTGCAGAAATGTGTTTATATGTACCTATTTCGACATTAGTAATCATTTTTATACTGTTTAGTTGACATATTTAACCATGCCAACTAAACTCGGTGCGTGCGTGCGTGCAGATTAAGACAAACTGACGGACGTACAAGCACATGGATGCACGGATATGATCGATGGAAGATGTGACATTTGGGTTGATGTAAAGAAATAATTCAAGCGCGTTCCATACATTTTGATTAAAAATCATGCAGTAAAATCGGATTATGCACACCTGCTGATGTTTACTCGTTTGGATATAATAGTGTGTAAAGATTTATTTAAACTATGAGTCAAAATTGAAATAAAAAATTCACACGGTGGCACGTATGTTTAAATTGCCTCACACCTCTCTGTGGTCGCTATGGTGATTTTATTTTTCACTTTTGGAGCTGATTAAGATAAGTAAATATAAGAGAGATAAAGTACATTTTTTTCTCTGACGCCAATTTTGCTTCATGTGGATTTATACGGGGGGGGGGGGGGGGGGGGGGGGGTGAGTTGCCCTCTGACTACAATCCGAAATGCCGTACTCTTTACAATTACAGACAAATAGAATCTGTTCGGTGGTCCGGGGGCTGTGAGTTCGTTTTAGGGTCGACTGGTATGATTCAGGGGCGAAGACGATCGTTTTGGGGAGAGGGAGGGGGCGATGTAAACAGGATATCTCCTGACTGTGAAGGTTCAAGTCTCGACTGACTAATATTCCAACTACGCCTCCAATATCACTCAGTCGGGATAGTAGTTTAAAAAAAACTCGAAGACTTCTTGGACATTTATTAGTTAAAAAATAAAATACATGTAGTAGTCGTATTCCAAGTGATTATGTTGCCCCCCACACCCCTCCCAACAGCCCTAGGTACTAGACGTTCATTTGTATATAACTAACTATGTGTGTTACACAAGCTCAGTATCACACCCCCTACACGACGCCCCTGCAGACAGGGACGTGGCGACATGGGTGCGGGGTGTCACCCCCCCCCCCCCCCCCAAATCCTGACTAAAATGTTTTATAGTTGGAAATTCGGAGAACAAGTCACGAGTAGTTGGAAATTCCATCTATCTGGATTTTAGAGCTTCTTTGGTGATGCTGATGTCTCCTTTACTTCCCAAAATCCAACTCAATTTCAAATCTGCAAAAATTCCATGTGTTATTATTTACAACTAAATTGTACGCAATATCGAGCTTCATAAGTATGCATGATGTCAATCTGTATCAGATTTTTAGAGTACGTTTACTTATCGTAATAAAAAAAATCCTCGAAATGCACTTCAAGAAAATCACATCATGATTGAGCTTGAGCATTTGTTTAGCACATATTCAATGCACAGAATAATACCAAATAATAATAACCTGATAATTCTATCACAAATGTGTTGGCATTTCAGTTGCTAGAATATATTTTACGCCCTCTTTCATGGCTTCATTTTCAAAAGTTATCTCGGTGGTGAATTTCCAACTGAAGGAGGGGGGATATCCCCTTCAGGTCCCTCCCTCTAGTTCGAAATCCCCCACCCCCAATCGGAAACCTCTAGCCACGTCTCTGCCTGCAGAATCGACTAATCTAGAATCATGGCAGACACCTGGTGGCCGAATATCAAATCACCGAAATTCTTACAGGAATACTTGTATATTGATACACCCGAACGCGCCCATTGTAACTCATTGTGTAACTCCGAACATATCTTTGGAAAAGAGTGGAGGGGCACGTGCCCCCTGTGTACCCCCCCACCCCCCCCCCCCCCAGGCTCCGCCGCCTCAGACGCAGCCATTTTGTTTTCAGGAAACCCTCCCCGTTATTCGTCGAAAGCAACCAGTTAGTAAAACGTTACCTGGAAAAGGGGGTACGTTTTGTGTGGTGGGGAATTAATGATGCAATAAGTGAGTTAGTGAGTCCAGTCAATCTGATACTTAACCCACAACAAAATTGCTATACAGAAGTTTTTGCTTTTAAGCAACGCATATGTCTAAATAACAACATACTAAATATCCCACAACGGGATTTTTGATAACTTATTTCTTCGCGAGAAAATAAAAATTGTCAAATTATACCGCAACCGCCAAGAAATTGCTAAAGAAATGTTGGTACTGTTTTGGGGCAGGAATTAGTATGCAAAATAACATATGAAATATCCCCAGTAATCCCATCACGGGAAAATGGTTGTTTTGGGGTGAAAACATTTAAAAATACAATAAAATCAGCGAAAATTGAAATTTGCTCAATACTGATTAAAAGAGTTCAAACAACAATCATTTCCATAGTACTTAGATCAAAATAATCGTGTACAATATTATACTTGAAATCCAAATTACTGAACACAAGAAAATTAGTAATTTTGAAGTGAAAATTGTGAAAAAGTAAATAAAATATACGAAAATTGGAATTTCACCTCTAATCGTTCAAACAGTTCCAAGCACAAACACTGTCATCGTATTATACACTAAATCGGTGTGATTAGGCCACACAAAGTAGATCTTCTGTTTCTCAAGCCATTATTTGTGAAATTGCATGCGGGCGAGCGGTTTTTTATTTTATTTTTTATTTCAGTAATTTCTTCTTTGCCATCAAAAGTTCATGTTCTTGATTCAAGTTTTAGGCCTCATAATCTACAGAATAGCATGGGTGGTGGTGTATTTCATCCCTTGAGTGCAAGAAGGCTTTGCAATGCTAAAGCATTGCAAAGCCTTCTTGCACTCAAGGGACAAATTCATCAATATTTTTAACTTGGGTAAAATATCAGACATAAACCATTTAATTTTTATTTTTTAAAGTTTAAATTGGTTATAAAAAGAGAGCATGCGGCAGCCAAAAGGACCATGCGGGAGGGCCTGAGAAACAGATTTTTTACTTTTTTTTTAGGCCTTAATACCTCTCATGAACTCCAAATCAATGGTAGCTAGAAAAATGTGATTTTTTTTTTTTTGGGGGGGGGGGGTGGTAAAATGTTTTAAAAATTACCGTTATAGATCAATGTCATATATAAATAATCAATATAAAATAATAACTGCTGCAATGTCAATGCAGATAATCTGGAGATCTGGTAAATGGTTCTGCTGCTATGCGAAATCAGATTTCCATATTATCTGCATTGACATTGCAGCAGTTATTATATTCCTGACATTTCCCATACACATTTGAACAGGTGAGTGTGTGTGTGGGGGGGAGGGGGGGGGGGTGCAACTACACCTTGACATCTCGTAACCTGTGGCACAGTTACAGCTTATCGAGGTCTTTGGTGAAGTTGGAAGGTCAGGGCTGAGTGGCACAAACTTTCCATCTGAAACTATCTACCCCCACTGACAAGTATCTGCACTTCTCTGTGACCAAACTAGCACTTAATGGTGTGTTTGTAAACTATAAAAATACTTCAATGCAGACTGTGCTCGGGAAGGTTTTCTGGCTTAACGAAATATCAAGGCGATTACACTGTATCAACCAGTAGTCTATGTCGACAAGTATAAGGAGATTTTCAGATTCCTTCGCTCCGAACGCCAACACCATAGCTTCACAGCCCTAACGTTCAACTTCTCCCAATGTCAATGACGGATTGAGAAATTTCTATAGAGTTACGACGTGTTTCTCTACGTTTCCGTGGAACGCGCACACGCTAAAAGTGACGGTCGCATAAAGTTTTGCAAACTCGGGGACTTCAAGATTCGAACAACGTAACACTTCTCTCAAATAATTATACTAAAATGGTAAGTGAAATAAAGAAAGAAAGTTTTTGCCAATCACCGCTGACCTTCCACCTGCACCAATAAAGACCTTGCTGAAGATGATAAGATGTAACTATGCCACAGGTTGCGAGACGTCAATGTGTCGATGGCAAAAAATACTCACCTGTTCAAATAATAGTAATTCTTCAGCCCACTGCTAATTTGGCGCGGTCCTTTAACGAGGAGGCCTACAATAATCCATTTCACAGCCAATCTATTCCACCCCCTCGCTCCCTCCTCGTCTCTCAGCTTTCAGTCAAAAAATGATTTTATAATTCCATGTATCGGCGCTTTCTCGATCTCCCTAACTACAAAATTGACCCTTTCCCTCCTGTCATTCCCCCTCCACTTATCCGACAGGTTTCCATCCCAGTTTTCCATTAGTACTCTACGGATTCTTGTTCTACTAGGCAAATATTTGGGGCATGCTTGAATGAAGTGTCCCAGGGTCTCCGTTACTCCTACATTGCATATTTGGCACAATCTTTCCTCTCCTTTCCCGATTATCCCCCTCAACTCCAGTGACTTCGATTTCACTTTGAACAACAAAGACGCCCCACACACGCTAAAAACTGAAGTGTTAAAAACTACACTTGAAGTGCTGTATTTAACTCTTACTAAGTGCTGAACTAGCACTTTCTTCAAGTGTAGATATCCCAGAACTTGACAGGTGTTACAATAATACCACTTGACAAGTGTAATGTCGCGACACTTAAAAGGAAACAACGCAGATGACGCGGATCAGGCTCGAACTCTCGAGCCTGATCCGCGTCATCTGCGTTGTGTCCTTCTAATTATGTACCCACCAAGCGCAAATCAAATTATGGACGATTCTGGATGAACCACCAATGCTAGACACATGGGAAGTGCCATCCATTCAAGTTTCAGGTGTCTGACGATTGTAATGTCTAAGTGCTTAAAGCATTGCACTTTGAGTGTTAAAATTAAACCCTAAGAATTAGAATGGGTTTAACACCTTGAAAGTGTCAGTTTTAACACTTTAGTTTTTAGTGTGTAAGATCCATCTAGGTTCTCCTCAAAGGCAGTGGCATCTTTTTTGCACAAACCGTCTAAAGAGCTCTTGATCCTAATTCCAGCAACGCCAGTTTCTATTGCAATCATTTAGCACTCTTCCCATGATAAGGCTACTGCCCTACTTCAGGCCACCTTCTAAAAAATCTTCAGTCTCTATGGAGTCATTCTCCTTCAGTTCCCCTGTCTGGCTTATCCATCCGATCTGAATGTTATCGTTCCACACATGGTTAAACGTCGTTTTACACTATTTGCTGTTTGGGGGGTTTTACAGATAATTTAGGTGGCATATTTTCCCATATCTATTCTATCTTTAACCGGCATCTACCCAAGTTCCCCTCTGACCGCTTCTATCACAGCTGCGCTGTTTGGTCCGGTTATCCACCGGCCCGCAGCACTGTATATAGAACTTCCAAGTTCCTCACTTCTATTTGATTTGAAGTGATCGCATCCGTCCCATTTGTTATACTTGGTAACCCCACCCCCTCCCAGACGGATTTTCCAATGAACACCTAGTTAAGGCTATTACTGCAAGAAGTTTTAACTGTTAGAATATCCTTTTCCCCCTTTGTCTTAAGTTCATTTGTGTGGTTTCTGTATATGCCTCCACCTGTAACACATATATTCACTCCCAAGTATTCATATTCTCCCGTTTCCCCCACTGTTATATCCTTGCTTCCACCTTCGCCAATAAAGAAAGCGCGTGGGAAATGCCAGGAAAATAACTGATGCAATGTCAATGCAGATAATCTAGAAATCTGATTTCGCATAGCGGCAGAACGATTTATCAAATCTCCAAATTATCTACATTGGCGCTGCATATAACCCTAATTTGTAAAACACTTTACTCCCAAAATCACATTTGTTTTGCTACCATTGATCTGGAGTTCATGAGAGGTATTAATCATACCCGATTTAGTTTATAATACGATGACAGTGTTTGTGCTTGGAACCATTTGAACGAGTAGTGATGAAATTTCCAATTTTCGTACATTTTATTTACTTTTTCACAATTGTCACCCCAAAATCACTCATTTTCTTGTGTTCAGTAATTGGGATTTCAAGTGTAATATTGTACACGGTTATTTTGATCTAAGTACCATGGAAATGATTGTTGTTTGAACTCCTTTAATGAGTATTGGGCAAATTCCAATTATGTCTAATTTTACTAAATTTTTCAATGTTTTTACCCCCAAAATAACCATTTTCTCGTGATGGGATTAATATAACAATAACATGATTTTGGAGGGCATTATGGTTCATTAGCGGCCCTGCAGCAATGATGAACAGCCCGAGGGTTTATTAAAGGCCCGAGACGAAGTCGAGGGCCGTTAATAAGCCCAAGGACTGTTCATCATTGCTGCAGGGCCGCTAATGAATCATGATGCCCGACAACAATCAGGTTATTACTATTATTACCACTCCCTGTTACAGCTAACCGCACGAGGGAATTGCTAAAAGAAATAATCATTAAAGTCGGTTCGATATTTCTGTTTCGATCGTGCGTTCGACTTCAATTCAGAAATACAAAGGGACGTCATCCGAATGGGAGTAATTCATTAGACCATGGAATCTAAAAATAGCTGGGCCGCGGGTCTGTTTCGATCGTGCGTTCGACTTCAATTCAGAAATACAAAGGGACGTCATCCGAATGGGAGTAATTCATTAGACCATGGAATCTAAAAATAGCCGGGCCGAGGGCCGCTAATGGCTATTTATACCATTATCGCCCGCGGCTCGGCTCCGTCGAATGACGTCACTGAAATTATGAAGTTTTAACGGGCCTCCAAACTTATGTTAATCGACTAGTAACTTATAGATTGAGTGGTAATAATGGGGATTTTTCATATGTTTTTTATACTAATTCCTGTCCAAAAATAATACAAACATATGTATAGCAATTTCTTGGTGGTTGGGGTGTAATTTGACTTGATTGATTGGACAAAGTATTATGAAGATGAAGAGAAGAAAGAATAGAATTGTACAGAACATTCATCGTAAATTACACTCAGTCGCGAGCGGAGATTCATCGAAGTGGGAGTTTAGCTATTCGAACTTCGCGGCTTTCCTATAGGGGAAGCCGAGACGTTTGGGTGCCTGAACTAGGAGTATGGGAAGAGAAAACTTCGGACTTTGTGAAAAGAATGTGAAACAATAACATTGGCAGAAAACTAACAGATCTGGGAATATTTGTAATTAATTGTTTTGGTTTAACCCTTTACCAAACTTGAAACGCAGACGACACTTGCAAAAAAAATTCTTGAATCACTAATTTCTTTCATTTTTTGTCTCAAAAACATAGGTTATGACCCCTCATAGGAACGAGCTCGAATAGCTCGTTCCAATGAGGGGTCATAACATAGGTTTTTGAGACAAAAAATGAAAAAAATAATGAAATTTTTAATTGACCATTTTTGAGAATAGCGCTGGTCGGTTTTGGACGTTACGTTTGGGTAAAGGGTTAATAAATAAAGAGGTTATTATATGATGAGTTTGATATCGACCGAGATATCGGCCTTCGGCGACTACACATCAGCCTTCGATCTCCGGTCTCAGGCGGATATGAAGTGCCTCGAGCTGATATCTCGGCCGATATGAAACTAAGCAAATAATAACCCCTGAAAGTACCAAAAGACAAACGCACTTTAATCTATTTTTAACGAGAAGCAGTGTGGTGTTGTTTGTGTCATTGAAATGACTTTGTCACTGGGCAAATTTTTAGCAGCTGATGCTAAGCGTTACTGCCTATCTGAGACACCATTGACTCGTGACATTTTGGATAAGCGTTCGAGGACCAGTGGTGGCGTCAAATGGCTGTTTACAAGAGGCAAGGGCAGGACGACCCCACCCCCACCCAATCGGGAGACAAGTTTGTGTTTGTGTGTAGGAGGGTAGGCAGGCAAATTGTGTGTAGGAGGGTAGGCAGGCAAATCGGGGGTGGAGGGGGGGGGGGGGCTGACAAGATTTTTCAAAATGGGGAATTCCCGCATAGCCACTGAATATGGAGCCTTCAAGTTGCAGTAGCTGTACTTCATAATAGAGCCCAAATATGAGCTTCCAATACTCTATCAGTTAAGAACCGGTCACAAAAAGGTAATGTGCCAGTTCCTTTACTTAACCCCTACTTGTGAATTAGACCTGGGGCGGTCCTGAGTTAATTTGCGGCACAGTCAAGTGGTAGTACAAATGTAACATAAGTTGCATCTTAACAACGTATAAAAATGTTGTGCGCATGTCGATTGCATGTTTTTAACAGCATCTGTAACCTTGACCCTATGGGCTCAGTCTTTTACATGCGAGACACCAACTACTGGTGTTACAGGTGTAACGTAAGTTTTATCTTGAGATCGCACTCCACTAAAAAATTACAAACCAGACACGAAAAAGTCAGTGTGCATGCTAATTCCTTGTTATGAACTCTATTTATGACCTTGACCTTGGGGTTCTTGAAGTGTATTCGCGACACACCGCCCAATCAGTGATGGTGCACGTTACATAAGTTTCATCTTGGCTGTCTCCTTCTATTAAGGGTTATGGATTGGACACGAAAAAGTTAATGTGCATGCTCGCTAAATCCTTCTTTTTACCTCAATCGGTGATCACGACTTGACGTTTTTGAACTATATACACGCCACACCGTCTTGTGGTGGTGCATGTTATAATAAACAGCAGCGCCATGAGCGCAGGATACGCCCGTTATTAATTACAAGAGGGAACCACACAATATGAGTGTACATGTGTACTTATCATGTTACATATTACTTACCACCAAAAAATCATGAAAATTGCTCAAAGTCCAACATGTGGAAAATTGCCTATATTTTGATGAATAAAGTCCCATAACTCTGGAATGACAAATCGGACAGCGACACAAATCGAAAGGGGGATTCCTTCTATCAACATATACTTGCAACCAAAAAATCATGAAAATTGCTCTAAGCAGTTGCAAGTTATTGTTCGACATGTGAAAAATAAAGTCCCATAACTCTGGAATGACTAATCGAACGGCGACATCAACCAAAAGGGAGCTTCCTTCCATCAACATAAACCACCTACCAAAAAATCGTGAACATCTCTCGAAGCGTTCTCGAGTTATCGTACGACGTGTAAAAAATCAACAATTTTCTAAGTAATAAAGTCCCATAACTCTGGAATGACTAATCGAACGGCGACACAAAACGAAAGGGAGCTTCCCTCCATCGATATACACCACCTACCCAAAAATCACGCAAATCTCTCAAAGCGTTCTCGAGTTATCGTACGACGTGTAAAAAATCAAGAATTTTCCAAGTAATAAAGTCCTATAACTCTGGAATAACTAATCGAACGGCGACACTAATCGAAAGGGAGCTTCCCTCCATCGATATACACCACTTACCCAAAAATCACGAAAATCTCTCAAAGCGTTCTTGAGTTATCGTACGACATGTGACCGGACGGACAGACGGACGGACGGACGGACGGACGGACAGCGGTATACCATAATACGACCTGTTTTTTTTTCAAAACGGGCGTATAAAAACCAGATTGATTTTGGTGTCTCACCCAATTAAAATTCTATGGACCAGACAAACGGAACACTACTGTTTCTACATTGTTGGTGGTTTTGAACATTTTACTTCACTTTCCCTTCGAAGAACGTAAAAATTATTTGTTTAGAATCAATTAGTGGCAAAAGGTCTCTAACTAATTGCAACATAAAAGTTTTTATGAAGCAGTATGAAAACTAAGGAGATGGGTGGATGAGAATGGATGGATGGATATGGATGGATTCATTGGCCATTCGTTGGGGTTTAACATCACTTTCTGCATGTACGGCTATTGCAGATGCAACACAATTATAAAATCCAAGTTGTGCAATTTTTAATTGTTTAATATTTTGAAGGGTTCACATTCCATGATCTGATTAGTGGTTACCAATGAAGATGAGAATGTAGGAGAAAGGCCCCAAGACGCAAATCCTTAACCCATTGAACTCTAGTAGTATCTCCCATGCCAGTTCAATGGCAGCAATTAGAAGAGTCCATGTTCATTATTTGGGGTAGACCAATCAATATTTTCAACGTGCAGCCTCGGGGTTGCACGTTGATTGGTCTACCCCACACATTTACTGAACAGCCATCCCATATAATGACGTATCGTGTTCCTGGGTGGAAAAGCGGCCGCTCGGGTTCAAAGGTAAAGAGGACAGAACTAATGTAAACATAGGTCTTGTGATGAAGACCTCAAGAAAAATGGCAAAGATGAGCAAAAACCCCGAACATTTTTTTTTTAAATCACTTTTATGTTGGTCAATATTTAATATTTATCTCTCATTCCATTTTTAATATATGTATTTAATGTATTTCTAAAGTTTTACTTCATATTCTTTTATATTCGAAATGGTTGTAGCGGATTGAAAATAATGATTGGTCTATTATACCTGTCAATGTAGTGCAGGGAGCGTGGTGGCTCGGTGGTTACGGCTTGGGAGTCAAACAGAAAGGTCCACGGTTCGATCCCCACTAGGGTTTACTGCATGCGTTGTGTCCTTGGGCAAGGCACTTTATCCCGATTGCCTATGTGAGGGCACGGTGACATGTATACTAAGGCGTTCTGCAAGTCGATGGTGCACCTGTCTTCAACCAATGCTAACCCTGCTTGCGCGGAGTTGGGGAGTCTGGCAGTTGCTCCGTGGTTCTCTCCGGGTATTCCGGTGTAAAAGGAATGGAAGTCCGTAGGAACGTTAGTCCCTCTGGACTATTATTCCGCGGAATTACAGTCCTTGGTCTAACATTTCTAGGAATAGTAGGCCGGCGGACAGACCTAGGACTATAATTCTGCGGAATAATAGTCCAGAGGGACTAATTTTCCTACGGACTTCCATTCCTGTTAC
Organism: Pictodentalium vernedei; assembly: GCA_031216915.1. Taxonomy (NCBI): domain Eukaryota; kingdom Metazoa; phylum Mollusca; class Scaphopoda; order Dentaliida; family Dentaliidae; genus Pictodentalium; species Pictodentalium vernedei. The sequence goes on from CM062296.1 coordinate 811,974,220, forward strand.
ACCGGCTTCCTCCATCCGTAAAACTGTCCAATACGAGGCGACCCTGGCTGTCGAAAGTGTCGTTAAACCCCAATAAATAAACATATAAATTACTTAGTGCAAACAGGCTCGAAGCTAGGTCTCAACATTTTTCGGCATGGTGAGAGGAAAGTTAAACTTTTCCCAATAGTGTTCCAATTCATTGACCATCGTTTAACGAAAGGAATTCTTTCAGATAACAATATATGAAATATTTCTACTCGATTGCCGTATCTCACATCTTATCATATTGTGTCTTACTATAATCTTATCTTAATAAAATTGAGTTATTCTGTTTGTCGTTTCTGTTTGTCCTGGCGTACTAGAGCTGTAGGTTAACCGAAACCGAGCCGAGGTTTTGAGTTGTTTTTTTTTAAAACCGAAACCGAAACCGTCGACATCCCGTAATCTAAGTTTTTTCGAATGAATGAATGTAGCCATCCCAGATAGTGAGAGCACCCAGACACTGCCAATGGCAGTGTCTGGGTACTCTCACTGCTCTGGGAAGGCTTCATTCTGTGAATTTCCGACATTTCAGTTTAGTTGTGTTTGCAGCTTTCCTCAAGTTGCGTGTTGGTGTCAGACCTCGAAAAATGGCCAAATACATTAAAAGTTTTGTATATTTGGGTAATTATTATATTGGCCTTCCTGATTCTTCATGTATTATAGCTTATGTCGGGCATTCATTGAGTTTCACTCAATTTCACTGCCATTCAGTTATGACTCCGGACATAAGAATGAGTTTTATTGAATTTCATTTGGCCTCATGAACAAACCGAAAACCGAACAGAACCGAGGTTTTTCTCCACCTGAAAAACCAAAACCGAACAAGAAATTTAAAAACCTACAGCTCTATGGCGTACCCCATCGCCTCTGCCTTACAAGCCTGATCGACTTCAAACTCGGCAGGTATGTCAGGGTTCCCACTGATATTAGAGAACCAAATCCAAGGACTATTTAAGTATTTTTCAAGGACTAGGACCCTGATTTTTAAGGACCATTATACAGTTAAAACTAGAAGTCCTGTCACGAAATGTGCGCTTATCTAGGCTTAATTGCGCGTAGGAATTGCGCGCAATTGCCATTTTGAATGGCATCGAAAGCATGGCAGGTTCTCGTGGTTACTCATACTAAACACAGGCAGTGTTTCTGCCAGTGCTTGTGCACAGGCCATATGTACAGAATTTGATAGCCTCACCTTTGTTATAACGCGTAGATTAACGTGCAGATCAACGTGCTATTTGTGCGCATTTCTTGACAGGACTTCTAGTTTCAACTGTAATATTACAATTTTCAGATGAACTTACAACACCATGAACAACCTTAACAATTTCAGCCTCGAGAACTTGATTTCTGGAAACCCCCAACGAGCCGTATATATATATCATCCCGGAGTGCAACAAGGTGCCATCTGCAATGATTTAGCTTTTGGGAATGATATAGACTCACGGAATAATATAGGGATAAATAAAATGTGGTTTCTGACCGATGTTTTGATATTGCATGTTTGTGGGGTGGGTTATCATGAAACTTATTGTCTCGATAGCTTATAGGTAAACTGAATTCAAGTAATTTTCGCGGGTGGCAGTGAAAAATTAAGAACTTTTCAAGGTTAGAAACACATTCAAGCACTTTTCAAGGAAGAAGCCAAAATTCAAAGACTTCTCATTTAGAGTGCGAACCCTGCGTGTGTATTTCTATCCGATATAACTAAATTGACAAGTTTGATATTTGGATTTATTTACCGAGAATCGGCAATTGTGTTGAAAGATTGGTAAGGTAAAACACTTTATGATTCGAAGCGTTCTATGATATAAGGGAGGTAACTATAGCTGTTACATATCGAAAAACCGTGCGCAGCATGGACCCATCTACTAATACTTACAATGAGCGCTTTCGTACAAAGGACACTTGAAACGTAAGGTTATTTTTCCAATAATGAAAATTGTTTTGATAAATGCTCAACTTTTCTTCAATTTGAAGACTTTATGAGAAAATGTGAGCGTTCGAGCGACCAACAATTTTCCCCAGAAATTCATGGCGTGAACACTGCATATATTATCTGTAAAATCGCCCCCACTTAATCTTCTTCGAGGTGGGATGTCGGACCCGACCACGTGACCTCATTACATAATACTCTTTCATCCTATTTAGCAGCATGGATTTTCCCCAAATCGCAAAGGCAAAAATACGTCCGCGGAAAATAGTGCCAAATATTTTTAGTCTGTATTTTGTCCGTATACATCAAAACGTGAAAAAGACTTTATTGCATTTTAGGATTGCGCTTGGATATTTTTAGGAGATTCTCTGTCTGATATTAATCTTCGGTGTCAGTCTTTGATTTCGTTCGGGACAATCGGTGATTAACACTTTTTCGACACGAGTTACAACAGACAAAGTTATAGGGGGTGCAGTTCACAAACAATCCCCACCAACCCAATCCCCCACTGGCTTCGGTCCGGAGTGGAAGATTTCCATGGAATAGCAAAAGACGTGAAAGTTTCCAGGAAATAGAGGAAGGAGTCATCATTTTCAATCGCCAGCCTTATTGAATATATGGGGCGAGGTGGCTCAGTAGGTAGAGGAGCACTGGCTGTAAACCGAGGGGTCCTTGGTTCGAAACCCACCTGCGGCAACCACAGTGTGTCCTTGGGCGAGACACTTCACTCCCACTGTGCACGTGGGGGCACGGTGGCGTTGTGTACTAAGGCGTACTGCACGTCGATGGTGCACTTGTCTTGAACAAATGCTAGAACTGCTTGTATGGAGTTAGTATGTTGCGGGGCTGACAGTTGCTCGGTGGATCTCTCAGGGTACTCTGACTTTCTCCACCCGTAAAACTGTCGTGGTCATGATTGGCCATTGTGCAGAAATATGTGACCTTAAACACCAACAAATAAATAAATATATAAATTATTTTCAATAGTCAGCCTTACTGAATATCATGAATGATGCATACAGTACGTGGAGAGTGGATTGTAACTAAATCACCCGCGGAGTGGAGTTATCACCCACGCTATAACTTTCAAATTTTGTACATATCGACAAAAAAACACAAGCAATGTTTCAGCCAATGGACCTCCGGGTTTAACCCGGAGGTCCATTGGCTGAAACTTTGCTGGTGCTTGTTATGCTTTGCAACAAGTTTGCAATTATTCCTCGGGTGGAATCGCTACTCTGCGGGTGATTTAGTGATAATACACTCTCCACGTACTGTATATTAAGACTTTAGTTTTAAGCGAGGGGGGGGGGGGGGTGCATGTTTCCGCCTCAAGGAAGACCAAGGTCCGATATCTCGCCCAATATGAAACTGTCCAAGTAATAACTTCGTCATTTATTAAACAAAAACAAATAATTACAAAAATTCCCAGATCTGTTACAGTTTTCTGACAGTGTTATTGTTTCTCATCATTTCGACAAAGTCGGAGGTTTCCTCTTCTCTCATTTCAGCTATCTGAACGTCTCGGCTTCCTCTCTGGGGAAGCTTGAGATGTCCAGATAGCTAAACCGCATCTTCTCTCACTGCGACGAATCTCTACCTACGACTCTGATTTGTAGTTTGTGGTGAATATGCTGTACAACTCTCTTCCCTTCATCACCTAATAATTACTTATTTCCATCATAAACTGGCAATGCTTTATTTTTTACGAAGATTTGAAACACTAGTATTTTTTTCATGCTACAGTGGAGCCCACTTAATTGGATATCTCTTAATTGTAGATCCCTGTTAATTGAGTATAATTTTCAAACACAAAACCATTTACCATACCTTCAGTACAAATTTGCTCTGTTTATTGCATATGGGTTGTAGAGAAAACTCCTGTTAATTGTATATAAATTTCTGTAATATGTCCAAAAAATTACTGTGACAGGCACCAAATTCCCCTTATTTATCAACCTTTTTGGCCTCACTACATCCAGTACAGGCATTTATTCTATTATATCTTGTTTGACAGAGCTCATAGAGCTCTGTCAAACAAAATATAATAGAATAAATGCTCAGTTTACCTCCAGAACACAGGAAACTGACCAAATCCCTGTTAATTGTATACTCCTGTTAATTGAATAATTTTCACTGGCAAAATGGATATTCAATTAAGAGGGCTCTACTGTATTTGCAAGGAAAGCCTTAGTTTATAGCAATATTTTGTTCATAAATAATTGTTTTGTTACAATTTATTGGAGAATTCCTATTCACACTCTCCAATAAATTGTAACAAATAGTTTTAGTCTACAGCTGAGAAAACAGCAAGTTGATGCATACATTGCAAAGCCACTAAAGTGGCTCTCAGTCTCAGCACTTTTCAATAGAGCTGTGAGAGTGGCTTCCAGCACTCAGCCAGTTAATTTCTTCATCATACAAAACTCTGCTTCAAACCACATCAGCATGCCTGGTAATGCTATGATATGATATGTGCTACGGTACCCCACCATGCCAATAATTTACAACTTTATCTTGATGACCAACTGATATTATTACATTTCTGTGTGTACTACTCAGTTTTGGACTTTGTGTGCTTTTTTATTGTGTACTATTGGATAAAAATAACAAGTCAGTAAAAAAATAATAAATCAAAGGTCCTGTTATGTACTTTGAATGTCAAAACAATTTTCTGCCAACAGATGAAAAGAGAAATTACTTGGGGACTTTTAGTCATCATTGCTACTATGATTGAGGACTGTTTGAGGATTATTGTCTCTAGGGTTTTCGTCTTGATGGTTATTTTGTCCGTATCATGAAGAACTTGTCTATCACAGCCATCAATCACTCCTTCACTTTGGAGGGTTCTCATGGGAAGGGTTGATGAACTGAGGAATAGGACACATCATCTAAAGGACAGTTTTGAGTCTGTGACAGTGTCCTTAAGTCAATGGATTGAATGGAAGGGTCAATCAAAAGGGATGGTTGGTGGACAGGAATGCAATATATAATAACATTCATGTTCAGAAAATGAATTTATTCACAAACTATATTTTGTAAAAAGTATCAACAAAGCTTTGTACAATTAACTGCAATCAGTTGCATATTCAGAACCCTTAATGTGCACGGTAAGTCCTCAACACAACATAAAAAAAGGTTTAGAACAGCATAACTGAATAATAAATAAAATGTATTTCATGAAATAAGAGGCAATAAATTATTTTGGTATTATTAAATGTTTAAATCTTGAGTAAATATACAGTACAGTCGCCATGGACTTGTCATATTCCATGTGTGGGCAGTGATGGCCACGCCTGCGATTACCAGGTAATAAAAATCATCATCAGCAAGATTTTAATTAATGAAGCACTGAATTGTACCCAGTGCTTCATTAATTACTTTTAAGATGATTATTCCTATAATCAGTGTTTGAAATCTAATATCACTGCATCCGTAGAAATATTGCCCACCTGTGGAAAGTAACCAATCCATGGCGGCCGTACTGTAAAGTATTGAGAGAGTGGCTTACTATGGTGGGTTCCACTTACATGGATACTACTCATAAACATGGCCAAAGGTTGAAACTGCGGTCCCACCTTTTCTGAAAAAATATTAAACTGACATACAAGCAAGCCTGAAATCCCCGAAATTGGTTCATGTGGGTCATTTTGTTATTCCATCACTTTCTGGGAACTTCGACCCTTCAAAAAAAGTACAGTACAGCTGCCGTAAACTAGTCTCATTCCACGGGTGGGCAAAATAACTGCGGATGCAATAATATTAGATTCCAAACACTAATTATAGGAATAATCATCAAAGGTTTAATTAATGAAGCACCGGGTACAACCCGGTGCTTCATTAATTAAAATTTTCCTGATGATGATTTTTATTACCTGGTAAACGCTGTGTGTGGACATCACTGTCCACGCATGGATTACGACCACTCCACGGCAACTGTACTGTGCGAGAAAAACCTGGACTTTTATCTATGGGGGAATACACACTCTAAATCAAGTACAAGATGAAATGAAGTGTATGGGGGAGTGGTATATTTTTCTGCTCCATTGTCCTCACTTAATTTGTCTGGCTACAACACTGATTGCTACTTAATGGAATAACCCCTTTTAATTGCATATAACTTTCAAGCACACACAACCCTTTTGGGTCCATGAAGAAAACTGTGCCTATATTTATGCAATGAATTTCCAGTAGCACACCCAGATTTCTGTTTGGGTTGAAAGGAATTTTTTTTTTTTAAGCTAAATCACTTGACAAGGATTGGCAAACAAAGTCTACAAATTCCATAAACTGGTGGAGTGCCGAGTTATTTTTCAAAGGTGATTTGTAACACAAGTAATTTTTTTCAAAGATACCAGGCTACCAGCAAGGGAAGCCTTAGTTTAGCAATATATTGTTCATGAGTAACTGTTTTATTGCAATTTATTGGAGAGTGCCTGTTGGCACTCTCCAATAAATTGAAACAAATATTTATATAAATAAAAAAAATTCCAATTCGTCAAGCTAATGCATTTAATGTAATGCCACTATAGTGGCTTGCAGCACTTTTCTGTTGAGCCATGACAGTGGCTTCTAGCACTCAACCAGTTATGACCTCACCCGGTGGCACACCTTTGTGAGATGACCTCTGCAGCAACTTCGTAGTGTCATTTTACACCTCACCCAACAGGATGGTTTAAGAAAGAGTTCAGGTTATTTCTGGAACAAAAATACAATATTTACCATAGAGTAAAAGCACTCAAAAACATGTGAGAAAGGGAAAATGTATGGCTTCTGATATTTAAGAAGAAAAGGACTTTTTTGTAACACTTTTCATGGTTTTTTCCAAGAATTTCTAAATTTAAATTTATAGTTTATACCAGGATGAAATTCATTCAACATCTAAGTTAATGTCTGTTTACGCGTCATTTCTAATGAATTTTCAACAAAGAAAAAATCCTCAGAATCAATCACTTTCTATGGACATATTTCAAATTTATTTATTTATTTATTTATTTATTTATTTATTTATTGGGGTTTAATGACACCTTAATGCAGATTTACTCTTTAACTGCAATGTATAAAAGTCAAGTGTTTCATGTGTTGGGAAGCTGCTTATCCCACTCAGATTGTTTTGAATGAAACTGTCAACAAAATTTGGATATCTTAACCCTTTACCCAACGCAGATGATATCAAAATTTATTATTTTAAATAGCATTTTTTCAAATTTTTCAAAAAATTTCAACAAAACCATATCATGTGACCCTTCGTTGGAACGAGCTCGACGAGCTCGTTCCAACGAGGGGTCACATGATATGGTTTTGTTGATATTTTTTGAAAAATAATATTTTTTCAACTGCTGAAATTGCATATTACGCGGGCGGATGCGGGCGATTCGTTGGGTAAAGGGTTAACTGGAACAATTGGACACAAAGCTTCAATTTCTTAAAACAGAGGTGGCAGACCCAAGGTGTTGGCAGGAGGGAGGGTTAGAGACTTTCAACCTCTCACTTTTTTGGCCAACAATGTTCAAAATATTTTAAAACAGTAAAGGGTAAGGGAATAAGTTTCGACAACATTCAGATTATTATCCTAGCTGATACACTTAAATCTTTCTTAGAATTTACTTTTCAAGACTGTGCTTATCAGAGTCGTATCCAGCAGAGTAGTAACCACTTCCACTAGCAAGCCAGATTATACAAAGTAGGCTTAATGTGCAATCTGGGTAATTTTAGGGTAGGTTGTCTACCAATCAGGCCTGAAAATAAGCAGTCTGACATAGAGATGGGCGGTTTTCAAATTTCTTGTCGGTTTCGGTTTCATTCAAAGAGGTGGGTTTTCGGTTTCAGTTTTCATTGTACAAACATATCAATATATTGCATTTGCATGTAAGAAGATGTATTTGGCACCAGTCTGTGTCAATGGGACTCCCTTTCTAATTCAACTCTCCTGTGTAATATCCTATACCGGTACTCTGATTTCCTGAGCACAATGTATTTGCATAAATTATCTCAAGGGTTTCAAGTTTGAGAACAATGATTTTTGTCTTGAGTATGTTGCAAAATTAGCCCCCCTCCCCAAATGCCTGTGTTTAGGGTAACCGACACACCTTAAAATATTATGCCGACCATAAAAATTTTATCGAGTAAAAGTCGCTTATAAGCCTCATATAGGTAATTGTAACCCAAAATTTCCATCCAACTTCAACTGTGATTTTAACGCTGGCTTTGGAGTTCATGGTTTCAAACTTACACGTAGAAATAAATATATTTGTCATTATAAATGTGGAACAAGTGACAAGTTTCAGTTCAGCAAAGGAAATCACATTTGATAAACAGATGAATGTTTAAAACACGATGCGTAAAAAGTAATTTTGTCACCTATTTCTGTGGTAAATGCCATGCTCGAACGCAATACCAATTACTGCAGCTGTTCTGAAAACGAGGTATCGCGACTCTGAAGTTTGAAAATAGTTTAATTTTAGGTTGTTTATCTCTTTATTCTGAGAATTGAAGACCAGATTAGAGTTTTTCAACACTGAAGTTGAAAACCGGGACAACGGTTTTCTGTAATTGTTTCGGTTTTATCACAAAACTGAAACCGAACCGAATTTTTGGTTAACCGCCCATCTCTAGTCTGACATTTGCAGAATGAGGTTCTCAGAGGGTGAATTTGATGATGCCATCCCATACAGTTGGCCAATTTATCCTCTGGATACTTCTTTCTGTTTAGTTTGGTGACCCTGCTTCAGATTGCGGTTCAAAGAGGGTAAATTTAGTGATGCTACCCTGCTGTGCAGGGTAGCATCACTAAATTCACTCTCTGGGGACCTCATTTTGTAGCTGACAGTCTGCTTATTTTCTGACTTGCCACCAATTCAATACTATTGCCCACATTGCTCCTTAGGTTACAAATTATCACATGCTTTTCTGGGAGAGAGTCTCTGAAACTCCACTCAAACTTCAGCACACCCCTCCGATATTCAAATTTGCTTTGCGTCCCTGGTAATATTTTGGCCGAAGACATTGAAAATTTCACCGATTATTATATGAAATTCTAGTTTGTTGAATGATGTCGCATAGATTGTTGTGAGCACTGTTACAACACTTTGTATAAACACAGCCAATTTTAGAACACATGGCTCTAGATAGCCATATGAAAGGCCCAGCTGTATGGAGTATCTACCATTATCAAAACCAATATTGCTGCTTGGCTCCTCAAAGACCACTACACATAGGTCTGTTCGAATTCGAAGTTTATCCTTGAATCGAATCTTGATTCAAATTGGGGGTTTGATATGGTCATCGACATAGAATCCAAATCGGATCAGAAGCAGTGCAAAACAGTGTTCATCACTTCCTATTTTTCCAAATTACCTAATTATGGTGCATATCTGCAGCTTGTGCAAGTAGCATGAACAACAGAATGCAGAGGTCACAAGTTACATTGTGGCAACAATACTTACAAAGTGGAGTGCGGGATTCCTATGCCCCACTTCATAAGTGCTGTTGTAATATGTAACCTGTAAAGCAATCAGGCATGCCAATACATGTAAGTCGACTGAACTGAAAATGCAACAGGCAACAATTCTTTTATTTCTGCAGCATGATTTCAAAGGTAGAAGGCATGTTTGCCATCATCCCTTGGTGAGAACACATGGTTACCAAATTTGAAAATATACGAATCAGAAAGCTGATTCAATCTCAATCATAAATCAAGTTGTCGCTGTAGACATTGAATCACTTCTTCGAAGCTTTGCAGGACCTCAACTGCATAGGCATGAAATTATTACCAGTGGTGGTTAGTTTGACTATACAGTACGTGGAGAGTGCATTGTAACTAAATCACCTGCAGAGTGGACTTATCACCCAAGGTATTACTTTAAAATATTGTACATATTGACAAAAAACACAAGCAATGTTTCAGCCAATGGATCCCGGGTTTAACCCGGAGGTCCATTGGCTGAAACTTTGCTTGTGCTGGTTATGCTTTGTGACAAATTTGCAATTATTGCTTAGGTGGAATCTCCACTCTGCAGGTGATTTAGTGATAATACACTCTCCACGTACTGTATGTTAGTCTGACCACAAAATTTGTCATGATAATCAGCAATTCCATGGCAGCCTGTCACCATGGCAATGCCGATTGCATTTTGGTCCAGTCCTTGTTGGTAGATGGTCCTTGTTGGTAGACTCCTTGTCTCAGTAGCTTGTTGAGAAGCTTAACCTTTTACCTAACAAATTGGCCACATCCACCCATGCAATATACAAACTGAGCAGTTGCAAAAAACAAATTTTCTTAATATTTCATCAAACCATGTCATGTGAGCTCTCAGTGGAATGAGCTCATTCCAATAAGTCACATGATATGGTTTGTTAAAAATTTTAAAAAAGGTGAAAAATAAATAATGAAAATAACACATTTTGCTATTGTGTGCACTGGGTAAAGGCTTAAGTGTGCATACATAAGAGCAGCTAGGCAACAAATGAAGATACAGTTAAAACTAGAAGTCCTGTCACGAATAGTGCACTTATCTAGGCTTAATTGCGCGTTGGAATTGCGCGCAATTGCCATATCGAATGGCATCCAAAGCACGACAGGTTCTCTTGGTTACTCATAGCAAACACATGCAATGTTTCTGCCAATGGACCTCCGGGTTACCTGGAGGTCCATTGGCTGAAACATTGCTTGTGCACAGGCCATATGTACAGAATTTGATAGCTTTACTTGGGCCATAACGCGTACATTAACGCGCTTTTCAACGTGCTATTTGTGCGGATTTCATGACAGGACTTTTAGTTTTAACTGTAGTTACAGGTCTGAAGCTAATCAACAAATTTACATCATAAAAACCTCACCAGCACCTCGTAAGAAAATAAAGATGGAAGAAGTTTGGTGGGATCAAATTATCAGCTTAAAAAACAAATAATTTCTGTTTATATGAAATTCAAAACTATACTTCCAATTATGACATGGCAAAACAGTTACCTGTCACATTTATATTTACCTTGAGAAAATATATATATTGGGAAAGCTTAAGGATATCTGCCCATCATAAACAGATGTGGTGAGTAATATGGATGGGCATTTTGGAAGAGAATATGACTCATGCATCACAATCTGAAGAAATCTTGAGAAAGTTATAATTTTGCCTGCCAATGGTCTTGAAACTGATCATCAGGAAATCATCGGTGGGCTTCCAAAAGGTCATATCTCCCATTTTGATACGACATTTGCATGTAAGAAGATGTATTTGGCACCAATCTGTGTCAATGGGACTCCCTTTCTAGTTCAACTCACCTGTGTAATATCCTATACTGGTACTTTGATTTCCTGAGCACAATGTATTTGCATAAATTATCTCAAGAGTTTCAAGTTTGAGAACAATGATTTTTGCCTCGAGCCTGTTGCAAAATTAGACCCCCTCCCCAAATACCTGTGTTCAGGGTAACCCGACACACCTTAAAATATTATGCCGACCATAAAAATTTTATCGAGTAAAAGTCGCTCATAAGCCTCATATAGGTCATTGTAACCCGAAATTTCCATCCAACTTCAACTGTGATTTTGACGCTGGCTTTGGAGTTCATGGTTTCAAACTTACATGTAGAAATAAATTTGATGCGACACACATTTTCACAAATGTGGAAATTACAGATCCGACTACATAAGATGAACATGAAGAGAAGCAATTGATCTGGGCAAATTGTGTTTTTTGATCCAAAATGTTAACATACGTTTATCTTCTCAAATGTCATATCTTCAAAGCACTTTTAAAAAAAAACAGGGAATGCTGATTTTAAGATGTTGTGGAGCAAATTGCTGTCTTGTGAACAGAGGTAATCAGATTGTTTCTCATATAAGTAGAAATGAAACAGGCAGGAAGCCTTGACAAACTAATTCCTGAATGGCACAGGTGATAAATGGCGGGAGAAAATATTGTTTACTTACCATTACATCAAGTTTCCTCTCAAAATGTCATATTTCCAAGCCTGGGAAATACCGTAAGCAATCTGTCAACTGTAGAATGAGGTCCCCAGAGGGTGAATTTGGTGATTCCATCTCTTATAGTGGGCTAGATTTTCCCAATTTATCCTCTAGGTACCTCTTTCTGTTTAGGCCATGACACCTTGATTCCGATTGAGGTCCCCTGAGGGTGGATTTGGTTATGCTACCCTGCAAAGCAGGGAAGCATAACCAAATTCACCCTCAAGGGTCCTCATTCTGCAGATGACAGTCTGCTTATTTCCAGACTTGCATATTTCTCATAGACTCCTAATGTTATCTGAAGCAATGAATAAGGCTTTCTGTTTGCGGGAGCCACAGTTACTCTGTTCTGTGTTCAGTGGCAGTGCCAGGAATTTCCAGTATGGGGGGCCTGGGGGGACATTTTATTTCTAGATGCTCACAGATGCATTCTGGTGGCATTTCGAGCATAAAATGCTGACTAATTCCATGAGGAGAATGCATGTTTTTTACCTTACAATCCGGACAAATCAACCCATAACCCTATCCCTGACAATTTACCGCTGGGAGAGAGGCAGTGATTGTCATGTGAATTTACTTTTTTGTTTTCAGTAGACCCTTACTCTGTGATTCCTTCTGAGTGTGTGTGTGTGTGGGGGGGGGGGGGGGGGGGGGGGGGGGGGGGGGGGCTTCGTGTTTGGGGGGGGGGGGGGGGTGCAGTCCCCCCTAGGCCCCCCATTAATAGCCCCCAATGTCTGTGTTCCCCATACTTCAGTTTTTCTGTCTCTCTAGAAAAGTTGGAAAATTTGAGATACGACATTGTCAAAGCCCACCAAAGAAATTTCCTTTATTGTTTTACTTCAAACTTTACTTTTCATTTTCATTCTTCAGAGGAAAGGGCTATTTTACCTAACATGATTAAGAGATGGCACTTGCAAAGAGTATCTTGAATAAATGAAATTTTCCATTTTCTACCTCAAAACACTGCTTATGACACCTCATCGGAATGACTTCCAATTTTTTTCATTTTTTGTTTTTGTTTGGAATTTAACATTTTCGACAGCCAAGGTCATCACATGACGGCCAGTTTTACAGGTGGAAAAAGCCAGAGTACCCGGGGAGAACCACCAAGCAACTGTCAGCCTCCCCCAACTTACATAGTCCACACAAGCAGGCAGGGTTAGCATTGGTTGAAGACAAATGAAGACAAGTACACCATTAACGTGTATTACGCCATCGTACACAGTGCCAGCCCCCCCCCCCCCCCCCCCCCCCCCCCCCCAACTTGAGCAATCAGGATTAAGTGCCTAGCCCAAGAACACAGCGTAGTTACCCCTGGCGGGAATCAAACAGTGGACCTTCTGGTCTGAAGTCCACTGAGCAACTATGCTCCCAGAATGACCTCAATGAATTTGTTCTAATGAGGAGCCATAAGCTATTGTTTGCAGGCCAAACTTTAAAAAATAAAAATATTTAAATAACTGTTTTTTGAAATAGTGATGGCCATTATGTTAACCCTTTACCTCATGCAGATGATTTCAAAATTTATTATTTTAAATATTATTTTTTCAAATTTTTCATAAAATTTTAATAAAACCATATCATGTGACATCCCCCCATTGAAATGAGCTTGTACAGCTTATTCCAATGTGGGGTCACATGATATGGTTTTGTTGAAATTGTTTGAAAAATATTTTGTTCAACTGGTCAATTTATAAATTACGCAAACGTGTGCGGCAGATTCATTATGTAAAGGGTTACAGGATCAATGAAAGTCTGTAGAGCTTTATACACCGTGTGCCCAATAACAAAGTTCAATACTGAATAAATATCTAACATTGAATTAAAGGGACAATAAGCTGCTAATTTGAAAAAAATATTGACTTTCAGATTTTGCTTGTATGTTAAAGAGCGTGTTAAATAAAGCTGTGTGCATATCATAAACATAAGGGTACTCCTCCTGATTAACGTCCAATGTGTTTTTTTTAAATCGTCAACTTATTTTTTTCAAATTTGCTGCTTATTATCCCTTTAACCCTTTACCTAACATGAAAAGCAGACGACACTTGCAAAAATAATTCTTGAATAACTAATTTTTTTCATTTTTTGTCTCAAAAACATAGGTTATGACCCCTCGTTGGAACGAGCTCGATGAGCTCGTTCCAATGAGGGGTCATAACCTATGTTTTTGAGACAAAAAATGAAAAAAATAACGAAAATTAATTGCCGATTTTTGAGAATAGCGCTGGCCGGTTTTGCCCGTTACGTTAGGTAAAGGGTTAAGTTATCAACGTAACATATGAGATACATGTACAAATAATTTTTTTGGTCACTGCTACATCCATACACAAACTCGATAATTTCTTTACTCTTATTTATTCATCAGTGCTGGGAGCTGATATTAGGGCTCAACTGAAAAATCTTCAAAGATATCAAGGGGCTTTTGTATTTAATATGAAAGCTTTAAATTGTGGAACCCTGTTAATTGAATATCGACTTTGCCAGTGAAAAATATTTAATTAAATTAATCCTTTTAACACAAATGTCGAAATAACAGAAATAAAGTTAAGGTGAGGCTGACAACATGTTTTATATCGTGGAGTTGATACACAACATACCCCTTTTTATCTAACAATCATATAGATTTTGGCCTGAAAACCACGAGAAACGGTACGTATCACATAATGTGTTCCGATTCCGTGTCATATAGACAACTTTTTCTGATTCCGTATCATATGGATTCAACTTCCGGAAACACTGCGCTATGACAAATAATATCATTATATGCACTGTTATTGCGCACTAAAATATGAAATTCCAAATTTTGACCAGTTCCAACCGAATTTAAACTGAAAAACGGGGAAACGGGCCTAATGTAATGGGATTGTTTGATAAATGTATTATCATGACCAAATGCATGTCCTGTAATTTGTATCAGATTCTCGGTCGTGTTTACAATCGGATCACAACTCGCCCTGACGGACTCGTTGCGATCTAATTGTAAACACGACCTCGAATCTGATACAAATTACAGGACATGCATTTGGTCATGATAATGTATATTTATCCCTAGAGTATACATCACAAGTCTCAATTCTATATGACATTTATTTACCAAGTTCACTGAATTTGATTGGAGCAGAGGTTTACCGAGGCCGAGTTCCTGCACTTGAATGAGAAGAGAAATCAAGAGTTTGCAGGAGCATTCTGCTGTATTTTTAACTCCTAGCACTCTGGTAGTATTTCACAATTTTCATCATTGACCCTATATTGCGCATCAAACATGAAGAATTTAACAAATTACATCTTTTTTGACAGAGCTCAATGAGCTCTGTCAAACAAGATATAATTTATTAAATTGTCTGTTGCATTGTGGGAAAAATTTACTGCTGAAAACTTTGGTATTTTGACATCAGTGTGCAGAGGGTTAAAGGGTTTTCAGGGAGCTAGGGATGAGAGATATAATTTTAAAGGATCTTCTGGAGCAAAAACAAAGGATCCCCCTCCAAGAGCTACATGTATTTACATGCAGATATGAGCTGAGGGAGTCTGCACTCAATATAGCCAATTTCAAAGGCATATCACAATCATACAGTGGAACCCTGTTAATTGAATAGCTACTTTGTCAGTAAATACTCAGTTAACAGGGGTATTCATTTAACAGGGATTTGGTCACCTTCTTGTATTCTACAGATAAACTACAGCGGACATCTATGCTGTTTTAGTGAATATCGGAAATTATCTCATGAATGTGGAACTGAAAGTTTTATTTTTCATGAGCACTTGCGCAAGTGAAAAATAATCTTTTCAGGTCCACATGAATGAGATCATCTCCAATATTCACTAAAATAGCATAAATTTCCTTTATTATATGCTATGTGACATTTAACTGTACAATATTCAGCCCAATTCGACTGCAAACACGTAGGTTTCAAGACAATAACAAAGATCAGCTAATCGTTCCCTCAAGGTGATGTCCTGTGCCAAAGCATGACGTCATTTAGGAAGCTACTGAAGGATATTCCTCATTATCCATAAAGTCGAAATATGTTTTCAATAATTTCCGATAATTCACAAGCTAGCCTATAATAAAAAAAAACCCCATTTATTCTTTTATATCTGGTTTGACAGAGCTGGTAGTGCTCTATAAAACAAAATATATTAATTAGTTACACAGTGTTTCAGCCGGGTGTACTGGACTGTACTACCCCTCTAAATTCTGTATTTCCTGAGGCTGAAAGCCTCAGAAAATACGGATCTCAGAAGGGTTGTACAGTCTCGTCCACCCTGCTGAAACACAGTGTGACAAGTTTATTACCCCGCCCCTTCATTGTGTCAAGTTTTGTTTCATTATACAATCCCTAAACAGTGTTCCAGTCAAGCCAGAAAATAAGCAGACTGTCATCTGCAAAATGAGGTCCCCATAGGGTGAATTTAGTGATGCTACCCTGTATAGCAGGGTAGCATCACTAAATTTACTCTCTGGGAACCTTAATCTGAATCTGGGTCTCAAAACTAAAGAGAAAGAGGTACCCAGAGGATAAATTTTTCCACTGTTTGGGATAGCATCATCAAATTCACCCTCTGGGGACCTAATTTTGCAAATGTCAAACTGCTTATTTTCAGGCCTGTTTCCAGTGATGAAAATCTTGATAAAAGTAACAACTGAAGAAACATATCTTTCTTTATTATTGAACAAGAACAATTGGAGCTATTTCCTTTGAATTGAACTTGAATATTTGGGAGACTTCAAAGACATTGGGAAATGATGCGATGCTATTATTGTTGGAAACAGTTGACTTCACAAGTATTTTATTCGATACCGTGCTGTGATGTGTGTCTTTATATTCAAACTTGTACAAGTGCTTTAATAAGTTTCACTTTAGAAACAATTCATATAACAAGATAGATTGCTTGTTTCTCAAAACCATAACAGATCTGGAGTGTACCGTATTCACTCTATGTATTGGGACACTATGATTTGGGACACACAATTTTTCCAGAAAACTATTTTTTTTTTATGCTCCAAAGTTTGGGACATTCAGGAGATTTGTTTCCAGTTGGCCCGTCGCTAGTAGCAGACGACACTCATAAAAAAAATTCTTGAGTAACTAAATGTTTTCATTTTTTGCTTCGAAAACATAGCTTATGATCCCTCATTGGAACACGCGCAATGCGCTCGTTCCAATGAGGGATCATAAGCTATGTTTTCGAAGCAAAAAATGAAAATATAAAAAAAATTGGACAGCGATTTTCGTATATAGTGATGGAAAACGAATCACACACAACTTTATTGAGCATCAAATCAAGACCAGGCTGTGTTCTTTCCCCATTTTCTAACAATTGTGACATCTGTAAAAATAATTATTTTTAGCTGTCCCAATACATAGAGTAAATACGGTAGAAACACCAAAAGAGAATTCCTCTTCTCGACAGTAAAGTCAGACACTAGGGGTATGCACACATGTTTTATTTCAAGTTTTCAGAATATTCTCATGAAAAAATATTGTTCTCATTTCATTTATGAGTCTGAATGTTTATTATTACTGACAAAAATGTTTGAGGCGATGGGTGAAAGGGAAATAGGTGAAGTGTACATCAGAATGTCTGTACACACCTTTCAGCTGTCACATGATATTCTAACCCCACTCAACTTTGAACACCCCGTTGGAGTTAAATGTACCACACTGGATGCATTGATCACTGACCAATCAGGAAGCTTGTATAATTTTAAAAGGGTAATAATAGATTAAATGCCTGTATTGTATGTTCTGAGGCCAAACAAATCTAGAAACAAGGAGAATTTGGTGGTTGCCAGAGTAAGTTTTCCACATATTAGATAATTTTTTAACAGGAGGTCTCGCCACTGCAGCACAGGCATTGGTTACCGGGTCCTATTTTACCATGAAAACAGAGTTTATTTACCACAGTAAACAAGCACTGCTTCACTTCCCAGGGAGTTTACTCTATACCCTATATACAAACAAGCACTGCTTCACTTCCCAGGGAGTTTACTCTATAACCTATAAACATGAAAGAGGTCAAATCCGAGTCGCTTTGTGTACTGTGGCTTACTGCACGTTGATTGTGCACTTGCCTAGAACAGCTGCTAACTCGCCTTGTGCAAAGTTAGTAAGTTGGAGGGTCAGACAGTTGCTTACTGCTGCTCAGTGGTTTTCTCTGGCACTTGTTATACTGTCCAACACAATGTGGCCCTGGATTCCGAAAGTGCTGTAAACCCAACTAGAGGTACTGTGAGCAAGCTCACAATGTGATATCCCCCGCGCCTCAGTTGTAGCCTTTTTGGTACATTAAAATGTATAAGTTAGATTATCTCCCCTTGGAAATGTCAGAACGGAATTATATTGCTTCATGCACATCTTCATATGGAGTTCTTCCATTGTGTAAAGTTTCATGAAAATTCTTCGAACGGTTTAGGAGGAGTTGCGCTTATACGGATGGACAGATGGACGGACAGACAGACGGATGGACAGGGTGATTCCTATATACCCCCCAAACTTTGTTTGTGGGGAGGTATAATAAACAAACCAGTTAAATTTGTGTTGTACCCGGTGCTTCATTAAATGTTTGATGATTATTTCTATAATTAGTGTTTGGAATCTAATATTACTGCATCCGTGGAAATATTGCCCACCCGTGGAAAGTGACCAGTCCATGGGGGCTGTACTTTATGTTAAATTAACAGGGTTAATCAATTAAGAGATATCCAATGGGCACCACTGTATCTGCAATGTAATGTATGATTCTCAGCCTATCAGACAGAGAAAATTCATTCCAGCAATACTCGGCTCACTGTCAGGAATGATAAATATTGGTGAAATGAATCTACTCTAATTGAGGTCTATAAACAATGGGAATTTTGTGACTGACAGGGTCATTTCTCAGCACATTACAAGACTTTTTATTCAACAGGAGTTTACTCTGTAACCTATATGCAACTAGAGGTACTGTGAGCAAGCTCACAAAGTGATACCCCCCGCGCCTCAGTTGTAGCCTTTTTGGTACATTAAAATGTATAAGTTAGATTATCTCCCCTTGGAAATGTCAGAACGGAATTATATTGCTTCATGCACATCTTCATATACAGTTCTTCCATTGTTAAAATTCTTCAAACGGTTTAAGAGGAGTTGCGCTTATAAGGATGGACAGACAGACAGATGGACAGACAGGGTGATTCCTATATACCCCCCAAACTTTGTTCGCGGGGGGTATAATTAACAGGTCAAATTTGTATTGAAGGTATGGGAAATGTTTTGTGTTTGAAATTTATATTCAATTAACAGGTACAGGTTTATTCAGTTAGCCCTTTACCCAACACAATGGCAAAAACTGGTCAGCGCTATTCACAAAAATCGACAATTAATTTTCATTATATTTTTCATTTTTTGTCTCAAAAACCTAGATTATGACCTATCTTTGGAACGAGCACGTCGAGCTCGTTCCAAAGAGGGGTCACAGCCTATGTTTTTGAGACAAAAAATGAAAAAAAAAATAGTTATTCAAGAATTTAGTGTGCAAGTGTTGTCTGCTTTTCATGTTTGGTAAAGGGTAAAGAGATCCACTGTACCTCAGTTTTCAGGGGTTTTCAAGAATGGTTCCACAATTCAAGAACTCTTCAGATCCAGGACAAGAGATGTCTAAATTCCAGGATTTTCAAGGACCACAGAAACCCCTGAAGCTCAAACTGAATTTGGTGGATGGGGTTCATAAGTTTGGAACTGAAACACAGTGAATTTGAGATATTTTTATCACATAAATACACCAATAAAAAGATGTTGCAGTATCAATTTATCTATTTAGTTTTTATTTATTTACTGGTGTTCAGGTCATTTTCATCATTTGTGGCTATCACATGACTGCAACACAAGTTTTGCTAATTGGTTACACCCATGCTGTCCACCTTAAAGGACAATAACCCCAGACATTGGTTTTGAGGTCCTATTTTACCAGTAAACTGTTTGATTTATGGATACAGTGGAGCCCATTTAATTGGATATCACTTAACTGAATGACCCTGTTAATTGAATATAATTTCCCAACACAAAACAATTTACCATACCTGAAGTACAAATTTGACCTGTTAATTGAATATAGGTTATAGAGTAAACTCCTGTTAATTGAATAAAAAAATCTTGTAACCTGTCAAGAAATTACCCCGACTCATCACAGTTTTCCTTTGTTTATAGACCTATTTGGCCTCAGTACATCCAATACAGGCATTTAATCTATTATATCTTGTTTAACAAAGCTCATGGAGCTCTGTCAAGGAAGATATAATAGAAAAAATGCTAAGTTTATCTCTAGAATACAGGAAAGAGACACAATCCCTGTTAATTGAATACTTCTGTTAATTGACTAATTTTCATCGGCAAAGTGGCTATTCAATTAACAGGGTTCAACTGTACTATCAATACTTTCATCTAGAAGTTGGGCTTGGTAAACAGTTTAATGTTTACCAATAGAGGGAGAAGTAAAAATGGAACAAATAGCCAAATCCATGCCAGGTGAAGGAAAAAACTAAATCACTCTATCAAAGGGACTTAACTGCATTTTTAAAAATATTTTTAAAATTGTTAAAATCCAATAGTTCTTCAAGTTCTCAAGCTTTTTTTCTCATAGCAGGATGTTGTGGTTAAATTTCCCTGAGGTTGACCTAGATATTATTTTGATCTGTACATTAACAAAATTTATCACACACCTATTAATGTAAAACACGGGATTTCCACTGTTCTGCCTGTACAATAATAATAAAGTAGTATCACACATGTGGTGATACAAAACACATTCGACTTCGTTACCAATGTAAACAGAGAAGGAACCTGTCTAAATAAATCACGTCATCATTGGTTGAATGCACCCGAGTCGAGATGACTTGAAAATTCAAAATTCCTATTTAGATTTGTTTGCCCGGGATATTTAAACAATCAGATTCGAGTGAAAAATTTACATAATAAAAATAACATTCCGACTGCTTGTTCCTTGACAAATACTTTCCACAACTGGTGAAATAGTTATGGAGTGTGCTAAACTTACTAGCTATTTTAAAAACTTTTTGTTGTGTTATTCCCCACAGTTCAGTAACTATTTGAAATTCGATCATCGACACCATGACACTGATCAGTGTCAATTGGTTTTGACCAATTGAATGCCGTAAAAATTAAAAGCAGATTAGGGTTGGTACCCCACCACCTAACAGTGATGTCTTGTTGACAACGAAGGAAACGTGGAAATTACCCAGTTGAAAAGTGCTTTTAGTTCAATTTCCGTGTAGACTGATTGTTACATGGGAGGTGTGTGATAAATACAGAACCACACATACATTTAATGAGTTAAGAACTATTGCACTCGATTGCTTTGACCCAGGATATAACTCAAGCCTTCGGCTCTCGTGATATCCTGGGCCAAAGGAATCTTGTGTGATAATTCGTAACCCATTCAAACATATGTGCGGTTCTGTATATTTGATCTGTACAGTAACACCATGGGCATGTCTAAACACAGAGGTAAGAAATGTGATAAATGCAATGCCTAATCCCTCTTCAGAATTCTTGATAGTCAGCAAATGACATATGACTTGAGTGAGAAAATATCTTTACCTGAAAAGAAGGAAAAAACATAACTTAATTCTGTTATTTATTATTTGTTTATTGAAGTTCTCAGTAGTTTAAAACTGTACAGCTGTATCATCTGATGATTTATTGGAGCTAAATAACATTTTCAGCATTTATGGCTATATTGTGACAGCAACAAAAGTGTGAATCAAGATTCAGCAATCCATTCATAATTATGTCCCCCACTATAGGTACACTAACGCTTAGAGGCCTGATTCTTATGTATGCAGCAACTTGGCTTGAACAAATGTACGAGTCAAAGATGCTTTTCATTTTTTATACAGTGATTTTGACAAAAAGATATTTTTAGCTTTCTCCCGTAAAGGGGTGTTCAATCAATTTGGACAAAATCAGGGTTTCTGCAATTCTAATGCCATGAAACTTAAGGCCATTTCTTGCAATAATTCCATGATTTTCAAGGCTCTCTCGCAGCAAAATTTAAGACCATTCAAGGCCTTTCACTGAAAATTGATATTCGGGAGGAGAGCTTTGACTGTGTATTTATAAAACAGAAAATAATAATGCATTTTTTCATTGTCTATAAAGGTGAGGACATGTGCACCACCACCATCTGAGTAATGGTTGGAAAATCTCAGTTACGTCAGCCTGATTATTCCTGGCATTACCTCCTCTAATTAGGTATACATGGTGATGCATGCATCACCATGTATACCTAATTACAGAAGGTAAAACATACTGCAGAATTTTTTGGATGCAAATAATCAAAGACGATCAAAATCATTCGAAATTCAAAGCTCCAACAAGATTTTTCAAGGCCACATGCTCTAAACCCAGGTATACCAGAAAATAAGTGGTCAGACAAGGACAATGTCAGGTACAAAAAGGCCAATGTCTGACTGAGGTTTAAAACCATCAGTCAAAATGTCTGATGCCAAAATTATCAATGAAGTTCAGTGATAAGAACATCCTGCATGCTGGAAATCATGTACATAACTAGCAAGCCTAAAATTAATGATTATTGTGATTTCTGGTCCTGGCAAGTTGGGAAGTATGAAGAAAGTGACTGTACAGCTCATCAGTATTAACAGCCTGTGAAGGAATACAATTTGATAGAGACATACTTGTATCTAAATTATGGGTTTTTCAGTTCCAATTCAGAATGAAACCAATCATACCTTGTTTGGCAGGGCTCATTGAGCCCTGCCAAACATTGTATGATTGGATGAATTCTGAGCAGTTTTAGGATGAAGGTGCATGTACACCCAAAACACATTATTTCGAATACTCAAAGTTCATTTTGTAAATATGTCAGATACAATTCTTAAATGACAGACATGATTCATTTGATGTCTGACATTTTGTCTGGAAGTGCAATGAAAATTATTTTCAGGCTTGAACCTAGGCTATTTCAGGCCTTGAATGATGTTTTTTTCTAATTCAAGGCCATGCAAGGATTTCAAGGCTCCACAGGAACCCTGAGAATTCAATTGTAAGCCTCAACTGAACCTATGTCCCAACATTGGTTAAATTTAGCCGAGTAGTAAAATATTAACCCTAGCACACTGGTAGTGCAGGAGAATTTTCTCCAATCACTGTTTTTCTTTTGTTTAACTATGAAATTAACCAATTATATCTTGTTTGACAGAGCTCACTGAGCTCTGTCAAACAAGGTATATTTGGTTAAATATCAAACTGCATTATGGGAAATATTTGCGGCTGAAAGCTTTGTCGTTTTGACATCCGAGTGCAGAGGGTTAAGCCTGCAATGTGATGTGATGTGATGCGCATGACAGAGGGGATTCCAATATACTCTATCAGGGGAATACAACAAAAGTCCCTGCCTTTGAAAGGCAATAACAGATAAGACATCATCTCATCCAGACTTCAGTAGAGTGACTAAAGAAGAAACCAATTCAAACCAGAGGACACCGTTGGATGGTGCATAATACGCCTGCACTTCCAGAAATTATAAAACATTATTCATGTTCCAATTCAACTTTACTGTCAGTTACTCCGTTTTAGTTAATTATACTTATTTAAAAAGTCCGGAAAATGAAAAACAAATCCGGAAAATGAAAAGAATTCTAAGTTCAAGGGCAGTAACTCCACAGAAAATCAACAGAGTGGAACGAAATTCGAACTTGATCTCTAATTATCCGTAGCAAAGCTGAAAACCAAAAATTTTCTCAATATGTCCAACAATGCTATAGATAAAATTTTTTCTCAATATGTCAATCCATAACAAAAAAAAGTCCAGAAAACGGTAACAAAGTTCAAGGGCAGTAGCTCCACCAAAAATCAACTGAACGGAATGAAATTCAAACTTGATTTCTAAGTATCCATAACAAAGCTGTTTACCAAAAATTTTCTCAATATGTCCATCCATAACAAAAAAAGTCCGGACAGACTGACAAATGGACAGATGCCAACGTCATAACATAATACGACCGTTTTTATAAAACAGGCGTCTAAAAAAGGAGCGGGATCTGTTGGACTACTTTTACTGTGGTATTTACTGTCAATAGAAGTTGGTGGGATAACTATCTCTCTTTTTCTGTCCTTACCATGATGTTACTAGCACCCTAACTACTCTCAAAAAAGTGCAAGAATATGTGCTCTCTACCAGAAACAATGGCAAGCAGATTGTCAATAAACACCATGTGTTGTAATTAAATTGGCCTATAGAGATATGAAATATTAATACTTACTATTTTTCATTAACTTCATCTGAAAGGAGGTCGGCCAGAAACTGATGATGCTGAGGATGTATTAGTTCTTGCGGACATCTTTGAAACATTTCCCATTCTACTTGCACTTGCCTTTGATAACCTACCTGAAAAAGATAAGAAAACTTTTCATTGCAGTGATGTTCAAAGTTATTCAAACAAATGTTTTTAATGTGGCCCTCACAGTTAATGTATATCAACTAAAGTTACCAAGTTACAGTAAAATTATTCCAAAATGAGTCATCCTATCAAATTACAATGAAATCCCTTCATAAATACGGCCTGTGGACTGTGCTAATGGTTTTTGGGCTTTGGGCCTGTGTAGCCATCACAGTTGACCGATTGCAACCAAAAGGGGATGTTCTCATCTAGACATTATATGAAGTCATCCTACCGAGTTACAATGAAATCCCTTCATAAATACGACTTGTAGACTGTGCTAAAGGTTTTTGGGCTTGGGCAGCTGTCACAGTTGACAGATCGTGACCAAATGGGGAAGTTCACAACTAGACATCATACGGAGTCATCCTATCAGGTTACAATGAAATCCCTCCATATTAAATATGACCTGTAGACTGTGCTAGAAGTTTTTGGGTTTCGGGGACTGGACAGCCGTCACGGTTGACAGATCATGACCAAAAGGGGACATTCTCATCTAGACATTATACAGAGTTATCCTACCAAGTTACAATGAAATCCCTTCATAAATACGACCTGTAGACTGCACTAAAGGTTTTGGGGTTTTGGGCTTGGGCAGCCATAACGGTTCACCGATCGCGACCAAAATTGGACGTTCTCATCTAGACATGACCTCAAACCTGCATATGAAATTTTGTGACAATTGGACAAGAACTACGGGGTGTAGCCTGCGCTAAAGGAAAATGTGAACAGACTAACAGACTTCCACACGCGTGATGGCAATAGTTTATCTTGACTTTGTCAAGTTAAGCTAAAAATAGTTTGAAACAAGCTATTAACTGGTAGAGTGCTGGAAGCCCATATTTCGGCTTTATTCGGAAGTGCAGGTACCACAGCCTGAAGGCTCATATTTTGTGGATGTGCTTTGTATTATCTTTGAAGTGATATTATTTAGTCTGTAAGGGTTTGTCTTGTTAAAATTTATGGGAGAGTGCACTCTCCCATAAACTGTAACAAGGCGAAGACATGTGTACAAGATTTGGTGGCCAAAAATAATTTAGCACTCTGCCAGTTAACTGAAGATAGATTATGTTTTCACTTTTGAAATTCAAGTTAAAAAGATTTCCACAATTTAGTATAAGGCTAAAAAAAATAATGTTTTGATTCTCAGGCCCTCCCTCGTTGGATTTGAACCTCCTTATTAGACATTTTTATTATGTCATGTTTTTTTAAGAATTTGTGAAAACTTGGAATGGTAATTTTTTCAAATTTCTCGACATATAATTATTTAGCTGTGTTTGCAGTAATTTAGTTTTTCTTGTTGCAGTTTATGGGAGAGTGCCCAGAGGCACTCTCCCATAAACTGTAACAAGACAAATTCTGATCTACTGGATCATGATTTAATCATATATTTATTTGCTGGTGTTTAAGGTCATATATTTCTGCACAATGGCTAATAAAGGCCGCAACACCGATATAAACTCAAGTTTAACCAATCATTTAGAGCCATGTTTCCCATTTTAAAGGACTCCTACCCCAAGCATTGGTTACTGGGGCCTATCCTAATGGATCATGATGTTAGTTATAAAAGGTATACTATAATTACACTAAAATACAACCTTTTCTCTTTTTCAAGTGGAAAGACAGCAAAAAGATTTACTGAGTATACTCAACCCTTTACATGAAAAAAAAAAATTAAAAAAATAAAAATAAAATCCTCCCTCCCTCACTGATTTGAAAAAAAAAATTGCCTGAGAATCAATTCATTTTTTTTATTTGGCCTAAGTGCTTCCATTAGTTCCTTGAATCCTGCACCCTCCGTAACATGTAACCAACTAACCCTGTGCATTTTTACAACCATAGTCAGTGTACATGTAGTGTGTGATATATGGTAGCCTATCAACTAATCCTGTGTATTTGCCTATGGTTAGTCAGTGCTTATCAGCTTACCAACTAACTCTGTGCAATGCCTATGGTGAAGGCAGTGTAAGTCAACTTACCAACTAACTCTGTGCAGTGCCTATGGTCAGGCAGTGTGAGTCTGCTTACCAACTAACTCTGTGCAATGCCTATGGTCAGGCAGTGTGAGTCTGCTTACCAACTAACTCTGTGCAATGCCTATGGTCAGGCAGTGCGTGTCAGCTTACCAACTAACTCTGTGCAATGCCTATGGTCAGGCAGTGTAAGTCAGCTTACTAACTAACTTTGTGCAATGCCTACGGTAAGGTAGTGTATGTCAGCTTACCAACTAACTCTGTGCAATGCCTATGGTCAGGCAGTGTAAGTCATAGAGCTGTAGCAGGGTTCCCCCAGGTTAAAATCTTCGAAATTCATGGCCATTCAGGCCATTTCTCGGCAATTTTCGTGGATTTTCAAGGCCCCTATTTAATGAAATTCAAGGCTTTTCAAGGCCAAAGCTGGCAAAGTACCCTAAATTATCAGATAACGACAAGAAACTTTCTCTTATATTTCCCTTTGTTGGTAATTCTAACACTTGACATCATTTCTTGGAAAACTCTTTCTGAAAGCTATCCAAGCAATGATATCACTGATTAGAATTAGTGAGCCTGAGAAAGACATTTTCTTGTGTTTATCCTACAACTGCAGTGTAATTACCAGGTGGCACAATAGCTATGTCTCTTGTACATGTACCCCTATTCTAACTGAATACTTACTGAATGCAAATGAATTGATGTCATCCTTTCTCCCAATGAGTAAACTACATGTTACATGTAAATGACACATTTCGTAACCCACAATGTCTCTGGAAATGTCATTCGAAAAGCAAAATGTAATTCCATTGGGGGGAAGTGTACCTTCCAACAAGCTTGGATTAAATCAACTGCATACTATAAGTGGTTACTGCCTGTTCCAGTTGAACGGTATTCAGCTAAATGCAGTAAGTGTCGAAAAGTTTTTAATGTTTCATACATGGGCGAATCATCCTTAAAATCGCACATGTTAACATTTGAGGTGAATAAGACAATAACACTTTCATTTGGAAATCCAAACTCAGAATCCACTGTGATAGCGACTGCCCGTGCCAGGACTTTAAGATGACGTTGTGGCAAATTCATCAGACATACATGCTTCGAAAATACTCAAATAGTTCAACTGAACAATCATCCATTTGTAATATTTTCAATATGAATAAATTATCCACGCACGTGCGCTCAGCATTCGAACAGGCAGAATTTACAATAAATCTTCCCATTGGCTTAAATATACACCATTGTGCTCGCCCACATCAATTGCAACCATTCACAATGCTTGATTCAAAAGATTTCAGTGTCACATCACTGCAAAGTTCTATCAATAATGCACGCATTGGCACTGCCGTAAATACTCCAAAATATGACCGGATTAATAAACCACACAGTTACATTTGCTGTTGTAAATGCCGTAAAATATATTCGGATTAAATTACGCATCACAAAATTCTCAGATTTTCCAGTCTTTTCAAGGCTCCCATTGGAAATTCTAGGCTTTCAAGGCCTTGAATGACCTTTTGACGAATTCCAGGCTTTTCTAGGTTTTCAAGGCCCCGCAGGAACCCTGTGTAGGTTAAGCGAAACCAAACCGAGGTTTTTAGTTTTTTTAAAAAACCAAAACCGTCGACATCCCGTAATCTGAGGTTTTTCGTTTTTTATTAATTACTCTCTTGCTGCAGAAATTCACAGAATGCAGCCATCCCAGATTAGTGAGAGTGCCCAGACACTGCCAATGGCAGTGCCTGGGTACTCTCACTACTCTGGAAAGGCTACATTCTGTGAATTTCAGACATTTCAGTTTAGTTGTGTTTGCAGCTTTCCTCAAGTTGTGTGCAGGTGTCAGACCTCGAAAAATGGCCAAGCACAATAAAAGTTCTGTATATTTAGGTAATTATTTTATTGGCCTTCCTGATTCTTCATGTATGATAGCTTATTTCGGGCATTCATTGAGTTTCACTCAATTTCACTGCCATTCAGTTATGATTCCGGACATAAGAATGAGTTTTATTGAATTTTATTTGGCCTCATGAACAAACCGAAAACCGTACAAAACCGAGGTTTTACTCCACCTGAAAAACCAAAACCGAAACCGAACAAGAAATTTAAAAACCTACAGCTCTAGTAAGTCAGCTTACGAATTAGCTCTGTGCAATGCCTATGGTCAGGTAGTGTAAGTCAGCTTACGAATTAGCTTTGTGCAATGCACAGGGTTAGTAACTCTTTTCTGA
Source organism: Pictodentalium vernedei (assembly GCA_031216915.1). Classification (NCBI taxonomy): domain Eukaryota; kingdom Metazoa; phylum Mollusca; class Scaphopoda; order Dentaliida; family Dentaliidae; genus Pictodentalium; species Pictodentalium vernedei. The sequence continues at coordinate 812,002,799 of CM062296.1, forward strand.
TTATAAATAAGATTATCTATGTTATATGACTAACCCTGTACATGTACAGCCTTAGTGAGTGCACATTTCCATGTAGTGTGTGATATGGCAGTTACCATTTTTTTATAACCAGAGCCCCACAGGGTTAGTCACATTTCTGGTTATAAAAAAATCTTATAATTCACCCCCTTCACTCTGATGTCAAACTACCAAAATTTCGGAAAGCTGTTTTTTTCCCATAATGCATTTAGAAATTTAAATTCAATCTCGTTTGACAGAGCTCAATGATTTCTAGTTGCATTGTGTGAAATTTTTTCTGCCTGAAATTTAGATATTTTAACATCAGTGTTGAGGGGGTTAACTGAGTATTAACCCTGTGCACTGTACAGCCTTAGTGTAAATGTCATCTTTTTATTTATTTATTGGTGTTTAAGGTCACATATTTCTGCACAATGGCTAATCATGACCACGACAATTTTACGAATGGAGGAAGCTGGAGTACCCAGAGAACCATCAAGCAATGGTGTGCAACTGTCAGCTACCTAACATACTAACTCCACACAAGCAGGGTTAGCATTGGTTAAAGACAGGTGCACCATCGACGTGCAGTAAGCCTTAGTACACAATGTCACTATCCCCCACATGGGCAATGGGGGGGTGAAGTGTCTTGCCCAAGAACACAACGCAGTTGCCGCAGGTGGGATTCGAACCGAGGACCTCTCGGCTTGCAGCCTGCACCTCTACCAACTGAGCCACCCCAAATGTCATCTATAGCAACTCTTTACCCAACATAATGGCAAAAAGCAACCATAATATTCTCAAGAAGCATTTAAACTCAACTTTTAGCCTCTCATTGGAAGTGATTGTCGAAAGGGTTTTTTTTTAAGTTTTTTTTGTGAATTCCAAAAATGAAAACATATTCTATTTTCAATTAATAGCTTGTTTTGACCTGTTATATTCAACACATAGAACAAAAAGACAATAAGAGTAAGACATTAGATATTATACTTTCTCAAAATTCAACTTCGCATATAAAGATATCATTTACCTTGTTAACACCTCATCTAACAACACTTAAAAAAAAACATTTTTAGAATAACTTTAAAAATTGTATTTTTGGAGTGAAACACACCTAAAAAGCAAAATTTCTTAAATAAACCTGCAAATAACACAGCTTATATATTCTCATCTTGACAAAAATGAGCCAAGCTTAATTTAATTATATTTTTCAGTGATTTTCAAGGAAAGTGGGGATTTTAAAGCACTTTTAACTCTTTGCCCACTGTGTATTTTCAAAATATTTTTCATCAAATCTTGTCATGGCTGCTATGAAGCAGCCATGACAAGATTTGATGAAAAATTTATCTAAATAGAACTCAAGAAATCATTGGTCAAAAAGTCCATTCAATTTACGCGAGAAATTTGGTTAAATGTGCACAAATTATACTTATTTCAGTGGCAGGATATTTTGTGTCCAGGGCAGGAATATCTGCCAGCAGCATGCAAGGAGTTAATGGTCTTGAATTTCAGTCTCAAAATTTCACTTTCTGTGACCTTTACACACCCTGTAACAGGTGATAAATGTGTTAATTTTTCACTCTAACAACTGAAATATCTTTATTCATGCACAAAATTCAGACTTGCTTTTTATTACGCATATTTGCATTTGACGTTTCCTTATTTTCTGAGAATAGTTTAGATATAACTTGGACCTCGATGTTTGAAAAACAGATAGCTGATTGTCACTCATCTGCACTTATCTCACAAATATAGTCTGAAGTAGAGCTGTAGGTTAACCGAAACCGAACCAAGGTTTTTAGATTTTTTTTAAAAAACGCAATCGAAACCGTCGACATCCCGTAATCTAATGTTTTTCGTTTTTTTATTAAATACTCTCTTGCTGCAGAAATTCACAGAATGTAGCCATCCCAGAGTAGTGAGAGTACCCAGACACTGCCAATGGCAGTGTCTGGGTACTCTCACTACTCTGGAAAGGCTACATTCTGTGAATTTCAGACATTTCAGTTTAGTTGTGTTTGCAGCTTTCCTCAAGTTGAGCGTAGGTGTCAGACCTCGAAAAATGGCCAAGCACAATAAAAGTTCTGTATATTTAGGTAATTATTATATTGGCCTTCCTGATTCTTCAAGTATTATAGCCTATTTCGGGAATTCATTGAGTTTCACTCAATTTCACTGCCATTCAGTTATGACTCCGGACATAAGAATGAGTTTTATTGAATTTTATTTGGCCTCATGAACAAACCGAAAACCAAACCGGTTTTACTCATGCAGCAGCCAAAACCATGTAGGAGAGACTGAGAGACAGATTTTTAACTGTTTAGGCCTAAGCACTGCTAACTCAATACCCCTCACCAAATGTCAAAGTTGACAATTGGTATGCAGCCTTTTAACTTGGCTTATTAGCCAAGAACCATGCTCACATCTACACATATCGCCTCTTGAGAGCAACAAGGGGCCATCTGCTAGAGCTGGGAGGTTAACTGCAACCACAGGTCGGGATCGGTAGTGAGAGACTATCGAAAATCGCAACCATACTCTAATAAACACAACTGCAAATTTGGTTTTAAAATTCCAGCGTGTTTTTAGATACTGCACGTAATATCGAATTACCAGAATGATCACATAATTTACTTTATAATAAATGCAATACCTATGAATCTGCTGGCCACCATCAAATAATTTCTGTATACATTTAAATAGAAAGAAAAAACAAAACTGTTGTACACTATACCAATGCACCAATATTTTCAAGACAGTAAGCCAAGATTTGAGGCTTTCAGTTTCAATACACGAGACTCAACATGAAATTCATTAATATTCAAGACCTGTCAACACCAAGGCTGAAGCATTGAAAAATGTTCCATCAGTTTATCAAATGCGGTTTTCTTTGATGAATTACATGTATAACTTGCCACTTGCTCTTCATTTATAATGTTCGATATATTTATTTCTACACGTAATTTTGAAAGCTTGAATATCAGACAGATTCAAATTCACAGTTGACGGCGGATGGAAATTTAGGGCTACAATGACCTAAATGAGTGACTTTTACTTGATAAATATTTGAGAGTCGACATAATTTTTTAGGGTCAGTCAGGTTATCCTAAATACAGTTTGGGTTTTTTTGGCCGGACATTTCACAACGTTGCAGGCATAGATATGTTATTATTTATTCAACTAATACAATCAACAGCAGATGCCTTGTTAGTTGTTAAGTGTACGATGTAATTATAGGGCCGATCTGATAGGTATACACAGATAGTTTCTATATGCTCATGGACGAGCAAAACTGCAACCGAGGTTTTTTTATTTAAAAAAAACGAAACTGCAGTGTAAATGCCACAACCTCCCAGCTCTATCATCTGCAATTCTTTAGCACTGCAGATGGCTACTTGTTGTATTCAAGGGATGATATATGCAACAGATATTGTTGAGTTTCAAAAGCATATTAGAAACCACTTTTATCTGAACCGTCTGAGAACACTTACTGAATAGAAACCAAAATTTCGCAAACATTTCAAGTGTATTTTAGAGCTGTAGGTTAACCGAAACCGAACCAAGGTTTTTATTTTTTTTTAAAAACCGAAACCGAAACCGTCGACATCCCGTAATCTAAGGTTTTTCGTTTTTTTATTAAATACTCTCTTGCTGCAGAAATTCACAGAATGTAGCCATCCCAGAGTAGTGAGAGTACCCAGACACTGCCAATGGCAGTGTCTGGGTACTCTCACTACTCTGGGAAGGCTACATTCTGTGAATTTCCGACATTTCAGTTTAGTTGTGTTTGCAGCTTTCCTCAAGTTGCTTGTAGGTGTCAAACCTCGAAAAATGGGTAAATACAATAAAAGTTCTGTATATTTAGGTAATTATTATATTGGCCTTCCTGATTCTTCATGTATTATAGCTTATTTCGGGCATTCATTGAGTTTCACCTAATTTCACTGCCATTCAGTTATGACTCCGGACATAAAAATGAGTTTTATTGAATTTTATTTGGCCTCATGAACAAACTGAAAACTGAACAGAACCGAGGTTTTACTCCCCCTGAAAAACCGAAACCGAACAAGAAATTTAAAACTCCACAGCTCTAGTGTATTTTCGAAAAATAGTCTGAAGCTGAACTCGAACTAGATGCCGCTTAGCTATGAATACACGTTAGGAATCAACTGATTCTGAACAGTTACTGCACAGTTACTGAATGGAAATGAAAAATTTCTAAGCACACATATAGCCAGAAAAACTTGCTTTAAAAATAAGAAGTGTTTTAAAATCATACGACTCAGATATTATTTAGCTTTTGATACACATCAAAATTCAACTGAACTGAATAGTTGTTCAAAAGTTTATGCACAGAAACAAGAATTTCTCAAAAATTCTCAGTTTGTGCCCAAAAATCTGAAAAAAAAAAAAAATCAAACTTGATCCAGATATTGTTTAGCTATAGCTGTATAACAAAATCAACTGATTCTGAATTGTCATTCAAACGTTATTGCACAGAAATGAAAATTTAAAAGGTTATTGGACAGAAACAAAAATTTGAAAGTGCTTTTTGACAGAAAAATTGGAAAAATGCAAGAAATGAAGCAAGGTACTGTCTATCCTGTAGTTATACAGTGGAGCCCACTTAATTGGATATCTCTTAATTGTATATCCCTGTTAATTGAATATAATTTTCAAACACAAAACCATTTACCATACCTTCAGTACAAATTTGATCTGTTAATTGCATACGGGTTGTAGAGTAAACTCCTGTTAATTGTATATAAATTTCTGTAATAAGTCGAAAAAATTACTGTGACATGCACCAAATTCCTCTTATTTATCAACCTTTTTGGCCTCACTACATCCAATACAGGCATTTATTCTATTATATCTTGTTTGACAGAGCTCTATGAGCTCTGTCAAACAAGATATAATAGAATAAATGCTCAGTTTACCTCCAGAACACAGAAACTGACCAAATCCCTGTTAATTGTATAATCCTGTTAATTGAATAATTTTCTCTGGCAAAATGGATATTCAATTAAGAGGACTCTACTGTAATTGCAAGTAAAAATCTGAACAGTCATTCAAAAGTTTTTTAACAGAAACAAAAGCGAATGGATGTATACACACACACATGCACAAGGGCTGTCAGAATTAGTTTACTAATCATCAACCATCTTGGTAGTCAAAAGTTTCTTATACCATGCTCGTCTATGTTCTACCTGTGAAAAGCCTTTATGTTAAATTTTAGCTTTTAACCTCACTACTGCTGTAAAGCTTCTCGTGTGGTTAAAAAAAAAATACACCTATAGTTGGAAGTTCATCCCACTTGAACTCTGACATGTCGCAATTTGCCAACTTCGATACATTCACACTTCACAATGTTTCATTCCAACATACAATGATTTGCGGCAGTATCTACTACGTGCAATGACTTAGTAAGTTTAAAATATCTACAATTGAATATTTAAAATAAAATTTAAGAATTGCTAATAATAATTTGACTGAAAAAGCAAGGTAAATTCAATCAATTGTGACGACGTGTCTAGCTGTCAATCAAGCATTCACGTGCAGCCGGTAGTTCTGTCCATAAGCGCAGATGTAAACAAAACAAACCTGTGTGTTTGCGATAGTTAGTGTAATTTTTTCTCCATTTTAAGTTACAAAGTCGATTATTTATTAACCCTTTGAGACTTTAATTACACTGACGTTCAAACGTCACTGGCAATTCAGTTTCTTTAATGTTTTTCAAAATGTGACGTCAAACGTCGGAAAGTACAAATAACAAGATATTTTTCACATTAGTGATTAACTATTTGAGGGCTAGATTATTTTTGGTGGTCTGAATTTGTTGTTCAAACCTTGTATTATTACAAATTATTGGAGAGTGCCCTCAGGCGCTCTCCAATAATTTGTAATAAAACAAATTTACATAAACAAAATATTACTTGTGTTTGACTGAATATGAAATATTAGCAAGGAAAGTGTTGGCTTTTGCTCTGGTATCCTCATTTTTTTTAAAACCCTGATAGTGGCTTCTAGCATTCAACTTGGTAAGAAGTGTGACAGCAGGATAATATTAGTATTTTAAGTAGAGCTGTAGGTTAACCGAAACCGAACCGAGGTTTTTAGTTTTTTTTAAAAACCGAAACCGAAACCGTCGACATCCCATAATCTAAGGTTTTTTTGTTTTTTATTAAATACTCTCTTGCTGCAAAAATTCACAGAATGTAGCCATCCCAGAGTAGTGAGAGTACCCAGACACTGCCAATGGCAGTGTCTGGGTACTCTCACTACTCTGGGAAGGCTCCGGACTCTGGGAAGGCTACATTCTGTGAATTTCTGACATTTCAGTTTAGTTGTGTTTGCAGCTTTCCTCAAGTTGCGTGTAGGTGTCATACCTCGAAAAATGGCCAAGCACAATAAAAGTTCTGTATATTTAGGTAATTATTATATTGGCCTTCCTGATTCTTCATGTATTATAGCTTATTTCGGGCATTCATTGAGTTTCACTCAATTTCACTGCCATTCAGTTATGACTCCGGACAAAAGAATGAGTTTTATTGAATTTTATTTGGCCTCATGAACAAACCGAAAACCGAACCGAACCGAGGTTTTACTCCACCTGAAAAACCAAAACCGAAACCGAACAAGAAATTTAAAAACCTTCAGCTCTAATTTTGAGCTGTGATAACATTTGGCTCAACAGTTATCAATGAGCACTATTCGGGAGAAAATAGGAATTGAGGTAAAAACTTTAAAATATCGAAAAATAATAACAATACAAATGACCACAAAGTATCAATGCGCTGTTTGATTTCGAACGTCATAATACGTACAAAAGTAACAAAGGGTTAAGAGCATGGTATAAATAAAACAAATAGGTACTAGGGCCAATAATCAGATTTAAACCACTTGTAGGATAAGAGTGGTTAAAACCCTTAATCCTACTCATGGTCTAAACCCGATTACCGGCCCTAGTACCAATTTTATTATATTTTCAGTCAATGATCGTTCATTTTAAAAGTGGCACAAGTGTCGTTCGAATTGCAGTAGATAATGCAGAGAATCAACAATTAACCCTTTACCCAACGTAATGGCCAAAACCGGCCAGCGCGATTCTCAAAAATCGCCAATTAATTTTCATTATTTTTTTCATTTTTTGTCTCAAAAACATAGGTTATGACCCCTCGTTGGAACGAGCTCCTCGAGCTCGTTCCAATGAGGGGTCATAACCTATGTTTTTGAGACAAAAAATGAAAAAAATTAGTTATTCAAGAATTTTTTTTGCACGTGTCGTCTGCTTTTCATGTTAGGAAAAGGGTTATATTATTAACCTTTGAAATATGAAATATTTACCCATAGTTACTTTAATCCCCAAAGGCCGTTCTTAATTTAATAACACCGACTTTTTTGTAAAGGACCACATTTAAATGGTGTGTAAAGTGTCTTGGGTATAAATCACACAGTTTCAGTACAAGCTTACACCCCCCCCTCCCCCCCCCCCCCCCCCCTTTCAGTGGGGGTCTAGAACCCTGTCAAGGAAACTGCCTGCTTTACCATAGGCTTGTTAGGAGGATGCCCTAAGTCCCTGTCGGGAAGCACATACCCTCACCCTCACCTCACCCCCATCCCCCACCCCCAGTTGGGAAAATCCTGATGCCACAAATTTGCATACCGACATGAAAACACCAAAATTTCAAGCTGCCCAATCTTTCCCACAATGCAATGCAGAAGTTAACCAATTCAATTTTGTTTAATGAGTTGTCAAGCAAGATTGAGTTGGTTGAATTCCTAGATGCATTATTGTTAAAATAGGCAGCTTAAAATTTCAACAGCAGTGTGCAGAGGGTTAAACCTTTGCCTAATGAATCAGACACATCCACCCACGTACTTTACAAATGAAGCAATGGACAAAAAGAATTATTTTTGATAAAAATTTCACCAAAACCATATCATGTGACCCCTTATTGGGACAAGCTCACCGAGCTTGTTCCAATAAGGAATAAGGAGTCACATGATATGGTTTAGCTGGGACCTTTAGAATTTTTTTTTTAAGAATAAGCTTAATAATAAATTTTTATTTATTTATTTCTGCACAATGGCTAATCGTGACCACAACATGGAGATATTTATTTATTTATTTATTGGTGTTTAAGGTCACATATTTCTGCACAATGGCTAATCATGACCACAACAGTTTTATGTGTGGAGGAAGCCCGAGTACCTGGAGACAACAACCGAGCAATGGGGAGTAACTGTCAGCTCCCCAACATACTAACTCCACACATCCAGGGTTAGCATTGGTTGAAGACAGGTGCACCATCAATGTGCAGTACGACTAAGTACACAACATCACTGTGCCCCCATGTAGGCAATGGGGGTGAAGTGTCTTGCCCAAGGACACAACATGGTTGCCGCAGGTGAGATTTGTACCGAGGACTGCTCAGCTTGCAGCCTGCACCTCTACCAGATAAACCAATGTGCCCCAGCATGGAGATTAAGTCAAATTTAGTCACTTGTGTTACCCCATGGTGCCCATTTCAGAGGACTTCTACCCAAAGCATTGGTGACTGGGCCCTATTTTACCAGTAAAACAGTAAACTAGCATTGCTTCACTTGCCAGGGTTGTCACAGGGAAATAAATTTTGATATCATATGCTGGGGAAAAGTTTAAACAATCATTCAAGACATTCTCACATGTGGATCTGTTTAAGCATCTGTTCGTTTATGGCTGTATTTATTGTGGTTCAAGATCACACTCAGTCAGAATCTGTGGTTATATTTCGACTGCCATTTATCAGTGAATAACCATGTAAATTCAGTAATTATTCAAGAAATTTTTGTTCATAGTCATGTTAGAGTTCACCATCTCCAAATTGAGGTCAAAATACCCCAATTTCAAGTTACAAATGTTTTACATTTTCGGAAAACAATTGCAGCTTGAAATTTCGATATTGCGAGAGAAGTATACAGTACGTGGAGAGTGGATTGTAACTAAATCACCCGCAGAGTGGAGTTATCACCCAAGCTATAACTTTCAAATTTGTACATATCGACAAAAAACACAAGCAATGTTTCAGCCAATGGACCTCCGGGTTTAACCCGGAGGTCCATTGGCTGAAACTTTGCTGGTGCTGGTTATGCCTTGCAACAAATTTGCAATGATTCACTGTGTGGAATCTCCACTCTGCGGGTGATTTAGTGATAATACACTCTCCACGTACTGTATGAGTTGGTTAAAGTTTTTGAAGATAATGTTCTGGACAAATTTTTATTCCATTGGCAATCAACCATGTGGTTATAATAACAGTGAACTAATTTTAACTGTTAACAGGCAGCGTGGACTTAACTAGAAATCACTGCTAAGCCATCAGACGTATAACTGGAAACAACTGGCCAGGTTATATGATACCACTGCTTACATTCACCGGAGCCATCAAAGGACCACCTGTGCAATAGTATGAGACTACTCAAAATAAAACCTTTACCCAATGCATACAATACCAAAATTTGTTAAGTTTAAATATTTTTTCTTCAAAATTTTTCAACATTTCAACAAAACCATTTCATGTGATCAATAGGGGTGTCACATGATTTGAGTTTTTTTCTAAATTTTTTAAAAATAATTTTTTTGAACTGTTCAATTTGTAAACTAGGTGGACAGATATAGCCTTTTTGGGTGGATACTGGATAGATAAGGGGTTAAGTTTTAGGTGTTAACACTCTGAAACAGAATAACTTTAATAATAATTAGCCTGAAAAATTTAAGGTTATCTCCTTGAATTCATGTAGCCTAAGTTTCTAATTTCTACAGGCTAGGAACATAGCCAGGGCACATGGGGGAGACATGCATTTTTATGCAAATTGCAAAAATCAAAGTCTTGAGCTGGTGGAAAGGTATCAAGGTGGTATTCCTCTTGCATTTGTGAGGTCTGGGGTATATGTTAATAAACAGCTGCGCCATGAGCACATGATACACCTGTTATTAATTACAAGAGGGAACCACACAATATGAGTATACATGTGCACTTGTCAGGTTACATATACTTGCCACCAAAAAATCATGAAAATTGCTCAAAGTCCAACATGTGGAAAATTGCCTATATTTTGATGAATAAAGTCCCATAACTCTGGAATGACAAATCAGACAGTGACACAAATCAAAAGGGAGATTCCTTCTATCAACATATACTTGCAACCAAAAAATCATGAAAATTGCTCTAAGCATTTTCAAGTTATTGTTCGACATGTGAAAAATAAAGTTCCATAACTGGAATGACTAATCGAACGGCGACACCAACTGAAAGGGAGCTTCCTTTCATCAACCTAAACCACTTACAAAAAAATCATGAAAATCTCTCGAAGCGTTCTCGAGTTATCGTACGACGTGTAAAAAATCAACAATTTTCTAAGTAATAAAGTCCCATAACTCTGGAATGACTAATAGAACGGCGACACTAAACGAAAGGGAGCTTCCCTCCATCGATATACACAACCTACCCAAAAATCACGAAAATCTCTCAAAGCGTTCTAGAGTTATCGTACGACGTGTAAAAAATCAACAATTTTCTAAGTAATAAAGTCCCATAACTCTGGAATGACTAATTGAACGGCGACACTAAACGAAAGGGAGCTTCCCTCCATCGATATACACCACCTACCAAAAAATCACGAAAATCTCTCAAAGCATTCTTGTGTTATCGTACGACATATGACCGGACGGACAGACAGATGGACAGACGGCAGCGGTATACCATAATACGACCCGTTTTTTCAAAACGAGCATATGAAAGTATACTGGTAGGGGCTAAACCAGAGAAATTTTGAAAAATATACGCCAAACAGTGCAAATATGAGGCTCAAAAGAACGACAAGCATGGCATGTCATCTGTAATTTCATTAGTTGATGTCTCATACACATCGTAGAATTCAATATTTTTAGGAGGGGGTAGGAATTAGGGGCAAGGCTCCCTTCCAGCCCACCCATCCCCCATCCCATGACTATGCCATCTGACATATTGTATCCCCAGTGAAGCTGGGTTGTTCTGACAAATGCTCTTGATATGGAATATATGTAAAGTCACTTAACCCTTTACCTAATGAATCAACCATATCTGCCCATGTAATTTTCAAATTTAGCAGTTGAAAAAAAAAATATCAAAAAGTTTCAACAATACCATATCATTTGACCCCTCACTCGAATGAGCTCATTAATATAGTTTTGTGGAAATTGTTTGAAAATATTTAAAAAACAAAAATTAAACTAATAAATTTTGATATCCTGTGCATTGGATAAAGGGTTAACCCTTTACCTAACGAATCGCCCGCGTAATATGCAAATTCAGCAGTTGAAAAAAATATTATTTTTCGAAACATTTCAACAAAACCATATCATGTGACCCCTCGTTGGAACGAGCTCGTCGAGCTCGTTCCAACGAGGGGTCACATGATATGGTTTTGTTGAAATTTTTTGAAAAATTTAAAAAAATGATATTTAAAATAATAAATTTTGATATCATCTGCATTGGGTAAAGGGTTAATTTGGTGTCTATTGCTAATGAGCAACTGAAAAACTTAATCACTTTTGTGTCGCAACAGTAATGAAAACTTCGTATATGAAATGCCAATACACAGCTACAATTATAGACGTAACAGAAAATTAGCAATGGAAGATATCAGGTAAGAATATCTTAGCTGTATTTTAGTTGTGTTAATAAAGCAAGAGAATATAATAATATATATTGTTGGAACAGTCGTCAGCTATGAGCTATAAAAGCTGCAATATAAGACAATAGTACTCACTATATCTGCCTGAAACCAATATATTAAAACACATTAAAATATATATATACACTTAATAAAATCCTATTAAATTTAAAAAAAATAAATAACCAGCACTGACTCTTTCAAAGTTTACATCTGGTAATTAACCCGAAGGCCTAAGAAAGTTAAGAATCTGTTTTTCAGGCCCTCCCACATGGTCATTTTGGCTGCCGCATGCTCTTTTTTTATAACCAATGCAAACTTAAAAAAATAAAAATTAAATGGTTTATGTCTGATATTTCAACCAAGTTAAAAAAATTGATAATGCATTAAGGGACGAAATACACCACCACCCATGCTATTCTGTAGATTATGAGGCCTATAACATAAAACAAACCAAGAATATTAACTTTTGATGGCAAAGCAATAATTACAAAAATAAAAAATAAAATAAACAAGAGGCCCCAGGGGGCCTGAGGGCGCTCACCTGACAAGGTAGACTAAATATCAACCCAGGAAATTGATTTCAACAAGTTGCATCTGCCCCTCTTAAGAAAAGCTTATACCAAATATCCAAAGATTCTGACCAGTGGATCTAAAAAAAATCGCGACATCGACGCCGTAGCTGCGACAGGTGGTGCAATTTCACAAAATTCTAAGTTCATCAAGGGCCATAACTCCAAGAAAAATATTTGGAACAACACATGCATTGAACAGTGGCTAGACATCAATAAGATACACTTACATGCCAAATATAAAGTCATTCGATCAAGTATTTCAAAAGTTATTGAGTTTTGAAACTCGTTGGTCACAGACAGACCGACCGACATTCTAAGTTCATCAAGGGCCATAACTCCAAGAAAAATATTTGGAACAACACATGCATCGAACAGTGGCTGGACATCAATAAGATACACTTACATGCCAAATATAAAGTCATTCCATCAAGTATTTCAAAAGTTATTAGGCTTTTCCCTCTGGAAAAGACTATTGTTTTTCTGCGGATTATTATTTTTTTTTGTTTTTTTTTTTTTTTGTTTTTTTCCACACATATTGTCCGTACGATTCAGAAGCCATTTTCGAACCGATTTTCACAAAATTTTGCACACGTATAGAGGGGCCCAAAATCTAAAAATGTATCGAAGTGGAATTTTCGATTTAACCCTTATTTCATCAGAATTGGCAAAAAACTGCCAAAATTGGGGTTTATCGGCACTTTCTCGAAACATGTCTTGTAGATTTTTTTTAAACCTTCATCATTGCTAGACCTACCTGTAACACGACCTTTGATACACACGACATATCCGGCGATGCATATGGTAACCCTCCACAGGCTGCCAAACATCAAAATTTCGATGAAATAGGCTGTTTTCAGGCCCCCACTGCACCCAAACAATACACGAGAAATAAACATAACTTCCTTTATCAGGAGTGGAATTCAATGAGGATCATTTTTTGTCAGTAATAAGGGTGTTCAAAAAACCAAACGTTAACCCGTTTTGGCCTGGTTAAACAGCAATACCCCCATAAAGCTAAAAAATCGTATTTTCCGTGGATTTCTCTAAACGAGTCTTGTAGATTTTCAAGAAAAATTTGTCACTCCCAGGCCTTGGTGTGACAATAGAAGCTGCATGGACAAAATACTGCGGTGAGCATTTATTAACCCTCCACGCGCTGCTAAAAGTCAAAATTGTGATAAAATGGGCTGTTTTTGGACGCCAATAGCACCCACTTGGTGTACCACCTAGAAATGTTCCTTCTTTTATCGGACGCAAAATTGATGGGGAAACATTTTTGATAGCGGTAAAGGTATTCAAAAGTTGAAGTCTTAACCCATTTTGGAATGGTTAAAGAGAGACACCCCTTAAAAGCTTAAAATTCCTATTTTCTGTGGATTTCTCTAAAAGCAACTTGTAGGTTTTCAGGAAAAATTGACTATTCGCAGGTCTTTATGTGACATTACAAGTTGCATGGACAAAATATTCCGGTGAGCATTTATTAACCCTCTACAGGCTGCTAAGCATCGTAATTTTGTTGAAATAGGCTGTTTTCAGACACGCACAGCACCCAATGCATACCCGAGAGATAAACATAATCTACTTTGTTGGAAGTGGAATTCACCGAGGACCAAATTTGTTAGTAATAAGGGTATTCAAAAAACCAAGCATTAACCCCTTTTGGGATGGTAAATAGCAATACCCATCAAAAGCTTAAAAAATCATATTTTCCCTGAATTTCTTTACAAACGTCTCATAGGGTTTCAAGAGAAAATGGCCGTTGATAGGTCTTAGAGTCACATTACCAGTTGCACGGATAAAATATTCAGATAAGCATTTGTTAACCCTCCATGGGCTGCTAAATGTCAAAATTTCGAAAAAAATAGTCTGTTTTTGGACACCAACACCATCAAATGGGAATGCTGCAGAGAAACATAACTTCTTTTACCGGACGCAAAACTGATAGGGAAAATGTTTAGTAAGTAGTAAGGGTATTCAAAAATTGAGGTCTTAACCCATTTTTACCCGGTTAAGGAGACGTACCCCTTAAAAGCTTAAAATTCCCATTTTCTGGGGATTTCTCCAAGAAATCTAGTAAGTATTCAAGAGAAATTGACCATTTGCAGGTCTTGGAGTGACAGTACAAGTTGCATGAACAAAAGATTCCTGTAAGTGTTTGTTAACCCACCAGAGCCAGCAAAGGTTAAAAATTCATGTTATCCGAGGATTTCTCTAAAAACATCCCGCAGATTTTCAAGAAAAATTGGCCATTCTCAGATCTTAGTGTGAATTACAAGTTGCATGTACAAAATATTCCAGTGAGCATTTGTTAACCCTATGCTGGTTCTCAAACATCAAAATGTTGAAAAAGTGGGCTGTGTTTGCATGCCCGCAGCACCCAAAGTTAAGAGGAGAAATCAACATAAGTGGAAGTAGAATTCACTGAGAATTATTTTTAAAAGTAATAAGCGTATTAAAAAAACAACCCTTAACCCGTGATGGGCTGGATAAACAATTATACCCATCAACAGCTTAAAATTGATGTTCTCCCTGGATTTCTCTGAAAACATCTCGTAGCTTTTAAGTAAAAATGGCCATTCACAGTTTTTGGTGTGAAATTACAAGTTGTATGACTAAATATTCCTGTTAGCACTTGTTAACCCTTAACAAGCTGCCAGACATCAATATTTTGGATACATTTGAGATAAAATGGACCATTTTCAAATTGATACAGCACTCAGTGGGTATGTGTCAAACAAACATAACTCCTTTTGTCGGTCATTAACTTGTTGGACGACGATATTGATATTAACCCTCTCCACCGTTAATGATGGTTTTTACCTAAACAATTTTTTTTATCAAACTGAGTCATTTGAGACTTCTAGACTCACCTTTTTCATGACATTAATGAAGGAACTTCAGTGAGACAGTCAAAAGCAATTCATCATACACTGTGGGGCCATGACAAATCATGGAATATCATCGGGAAAAGCCATGATTCTCCAGAATCATAAAATCTAGTTGAGTTTTGAAACTCGTTGGTCACAGACAGACCGACCGACCGACCGACAGACAGACAGACCGACATTGCCACTTATAGAGCTGCTAGTCGCAGCTAAAAAAAAGATTTTTAAAGCATATTCCTCATATTGAAGTAAGTTATAATTCGAGCTCCCAAGGGGAGCCCAAATATGAACCCAGGGACTTGGCTTTAACAAACGATTTGAACAAACTTGAATCAGATCCACCCCACAATGTTGCATACCAAATATCCAAAGATTCTGCCTGCTGGATCTGGAGAAGAAGATTTTTTAAGAAATATGCCAGAAATGCACTGAGTTCAAATTCGGGCTTCAATAGTGAGCCCAAATATGAATCCAGGGGGCCGATTTGAACAAACTTGAATCAGATCCACACCATATTGCTGTATACCAAATAATTCTGCCCACTTGTGTGGGAGAAGAAGATTTTTTAGTAATTTCTCTAATATACATAGGGTGCTATCGGAGTTATGCCCCCTATGGAGCCCCAAGTGGGCATGTCCATTTCATTTGAACAAACTTGAATTGACATATGGTAATGAACATCCATACCAAGTTTCGAGCAAATCGACAGAGCGGTTTCAGAGGAAAAGTCATTTGAAAAATGTTCACGACAACGGCCGACGACGACGGATGGCAAGTGATAAGTTTAGCTCCCTTCGGTGAGCTAAAAATCAATGCAGTATGTCTATGTTATTGTATCATATCTCACTAATATTCTAATATATCATCAGTTCTTTTATCACCTTCCAGGATATGAGAGTAAACTTTTAAAATTCAATGGCTTGTCCAATACATTAACTGCATTTTGTCTTTCGCCAAGACCTTTTAAGGCCTGGAAAATTATTTGTAAAATTTTATGACATTTCTTTCAATTCAAGGCCCGTTTGAACTCTACTTATCCCTCAGCACACCACTCCACCTTGACCCTACTCGGGGCTTATATTTCATCTAAATTTAGTGAGAATCCATACCTGCTATGAGTGTCCCAGGAACCCACAAGACCACCATGGTTGAACCCGTTGTATACTCATTACATCTGTCAACCCTTTACCCAACACAGCTTTTTAATTTTTTAAATAGAAACTGAAATTTGATATTTTCAACCCCAAAAAATAAACAATATTTACCAATAAAACCTTAAAAATATGCATGTCATTGGAACCGGCTCAATGAGCCGGTTCCAATGACAGCCATATTAGTACAATTCTGCAGAGAAAGTGTCAGGATATTTCAGGTCATGTTAGCCTTGTATTGATTGGTTTGCTGCCACCATGTTGGGTAGAGGGTTAAATTGACTTAATTCTTTTCACGCGAATCCTAGCAACGGTGCCGCGAGAATATGCATGGTTTCTCACTGGTTTTGTTACGGATATCTTTGCATGAATCAATTCTTAGATTCTCGTCAAAATATAAGCCCAGCTACTCAAGTAATTGAGGTGAAGTCCCTTGTGATAACTGTGTTGGGATACTCACTTGAAGAACTTCTATCTTGTAATGCATTATCAAGGTAAACATTCAATTTATCTAAATCTGAATTTGTAAAATCTTCTTGGTTGGCAGGTAATATAGGTTCATCTGGTTTTCGTTTCTGTTCTGTTATTTCAGTTGGAATAGTTCCAGTGAATAAACCCTCTGGAAACACTTTATAAGCCACTTTTAAACCTGGAATGGAGAAGAAATATAATTACTTAGGCAGGAACCAGCAAAAAAATTTCAAAGTGCATAAACTAAGCCCTTGTGGGTGTAATAATTTAATTATTTATTTATTGGGGTTTCACCAACACTTTCGACAGGCAGGGTCACCTGGTGTTGGACAGTTTTACAGGTGGAGGAAGCCAGAGTACCCAGAGAGAACCACTGAGCTATGAACCACCAAGCAAAGGTGAGCAACTGTCGGACTCCCCAACATACACTAACTCCACACAAGCAGGGTTAGCATTGGATGAAGACAAGTGCACCATCGACATGCAGTGCACAATGCCACTGTGCACCCACTTGGGCAATTGGGATTAAGTTTCTTGCCCAAGGACATAACGTGGCTGCCACAGGTGGGATTCAAACTGAGGACCTCTTGACTTGCAGCCTGCATCTCCACCTACTGAGCAGGGTGTAATTATGACAATGACCATATTTATAACTGACAAACGGCAAATGAATACATTTTTTGCTTACTCTGTCAAAGCAAAAAAAAAGATGAGTTTATTGTTGTGGTTCCAAGAAAAGTCTTCATTAAATCCACCACTGAACCACAAGGTTGTAGGTGTGAGATATTTGTTCCAGAATCTCTTGAAGCTTAACCTTTTACCTAATGAATCTGCAGTATCATTTACAAATTGAGCAATTGAATAATAAAAAAAAATCTTTCAAAAACTTTCAACAAAGCTATATTATGTGCCTCTGCATTGGAACAAGCTCGTCATACACGTTCTAATGGGGGCTGGGGGAGGAGGAAGGGGGGACATGATATGGCTTCATCAAATTTATTTTGATATTGTGAGCATTTTAAAGGGTTAAAAGTTAGTTTCTCACCTAACTGCAGTGAAATTCTGTCAATTGAGGCTATATTAAAGTTAACACTTTGCCTAATGCACAGGATACCAAAATTTATTATTTGTGTTTTTTAAAATTTTTCAAAAACATTTCAAAATTAAATTTTAAAATGATCAGGTAATAGATGTGGTCTGTAGGGTGTATCAATGGAATTGTTGACAATTTATATGCCAAATCTAAGATGGCAGCCATGTTTTTCAACATAATTCGCCAAAATTCAAAAGCCATTATCTAGACATTGCCTCAAAGCCACGTATGAAATTTGGAACTGACTGGGTGGGAGCTGCTGCCTGTAGGGTGTGCTAAAGGAATTGTGGACCGACAGAGGAATGTACGGTCATATGCACAGACGGATGACGGATTGCAACCCAACCCACTATCTCATACTTGATGTTGTCAAGTTGAGCTAAAAACCATATCATGTGACCCCCTCTCTGAAACGAGCTGAAGGAGCCTATTACAATGAGGATTCACATATGTTTTTGTAGAAATGTTTGGAAATTTTTTTTTTTTTAATTTGTACGCTGTCAGATACAGCAGATTTGATAGGTAAAGGATAACCAAATGCATTTTAGGTGTAACTTTTTGCTTCTGAATTTCAACTAATCTTTGAATAACACGGACATGTTATGCATCAAAATGAAGGTTGTGTTTGCAAGAACCTCAACGAAGGCATGGCTACAATTAAACTGTACATGTAGCTGCAGATTTCAGCAATTCCTGAAAGTCTGCTACTGCATTTGTATTAGAACTGTAAAAGAAGTTGAATAAATATCAAAACTATGTTTCGCTGACGTTGCCCCAGATGTCCAAGAACAAAGCAAACACATTATAAGTTATTGAGAAGTAATACAGCAACATAGTCTGAGGTTTGTGGCTCAGAACTTATGTTGAACCAAGACATAAAGCGACAAAGATGAACATATGCTCTGAGCCGCAAACCTCAGGCCATGTTACCATCAATTCAGCACAATAACGTATAATTTCCATTAAGACCCTATCCAAAGCCCAAAACCTACATCATGAAATGAACAAGGCAACTTAACGATAACAAATTTAGCAAATAAACCTCTCATGTACCCCACGACATCACCGGAAAACAAAAAAATCAATAATTTAAAGGTGGAGACTACTCCATCTCAGTTCAAATCATGAACAAGTTCAGGATTTGAAATGAGATGGAGTAACCTCGACTTTGTGAATAATTTCCTAGAATGATGACTGGCCTCGAAAAATACAATTTTATAGGCAGTATGCACTTTGAATCTCCTCGCATTGTTATCATCTTTTCAAATACAAAGGAACCCTGTGAACTGGTAGAGTGCTAAATTATTTTTGGCCATCAAATCTTGTACACGTCGTTGTCTTGTTACAATTTATGGGAGAGTGCCAATGGGCACTCTCCCATAAATTGTAACAGAGCAAGCCCTTACAGACTAAACAATATCACTTTAAAGATAAGACAAAGCATATCCACTGAATATGAGCCTTCAAGTTGTGGCATCTGCGCTTCAGAATAAAGCCCAAATATGGGCTTCCAGCACTCTACCAGTTAACTGAATAGCCACTTTACCAATGAAAATTATTCAATTAACAGGAGGATTCAATTAACAGGGATTGTGTCACTTTCCTGTATTCTAAAGATAAAGTTACCATTTATACTATTATATCTTGTTTGGCAGAGCAGCATGAGCTCTGTCAAACAAGATAAAATAGATTAAATGCTTGTATTGGATGTAGTGAGGCCAAATATGGCTATAAACAAAGGAAAAGTGGGAAGAGTCAGGGTAATTTCTCGACAGGTTACAAGATATTTTATTCAATTAACAGGAGTTTACTCTATAACCTATATTCAATTAACAGGTCAAATTTGTACTCTAGGTATGGTAAATGGTTTTGTGTTGGAAAATTATATTCAGTCAACAGGGTTATTCAGTTAAGAGATATCCAATTAAGTGGGTTCCACTGTATTCCACTTGGTGACATCAGATGGTAACATATGCCACTGGAGCTGTAAAAAAAGAAAAAAACTAAGCAAGCTCTCATCCAATCAGAGGACAGGAATTCTAGTCTTATTGGAACAGATCATTTGAATTGGCAGCAGATTCTATGTATGAAGAATGTATTCCAACTATATAGAGTTTTTGTTCTACAGTGGAGCACACTTAATTGGATATCTCTTAACTGAATAATCCTGTTAACTGAATATGATTTCCCAACACAGAACCATTTACCATACATGCAGTACAAATTTGACCTGTTAATTGAATATAGGTTATAGAGTAAACTCCTGTTAATTGGATAAAAAAAATCTTGTAACCTGTCGACAAATTACCCTGAATCGCCCCAGTTTTCCTTTGTTTATAGACCTATTTGGCTTCAGTACATCCAATATAAGAATTTAATCTATTTTATCTTGTTTGACAGAGCTCATGGAGCTCTGTCAAACAAGATATAATAGAATAAATGCTAAGTTTATCTCTAGAATACAGGAAAGACAATCCCTGTTGATTGAATACTCCTGTTAATTGAATAATTTTCATTGGTCAAGTGGCTCTTCAATTAACAGGGTTCCACTGTATTCCAACTCTTTCGAGTTTTTGTTCTATTCCAATTCTATAGAGTTGTTCTATTCCAGCTCTATAGAGTTTTTGTTCTATTCCAATTCTATAGAGTTTTTGTTCTATTCCAATTTTATATAGTTTTTGTTCTATTCCAACTCTATATTTCCAACTCTATAGAGTTTTTGTTCTATTCCAACTCTTTCGAGTTTTTGTTCTATTCCAACTCTATAGAGTGAAGTTCTATTCCAGCTCTATAGAGTGAAGTTCTATTCCAACTCTATGGAGTTTTTGTTCAAGGAAAACACCATCTTTGTAGTTGTTTATGACAGATAACAAGTGATATTTTTAGATGCAACAAAAAGCATGTGGCCACACAAAATATATCAATTGTTTCATAAACAATTTCCTTTTCAAATCAGTGAATGAGGGAGGAAGGGAGGGTTTTATTTTTTCTCTTCCATATAGTATGAACTGAGATGCTTTCCGTTGTCTTTCCATTTTAAAAATAAAACTGTTTTGCATCTTTAGTTATGCTCCTCAGATTTCAGTTATATACATCAATCAAAAGCCTTTAACAAGGCCCCACAAAGTATATCCTCTCAGGCCATTTTTTGGTAAAATTCCATGTGGGCAGACGGTTTTTAATTCTAATCTTTATTTTTGTAATTATTTCTTTGTCATGAAAAGTTCATATTCTTGGTTTGTTTTGTGTTTTAGGCCTCATAATCTACAGAAAGGGTGGTGGTGTATTTCATCCCATGAGTGCAAGAAGCTGAAGCATTGCGAAGCCTTGTTGCATGCAAGGGACAAATTTATAAATTTTATTAACTTAGGTAAAATATCAAACTATTTAATTTTTATTTTTTTAAGTTTGCTTCGATTATAAAATGAGAGCAGGCGGCAGGCAGCCAAAATGACCACTCAGGAGAGCCTGAGAAAGAGATTTTTAACTTTTTTAGGCTTAAAAGTTTTAAGTCTCCCAATTTTGAAGTAATACAGGAAACCACTGCAAAGCGATAAAAGGGCCCAATGAGGTGGTCAATTTCAGTGTGGGATTTCCCAAGAATCAAAACATTTCTTTTAGCCTAATTATGGAACAAATACATGTTTAGAAATGCAAATATGAAATCGCAACTTAGATTGACATGTGTAATGTAAAATACCGACACATAATAAACATGAACAGTATTTACTCTATGTATTGGGACACTTTATGATTTGGGACACACATTTTTTCCAGAAAACTATATTTTTTTTATGCTCCAAAGTTTGGGACATTCAGGAGATTTGTTTCCAGTTGGCCCGTCGCTAGTAGCAGACGACACTCATAAAAAAATTCTAGAGTAACTAAAGATTTTCATTTTTCGCTTTCAAAACATAGCTTATGATCCCTAATTGGAACGAGCGCAATGCACTCGTTCCAATGAGGGATCATAAACTATGTTTTGAAAGCAAAAAATGAAAATATAAAAAAAATTGGACGGCGATTTTCGTATATAGTGATGGAAAACGAATCACACACAACTTTATTCAGCATCAAATCAAGACCAGGCTGTGTTCTTTCCCCATTTTCTAAGAATTGGGACACCTGTGAAAATAATTATTTTTAGCTGTCCCAATACATAGAGTAAATAGGGGTAGCTGATGTTGTCCGAAAATATATTCTGCTTTGATGTTATTTTTATGAATTTCTGTTGTATTTGTAAACAACTTATGTTAATACATATTAGCATGTGATAAGCATATAATGTCTATTTAAAATGATGGTCAAGCCTTGTTTTGAAAAAGGTATACTGTGGATATTATTGACATGCTATAAACATTGGACTACAAGTGTTTGCTTCATGTAAACAAGCTAAGACCAATACAGGGTCTGGACCTGCGTCGCTGCATGCAATTGATTACAGAGATGAACAGACTTCAAAGTATTGGCAAACAGGAAGTGGCTGCATGGCAGATCTGAAAATTAGATACACGATACAACTCATCATTATGAAGCAGCAGACCAAATATACAATCATTCCCTTTCATAGAAGCCAAGAAAACTGACGGAAAGTGTTTCGGACGGACGGACGGAGTCGAGCGGTTACTAGACCTGCTCTGCCACTGGCGACACAGGTAAAAACCCAACACATGTACTTCAGATCTAAGTAGATGATTCTGGATCTAGTGAGTTACTTTAATACATACAGTCTTAACTGGTAGAGTGCTGGAAGCCCATATTTGAGCTTTATTCTGAAGTGCAGGTACCACAGCTTGAAGGCTCATATTCAGTGCATGGGCTTGGTATTACCTTTGAAGTGATATTATTCAATCTGTAAGGGTTTGCCTTGTTACAATTTATGGGAGAGTGCCCATAGGCACTCTCCCATAAATTGTAACAAGGCAAAGATATGTGTACAAGATTTGATGGTCAAAAATAATTTAGCACTCTACCAGTTAATGAAAGACAACAAGCCAAGACCAATACCGGGTCTGGACCTGCGTCGCTTCATGCAATTGATTACAGAGATGAACAGACTTCAAAGTATCGGCAAACAGGAAGTGGCCGCATGGCAGATCTGAAAATTAGATACACAATACAACTCATCATTATGAAGCAGCAGACCAAATATAAAATCATTCCCTTTCATAGAAGCCAAGAAAACTTTGATGGAAGATTTGTTTCGGATGGACTGACGGACGGACGGAGTCGAACGGTTACAAGATATGCTCTGCCGCTGGCGACGCTGGTAAAAATATAAGTGAAAATATTGCAATAACCAGAATATTTCATGGTCCAAAATTTCAATTACCGGCTATTTGATGGTAAAATGAAAGTGTCAATGACACTGCAGCTTAACTTGACCAAGAAGAGACTGACCTAAATAGAATGTTCCAGTAAGTCACATTATTCACTCAAGAGTTTTTACAGAAAAGGCATAACACCAAAGCTACATATGAAATCGGAAAAAGATTGGGTAAGACATGCGTCCTGTGGGGTGTGCCAATAGAATTGTTGATAATTTATATGCCAAATCCAAGATGGCCACTGGTAGCCATGTTTTTCAATGAAATTCAGAAAAATTTGGTAGATCCCATCAAGCATCACACCAAAGTTACAAATTTTAAAACGATCAGGTGAGAGGTGCAGTCTGTAGAGTGTGCTAATGGAATTGTTGACAATTAAAATGCCAAATCCAATTTGGCCCCAAATGGCCATGTTTTTCAGCGAAATTCAGAAAAACTGGATACGTCCCATCTAGACATCACACCAAAGCTCCGTATAAGATTTGAAAAAGATCAGGTGAGAGATGAGTCCTGTTGGGCGTGCCAATGGAATTTTTAACAATTTATATGCCAAATCCAAGATGGCCACTGGCAGACATGTTTTTCAACAAAATTCAGAAAACTTAGATAAGCTCACATCTAGACATTACTCAAAAGACACATATGAAATTTGAAACTGATCAGGTGACAGATACAGCCTGTAGGGTGTGCTAAAGGAATAGTGGACAGACAGAGGGATGTGCATACAGACATGCTTATGGACAGACGTATGGATGGCCAGATGGACGATGGATCGCAACATATCCCAATAGCTCATGCATAATGTTGTCAAGTTGAGACTGAATCTCAAATCGAATCGAATCAGCTTATCAAGTTCAAAATATTTTGCACCTTATTACAACCGAGGTACTGCCAGTGTGCACTCAAGTATCACATTCAATTGTGACTGTTTGGGCAGGTCAATAAAGAAAGAGGAATATTTCAGAATGGAATGAAAATAGTTTCGGAAGTGGAACCTCCTTAAACTCGGTCATAGCTCATTTAAAAATACATAGACGGAACCCATAATCGAACCTGCCCTGTATTACTAGCTGGGCAATACACATACCAACTTTGGTTCAAATCAAATAATCCAAACTGGAGTTATCTATCAGAAACCAAAATTGTTGATAGATGGTCAAATTCTAAGTCAAAAAAGGTCTGTAACTCAAGTAAAAGTAATTGGACAGAACCCATATTCAAACTTGGCCTGTATTACTATGTGGGTAATACACAAACCAACTTTGGTAGAGATCAAATAATTGAAACTGGAGTTATCGGTAGGAAACTAAAAATGTTAATAGATTGTCAAATTCAGTCAAAAAAGGGTCATAACTCATGTAAAAATAATTGGATGGAACCCATATTCGAACTTGGTCTGTATTACTAGCTGGGAACACACATATACCAAATTTGATTGAAATCAAATAATCCAAACTGGGGTTATCGTTCGGAAAGCAATTGTTTACGGACAGATGGATGGTCGGATGGGTGGACTAACAACAGACAGACCATTTACATAATACAACTGTTCTTACAAGTGGGTGTATAAAAACTGGCAGCAAATTTCATACGAGAGGCCCCAGGGGGCCTGAGGGCGCTCACCTGACATGGTAGCCTAAATATCAACCCAGAGAATTGATTTCCACAAGTTGCATCTGCTCCTCCTAAGAAAAGCTGAAACCAAATATCCAAATATTTTGACCAGTGGATCTAAAAAAAGATTTTTAAAGAATATTCCTCATATTGAACTAAGTCATAATTCGGGCTCCCACAGGGAGCCCATATATGAACCCAGGGACTTGGCTTTAACAAACCTGAATCCCACACCCCTAAGGATTCTGCACACCAAATATCAAAACATTCCGACTGCTGGATCTGAAGAAGATTTTTAAAGAAAATTCCTCATTTTGAACCAAGTTACAATTCAAGCTCCCATAATCAGCTCAAATATGGACCTAGGGACATGGCTTGAACAAACTTGAATCTTACCCCCCTAAGGATGCTGCATAAAAAATATCAAAAGCATTCATCTGCTGGATCTGAAGATTTTTAAAGAAAATTCCTCATTTTGAACTAAGTTGTCATTCAGGCTCCCATAGTGAGCCCAAATATGAACCAAGGGACTTGGCTTGAACAAACTTGAATCTCAGCCCCCTAAGGTTGCTCCATGCCAAATATCAAAACATTCCAACTGCTGAATCTGAAGAAGAAGATTTTTAAAGAAAAATTCCTCATATTGACTAAGTTATAATTTGGGCTCCCACAGGGAGCCCAAATATGGACCCATGGACTTGGCTTTAACACACTTGAATCCCCCCTCCCCCCCCCCCTCCCCAAGGATGCTACTCACCACATATCAAACCATTCCGACTGCTGGATCTGAAAAAGAAGATTTTTAAAGAAAATTCCTCATTTCGAACAAAGTTACAATTCAAGCTCCCACAGTGAGCCCAAATATGGACCTAGGGACATGGCTTGAACAAACTTGAGTCTCACCCCCTGAAGGATGCTGCATACCAAATATCAAAAGATTCTGCCTGCTGGATCTGGAGAAGAAGATTTTTTAAGAAATTTGCCTGAAAAGCACTAAGTTCAAATTTGGGCTCCTATACTGAGCCCAAATATAAACCCAGGGAGCCGATTTGAACAAACTTGAATCAGATCCACCCCACAATGTTGCATACCCAATATCAAAAGATTCTGCCTGCTGGATCTTGAGAAGAAGATTTTCAAAGAAATTTGCCTGAAATGCACTAAGTTCAAATTTGGGCTCCTATACTGAGCCCAAATATAAACCCAAGGGGCCGATTTGAACAAACTTGAATCAGATCCACCCCACAATGTTGCATATCAAATATCAAAAGATTCTGCCTGCTGGATCTGGAGAAGAAGATTTTCAAAGAAATTTGCCTGAAATGCAGTAAGTTCAAATTTGGGCTCCTATACTGAGCCCAAATATAAACCCAGGGGGCCAATTTGAACAAACTTGAATCAGATCCACCCCACAATGTTGCATACCAAATATCAAAACATTCTGCCTGCTGGATCTGGAGAAGAAGATTTTTTAAGAAATTTGCCTGAAATGCACTAAAATCGAAATCGGGCTCCTATACTGAGCCCAAATATGAACCCAGGGGGCCGATTTGAACAAACTTGAATCAGATCCACCCTCCAATGTTGCATACCAAATATCAAAAGATTCTGCCCGCTGGATCTGGAGAAGAAGATTTTTTAATGTTTTTCCCATTGCCTACAGTGTTAAAAAGTGCTGACTCAGCACTTTTTCGAAGTCCCGAAACTGTACCCTATGATAAAACCGAGGGCAATTTTTTTTTACCAATTCTTTCTGTTGGTCCTAAGAAAGCTTCACACCAAATAAAAATTCTCGGTGCCGTGCAGTTTTGGAGATATGGGCGTTTTAATTTTTTTCTATTTTTAGCTCCTGCGGTTCCCATGGGGCTACGGGAAAAAAAAAATCAGCATAAATTAGGTACTTATGACCCAATAAGCCCTCACATAAAATTTGGTTCAAATCAGCCTCTCGGTTTGGAAAATAGAAATTTTGGGCGGGGCAAAAATTTTGCCCCTCCCATAACGACGCCAAGTATAGCCCCACAAACTTCTCTTGAACAAATCTGAGTCTACACCTCAAAAGGAAGCTGCACACCAAATATCAAGTCTCTGCTACTGCTGGTTCATGAGAAGAAGATTTTTTAAGATTTCAGCACACTTTTTGGGTGTGGCCCTACCCACGGGCGAGGCAACTTGATTTGAACAAAATCAAATTGCGATGTCATAACAAACTATTATTTCAAATATCAATTAAATTGGTTCAGCGGTTTGGGAGGAGAAGACGCAAACACCATGTTCACGGACGACAGACGACGGACGCAGGACGACGGACGGTGAGTGATCACTATAGCTCTCCTGACTGAAAGTCAGGTGAGCTAAAAAAAGACATTAAAATTTTACTATTTTTCTCAATTTTTGCCTCAAAAACATAGCCTACAACCAGCCCTTCACTGGAACAAGCTTATTAAACCATGTTCCAGTACACTTTTCAGCATTCCCCTATCTTTGGTCACATGAGGGAGGGCACACATCACCATTATTTCCAAAACAATAAACACACTTGTGAAGAGGAGTAGAGAGAAGAGGAGTAGATAGACAATGGTGATAGTTACAGTCAACTGCTTTATATTTCATTCATTTCCTAATGTATAACGTAACTTTGCAAACTCATGACTGGTATTCACAATACTTTATTTATACAGTGGAGCCTACTTAATTGGATATCTCTTAACTGAATAACCCTGTTAATTGAATATAATTTCAAGACACAAAATCATTTACCATACCTCCAGTACAAATTTGACCTGTTAATTGAATATAGGTTATAGAGTAAACTCCTGTTAATTGAATAAAAAATCTTATAACCTGGGCAGAAATTACCCTGACTCTCCCCAGTTTCCTTTGTTTATAGATCTATTTGGCCTTGTCAAACAAGATATAATAGAATAAATGCTGAGTTCATCTCTAGAATACAGGAAAGTGACACAATCCCTGTTAATTGAATACTCCTGTTAAATGAATAATTTTCATTGGCAAAGTGGCTATTCAATTAACAGGGTTCCACTGTATCAATGTATTTAGAATGTTAGACTTTTGTGATAGTAGTTCATAGTTTCGCTTTGTTAAGCAACAAAAATACACAACTTCATTCAGTGTTCTTTACTTGAAGTTTCATTTTCAACTCGGATTTACCATGTAATTAACTGGTTGAGTGTTAAATTATTTTTCCAATCAAATTTTGTACTCATGTCTTTGCCTTGTTACAATTTATGGGAAAGTATGGGCACTCTCCCATAAATTTTAACAAGGCAAACCCATACAAACTAAATAATATCACTTCAAAGATGATAGAAAGCACATCCATTGAATATGAGCCTTCAAGTTCTGGTACAGTGGAGCCCACTTAACTGGATATCTCTTAATTGAATAACCCTGCTAACTGAATAAAATTGTCCAACACAAAACCATTTACCATACCTCCAGTACAAATCTGACCGGTTAATTGAATATAGGTTATAGTGTAAACTCCTGTTAATTGCATAAAAAATCTTGTAACCTGTCGAGAAATTACCCCAACTCTCCCAGTTTTCCTTTATTTATAGACCTATTCGGCTTCAGTACATCCAATACAGACATTTCATCTATTATATCTTGTTTGACAGAGCTCATGGAGCTCTGTCAAACAAGATATAATAGAATAAATACTAAGTTTATCTCTAGAATACAGGAAAGTGACACAATCCCTGTTAATTGAATACTCATGTTAATTCAATAATTTTCATTGGCAAAGTGGCTATTCAATTAACCAGGTTCCACTGTACCTCCACTTCAGAATGAAGCCCAAAATTGGGCTTCCACCACTCTACCAGTTACTAGTACAATTGATACTTACTATGACAATTATCTTTAACACAAATATATAACTTAATATAAATATAACAAATATAAATATATAACAATATTGATTTATATAACCTTTGAGTCAAGTTAAGGTGCTATATACGTGGTGGAAAGTTAGCTTGAAAATAGGTGACAGGTTATTTTCGATGTCATCAAAAATCTAAACAAAATTATAATTTATAATGTCGGACTTTTTTTGTTGTTCATCCGTATTTCTGAAAATTTTTTTTGCAATTTTGAACACCAACAAGCCAAGACCAATACCAGGTCTGGACCTGCGTCGCTGCATGCAATTGAATCGGCAAACAGGAAGTGGCTGCACGGAAAATTGCATACACGATACAACTGATCATTATCAGGCTCCAGATGAAATATAAAATCAATCCCTTGCATAGAAGCCAAGAAAAGTTTGACGAAAAATTTCAATGTTCAGTGGGTACAGTAAAATTTCAAAGTATCGTCAAACAGGAAGTGGCTGCACGACAGATCTGAAAATTGCTTACACGATACAACTCATCATTATGAAGCAGCAGACCAAATATAAAATCATTCCCTTTCATAGAAGCCAAGAAAACCTTGATGGAAAAAGTGTTTCGGACGGACTGACAGACTGACGGAGTCGAGTGGTTACTAGACCTGCTCTGCCGCTGGCGACGCAGGTAAAAAATGAAAAATTATAACATTTATAGATTTTTGACTGCATCAAAAATGACATGTCACATATCTTCAAGCTAAATTGTCCATTACTTATATAGCACCTTAACATTTGTCATTTTCTGGCAATAATTTTACACTGCAAATAATCCAGGTGTAATTTATTTTGGAAACAAAGATCACATGAGTTGTGCCGCCCCCCCCCCCCCCCCTCCCATCCCTCCCTCCATCATGTGACCCAAGATAGGAAATGCTGATATCCTTTATTTGGAGGCATAAGCTATGTTTTTGAATCAAAAAATGAAAAAGTTAATGAAAAAGTATTTTGGCCAATGTCGCCTTCTATCTGTGTACAGTAAAGAGTTATGTGGATTCTAGTGAGAGAGTGTAATTACCAAAAAAACATCAAGAAGAAAAACAAAATTTTAGCCTACCTCCAGACAACAAAAATAAATTGTCATAACCTCTCTCTACAAATGTAGTAGCTGCCTTTGGTGCCATCATCTCGTCATTGTCATAAACAATAATTATTTTTCCAGGCTGATTTTTCTGTTCAAGGGTTAAGGAAAAAAAAGTGAAAGAAAATTAAAATTAATGCCCCATTGGGAATGAAGCACTCACCTGACAAAAACCCAAGCCAATAAATAAGAAGCTTGTTATAAAGGACAGGCTTAATTTGTATGTTTAACAGGCACAAGTTCATTTGGGTTTTTTGGGGTTATTTTTTTTTTTGTATTGGGTTTAACAACACTTTCTACAGCCAAGGTCACCTCATGTCAGACAGTTGTCCAGGTGGAGGAAGCTGGACTACACAGTGAGCAACTGTCAGACTCCTGAATGTACCAACTCCACACAAGCAGTGTTAGCATTTGTTGACGGAAAGTGCACCATCAACGTGCAGTAAGCCTTAGTACACAGCCCCAATGTGGGCAATTAGGATCAATCGCCTTACCAAAGCACAAAACACAGTCGCTCCTAGCAGTGATTTTTAATGATGGACCTTTCGGTTTGAAGTCCAATGCCATAACCACTGAGCCACAGCGCTCTCCAGTTCATTTGTGCCTGATATAATGACAAGTAAAATTTCTTGGAATTGACTATGAGTCTGTAATTTAAAAACATGGATTATCATTTATTACAAATCTCTCTTATAGGACCTAAAAAAATATATGTTTGTTTCCACTAACCCGTCCAACCCTATTTCAAACCGCTGAATCTAAGGCATTTGATTGAAATCGCAAAAAAAGTGAAAAAAAATGTGACATTTTTGCCACTTTCTAAATTGCTCCACATATACTGATCGTCAAAAAATTAAGATTTTATAAAAAAGAAACCCTATTTTATATAAAAGCCTATTGAGCCACGGAACTTCTTCATAATATAATATTCAGCAATCCTTGTATTCTGAATTGTGCATTCGCATGCTTCACTTTATCACGTCACAAGTGTTAAAATTAGCACACCTGAGTACTCGAAATAAATTGCCTTTTTAAGTGGTTGTGGTAATAGACTGGTTAAGTAACATCGTATTTGTCTTGGCTAAGAAAGCACAAATGACTTGCTTTTGTTTATTTGAAGACAATAAAGTTCCTCCCTGCTTTGTACTTGTATGAAAAACTTTTGAGCACACTATTTTTGAAGTCATGATGAAATCGTGACCTCAGCGAGTGCAAACAGCCAATCACTTTAAAGTACAAGTGTCAATTTACAGGGTATCCCTTGGCAATTCCCCAAGGAAAATTTCCAGGTTTTAAACAGCAGGCATGCCATTGGTCGAAATATACAATGTGATTAACTACACATGCTTACTGGAATAAAGTCCATGTGTCTTGTTTCAAATTCGAGGTAAACAATATTCAATCAATTGCGTAATAATGGTCACTGTTGAAATGTTTCTTGTAAGCCATGATATTAAAGCAAGTTGAAATTTAGGCCACACAAAGTAGATCATCTGTTTCTCAGGCCATTATTTGTAAAATTGCATGCGGGCGAGCGGTTTTTTATTTTATTTTTTATTTCAGTAATTACTGCTTTGCCATCAGAAGTTCATGTTCTTGGTTCAAGTTTTAGGCCTCATAATCTACAGAATAGCATGGGTGGTGGTGTATTTCATCCCTTGAGTGCAAGAAGGCTTTGCAATGCTAAATTGCAAAGCCTTCTTGCACTCAAGGGACAAATTCATCAATATTTTTAACTTGGGTAAAATATCAGACATAAACCATTTAATTTTTATTTTTTTAAAGTTTAAATTGGTTATAAAAAGAGAGCATGCGGCAGCCAAAAGGACCATGCAGGAGGGCCTGAGAAACAGATTTTTTATTTTTTTAGGCCTTAACCCTTTACCTAACATGAAAAGCAGACGACACTTGCAAAAAAAATTCTTGAATAACTAATTTTTTTCATTTTTTGTCTCAAAAACATAGGTTATGACCCCTCATTGGAACGAGCTCGACAAGCTCATTCCAATGAGGGGTCATAACCTATGTTTTTGAGACAAAAAATGAAAAAAATAATGAAAATTAATTGGCGATTTTTGAGAATAGCGCTGGTCGGTTTTGGCCGTTACGTTGGGTAAAGGGTTATATACCTTCTTACCAAGATAAAATCAACTTTTCCAGGTATCGATTATGATTTAATTCGCCAGTGTCGGTGCCGGTATTGACAATTTTGCCGCTTATAGTCGGTATACCATAAAACCACAGAGCACTACAAAGAGGCCTATTTTATGTTGAAGAAGTTATAAATAAGGTTGAGGGAACTGCATTCCGGAAAAAAAAGAATAAAAATAAAATCTTTTTCCGACCTACCGACCCTATTTTTATTCATCCTGTTAGCAGAAACAAACATATAATTTTTTTAGGCCTTGATAGCTTTCCAATAAATGATAATAAAACAAGATTATTTTCAGATCAAAATATACAACTGACACACATTTCTGTATTATAGTAAACTTAACATGCAGTAGAATTCACCTTTGGAATTTAAGAAGAAAAAGTGAAAAACAAGATATTACAATCTAAATATACAACGGACACACAATCAGTTTTATTATAAACTTAACATGCTGTAGAATCTGCCCTTGGAATTTATGAAGAAAAGGTGATAAGCTGAATTTTACTTGCTTCAATTATTCTTTGCCTTTTGTGGTGACATGCAGACAGCATTTAAATATTTCTTATTTCTGAGCTTTAATGAATGAATAGAAACCAACATGTACCTCCAATGTGATGTACTGCCCTATACAGCTACTTCTTACACCTACACAATACATTTATAACATTTGTAATAGTAATTTATTTATATTTATTTATTTATTGGAATTTAACAACACTATCGACAGCCAGGGCCACTTCGTGTCAGACAGTTTTACTGGTGGAGGAAGTTGGAGTACCTGGAGAGAACCACTCACTGACCAACAGCGAGCAAGTGTCAGACTCCCCAAATGTACTAACTCCACACCAGCAGGGTTAGCATTTGCTGAACACAATTGCACCATTGACGTGCAGTACGCCTTAGTACACAACGCTTCTATGCCCCTACAGGGGCAATCAGGATTACGTGCCTTGTCCAAGAGCACAATGCCATTACCCTTGGCAGACACTGAACCATGGACCTCTCGATTTGAAGTTCAATGCCATAACCACTGCCATAACCATTGCCATAGTAATGGTACACCATTTGCTTGGATCCTAAACCCTGTGACAGGTACCATGTTTGGGATGACAGGCACAAAATTGTTGTTATCGATCTTAACACTTAGCTCACTGAGTAATTTTAAATTCATCAAATCTAGTCATGGCTGCTGTGAAGCAGCTATGACTAGATTTGATGATAAATTCATGAAAATTTGACACAAGAAATCATTGGTGAAAAAATCTACACAACTTACATCAGAAAATTGGGTTAAATATCCTCAAATTTGACTTATTTTAAAGGCAAGACATTTCCTGCCCTGGCAGGAAAATATCTGCCAGCAGCAAGTAAGGAGTTGATGACATAAAAATAAATATTATTTTCAGGCTTGCAATAACCAATTGATTTTTCACAAAGATCAAAAATCACCAGTCTTTCATTACTAAGTAGATACAAGATGTCAAATTAATTGAGTCTGGAGATCACTTTTCCAAATACTTCCCCTATTACAAAAATGGTAGTTATGGGTGGAGGTGGGAGAGAGTGCAAAAAAACTTCAAAATGTCCCTAGTGGCTTCAGTACATATCTTGTAAATGGGCATGAAAAAAATGTTGTACACCAAACATGATATTATTTAGACCAGTGGTTTGTGAAATGATTTTCTTCAATGTCTTTCCCATTAC
Organism: Pictodentalium vernedei; assembly: GCA_031216915.1. Taxonomy (NCBI): domain Eukaryota; kingdom Metazoa; phylum Mollusca; class Scaphopoda; order Dentaliida; family Dentaliidae; genus Pictodentalium; species Pictodentalium vernedei. The sequence continues at coordinate 812,036,459 of CM062296.1, forward strand.
ACACAATGTTAAATGTTGGTCCCCTAATACCGTTAAATATGATTGGGGACTTGTAAATAGGCATTAGAAATTTCGGATACACTGGCCTATCGTTTGCCTTCTATGGTTTACTTTGATTGTAAATGAGGAGTAGAAAAATGTGCACCTAGATAAATCTTAATTTGCCCTTAACTGGTGGAGTGCTAAATTACTTTTGTCCATAAAAATTTTTTCACATGTCTTTGCCTTGTTACAATTTATAGGAGTGTGCCTGTTGGCACTCTCCCGTAAATTGTAACAAGGAAAATCCAAACAGACTAAATAATATCACTTCAAAGAGATAATTTTAAGCACAGCCACTGAATTTGAAGCCTTTACCATATATGTCTGTGTATAAGTCGCACCTTTTTACCTTCAAAACATATAACTAAAAATCGGGTGCGACTTATACACAGGTAAGTATTTTTTAGAGGCTGTTTACCACCAAAAGTTTGACCAAAATGAACACCACATCGATATTCTTACAACTCGGGGAAGCGATATTGATTGTAATCAAGAATGTTTATTTTGTTTAATGCATGATTTGAATTTAAATGTTCATTGCGAAATAAAAAAAATAAAAAATATATGTTCATTATAGTTGTTTGTTAAACGAAATTCAATAAAAAAACAAACCCAGATATCAATTGCCTGTTATCTTTACTTGTCAACTTTCCCTCAGCTTGCACGTGAGATAAGTAATGCAGTGAAGGTGAGGTGCTCTATGGGATGGAACAGTAAAAATTATGAGGGGATTAAAATTCTGAAAAATGTACCTGCTGCTGTTCAACGCTTCTTCTGCATTATCTCATTCGTAATATTCAACGGTTCTACAGTGTAATGAATAATCCCTCTGCTAATATATATTTCTCTGCAACAAGCCTGAAAATAATTTTCATTGCGCTTCCAGACAAAATGTCAGACACCAAATGAATCATGTCTGTCATTTAAGAATGACATCTGACATATTACAAAATGGAATTTGAGTATTATTCAAAATAATGTGTTTTGGGTGTACATGTACCTTTATCTTAAAACTGCTCAGAATTCATCCAATCATACCTTGTTTGGCAGGGCTCAATGAGCCCTGCCAAACAAGGTATAATTGGTTTCATTCTGAATTGGAACTGAATTACCCTTTAGACATAATTTAGATACATGTATGGCTATGTCAAATCGTATTTCTTCACATGCTGTTAATACTGATGAGCTGTACAGTCACTTTCTTCACACTTCCCAACTTGCCAGGAATTACAATAATCATTGATTTTAGGCTTGGTAGTTATGACCATGATTTCAAGCATGCATGATCTTCTGATCTCTGAACTTCATTGATAATTTTGCCATCAGACATTTTGACTGATGATTTTAAACCTCAGTCTGACATTGGCCTTTTTGTACCTGACATTGTCCTTGTCTGACCACTTATTTTCTGGTATGCTCTGTGAACAAATGGATGCTTAATGCAACATGTGCAATTTCGAAACTGAAGGGGAATTCCCATGTAAGAAGGAACATGCAGTTATTCCCCTTTCATCACTGGTCTGTGTATCACACCTAATAATTATTATAGCATCATTTCTTTTGAGTTCTTGTCAATGTTTGTAGATGTGATGTACTGCTACCAAGCTCATCTCTATGAGTTGTGTTCTTTGATCAGAATAAATAACAAGAGAGATGTTGCATCCCAACGCTCACCTACATTCGCGCTTGATAATGTCGTTCCAATGTAACATGCCTAATATTTAGTTAATATAAATCATTAACTAGGCATCAAATGATTAATGTGGTTTATGTGATGGCTTTGGAAAGTCTATATTTCTGCATTTGTTATATATCAATTCACCATAGAATCATTGAATATAAAAGCATTTTTTTCTTTTAGAAATGTTTATGATTAAGAATATGAATCGTGAGGCCAGATATTAAATCATAAATAAGAATTAGGAAAAGCTTTCATAAATCACTGAAATTGTAATTGAAGTACATTCATTGGTTAAAGAGGAGTTGCGGAAAAACATTTGTTCAAGAAAGTGACTATAAGTCCCAACAAAAATACATCACATCAACAACTAAAATAAGCCTTAATGTTACTAGTAAAAAGTATGAGAAAGTATTAAATAAAAAAAAAAAGTTATAAAAATTTTTTTTTAAAAAAAGTGAATATAAGTCCCCAAAATCCCCCTCAAATTCCTCAAATATACATGTAATGAGGGCGCAATGTTACCGCAATGTAGTTCAGTAACCCATGTGTACAATATCAATTGCCTGGAAAGACACGTAGAAACAGAACTCACCTTAACACAAACTTTTAGAACTTAAAATTGAGTAAGTCAGAGAAAAACGTGAATATTGTGAACGAAAAAAAGAAAAGAAATCAGTTAAATTTCTGCATACAGTAGGGTTAATACCTAAAGTAGTTATTGAAATAAGAAAATAAACAGTAATGAGAGGTGAAGGCACCACAATCTGCACAAAAGCTGACTTTAACGCAAATTCTTACAACACCTAAGCGCTAATTCTTACAACAAGTTTTGACAGAAAATCAGCCTCAAATTCCTCAAATATGCATGTAATGAGGGTTAAATATTACTGCAATGGAGTTCAGTAACCGAAGTGTAGAATACTAATCGCCTGGAAAGACACGTAGAAACACAACTCACCTGAACACAAAGTTTACAAAGTTTTACAACTTAAAATTTACTAAGTCTGAAAAAAACATGAAAATTTTGACTGAAAAAAAAGAAAATTTCCGTTAAATTTCTGCATACAGTAGGGTTAATACCTACAGTTGTTATTGGAATATGAAAATCAACAGTAATGAGAAGTTAAAGCAGCACAATCTGCACAAAAGCTGACTTTAACGCAAATTCTTACAACACCTAAATGCAAATTCTTACAAGTTTTGGCAGAAAATTTTAGGTGTAATTTGGAAAAAAGTCGTAGTATCAGGGTTAAATACTGTTCTGATAGTCCCCTACAACGTACATATGCAATATCAAAAGCCTGAGCCCACTGATCTTTGAGAAATTAACCTTAACATTAAATCTTACAATATTGGACACGCCGGATGCCGACGCAGATGCCCGAGGTCATCATATAAGCTCACCACTTCTAATAGAAGTAGGCGAGCTAAAAATACTGGTAAGCAACACAGCCATGTGGCAGCTGACTTATCAAAGGTTTTAAAAAAAACATATATAAAACAAACCATAGGCCATATGTCCGGTTATTTTTTCAAAGAGATACTGAAAAAACATTGCCCCCACAAATACTATATATGCACTGTTGAAAACTCATTCCATCAAACTACCTTTGCAAATCAATTGATAAACAAGGGCAATGCCCCCGGTCCCCCGACCAAGATGGCAAATTCAAGGGAGCTGTTAGGATGCAATTTGTTCGCAGAGCATGGCCATTTTTTAACTTGACCTGTATTTCCAACCAATTAAACCACATACTTAGTTCCGTTTCAATCAAATGATCAAAAGTAAAGTTATCATCCGGACAACACAAAAACCGTATTTTCTAAGTCGAAAAAGGGGAATAAATCCAGTAAAAATCAGTGGAGCATGCCCATTTTCGAACTTGACCTGCATTTCCACCCAAATAAGCGGCATACTAAATTTCATTTCAATCAAATGATCCTAACTAAAGTTATCATCCGGACAACACAAAAACTGTATTTTTTAAGTCGAAAAAGGGGAATAAATCCAGAAGAAATCAGTGGAGCGTGCCCATTTTCGAACTTGACCTGCATTTCCATCCAAGTAAGACACATACCAAATTTAGTTTCAGTAAAATCATCCAAACTAAAGTTATCATCCGGACAAGGGTGTGACGGACGGACGGACGGATGGATGGACGGACGCACGCACGCACGGACGGACAGACGGACGGACACTGCTGATTACAATAGTCCCCCGAAGGGTCGGGGGACAATTATGTATCCCAAACGTGGATTGAAACAAAAGCGCCAAAGTTACGAGAGAGGTTTTAAACTAAAAGTCATAGAATATGCAGAAGAAAAAGGAAATCGGGCTGCAGAAAGAGGGTTTGCAGTGAGCGGAAAAATAGTCAGAGATTGAAGAAAGAACAAAGCTGTTCTCCTGGAGATGAGACAAGACAAAAGGGCCAACCGCGGAAAGACTGTGAATTGGCCTGAGTTGGAAGATTTACTACTGACCTGGTTTGAGGACATGAGGGCCCTGGCTTTGCCCATTTCCAGAAACATGATAAGGCTAAAAACTTTTGAGCTCGCTGGAAAATTCAAGTGTGTGGAATTTAAGGGGTCTGCATGTTGGGTGAGTGCTTTTATGAAAAGACGTGGTTTGTCTTTGAGAGAGAAGACAAGAATTTCCCAGAAAATGCCACTGGATTATGAAGAGAAATCTATAGAATTCCAGAGGTTTATTATCAAGTTGAGAGAGATGCACGGCTATGAACTTTCTCAGATTGGCAATATGGATAAAGTGCCAATGTTTTTCGATATGCCACCAGAAAAAACAGTCAACAGATTAGGGTCAAAGACTATTCAAATTAAGATGACAGGCCATGAAAAAATCGCATTTCACAGTGTTTTTATGTTGTATGGCTGATGGCAAAAAACTCAAGCCCACAGTAATTTTTAAAAGAAAAACTATGCCAAAAGAAAAATTTCCATGTGGAGTGAATGTTAGGATGCAGCCCAAGGGCTGGATGGATGAGAGTGGTATGATTGACTGGTTTCAAAGTGTGTGGGCTAGTCGACCAGGTGGTCTTAGAAAGAGATCTTTGTTAGTTTTAGACAGTTTTTGAGCGCATCTGTGTGATAGTGTGAAAGAGAAGAGTAAGTGTTTGCGGTGTGATTTTGGGTGTGATACCAGGTGGAATGACGAGTGTGCTTCAGCTGTTAGATGTGTGTCTGAATCAGCCATTCAAGTGTAGTATGAGAAAGAAATCTAAATTTTATAGTAAATTTCCTTTCTTATTATACCTACCACAATTGTTTACTACAGGCTTGCACTACAGTGGAAGTCCCTAACTCGGATAAAATACTCTCTATTTTTGTCTTTCCCAAGCAAGTTGGGAAAGAAAAGTGGTGCAAAAGCACCAATAAAAATAAGCCAAAACTGGGTCGAGTGCAACCGGCGCAGACCCAGTACGGGACGCTCTCTCCCAAGTACAACTCCACGACTTCCGTTGCCAGTGCGCATATACCGTCTCTAAAGACTCATTCTTTTTTGAATCCGTAAACGTTAGAGTTATGTGATCAGCGGGGAGGAAAGATTCTTTACCCGTAAAGAAGACGGGAGGGCCTCCATGTAAACAATTGTGGTAGGTATAATAAGAAAGGAAATTTACTATAAAATTTAGATTTCTTATCAACCTACTCACAATTGTTTACTACAGGCTGAATAGACAAAAGGCTGGAGGGAATCGCATAACCAACCCCCACATAACCCTAGTGCACTGGAACAGTGAAGCAGAAGGAAGAGGTCCCGAGGCTTATCAACCATAATGTCGCAATCATTGGTAAAGGACAATGAAAAGAGACATATGAGCCTGTGTGACACACAGACAGAAAAAAGGGCAGTAACAGCACAAGGCTGAAACTGACCTTCAAGAAGCCTAATGGCTATGGCAGACAACAGCCTGAGCAGAAGAAAGAGGACCCAAGGCAAAAAGGTCCTCCGACTGCTCCTGCAACTGGCGTAAATAAAAGGTGGAGAAAGTAGAAGCATTTCTCCAGTAGGCTGCCTGCATAACATCCGACAACTTGACGGAGTTAGAATAAGCCCAAGAGGTAGACAGTGCCCGCACCTCGTGGGCAGAAATACGATTGGTAATACAATCGCCAGCTGCTAAACGACTATAAGCCGTACGAATAGCAAGACAAATCCATCGAGAAATGGATTGAGGAGAGATCTTCTGTCGACCCGGAATGAGAGACAGAAAAAAACGTTTTCTGCCCTTCCATATGAAGCGTGTCTGATCAAGATAAATGCGAATAGCACGGACCGGACAGAGCAAAGGGCGAGTACCCTCAACAGAGGGAAGAGCCCTGATACAGATAGGAGGAGGAGTAGTATCTGGTAACTGATTCTTAGCCAAAAAGGAGCAATCAGTGGTAAAAGTAACACTGTTGGGAGAACTCCTAAAAAAGGCCGGGTCAACCGAGAGGGCGTGAAGCTCACTAACCCGTCTGGCCGAAGCAAATGCCATCAGAAAAGCCGTCTTGTATGTGAGAAATTGCATATCCACCTGGGATAAAGGTTCGAACGGCGCCCCCCCCCCCCCCCCCCCAAGCAAAGCAGCACCCACGAAAGATTCCATCGTGGAGTAAGCTGCAAAGTCCGAGGCCTTTTCAAAGAAAAGTGCCGAACAAGCTTGGAGAGGTAAGGATTAGTGCCGATACGACGCTTCCCCACATAAGAAAAAGTCTCTGAAAGCATAGACCTGTAACCCTTGATGGTAACAGGCTGGAGACCCCGAGAATCAAACAGATATACCAGAAACTCCGCAATCTGTGAAATCGAAGGATTGGCATAATCAACAGAGTGATCAGCACACCATCGACAGAAGACCTTCCATTTAGCTGCATAAGCTAAACCAGTGGAGTGCCTCCTTGAAGAAGAAATACACTCCACTGCTCGTCTCGAAAAACCTCTACGGAGGAGACAGGACCTGACAAAAGATATGCGTGAAGGCACAATGAAGTCGGGTCGACGTGAAACCTCCTCGGGCGACCTTGACAAAGAAGGTCGCGACGTAGCGGGAGACGTGCCAGAACCGCCGCCATCAGCGAGCGGAGTTGATTGATCCACACCCGCTGAGGCGACAGGGGAGCGATCAGAATGATTCGACAACTGCAGGTTCGAATTTTGGCGAGAACCTGAGGAACAATCGGAACCGGCGGGAAGGCGTAGCCGACTAGACCGTTCCAATCGAGTGACAGAGCGTCCACGGCAAAAGCCAGAGGATCTGGACACGGGGACACGAAAGTGTCCACCTGATGGTTCCAACGAGTCGCAAAGAGATCGATGTGGGGACGTCCCCAGAGATCGCAAAGCGACTGGAACACTGCCCTGTGAAGCATCCACTCGGTGGAAATAACCCTGCCCTGTCGGGACAGGGAGTCGGCTAGGACGTTCAGACGACCGGGAATGTGACGAACAACCACCCCGGCGTGAACCTCCTGAGCGAGCAGTAAAAGATCCCGAGCTAACTCGTACATCGGAAGCGAGTGCGTGCCGCCCTGGTTCCGAATGTAAGCAACCACTGTCGAATTGTCGGATAGTAGAAGGACCTGGCGATTCGACAAGTGAGGGATCCACTGCCTGAAACTCAGAAGAAGAGCAAGAAGCTCCTTCTGGTTGATGTGTAGAGCTGCTTGATCCTGGTCCCACATCCCGTGTAGGGAAAGACCGAGAGGATCCAACGTCGCACCCCATCCGAGATCGCTGGCATCTGCCGTCAGAACGCGATCGGACGTGGGTAAGTCCAGCGGAACACCCTGCGTAATCCACTGAACATCTGTCCAGGGAAGAAGGTGAGGATACAGAGAGTCCGGAAACGGAAGCACCTGATCCAGAGAATCTACATTCGGTCTCCAACGAATGAGCAGAAAGTGTTGGAGAGGTCTGACACACAGCCGACCTAGAGGAATGAGATCCGTCACCGAACCGCAGAGACCGATCAGCCGGAGAAAACTCCGAGCGGTCGCGGACCTGGACTGGGACAGAGTCAGAGCAAAAGCTGAGAGAATCACAGCCTTGGCCTGGGGAACAGCCACCAAATTGAATTTGGTTTGGAAAGACATCCCCAGATGACAAAACGACTGAGAAGGGACCACGTCCGACTTCTCCTCGTTGACTCTGAATCCTAGCGACGTGAGCAAGCTCAACAGAGTGGCGACATCCGATTCCAGTAAGGCAGCATTGGAATGCCTCTGGAGGATATCGTCCAGATATGCCGAAGTAGTCACCCTGGACTGTGTGCGATGGAACGCTATCACATGCGACATCAGTCTGGTGAACGCCCAAGGAGCCAGGTTGAGGCTGAAAGGCATGGCCTTGAACTGGTCAACTCGCCCCAGAAAAGCGAACCTGAGATACTTCCGTGACGCCCGATGCATCAGAACGTGGAAGTAAGCGTCTCGCAGGTCGATGCTGGTTGCGAAATCTCCCTGGTGAATTGATTGGCGGACCGATCTGAAAGTCTCCATGCTGAACTTGGGAGCAATGATAGACTGGTTCAGGATGCTCAGATCGAAAACCGGTCGGAGTCGGCCGTCCTTCTTCGGCACCAAGAACAGGCGGGAATAGAAACCCACTGACTGAACGTTCTTGACGACCTCGATCGCCCCCTTTGCCAGGAGATTGGCAATCACCGTGGACAAAAGTTCCCGACGTAAAACGTCTGAAGGAACTGTGGTTGGAAGAGGCACCCTTGACAGAGTGGGGTGCCGTCGGAAGGATATGCGCAGCCCGGACCGAACAACATCTAACACCCATGGATCGGATGTGATGGTGGTCCAATGGTCTGCAAACTCTGCTATCCTTCCTCCAACCTGGGACGAGTCGAGGTGAGGACCTTCATTTCGAGCCCCGACGAGGCCCGCGAGAGGAGAAACCACCTCCTCTGATAAATGAAGAATCCTGAGACTTCCCTCGATTCTGCCGACCCCTACCTTTACCCCGTGAGTAAGAAGTAGAGGCGGCGGCAGAAGGACCAGCCTTTTGCTTCACAGAGGAAGCAGAAGGGTACTTGTTAGGCTTGGAACGGCCCTTGCCTCCCCGAGAAGGCTGATCAAGCTGACGAAACAGCAGCTGATCTTTGGAATGACGTAGGACGTCATCCCGGACCATCGACACGGAACCATGGAAAAGTTGCGGACCTGCCAAAGAAGCAGATCGAAGAGTAGCACGCTGCTCCTCGGGAAGGGATCGTCCTGTGTCCAGCACAGCGTCCCTTCGAACTAATTCCAAATTGGCCGTGTTACAGGCATGCGTGTGAGTAAGGTGCATAAGCGCCTTGGACAGCACACGCAAAGGAGCCTGTACCTCGTCAAACTTATCTGGAGGCAGATAAGCAGCCAAAGCTGAGACGACGTGATCTGAGAGAGAAAGCATGCCAAGCATCTCTCTAGATAAGCCCAACGTTGACTCCAGAGTCGTCATTGGAATGACGGCAGACTTGGGCTTGGAAAGCCTGAGGGAAGTGGAGTCCTGATCCAGAACCGTCAAAGTCTGGCAGACTGACGGATTGGCGGAATCGTAGGAACGATAACGCACTGGAGGCAAAAAGGTGTCAACCCTGGTGAAGAACGAAGTCTTCAAAGCCTTGGAATTCAGCTTGGCATCCAATGCTGAAAAAGCTTCAACCACCTGTACCGACTGGCACGGTCGAAGGCGCCCAGAAGCAGGTTGCTCCATAGGCTGTTGGCGCGCGACCGATGATCGCGGCCAGGCTGACACTCGGCTGGTTAGCAGGTTTGAGCTCAGGCAGAAACCCAAACACAAAGTCAAGAGCCGCCCCCAAGTCCGAAGACTGCTGGCCCTCGACCTCAAGCATGTCGGACTCTTCCCCAGAGTCGGAAGACACATAGCCCATCGTGGGCAAACCAGCCGACGCCTCCCATGGTGTCGGGACACCAGAGGAATCGGAAACCGGCCTGTTTCCAATTCCGGGAGGCGGCGCCATAGGAGGCGCCTGGAAACCACCCATAGCCTCGCTGGAAGCAACAGGAAGGCTCTTTGAGAGAACCTGAGTGAGTAAGGAGAGGGCCTCCCTAAGCTCACTGCCTGTACCGACCGGTTCGACAGGGGAGCGAACCAGCAAAGTGGCTTCACCTCTGACCCTCTTAACCAGCGAAGGGTCACGATCCTCTAAAACACCCGACGCGGGACGACGGGCGGCAGCCGAAACATCTGAAGGCAGACGTGTATAGGGGTACGATGCACCCCGAGGATCAATATTGCGAGAACTCATGAGAGTCACCGCGGACCTCTGCGGGGCAGAAGGTCCAGGCTGCACAAAAGGCGTTGGTCCCCCAAAACTGGTCATGTGACCAGAGTGAGTGGACGGAAACGCCACAGAGTTCATAGTGTTTCCACTACGAACATCCGAATCCAAAGACACAACTGTGGTACTCGACGGCGACGAGACCACAGCGATGGGCTCGGCCGGCAGCCCCTTCCGACTTCGCCGAGTTGAAGTCAGGGAAGGCTGGGGCCGATATCCCACGTCTACAGTATCGGACAGTTCTGCAGTCCCCTGCAGCGAAAAGCCGAGGCCGGCTGAAACAGACAACGAAGCAGACGGACCAGCAGCAGTAGTAGATACGTCGAGAGTCGTTGAGGCTGGTGAAATAATGGAGAGAGCACACCGGCTCGGCTCCGAAGGAGGAGTCACAACCCTAGTGACAGCCTCAGATGTCGACTGGAGGGGGACCGTAGTCCCGGAACCAGGCATCTCTACACCAGAACACTCAACGGCTCCCGCAGTATCCACCACAGGAAAAGACTGCACATCCCCCACGGAGGAGGAATAACTCTCACCAGACAAAGTCGGCTCGGGAGGCCCCGAACGACCACGTTCTCCTTTCCCGCGGGAGCGGGAGGCACGGCCACGAGAACGAACGACACGATTTACAGACGCCCAAAAGGTGGAAGACCATGTTCCACAGACACCACACGGCCGCTCGGCCGAACACCCATTACAGGAGGAACAAGACGAATGTACATCGTCAACATGCTTAGGCAGCAGACACTGCCCACAAGGAATTGTCCTAGGCATGAGAGAGGTGAGAGGAGCAGAGAAGGTGAGATCAGAAAACAGAACACCCCCAAAGAGAGAAAGGTGACAGAAACAAAGACCCCAGACGGTCGACCGGGAACCACCCAACAGGAAGACTACTCTCAACAGAAAGAAGAAACACTGCAGGAGTGGTACCCCGCTGACACCTAACTCTAACACAATTAGAAAAATTTGCAAAAAAAGCATGAACAATAATTGTGAAAATCTAAGTCCGAACCGCGTGGCCCGCGAAAATCGCGCGCGACCCGAGAGAGAGCAAATAAATATACATTATGGACATATAATAGAAAAAAGAGAATATAAAACACTGTTCCTGAGAATACAAAGGATACACTGTGGTATAATGAATCAGGAATCATTAAACATCGAGCTGGTGGAACACTGATAAGCGTGCAAAAACATCTCGACACGAAGCGGATTTCAAAAAGAATGAGTCTTTAGAGACGGTATATGCGCACTGGCAACGGAAGTCGTGGAGTTGTACTTGGGAGAGAGCGTCCCGTACAGGGTCTGCGCCGGTTGCACTCGACCCAGTTTTGGCTTATTTTTATTGGTGCTTTTGCACCACTTTTCTTTCCCAACTTGCTTGGGAAAGACAAAAATAGAGAGTATTTTTTCCGAGTTAGGGACTTCCACTGTAGTGCAAGCCTGTAGTAAACAATTGTGAGTAGGTTGATAAGAAATGGTCTGAGTGGATGTGTGATTCTGAAGAGAAAGCGTTCACGCCTATTGGAAATCTGAAGAGACCTTCTTTGAGTTTAGTTACGGAGTGGGTGAAAGAGTCAGGGGATGAAATTGAGCCTGAGGCTGTTGTGAGGTCTTTCAAGAAGTGTTGTGCAGTAGAATCCTCTTAATTGAATATCCATTTTGCCAGTGAAAATTATTCAATTAACATGAGTATACAATTAACAGGGATTTGGTCAGTTTCCTGTGTTCTGGAGGTAAACTGAGCATTTATTCTATTATATCTTGTTTGACAGAGCTCATAGAGCTCTGTCAAACAAGATATACTAGAATAAATGCCTGTATTGGATGTAGTGAGGCCAAAAAGGTTGATAAATAAGGGGAATTTGGTGTGGTGTGTCAGAAATTTTTTCAATATATTACAAAAATTTATATACAATTAACAGGAGTTTACTCTACAACCCATATGCAATTATCAAATTTGTACTGAAGGTATGGTAAATGGTTTTGTGTTTGAAAATAATATTCAATTAACAGGGATATACAATTAAGAGATATCCAATTAAGTGGGCTCCACTGTATTTCGAATGCTCTGGATGGAACGGAGGATGATGGGTTATGGGTTATATAGTTAGTTTATAATGGAGAAAGTTAGTAATGAGGGTGAGATGGTTAGTGATGAGTGTGAGAAAGTAAATGGTGCTGAAGGAGTGCATGAGAGTGATGGAGAGTCAGAGGCTGATGAAATTACAAGCGGTAGTTCGATATGTGATGTGTATGATGATGGCTTGTCTCATGCGGAACGGTTCCAATTGTTCATAGATTATAACAGTGATAACGAGAGTGAGAATGTGTTATTTTTTAATATGTTAGATTTGTACTGTTTTTGTAATGAATTTTTTGCTTTGAATTATTAATAATTCTGTTTTATTAATAATTGTGTTTGCGTAAGAGGGGATTCCAATTTAGATTCTCGATTCGACAGATATTAAATTTTTTGGAAAAAATCACGTCAAGCCACGGCATATTCTCAGCTCAGACTACAGCACTGTAAACCCATCAGCTGAAAGTTTTGCTTGAGTTTGTCATGCTTTCTTCTAAAATTGTGAATATTCATCGGATATTCTTCGGACTGAAAATCTGCGAATTGACTGTGTTTGTGTGTGTGTGTGTGTGTGTGTGTGTGGGGGGGGGGGGGGGGGGGGGGGGGGGGGGGAGGCTGCTCCATTCAACAGATATGGATAATTTTTTGTTGTTGAAAAAAACATGATTCTGTTTTATTAATAATTGTGTTTGTGTAAGGGGGCGGGGAGGATTCTGATTTAGAATCCACAGATATTTAGAGTTTTTTGGAAAAAAGCACAGCAATCCACGGCATATTCTCAGCTCATGGACTACAGCACTGTAACCCATCAGCTTAAAGTTTGCTTGAGCTTCTCATGCTTTCTTCTGAAATTGTGAATATTCATCGGATATTCTTCGGACTGAAAATCTGCGAAATTGTGAATATGCGAATTAACTGTGTTTGTGCAATGGGGCATTCTGTTTTAGATTCTCCCTTCGACAGATATTAACAATTTTTTTTAAAAAGCATGGCAAGCCATGGAATATTTTGCTAGAGCTTCCGAAAATTTGTCTGGGAGAGTTTAAAAGTTAATATGTATCCCAGTAAGATAATTTTCAACTTATTTCGCTTGATACTGTACACATTCTACCTGCAACTTTACTATCCAGTATACTATAAATAATTGTTGATTGATTAAAACTCAAGCAGGAGGTCAACAATGATTCTCTGAGATAGTTGTTTTATGAATCAGTGTCTGGGCAGATGTCCAGATTGGACTTCATTTATATTAGGTGGGAAGGGGTAGATTGTATCTTTCATTCATTGTACGTCTTTAATTTATGTTCTTGTTGCATATGTTCTGACTGTTAGATGCTATACATGTATTGTTATATTTAATTTCTATAAGTCCACACAAAGTAGATCTTCTGTTTCTCAGGCCATTATTTGTAAAATTGCATGCGGGCAAGCGTTTTTTTATTTTATTTTTTATTTCAGTAATTACTTCTTTGCCATCAAAAGTTCATGTTCTTGGTTCAAGTTTTAGGCCTCATAATCTACAGAATAGCATGGGTGGTGGTGTATTTCATCCCTTGAGTGCAAGAAGACTTTGCAATGCTAAAGCACTGCAAAGCCTTCTTCCACTCAAGGGCCAAATTCATCAATTTTTTCAACTTGGGTAAAATATCAGACACAGAGCATTTAATTTTTATTTTTTTAAAGTTTAAATTGGTTATAAAAAGAGAGCATGCGGCAGCCAAAAGGACCTTGCAGGAGGGCCTGAGAAACAGATTTTTATTTTTTAGGCCTAAAATAAATAAATAATTCGGACTTGTAACTTGGGTCTTTTATGTCAAACATCACCTTAACACAATGACTCCATTCACTGTTCTGTTCCTTGATACCAAACTGGACCTCTCATCTCCATTTGAAGTACCGAGTATGACCTCACCCTCGGGTCATTACGGAATGTGCAAAATATTATGGATTTACGACATCAACATGTATCACACAGAGAATAAATGGACAAAGTAAATTAAAAAACACCACATCATTTTTATTATTACTTTATTTCTTTCATTTAATATGAGATAAATACAGTGGAGCCCACTTAATTGGATATCTCTTAACTGTATATCCCTGTTAATTGAATATCATTTTCAAACACAAAACCATTTACCATACCTTCAGTACAAATTTGATCTGTTAATTGCATATGGGTTGTAGAGTAAACTCCTGTTAATTGTATATAAATTTTTGTAATATGTCGAAAAAATTACTGTGGCACGCACCAAATTCCCCTTATTTATCAACCTTTTTGGCCTCACTACATCCAATACAGGCATTTATTCTATTATATCTTGTTTGACAGAGCTCTATGAGCTCTGTCAAACAAGATATAATAGAATAAATGCTCAGTTTACCTCCAGAACACAGGAAACTGACCAAATCCCTGTTAATTGTATACTCCTGTTAATTGAATAATTTTCACTGGCAAAATGGATATTCAGTTAAGAGGATTCTACTGTATTACTGAAATGAATAATAAGAAACCCAAACCGTTCACATGTTCTGATACTCACCCAATTTCATGTTGTACAAGCCCACACTCAATCATGGGCAGCAGTCGTTCTTGTGTACCAGCTATTCTCACAATCGGGGGTGCGACTTATGTAAAGGTAAAAGTCGTAGGGGAGACATTTTGGCTGAAAATATGGGGTGCGTCTTACACAGTTAAAACTAGAAGTCCTGTCACGAATAGTGCGCTTATCTAGGCTTAATTGCACGTTGGAATTGCGCGCAATTGCCATATCGAATGGCATCCAAAGCACGGCAGGTTCTCCTGGTTACTCATAGCAAACACATGCAATGTTTCTGCCAATGGACCTCCGGGTTACCCGGAGGTCCATTGGCTGAAACATTGCTTATGCACAGGCTTATGTACAGAATTTGATAGCTTTACTTGGGCTATAATGCGTACATTAACGCGCTGATCAACGTGCTATTTGTGCGCATTTCATGACAGGACTTCTAGTTTTAACTGTACATGGGAGTGACTTCTACACAGACATATACGGTAGATCGTAGTAACCGACCCTGAGAATAAAGCCCAAATATGGGCTTCCAGCACTCTATCAGTTAAAAGCCTATTTTTGAGGGGCACCCCTAGATGTAACTCCAAGTGCATGTTTTAAACAAACTTGTAAATCATCCAAACAAAGGTGCTGTATAGTAAATAATTAGAAACATTTGAAGCAGTGGTTTGGAAAAAGATTTCTTCCATGTTTTCTTCTTTACTCAGTGCATAAATCATTGGGGCTCAATGACATCCCTAAATGTGTTTGACCCACCCATCAGCAAAATGAAAAGGAAATTTATTTATTTATTGGTGTTTAAAGTCAAATACTTTTGCACAATGGCTAATCATAACCACAACATGAGTATCAACTCAAGACCAGGGGTGAGTGTTAATAAGCCATGTTGCCCATTTTAGAGAGGGTTTGCACCTCCCAAGCATTGGTGACTGGGTCCTATTTTACCAGTAAAACAGAGCCTGTTTACCACAGTGAACAGGCACAGCTTCACTTCCCGGGGTTCCTATGGGGAGAAAAGATGAAAGTGTCAATGACACTGTAGCTTAACTTGTGTGTTGTGTTTGATGAAAAGGTTAATGTTCAATGTTTATGAAAGGATTATGAAATAAGACAAGAATTGTGATAATTGGGAATATGTTCATTTCTGTTCCCTGCGTGCTATGTTTATGATAAAAATAATATGAGGTGTACACTGTACTAAAGAGCTGAGGGGTGGGTTAATATGACCTCACAGTTAATGTATGTGGCCCTCACAGTTAACGTATATCAACAAAAGTTACCAAGTTACAGTGAAATTATTCCAAAACGAGTCATCCTATCAAGTTACATTAAAATCCCCTCATAAATATGGCCTGTAGAGTGTGCTAAAGGATTTCGGGCTTCGGGCCCCTGTAGCCGTCAGTTTCCCAATTGCGTCCAAAGGGGACGTTCTCATCTAGACATTATATGAAGTCAATCTACCAAGTTACAATGAAATCCCTTAATAAATATGATCTGTAGACTGTGCTAAAGGTTTTTGGGCTTTGGGCTCTGGCAGCCATAATGGTTTAATGATCGCATCCAAAAGGGGACATTCTCATCTGGACACTATTTGGAGTCATCCTACCAAGCTACAATGAAATCCCTTCATAATTATGACCTGTAGACTGTTCTAAAGGTTTTCGGGCTTTGGGCCCCTGAAGCCGTCACAGTTGCCCAATCGTGTCCAAAAGGGGACGTTCTCATCTAGACATTATATGAAGTCAACCTACCAAGTTACAATGAAATCCCTTCATAAATATGACCTGTAGACTGTGCTAATGGTTTTCGGGCTTCGGGCTCGGGCAGCCATCATGGTTGAATGATCCCAACCAAAGGGGACAATCTCATCTGGGCATCATCTGGAGTGATCCTGCAAAGTTACAATGAAAACCCTTCATAAATATGACCTGTAGACTGTACTCAAGCTTTTCGGGCTTCGGGCACCTGTAGCCATCACAGTTGACCAATTACGACCAAAAGGGGATGTCATCATCTAGGCATTATATGGAGTCAACCTAACAGGTTACAATGAAATCCTTCTATATATATAACCTTTTGCCTATGCTAAAGGTTTTTGGGCTCGGGCACCCATCAAGATTGAATGATCACGGCCAAAATGGGATGTTCTCATCTAGACATTATTTGGAGTCATCCTACCAAGTTACAATGAAATCCCTTCATAAATATGACCTGTAGACAGTGCAAAAGGTTTTCGGGCTTCGGGCACCTTTAGCCGT
Source organism: Pictodentalium vernedei (assembly GCA_031216915.1). Lineage (NCBI taxonomy): Eukaryota > Metazoa > Mollusca > Scaphopoda > Dentaliida > Dentaliidae > Pictodentalium > Pictodentalium vernedei. The sequence goes on from CM062296.1 coordinate 812,053,378, forward strand.
CAAAGTTGCCCAATCATGTCCAAAAGGGGACGTTCTCATCTAGACATTATATGGAGTCAACCTACCAAGTTACAATGAAATCCCTTCATAAATATGACCTGTAGACTGTGCTTAAGGTTTTTGGGCTTCAGGCTCGGGCAGCCATTATGGTTGAATGATCGCAACCAAAGGGGACAATCTCATCTGGGTATCATCTGGAGTGATCCTACGAAGTTACAATGAAATCCCTTCATATATATGACCTGTAGACTGTGCTCAAGGTTTTTGGGCTTCGGGCACTTGTAGCCATCACAGCTGACCAATCACGACCAAAAGGGGATGTCATCATCTAGGCATTATATGGAGTCAACCTTACAGGTTACAATGAAATCCTTCTATAAATATAACCTTTTGCCTATGCTAAAGGTTTTTGGGCTTGGGCACCCATCAAGGCTGAATGATCATGGCCAAAATGGGACGTTCTCGTCTAGACATTATTTGGAGTCATCCTACCAAGTTACAATGAAATCCCCTCATAAATATGACCTGTAGACTGTGCTAAAGGTTTTCGGGCTTCGGGCACCTTTAGCCGTCACAGTAGCCCAATCATGTCCAAAAGGGGACGTTCTCATCTAGACATTATATGAAGTTAACCTACCAAGTTACAATGAAATCCCTTCATAAATATGACCTGTAGACTGTGCTTAAGGTTTTCGGGCTTCGGGCTCGGGCAGCCATCATGGCTGAACGATCGCAACCATAGGGGACAATCTCATCTGGGCATCATCTGGAGTGATCCTAAGAAGTTACAATGAAATCCCTTCATAAATATGACCTGTAGACTGTGCTCAAGGTTTTCTGGCTTCGGGCACTAGTAGCCATCACAACTGACCAATCACGACCAAAAGGGGATGTCATCATCTAGGCATTACATGGAGTCAACCTAACAGATTACAATGAAATCCTTCCATAAATATGACCTTTTGCCTATGCTAAAGGTTTTTGGGCTCGGGCACCCATCAAGGCTGCATGATCGCGATCAAAATGGGACGTTCTCATCTAGACATTATTTGGAGTCATCCTACCAAGTTACAATGAAATCCCTTCATAAATATGACCTCTAGACTGTGCTAAAGGTTTTCGGGCTTTGGGCCCCTGTAGCCGTCACAGTTGCCCAATCATGCCCAAAAGGTGACTTTCTCATCTAGACATTGTATGAAGTCAACCCACCAAGTTACAATGAAATTCCTCAATAAATATGACCTGTAGACTGTGGTAAAGGTTTTCAGGTTTTGGGCTCGGGCAGTCGTCACGGTTGGCAGATCATGCCCAAATGGGGAAATTCTCATCTAGACATCATAAGGAGTCATCCTACCAAGTTACAATGAAATCCCTCCACATTAAACATGACCTGGAGACTGTGCTAAAAGTTTTCGGGCTTGGGCTGCCATCACGGTTGATAGATCATGCCCAAAAGGGGATGTTCTCATCTTGGCATTATACAGAGGCATCCTACCAAGTTACAATGAAATCCCTTCATAAATACGACCTGTAGACTGTGCTAATGGTTTTCGGGTTTTGGGCTCGGGCAGCCATACCGGTTGCCTGATCGCGACCAAAAGGGGACGTTCTCATCTATACATGACCCCAAACCTGCATATGAAATTTCATGACGATCAGACAAGAACTGCGGGGTGTAGCCCGTGCTAAAGGAAAATGTGAACAGACGTCACAGACTCACAGACTAACAGACTCACAGACTTCCGCACGCGTGATGGCAATAGCTTATCTTGACTATGTAATGGTTCATCAATAAACATCTATGTTGATGTAAATATGACATTTCTGCAATCAAAGGGAGGTAATTAGCACTAACAGCTGTCATTTCCTCATTCATTCACAAAAACTACTCAGTGCGGGGGGATTCAGTCCAAACCTCTGGGTCACTAAACTTCCCACAACTTCAATGAAAATGAAGACAGAAAAAGCTTTTAACTGGTTGAACACTCAGAAATTCAAAATTAGCCATTATCTTTCCATCTTCAAGTTTAAGAATTTGTAAAATTGCATGTTTTTTTTTCTTTTAAAGTTTATATTGGTTAAAAAAGAGAGCATGCGGCAGCTAAAAGGACAAGGCGGAAGTGGGAGGGCCCGAGAAACAGATTTTTAATTTGTTTAGGCCTAAACATAGCTTTTTGAAAAAAAATTTCCATGTACAATAATATCAAAGATACTCATCACCCTTCAAAAACTTACTGAATAACTTTATTGTATTTTTTGCACTGCTTGTGACTTACTATCCAAATAACAAGGAACTTTTACATTTTGTAGTTTTGCTTGTTTTTACAGTAATCAGTGTTTGGATGGCAAATATTTTGTAGAAATTATTTAGACTCTAATAATGAATGAGGCATTTTGGTAAATACAGGTGAAACTATAATTTAAAAAAAAAAAAATCAACTTTACTAAGAAATCTTGGTGTATAAAATATCAGGTGTACATAAACAAGCAAGTTTTATTAGTGTATTTTAGGCATTTTGTGCATGCTTTTCTTTTGGTCCCTAAAGTGTTCCTGCTTGCATCCCAAAGTGGTCCAACTTGTATTCGAAGCTGGTCCAACATGTCTTCAAAAGTGGCCCAAGCTATCTTCAAAAGTGGTCTGAGTGGTCTTTTTGTCTAGGTGTTGGCCAACATTGTCATCGAAAGTGGTCTAAGTTGTCTTTAAAGTTGGTCAGATTTGTCTTCAAAATTGGTCAGAGTTGTCTTCAAATTGGTGTAAGTTGTCTTCAAAAGTGGTATGAGTTGTCTCCAAAAGTATTCGGACTTGTCTTGATCTGAGTTGTCTTTGGTCCATGTTGTTTTGATCTCCATAAAAACAACCTGCATCGCATTTGGATTTGGTGATTTTAAAACACTCTCCTCTGTACGATGATGGTCCTTCTGGACTCCACTCTTTAATCTGCTGGGTATTTTTAAAAAAATATTTTTCCACAAATGTAGTCATGCCTGCTGTGGAGAAGCCATGACAAGATTTGATAAAAAAATTTAAGAAAGCTGAACACAAAATATCATTGGTCAAAAACTTGATTCAATTTACAGTGAACAATTTGGAAACAAGTGCCCAAATTATAGTTTTTTAGTACTAAGAGAGTTTCAGTCATGGTCAGGAATATCTGCCTGCAGCATGCAAAGAGTTAAATTCAATGAACTACCCATAATCAACCACACTCCCATACATGTACTGACAATTAATGATTACATTGAAAAAGGATACATATGATAAAAGTTCTTTGGATTCATAATTGAAAGCTCTTGATAACATTGCTATTGGATAACTGTAACCTGAAAAATATTTACGGGACATTATTAAGTATTAGTAATACATTGTAGATTATATAAACTAGAGGCTCTAAAGAGTCTATAATCACTCACTTGGAACTATATATAAAAATGTGATTTCCCATAGGCCTTCCATGGTAACTATGAGCTGCAATTGTGGCAATGTTTGCAACATTACATCAACATTACATGAGGATCATTGGTAGAAGGTGTCCCAGTCCTCAATTACGGGAAGTTTCAAAACATTTGACTTTGTAGTTTCAGAGGGGAAGAGTTTTGCAAAATTCATCAATCAGAATCAGGGTATGTGGAGCAATTGTTGAAGACCTTCCATAGACTATCCCAACCAGGTTTGGTTCACGTCGGCTCCTGTAAACTGCTTTCCATGCAAGAAGAACCGCACAATGGAAATACGTGAAGGCTGAGACCTTCTGGGTTGTGATGCAGTGCGTGGGACTTCCCCCAATATAGAAGGTCCTTGAGAGGAGGAAGCTTCCAAGGAATGTCCCATAACAGACACCCGACAAGATTGATCCAAGCTTTACGGACTGTGTCGTCAATCTGGCCTAAGGCCTACGACATATGAACAGATTGACCCGGGAAGGAAAGAACGTCATCTTCCCTCCGCAGAGTGTTCCTATCTATGGAAGATAGCAGTTTCTTCCTAGCTGTCACAGCTTGTTGACCAGATGGAACAAGATCTGAAAAAAACTGATGTGTTGTTCCAAAAGGGTCGGAGAATCTTCCTGCGGCTCCCTTTCACCATCCGACTGGTCCAACTGTGAATTGCGGTCAACTCCATCTGAATGAACAGATGACTGGACCGACCCAGCACCGTCTGACAGCTCACTACCGGAGTCTGTTGACGGCCGAACCTGTGTTTGCTGGGAAGCTGTGATAAGCTATTGGATGGGCCGACTTCGGTTGCAAAGACTGGGAGCATTTTCGCGAACAGCTTGAACATCCGAATCCTAATATGCTTTGTCAGAGTCAAGGAAGAAGCCGTAACTGCTGCCGACCGTGGCTGCAGTGTAGAAGGAGCATCCCGAATGGCCAGCGAGGACGTTAGCTTTAACTCAGTGAAGTTTCTCGCAATGAAAACAGTCAACCCCAACTGTTGACGAGACAGAGAAGGCTCTTCCACTCGCGATCTGGCCCCAGGTCTCCCCAAGCATCACGATGAGAAACTTGCAGACTTCTTCCCCTTTGCCATCGTTGCTGGGTGAGCTTTTATTTTTGAGATGCTCTCTCGACCCAAATCTACACTCTCCTCGATCACTACGGACTTACACGGTGTCACGGCTCCCACTGACAGGGTAACCACTTCACCGGTGGAGCTAGCTGCTTGTACAAGAATAAGAGGCCTTATCTGTTGTTTGATATTCATGAGCAGTTAGCTCTGTTTGCTCATCAGAGCGCAACGACAGCAGTACATTATGGATGGGTGTCGGTATACCATCACCAGGTTCTTGTTCCTCTGAAAAAGAAACTGAAAAGCTAGAATTAGCCTGTGGTGACAGTTCCAGCATTGGAACTTCACCGTGCACCACATAGCGTGACACCCACTTCCAATGTTTGGAATCCCAAAGTACACAAGTAGCATATATATCAGTCGGAGTGCAGTGACTACAAGAAAGACAACAAGCATGTAAATCTGAGGCAGGCTTCCTCGACTTACACTTTGAGCAGAAATTTTTCATAATTAACATTTCTAGCCAAAATAAAAGTCCACTGCACTCTGATAAACATTACATATAATTATACATAATAAGGATACAATAAGTAGGCAATCAAAATTATTTCGAAAGAAATCAAAAATATTTTTTCCGAAAAGATTTTGAAAAATGCCTAAGTTCCCCAAGGTAACCTCAAGAGCCCAAGGGCATCCCAATACAGCCTAAGTGTGGACAAACACTAAATAATCAAAGCTATACTACCAGAATACTAAATAAAATGTATTCTACTATAATTACAATAACTGTGTTATACTAAGTACTGAAATAACACATATTTAGGGTGTTGTTAAACTGAATACAACGTCAAGAGGAAAAACTGTAAACTAAACAACAGGTACAAAATAGCCCCAAAGTCAGTAACCGATCAATTACTACTTGATGTAAAGCAAGATCTTCATAGGAAGAAAAAGCAATGCATCTGGTAGAAGATGCAAGACTACAAATGTCCTAACACAGTTAGGGTGAGGATGTAACCATGGGGATAAATGGAATAAACATTCTGTAAAAACATGTTCAACACCCAAGAAATTTGATACAAAATTTCAATAAAAAAAGCCAAAATAGCTTGGGAGTTTAACAGGAGGGTTCATGGGAGGAGAGGGAAGGAACATTTAACAGAAAGTAGGATTAATCATTAACATGAATGATGACGTTCAGGAGCATATCCCGAAATTGGAAAACATGAATAATTTTACATAATTATTTTAAAGTTACAGCCCTGAACGTCCAAAACCACCAATGTTCACTTCCAGCATCCTGTTACAGCCTTGAATCCACCATAACATAACCATCAATGATTTGTGTCTGGCATCTTCAAAAAAGAGATTTAAAGCACAGATGTCTGTTCAGATGTTTACTGACTTGGGCCAAACAAAGGAAATGATGTTTTGCGCCAATTTCGGTACCTTCTTGGTTACCGCACATGTGCAGTACACAAAATTATGGAGGACAAGATAGGACTTTGAATTTTCGGATTTGTATGCAAATTTTGGGGATTGGGAGCTTCAAAATTTGTATTTGGCCCTGGATAATATCGAGATTGCTCCAGCTAAGTCTGTGCCTTTAGTTTTAGTATAAAAATATGTTGGTACTGACAGACAGACATACAATTGGACAAACAGACAGACAGACGAACAAACAGATGAAGGCTCCATTAGATACTCCTTCGACTTTTCAAGTCAGGGGCATAATAAATGCTTAAATTATCTCCAGAAGACAAGAAAGTGCTCAATTCTCCGTTAATTTAATACTTCTGTTAATTGAATAAATTTCACTAGCAAATTGGTAATTCAATTAACAGAGTTCCTCAGTGTCTGCTCAAAAACAATTGGTTTTCTTGTTATTGTATGCATTATTGTGTTTTGACTGTAATTATTACAGCTTGGGCAGGCATTCTCGAGAATATAAACAAGAGTTTAGCAGTGCGATAAAAAAATTCATTAATGCCCGCATGTCCATTGTGCACTTGTCTTCAACCAATGCTGATCCTGCTTGTGTGGAGTTAGTATGCTGGGGAGCTGGCAGTTGCTCGCCATTGCTTGGTGGTTCTCTCTGGGTACTCCGGCGTCCTCCACCGGTAAAACTGTCACGGCCATGATTAGCCAATGTGCAGAAATTTATGACCTTAAACATCAATAAATAAATAAATAATCGTAATAAGATGATTTTGTCTGGTGTTCCGGCTTATTGATAGCCCTCAAAGACTGAATAACAGCCTCTGGCTTATTAATGGCCCTCAACATTGTCTCGGGCCAGTAATAAACCCTCAGACTGTTATTCATTCAGCCTGGGCTGTTAATACACTGTAACACCATCCAAACTCATTTTATTGTTATATTAAAACTCACAAACAACAAATACACAAAATCATATCGATCTTAACTTAGTGTGTAATACGCATCACTTCGGAGATTGTCTCTTGTATCTTTCGTGACAACAGATATTGAAAAATATCCGCAAGACCTTTCCACCATCTTATAATGTAGCATATTATAATTTTCTTGCTGAAATCTTACACGTTGACTTTAAAATAAGTATATTTTCTCTCTTCTCCTCCAGTTCTTTGTCTTTTAAAGTTTTCTCGCTCTTGAATATATCCACTCAAAATTCATGCTGCAAAACTAGCTAAAATGCACTCAAGATGGCATCTAGAAACCAATTCTATGAGAGAAGTTATTGGTGGGGGCTTAAAAAGAAAGTTAAAAGGTAAGTGATACCATTCCTCAGTTTCCGTTAACACCATTCAATTTTTAGTGCCATCAAATTAATGCTATATGAATTTACTACTGCAATACCAACATCTTACTGCAACACTGGTGTACAAAAGCATCTTTCCTCCTCCAACATAGATATCCCTAAACTAGACAAACTAGTTTATATTCAACCCATGTATAGGGAGAGAAAAACAAGTCTATCTTTCTCCACTTTAGTTTATCTTCCACTCACATATACAGATATTCTTTTGTCCTCCAGTTATAGATATTACAATCACTAAATATTTAATTCACCTTGAAACCATTAAGATATTAACACAGTTAGTGGAGCTACACAGCATTTGTGGTGAGTCCTCATCCATAATGGTAATCTAATCAAAGATTTAGTCAAATTTTCGATTGAGAAACATTTTTTTGCATTAATTCAAAGAAAAGTTAATGTTTATGTTACCCCGGTATGTTTAACTCCAATTGGATGGAACATTTCACTTGGTCAGAAAAGCGAACTGTATCTAAAAATATATGATGGACTATTTAAGGGCTATACTGGTACAGTGTCAGATTTATTTAAGTACTTGACAGGTGGCTTGAGAGCTTGGATTAGTTTACGCTTTGTGCAAGAAAGCAACAGCACATAACTGGTTCTGCTTCCGACTCCTGGAATGTTACTTAGTGATCAAGTGTTACCACTTATTAACTGGTAGAGTGCTGAATTATTATTGGTCATCCAAATTTTTCCACGTCTCTTTGCCTTGTTACAATTTATGGGAGAGTGCTTAGTGGCACTCTCCCTTAAATTGTAACAAGGCAAATCTTCACAGATGATGCACATTCACAAAATATGAAGCCTTTAAGTTACGGCACATGCACTACAGACTAAAGGTCAAATATGGGCTTCCAGCACTACACCAATTAAGTACAGTTTCTATCAGTTTAATGGTTGGAAAAAAGGTTTAGATCATGTGATAAAGGTACCTAAGAGAAAAGCTTACTTGATATGATATGGCATTTATTAAAATCATCTGGATCTCGAATATCTAACAATAGGTAAGGACAAGCCACACATTGTTGATTTTCAGGTGGCTTCTCTTCATGATTGACATCAACTTCACCAACACCTTTTATGACCCTGAAAATTAACATTAACAACGAAATGTTACATCAAATTGGGTTGTTTATTTATTACACATCCAGTCAACTTTAAACCCTTGTATTTAATGGAATAGCCACTATGATATAAATGATTCTGTATTCAATGGGTGATGTACAAGCCAGAACTTTTTCCCCAGCACAATTCATACTAGTTCTTTTCCCATCGAGTCATTAGTTACTCTTCGAAAAGTTTCCAAATTTCCTTATACAATTATCGACAGTCTGTTGCATAGTGTGAAAATGAAAACGTCCAAAGCAAAATAAAGTCGGTTCACAAAAAAGTAGTTAACCAAAAATGAGATAATATTTTTAAAAAAACCCAATCATTTCCAACCAAAACAACTCGGTGCCGTGGCCGTCTCGTTTTGTGGATCCTTTATATCTAAACTGGTCATCTTTATTTCGGTAAATCTTCGTACATCTCGACATGCTTCGAACTTCTTTTATAAATGTTTCTCCCAGCTGTTTTGCAAATCTACACAAATTTGTACTTATATTTTTACTAACAGTAATAGCCACCAAATGGTTAGGCGTGAATGGGCACCAGCCAAAGAGAAACAGCGATACGAATTTCAACAAACACTGGTTCCGAAAAGGTTGTTTTGATTTTTTATCTATCAATTTGATCAAAAGAGCTTCAGTCAAAACAAACAGACTCTTCATCTTTGGGTTTAAACATCGGAATTAAAATTTGTTTATTTAAATGAATTTTAATGCATGGGTTGTGTAATAAACACAGAACGTGATGTGTGTTTGAATCGGTGGGTGTTTTACATAACTCGTTGGAATGGCATAATCATATTTCGCTCGAGCCTACAGCTCTCGCAAAATATGACTCCGCCATTCCAACTCGTTATGTAAAACACGCACCGATTCAAACACACATCACATTCTGTCTATTTATTTATCAATCAGCAAAAAGGTATCAAATTCAATGTGTTCTGTGGATGAAAAGTCAAATCAGAACAGTATCAAATCATAAACTGTCATGTTTGACTTTATAATATGAGATTTTGTTCTGATGTGACTACACAATGAATACTTTTGCCATGTTCGACCTCCCACAAAAATTGATCTGGAAGAAACTGTCAAAAACCAGTCACTGCATCATCATAAGCTTGAAACATGCACTTGCTCATAATTCTCTTTCATTTTCACTCTGCCTCCTCTCTTTCAACGTGGTCATGATTAGCCATTGTGCAAAAAATAAATTGTGCTTAAACACCAATAAATAATAAATAATAATCCTCTCTTTCAGCAAACAATTGGGTAAGAACCTACCATTGTTATCAAAATGCATTTTCATGGCATGTGAACTTGGAAATGGCAGTTATTCCAACAAATTTTCTGACAGACTTAAATACGCACAATTGTGCAGTTTTGGTAAAGATACTTCAACAGCACAATATTAGTGCAATGTATTATATTACCATAGTGCAATCATAATTATGGTGAATACTCTGAAACATGAACAGATTCATCATTGCACAACACGAGCATGACAAATATCAGTATCACCCTCAACAGATATTTTGGGACTTTCAAAGCCTTGAATGATCTTTTGTCAAATGTCAGACTATCCCAGGATATTTGGGGTTTCAGAAACCAAGGGACAATAACTCTGTAAAACTCAAAAGGAGCCTCAGAAAGTTGAAGTCAAGTACATCTGCACCTTAATGTTCATGATGTGTATCAAGTTTGAAGCCACTATCTTGAGAAATGTATAAGTGGTTCACTTCACAAGATTTCAATTGACTGACAAACCAGATGCTGCAGTGACAAAAATCAAAGCAAGTCTATTTTCTGTTTTCATTAGAGATGTGTGGCATAACATAAATACTGTTCGGTATTGGTATCGAGCCAATACCGATTTACCATACCACAGAAATCTCAAAATATCAAATTTTCATTTCAGTATTGAAAAATATTCCCAACATTTGTTAACCCTTTACATAACTTGAAAGTCAGAAGATGACACTTGCAAAAAAGATTATTGAATAACTCATTTTTTTGCGTAAAAAACATAGCATATGACCCCTTATTGGAATGAGCTCAACGAGTTCATTCCAATGAGAGCTCATAACCTATGTTTTTGAGAGAAAAAATGAAAAAAATAATGAAACTGAATGGAGATTTTTGTGAATACCACTGACCGGTTTTTAGCTGTTACGTTGGGTATAGAGTTAAAAAAATAAAATGGCAAACAATAGAACATTATGCAAAATTCATGACAAGAAGAGTCCATGGACTATGTGTTTCTAAAGTCATTTACCACCTGTCATTTGATATTACAAAAATACTGAAAGGAAATATCCAATGGGTATTTTCTCGCAGCTTTTTGTCACATCAAATGACAGATTACGAATGGCAAGAGCTCCTGTAACTTCTAACATTTGATAATTTGGCAACTTTGTCTGCTATAAAACAGTGACTACAGCTGGGCAGCATAATAAAGATATCATTTGATATTGGTATTAGTGTGAATACATGTATTTTTTACACTGAATACTTTACAGATACCGATGTACATCAATCTAAGAATACTTATACCAAAACCAAACTTGAAATTTGAATACCACCCCGATCTAGTTTAGTGCCCTGTGAAGCTTTGAGATTCGATTTGGGTTTGAAACTTAAGTTGATATTATTTATTATTATTTAGTGGTGTTTAAGGTCACATATTTATGAACAATGGCTAATCATGACCGTGACAGTTTTACAGGTGGAGGAAGCCAGAGTACCTGGAGAGAACAACTGAGCAACGGCGAGCAACTGTCAGCTCCCCAACATACCAACTCCACACAAGCAGAGTTAGCATTGGTTGAAGACAAGTGCAGCATCGACGTGCAGTACGCCTTAGTACACAACGTGACTGTGCCCCCACGCGAGAAATGGAGATGAAGTGTCTTGCCCAAGGACACAACGCGGTTGCCGCTAAGTTGATATTCAATTCGATTTGAAATTACCTGCCTGATTTCTTTCCTTTTCGATCTTTACACGGGAATATAACTTGGTATTAGTGATTGTCGTCATCTCATAAAACATGTAGTTAGAGACCTGCAAATTGCCGATTTTGATCGAATCGAATTGGTGAAAACAAATCGAATTTTGAATCAAATCACAGTTAATGGATATGACAGCAAAAAAAAGTTTATTTTCTAAAATATTAACCCTGATTATTAAAAGGCACACAGTTATGTTGAGTGCATTCCCACACTATAAATTGAGATATAAACCAATATACTAGCTATTGATTGAAACTATTCGAATTGTTGACTTTGTAGCTTCGAAACATTTTTAAACGAACCTGGCTGATAGGCCTGATACCTCACTTTTATCACATTTTCTTGGGAAAAAATTCATTTCAAATCGGATCGACTCCATTCAGTCGTAAAGCCATTTGGGTTTTTTATTTAATAATCAGGGGTATTTTTTAGAAACCTGTTGCTTTTGACGATGTGTCTTGTAACTGTGATCAAACAGAACAATACTCAATATAAAATAATGTCATGTTGTGGAACAAATCATTTATTGAAGTTGAACAGCTGAATAACTTTTCAAAGTTCAAAACTTTTTATAAATGGTCATTGGTCATAATGCACAATAAGTTGAAATGACCAGTTGTAGTGGTTAAAGTTTTTGTAACAATCTAGCTACAACTGTTGTACATTTGTAGCTACATCATTACAAACATTGTTACCACTACAATTCAGTTACTTTTCTACTCTGTCTGTCTGCCTGTCTGTCCACCCGCCACCCATCCATTAACTTTTGTTTGTCCATACTATAACTTGAAAACAATACATCCAACAGATACTGTTTCTTTATGGTTGATTAGTCATGACTAGAGGATGGTTCCTTTCAATAACCAGCATTCTGGCATATCCAATATGGCCACCATGGCAGCCATCTTGGATTTTCAGGGACTTTTGATTGTCCACGCGATAACTTGAAAACTATAGATCCAACAGATACTGCTTTTTTATGGTTGATTAAGCATGACTAGAGGATGGTTCCTTTCGATAACCAACATTCTGGCATATCCAATATGGCCGGCATGGAAACCATCTGGGAGTTTTGGCGACCTTTGATTCTCCACACAATAACTTGAAAACAATATATTCAACTTTAATGGGTCGGGTCATAAGCCACAAAAGCCTACACATAGGCTTCTGAGAACAATACTCAATATAAAATAATGTGATTAATTACAATCTGTAAACATTCACAGTTATGACTGAAGTATATATTCAAAAATATTTGAATTTCCGATTTCAAACAAATCAAATCAAATCTAATATTGACTTTCGAATCAAATTTCGAATTTTCGCAGAAGCCTATGTGTAGTTCACATGAAATTTGTACATAAATAATGCTGAAAATAAAGACAGAGTGTAATTTCATCCACATTAACATAAATAGTATCTCACCATGCCACCTCCCATGCTAATTCTAGTTTCATTAGTCTCTACCACTGTTGAAAACAAAGTTAAAGTTTACAAACAATGATGACGATGAGCTGTTGCAAGTGACTAGTCCTGAGCAGTGCTTACAGCTGGTATGTCTCGCACCCATTCAATCCAGAAAATAAGCAGACTGACATCTGCAAAAAGAGGTCCCCAGAGGGTGAATTTAGCACAGCAGGGTAGCATCACTAAATTTACCCTCTGTGAACCTCAATCTGAATCAGGGTCTCAAAACTACACAGAAAGAGGTACCCGGAGGTATGGGATAGCATCATCAAATTCACTCTCTGGGGACCTCATTTTGCAAATGTCAGACTGCTTATTTTTAGGCCTGCACCCATTCCTAGGTAATATTCTAATTGCACCTTGATGATTTAGCTGGAATAATTTCTCAGTCAGGACTTGAGCATCACAGTCAGAACAATCAGGTTTACAGTTCCCCCCCTCTCCCCCCCCCCCCCCCCCCCCCATCTCTTATCGGTCATCTTCAAGATGCCCAGAATTTGATTTGATCTCCAATAGACCCAATTCGATTAAAATCGAAAATGTGTGATTCGCAGGGCCCCACTGTAGTTTTCATCACAGATTGAGATTAATTATTTAATCTATTAAAATAAGACGTGAATTTGAAAATAAGTTGATCATTTGACAAAAACAGTTCTGTTATTCAAAAGTAACTTTATGTTTCATATTCCTGACTGAATACCCACTCTGCCAGTGCAAATTATTCGATTAATAGGAGTATTCACTGAATGGGAGTTTGGTGACTTTTTGTATTCTAGAGATAAATTGAGCATTTATTCTATTTTATCACATTTGACAGAACTCAAGGATCACGTCAAACAAAATATGATAGATCAAATGCCTGGATTGGATGTGATGAGGCCAGATAGGTTTATAAACAAGGTTAATTTGATGATTATCAGGGCAATGTCTAGACATAATAATTACAATATTTTTTACCCAATTAACAGTAGTTTAGACTGTAACTTATATGCAATTAAAAGGTCACAAATTTCAGAAGGTATGATAAATGGTTTGGTGTTTGAAAATTATATTCAGTTAACAACATTATTCAATTTAGAGATATCCAATAAAGTGTGTTCCACTGTATTATTCATATGACAGTGTTGGTATCAATTAAATTAATTAACTTGAAGATAAGAATTTATTGGCTTTGTCAAACATGACATGCAGCATTTTCTGATACGATCTGGTGACACAATCACTCAGCAATTTTGGGACAGCAGAAAAATGTCAATTTGCATGTTCGGTGAAAATCAGCTTTCTCAGGACAAAAGTGAAGTTTGAGTGCACACATTCCATTAAAAGCATATGCATCCATGAAATCGGATTTCCGACTGCCACTGAAAATACATGTGCTGTGGGTTTTACTGGGCGCATAACAGCACTTTATTTAAAATAATACAAAGTTGTTAATCTAATAATACCCAATTATTTCTAAAATAACGTACAGTTGTTGTTCGTGGCAGTCATCATTCGGAATACAGCGATGATAAAATTATTCCACATGCATTCAGAAATTATGTCATGCTGTTATGTTTGTTTCCATTCACTTTGAAAAACTTCATTTATCTCTCTGCAATGGCATGTCTCCAGAAATTTGGTCACATTAAAATAAAATTGCCGATTTAAATAATTTTGTGTTGCTTCTGATGTCTAGAATAACCCAGAAACAATGCCAAGGTACTGAGAATTAACTTACAATTTCTCCCCCAAACTTAATGTAAGGGCACATGCTTTCTTACAGTCAAACGTGTTCGAAGTTGGAATTAAAGAACCTCAGTGAGCACGCTCACATACCCCACGCGCCCCGATATTTCAAGCTCTAATCATTTTTTTAAAAATAAACATAGATTCTAGGAATACTGCAGAAAACAGTGTTCTGTAGTTTCAATGGTACTGAAAGAATTCAAGGAGAGAAAAAGCCCGGAAAGTTAAAAAATTTATAGTAATTTATATATTTTTTATACTTACCAATGACCCAGACATAGCTGGTGCTAACTCTTAAAATATAGGGCCAAACACAAATTTTGCCCCCCAATCCCCAAAATTTGCATCTAAAACTAAAGAAAACATGTCCTGAAAGGCCCTCCACCCTTCGCCCCTACTGCGCATGCGCAGTGTCAAGGACGTTCCGAAATTGGCGCCATTAATCATTCTAATAACCAGTGCCTGGTAAGCGCTATGTACTCAGCGGGGAGGCAAGAGTTCCCAACTCCTGGGAGGGCCATCCCCGTCTGGGTCATTGGTAAGTATAAAAAATATATAAATTACTATAAATTTTTTAACATTTTTATACTGTACCAATGACCCAGACATAGCTGAATAGTAAAAAGGCTGGAGGGCCAAGGACATAGAGCAAAATGGAATACGCTCAATAAAATAAAATAGAGTCATCCCCTGTAGGGAAAAGAAGTAATAGGCCTTACATGTATCTTTCTTATTTATGATAAATTAGAAAGATACAACACCTTCCAAAAATTGAGCTTCATACATCCATGTACTCTATTAATATCCAATATAATCCTTATACTAATAATTTTTAAAGTAAGCCAATAATAAAGTAAGTCTAGAGAATAGAGACTCTTATACTCCTAAGAGTGTCTGAGAATTGCATAATCATGTCCGTTGACATATGCAATATTCAAAAGCTATACTTTAAAAACTAAGACTTGAATGAATTTTATAAACTTAAACTTCTCACTAAACAACCATCCCAATAACAGCTCAGAATAACTAACTCCGGAGGAGGTATCCCCTTGTTTTCATAGTAAAAACAGGTGACCCAAGGGAACACCCTCCCCCCCCCCCCTTTTTCTTGCCCTGGGTCAAATAGCCCAGAGCGAAGAGGGCAGCCGAACGGAGACACTGCCGAAACAGACAGCCTACCTAGCTATAGTAGCAACTGTTAAGAGAATGACATTCTGAGCAGTAGATAATAGACCTAACAAAAGAGGCCTCAAGAAATTGACTCGATATTTCTAAGATAAAATTCATGAATGTGGATGGCTGAGCGCAATGAGCGGCCTTCAAAAATCTATAATAGCGACACTATTAAGTAAGCCCAAGAAGTAGAAGAACTCTTACTTCATGAGCCGAAATCTTAAGCACAACTGCTAAGTCAATGATATACCATAAGCAGTACGCTAGTTAATAGAATCCATTAACAATAAAATGGAGCGTAACGTCCTTCTACTAGACATCCAAGACAGAAGAAGCTTACGCCCTTGTAATAAACAGATATCTGTTTATAAATACATAAACTGTACCCGGAAAGAGTAAAGGCCTATGCCCATACGAAGACGGAAGGACCTTAAAATAATAGGTTCCGGATAATAGGAGCCTAACTCTTATGCAACAATCCAACCTAAATAGTAACGGAAGTATTGATTCCGAAACTATGAAAGTGAAAATCATCCATCGATAGTGCATGAAACTCACTGACTCTACAGTAAAAGAGAAACCAAAAGAATTACTGTCTAAAAGGTCAGAATTTGAAAACTACTGTTTCCAGAGGCTCAAATGATTACTTAGCTAAATAAGAACCGAAGTTAAAATCCGTATAGGAATTTAATCTAAAGATTCTAAGTCTATTTATCAAAAAGTTACCAACTGACTTAGATAAAGAGACAAAAGACTCAATTGTAAACTATCGTAGAGTGCATAGGTATGAGGTAACATAAACCTATAACCTAAATAATAACAGGCTGCAGTAGATCTTGTGAAACAAGTATACTAAAAAATAGCAATGAGTAGTATGGAGGGATCAACAATATGAACATAATGATCCCTACACCATGACGGAAGAGCCTCCACTTTAGTCGCATAGAATAGCGAAGAAGAGGATCTCCTATAGTAAGAAATCGCGTCCAAAGCTCGTCCAGTACAGTGCTTACAATGCAATACGGACCACACAACGGAATACATGAAGGTTGCGACCTTGCTGGTTGTGATAAAGATGACACGATTTACCCAGTGAAAAAAGATCCTCACATAGAGGAAGATTTCACGTTAAGATCCACAGTAGACAAGAGAGTAAATTACTCATGATCTCTGTGAAGATAGAGATGCTATCAACAGAAATGTATTGTGGTTGTTTATCTTAGCAATACCTGCTAAAACAACAGCGCCGGAGGATACGCGTATCCTATCATTCCGTCCTATAGATCAATAGAGCGTTAACAGTATTAGCTCAGAGATCTGGACAAGCCAACACATACGTCTGCAATTGATTAGCAAGCTGTGTCATAAATAAAACATCATTGGGCGCTCCCATAGATAGCAAATCTGATTGAATACTTGTTTGTTGAGAGTCCATTCTGACAGCAACAAGCGACCCGTAAGAGAACGGGAGTCCGATAAAACAATCAGACGACCCAGAATATGACGGACCAAAACTGAACTTGGTGTACTATAACCAACAGACGGATTCTTTCCATTAAATTGAATAACGGAAACGAAAGAGTGCCTCCCTGGTTCCGGAGATACGCCACTACTGTCGAATTAAAGGACAGGAATTTGGGCATGCGTTTCTGAATAATGTTCATGCAATGACATAAAGCAAGCCTAAAAAACATTATTCCGCGGAAGTTAAACTGATAGCTAAAAGACTGCGGAACCCAAAGACCCTGGCACTTCGAATCCGTAGGGATCAGTATATATCCCAATCTGTTTGACTGGCAACCGTCATAACAGCCACACTCGGGTCCGGCAACTGCGGCGGCACTCTCTGAGTCAACCACCGAATGTTTGCCCCAGTCTGAATCTCTTGTAACACTAGATAGACAAGAGAATGTATAAATCGAGCAATTCATGGATTGCCGGAAAGTTGCCGTCGAAGAGAAGCTCCTCCGAGAACGAAGCGACTCTGAGAGAGTTCTTAACCTTACTATCCACGTCGCGTGTAGATGTAGCTAGGGCTGCGTCACGTCTAACCAACTCCAATCAGCCACTGAAGGGCGGAGTTATACGTGAACAAACTACTGCCCTCAAAAGAAATTACATTGAGAATAATATCCCGTAAATCTTTTCTTGAAGACGTAATGATAACGCCTCAGTAAGGCGGATTACGTATAATAAAGCGTCTAAGTTAAGTCTACTATACATAATGTCGTTCCCAACATTGAAATTGGAAAAGACATAAACGGCGAAAAAGAATATATGCAGTCTTTAATCACACCGTCTAGACGCATATGAACTCTCGGTATGCCCTGCTCTGCCAAAATAAACTATTTGTAAAAATGATAAAATGGCAGAAATGAGCCACGCGGACAAGAAACTAAACTATCATGCTTAGTAGCAGGCTTGTATATATATATAAATATATAGCTTCGAAAAATAAAACACATGTTGAATGACAATATTGGACTGCGTCGGTAAGTCAGGGACAATGTCCCTGTACCGATCGAAAAATCCGAATCCAATGACGCTATAAGTCTCTTATCCAAGATCGCAGCAATGAAGTCCGAAAAATAATCACTGGAAGAAATGCCAGAAGATATGAAAGGCATCTTCCGATACTACTAAAGGGAAAACTCGAAATCTTTCGAATCCCTTTCGCCATCCTGTCGGACCCTATAAAGCGTTCGGTCGTCCGTAGCTGATGCAACCGCAGACCGCACCGACCCAGCGCCGTCGGATAATTCCTGATTCGACCGAGAAACTGTCAATTGCTGGGATGCTGCGAAACAACTGTGCTAACTCGGATAGCACGTCCGTCACTGAGGCCTGAGGAGAAGCGGTCTTACGATGCATTGCCGCAGGAAGCTCCGAGATCGTTACCCCGTGCATACTTCCAATATGCGAGCGAACGGAGTGTATAGGCCTCGTGTCCCTTGGCTACCGGATGGCGCGACCTATTCGCCGTGGAATCACTGAATGCCGAAACTGATCGGATACTCGAGGTCACGTAGCCAATGTGCGGTCGTGTGCCCTGCTGTGAGGATGAGGAAGCATTAAAGACAGTCTCTCGGACTGTCAATATAACGGAGCGTCCCGACCAACGGACATATGCTCCGAATGTAAAATATCTGAACCACAACATGCGGTCCCCTATGTTGTTGGCTTCCTCCGATCTGTCCTCAATCTGCCGTCACTGGGTGAGTACTAAAGTAATTAAAGTGCTCGCATCACCCAAATCTCCTTCCTAGACCGCAACGGACGAACCCGGCAGCCGAACCATTCGATGAATGTACGCTACACCGGGTGAGCTAGCGAATGTCACTCCGTAAGCGATAGACATATTCCATGAGCACTTATTGCCGCTAACTCTTCATTAACTATGACGACAGAGGCACACTTTTGAAAGACATCTCCATAACTCTTCAAACAAGAAACCAGAAATGCTTGGATAGCAAGCATAAAATAATAATATATATAGCGTCGTTCAATAATTCGAAAGTTTGTGTGACATTATTGGACTATGTCGGAACTGAGGGACGATGTCCCTGAACCGAACCAAAAATTTCTAAGTCCACCGACGCTATCAGTTTCTTATCCGGCATCGCAGCATATGTTGTTCCGAAAGGGAAAGCTTGAAATCCTCCGAATCCCTTTCGGTATCCCGTCGGACCGGATGAAACTTTCGGACGTCCGTACCCGCTTCCGCAGAGCGTCCCGACCCAGCATCGTCGGATAAAATATATGCGACAGATTCAGTTGATGCTGGGATGCTGCGATAAACTTTGCTATTAAGGAAAGCACGTCCGTTCCCGAGGCCTGTGCAGTAGCGGACTTACGATGCATTGCCGCTGGAAGCTCCGTGTACGTTGACTCCCGCACACTTCCTATGCGAACGTCCGGAGTCTGCAGGCCTCGAGTCCCCGGCTACCGACCCAGCGCTGTCGGATAATTCTCGATCCGACACCGTTTCTGTCGGCTGCTGGGATGCTGCGATAAGCTGTGCTATGTGCACAAAAATGTCCGGCGTCGAGACCTGCGGAGGCGCAGTCTATCGCTGCTTCGCCGAGGGCAGCTCCGCATCAGATGGCTCCCGCATACTTTTCCTATGCGAACGTCCGGAGTCCATCGGTCTCGAATCCCTGGCTGCCGGATGGTGTGACCTGGTCGCCGAAGAATCCTTGATCGGCGAAGCTGGTAATATATCGGCGGTCACGCAGCCAAGGTGCGGTCGTGTGCGCTGACGAGAAGAGGAAGCCTTAGCAGTGTCAGCGGACTGCCTATACAACGGAGCGTCCCGAGCGACGGACGTATGCTCCGCCCAGCGACACATTTGTACCACAACATCTGGGGCCAGATGTTGTTGAACGAGAGAGGGGCCTCTCTCGCTTGCCGTCCGGTTGGACCGGAACGAGCTATGAACCGGACTAAAAGGCTTCCTCCGTTCTCCCTCAGATCCGCCGTCACTGGGTGTGCATTAAGTTAATTTTATAGTGCTCGCATCACCCCAAAATTCCTTCTAGACCGCAACGGACGAACCCGGCTGCCGAACCATTCGGTGAATGGACGCTACACCGGGCGAGCTAGCGGACGTCAAAGGCCGTCGAACCTACTAGGGTCCTCTTAGGCAATTGGCGTATTACATGAGCACTTTTCCGCTAGCCCTTCATTAATTGTGACGACGGAGGCACACTGTTGGAAGACATCACAGATACATCACCCTAATCTTGATCGTCTGAAATAGAAATTGATAAAGTAGAGTGACCCTGCGGGGAAAGGACCGGAGTGTCCAAATCCCCAACAACATACCGTGACATACGCTTCCCATATTGTCATCGAAATCATACGATACAGAACAGGAGTTAATGCGAGTACACTGACCACATATAGAATGATAATAAGGTCAGAGGAAGACTTCCTCTTAAAACAATTGATCAATATCCTTTCAATGTGAAAAGAAAACAAGTCCTGGTACTCGCACTAACCCCTGGCAATCAAAATACATAATAATAATATGATCCATTAATATAGAAAAAATAATTGAAATCAAAATATTTTGAAAAAATATTTTTTCAGAACAGCCCAAGTTTCTGAAAAGTAACGTTGAGCTCCAATGGATCCCAAGCCTAAGTGTGGACAAAAATTTTAAAAATATTTTAAACAATTTATTCAACACTTATGAACAATAATAATGTATCTAGTTATGATTAAAATAACATAAAGATATTATTATTTAGAAATCCCCCCCTCACACAGAGGGCTGTTGTAAATGTAAACAATGAGTGTAAAAACACTAAAATAAGACTCCAGGCACCCAGGCCCGAAATCAGTTACCAAAAATACACTATCTGATGCAAAACAGAGACTTCCAGGGAAGAAACTGCAGAACATCAGATGGTAGATGCAGAACACAACGCCTAACCACCCATAGGTGAAGACGTAAACATGGGGAAAGAACAGAATTCATTCTGTTATTCAGCTAAAACTCCCAAGAAATTTTAGTAATAATAATTACAGAAACTATGCCAAAAGCATGGGAGAATAGCAAGGGGGAACTTAAAGGACAGGGAGAGAGGAAAACACTTGAAAAAACAGTGTAACTAAATAATCAGAATGACAACAAAATGGCTGCTGCCTTGAAAATAGGTAACTTAACATAATTTCATTAAAAAATTTTAAGTTACAGCCCTGATAATATTCTGTCACACATTCTTTTCCTCTCCTCCTTTTCTATCCTCCTTAGAATCACCATTTCACTAATATTTATGTGTCTGGCATCATTTAAACTGAGATTTAAAAGCACAAAGATCAGTCAGATGTTAACTGATGAAGGGCCAAACTTAGAATGATTAATGGCGCCAATTTTGGAACGTCCTTGACACTACGCATGCGCAGTAGGGGCGAAGGGTGGAGGGCCTTTCAGGACATGTTTTCTTTAGTTTTAGATGCAAATTTTGGGGATTGGGGGGCAAAATTTGTGTTTGGCCCTATATTTTAAGAGTTAGCACCAGCTATGTCTGGGTCATTGGTACAGTATAAAAATACTGTAATTTTGATGAACTTTTCAAAGTCTATGGGGCCGTAATTTTGGTAAAAATCAGTGGAGTGGAACAAAACCCAAACTTGTTCTGTAGGCCACCATGTTAGACTAACATATCAAAAATCAGCTCAATATCTGGAAGCGTGTAGGAAAAAAAGTCCGGAAAACTGTAATTTTGATGAACTTTTCAAAGTTCAAGGGCTGTAATTTTGGTAAGAATCAGTGGAGCGGAATAAAATGCAAACTTGATCTGTAGGCCACCATGTCAGACTCACATACCAAAAATCAGCTCAATATCTGGAAGCGTGTAGAAAAAAAGTCCGGAAAACTGTAATTTTGATGAATTTTTCAGAGTTTAAGGGCCGTAATTTTGGTAAGAATCAGTGGAGCGGAATAAAATGCAAACTTGATCTGTAGGCCACCATGTCAGACTAACATACCAAACATCAGCTCAATATCTGGAAGCGTGTAGAAAAAAAGTCTGGAAAACTGTAATTTTAATGCATTTTTCAGAGTCCAAGGGTCGTAATTTTGGTAAAAATCAGTGGAGCGGAACAAAACGCAAACTGGTTCTGTACGCCACCATGTTAGACTAACATACCAAAATTCATCTCAATATCTGGAAGCGTGTAGGAAAAAGTCTGCAAAACTGTAATTTTGATGAACTTTTCAAAGTTCAAGGGCCGTAATTTCAGTAAAAATCAGTGGAGCAGAACAAAATGCAAACTTGATCTGTAGGCCACCATGTTAGACTCACATACCCAAAAACAGCTCAATATCTGGAAGCGTGTACAAAAAAAGTCCGGAAAACTGTAATTTTGATGAACTTTTCAAAGTTCAAGGGCCGTAATTTTGGTAAAAATCAGTGGAGCAGAACAAAATGCAAACTTGATCTGTAGGCCACCATGTTAGACTAACATACCAAAAATCAGCTCAATATCTGGAAGCGTGTAGAAAAAAAGTCTGGAAAACTGTAATTTTGATGAATTTTTCAGAGTCCAAGGGCCGTAATTTCGGTAAAAATCAGTGGAACGTTAAAAAATGCAAACTTGATCTGTAGCCCACCATGTTAGACTCACATACCAAAAATCAGCTCAATATCTGGAAGCGTGTAGAAAAAAAGTCTGGAAAACTGTAATTTTGATGAATTTTTCCGAGTCCAAGGGCCGTAATTTCGGTAAAAATCAGTGGAGCGGAAAAAAATGCAAACTTGATCTGTAGGCCACCATGTTAGACTCACACACCAAAAATCAGCTCAATATCTGGAAGCGTGTAGAAAAAAAGTCCGGAAAACAAGTAGGACTGACTGACGGACTGACAGACTGATGGACGGACCAGTCAAAAACATTATACCCCAGCAACTTTGTTGCGTGGGGTACAATTGGGCCTTTAAGGGTCAAGTAAGAAAGGTGTGTTGACTGAAGAGCAAGATCACTGTATTTAACTAACTGTATTTATCTTTTCACAGAAACGGGGAGTTTTTAATATGCTGGAAATATGTTGGAAATTTATCTGCAAACACAAAAATAAATATATTTTCTTAAAAATTATGACATTGCTGGGTATTTACCAAAAAGACAGTAATGAAGAAAAGATAGTTTTGCCCTTTACCTAATATGCTCGGACGGTGACACTTGAACATAATTTCTTGAATAATTAGAGCTGGGTGATGTTTTTGGTATTCCAGTTTGGTTCTGTTGTTTGTAGCAAACCAAACAAGAGGCCCCACGTGGCCTTAATCGCTCACCTGACAAAGTGACTCTAAGAAGTATTTTAGGTCACCTTCACCATGTCATGCCTCATCAACATTAACTGGTTGAGTGATAGATTTTGTTTGAAGTTCAACATTTGTTACCTAAAATTAGTTTTATTTAAAATCGTTGGTGTGTGGCCAATCTCCAATGATTTTTAATAAAGCAAATTTATCTCTGCAGACAAACTGGTTTAGCATGAAGCACAAACAAGGAATGTGAAGAGATAGCCTTGGACATCTCTCCCCAACTGTGGATATCTTCCATGTGCTACATGTATATATTTGCATGCAAGAAAACAAAAATTTTCACAAATTTTCCAAAATATTAGTTTTTTTTATCATCATTGGAACAAGCTCAAACAGCTTATTCCAATAGGGGTATGGGAAGATCAGGTATATTTTTGAGACAGAAATGTGAATATATAAATAATGGTGTTTTTTTGTGAATGATGCTGGAGAATTTTGCGTAAAGATATGGTAAATGGTTTGTTCTAGATACAGAATGATGCAAAAGTATTTAAATTTGATTAGGCAAGTTGTTCCTATAATGCATTTAAAAATTGAAGTAACTGTTTTTTTGCTGACAAACTTTTAGATGTGTGTGTCTGTGTTTGTGTGTGTGTGTGTGTGTGTGTGTGTGTGTGTGTGTGTGTGTGTGTGTGTGTGTGTGTGTGTGTTTGTGTGTGTGTGTGTGGGGGGGGGGGGGGGGGGTAAGAGTGTTCTTGCAAACAAAATTCCTGAATAAATGGAAAATTTTATTTTTTGTGTGAAAGACATAGTGCGTGAATGTTGATTGGAACAAGCTTAGAGAGCTCATTTTAATGTGAAGTCATAAAGCTGTGTTTTACGTACGAAATTCTGGAATAACTAAAAAAATTGCTTTTTTGACTCAAAAAGCATGGTGTGCGACCTCTCATTGGAATGAGCTCAAAAAGCTCATTCCAATGGGGTATTTACAAGCGATAAGTACATGTATGTTTAAGAGACAAAAATTAAAATTTGACTAGCGATTTTTGCGAAGAATGCTGACAAGTTTTGGCAGTTATGCTGGTAAAAAGGTAAGATATGCAAAGTGGTTGTTTTTTAGAGGCGACATTTAATTAAGGGGAATTAACCCTTGATTACTGAGGTAACTTCTAAAAGTACTGAAATTTCATGAAGCAATGTGAATAACAGACAACAGTTGCCTAAAAATTTCATGAATAACTAAAAATTTTATTCCTTTGTCTCGAAAACATGGCATATGACCTTTGTTGGAATGAGCTGAATGCGTGTGTTCCAATGAGGGGTCATAAAATTTGAATGGAGATTTGTGTGAATAATGCATTAGTACTGCTAGATTTGGGGAAACGGTTCACCCTGGATACCACCCCTTCTATAGTAGATCTTTTCTGCAAATTTTGTCTAAGATTCTATCAACTTTACAAATAAATACGTTCATGAATCACAATCAGATCCACCCCACAATGTTGCATACCAAATATCAAAAGATTCTGCCTGCTGGATCTGGAGAAGAAGATTTTTTAAGAAATATGCCTGAAATGCACTAAGTTAAAATTTGGGCTCCTATACGGAGCTCAAATATAAACCCAGGGGGCCGATTTGAACAAACTTGAATCAGATCCACCCCACAATGTTGCTTACCAAATATGAAAAGATTCTGAAGCTGGATCTGGAGAAGAAGATTTTTTAAGAAATTTGCCTGAAATGCACTAAGTTCGAATTCGAGCTTCTATAGTGAGCCCAAATATGAAACTAGGAAGCCGATTTGAACAAACTTGAATCAGATCCACCCCGCAATGTTGCATACCAAATATCAAAAGATTCTGCCTGCTGGATCTGGAGAAGAAGATTTTTGAAGAAATTGGCCCGAAATGCACTAAGTTTGAATTCGAGCTTGTATAGTGAGCCCAAATATGAATCCAGGGGGCCGATTTGAACAAACTTGAATCAGATCCACCCGCAATGTTGCATACCAAATATCAAAAGATTCTGCCTGCTGGATCTGGAGAAGATGATTTTTTAAGAAATTTGCCTGAAATGCACTAAGTTCGAATTCGAGCTTCTATAGTGAGCCCAAATATGAATCTAGGAAGCCGATTTGAACAAACTTGAATCAGATCCACCCCACAATGTTGCATACCAAATATCAAAAGATTCTGCCTGCTGGATCTGGAGAAGAAGATTTTTTAATAAATTTTCCCGAAATGCACTAAGTCCGAATTCGGGCTTCTATATTAAGCCCAAATATGAATCTAGGAAGCCGATTTGAACAAACTTGAATCAGATCCACCCCACAATGTTGCATCCCAAATATCAAAAGATTCTGCCTGCTGGATCTGGAGAAGAAGATTTTTTAAGAAATTTGCCTAAATGCACTAAGTTCGAAATCGGGCTCCTATACTGAGCCCAAATATGAACCCAGGGGGCCGATTTGAACAAACTTGAATCAGATCCACCCTACAATGTTGCATACCAAATATCAAAAGATTCTGCCTGCTGGATCTGGAGAAGAAGATTTTTTAAGAAATTTGCCTGAAATGCACTAAGTTCGAAATCGGGCTCCTATACTGAGCCCAAATATTAACCCAGGGGGCCGATTTGAACAATCTTGAATCAGATCCACCCCACAATGTTGCTTACCAAATATGAAAAGATTCTGCCTGCTGGATCTGGAGAAGAAGATTTTTTAAGAAATTTGCCTGAAATGCACTAAGTTCGAATTCGGGCTTCTATAGTAAGCCCAAATATGTATCCAGGGGGCCGATTTGAACAAACTTGAATCAGATCTACCCCGCAACGTTGCATACCAAATATCAAAAGATTCTGCCTGCTGGATCTGGAGAAGAAGATTTTTGAAGAAATTTGCCTGAAATGCACTAAATTCGAATTCGAGCTCCTATAGTGAGCCCAAATATGAATCTAGGGAGCCGATTTGAACAAACTTGAATCAGATCCACCCTACAATGTTGCATACCAAATATCAAAAGATTCTGCCTGCTGGATCTGGAGAAGAAGATTTTCAAAGAAATTTGCCTGAAATGCAGTAAGTTCAAATTTGGGCTCCTATACTGAGCCCAAATATAAACCCAGGGGGCCGATTTGAACAAACTTGAATCAGATCCACCCCACAATGTTGCATACCAAATATCAAAAGATTCTGCCTGCTGGATCTGGAGAAGAAGATTTTTTAAGAAATTTGCCTGAAATGCACTAAGTTCGAAATCGGGCTCCTATACTGAGCCCAAATATGAACCCAGGGGGCCGATTTGAACAAACTTGAATCAGATCCACCCTACAATGTTGCATACCAAATATCAAAAGATTCTGCCTGCTGGATCTGGAGAAGAAGATTTTTTAATGTTTTTCCCATTGCCTACAGTGTTAAAAAGTGCTGACTCAGCACTTTTTCAAAGTCCCGAAACTGTACCCTATGATAAAACCGATGGCAATTTTTTTTTACCAATCCTTTCTGTTGGTCCTAAGGAAGCTGCACACCAAATAAAAATTCTCAGTGCCGTGCAGTTTTGGAGATATGGGCGTTTTAAATTTTTTCTATTTTTAGCTCCTGCGGTTCCCACGGGGCTGCGAGTAAATTTTTTTTTGCATAAATCAAGTACTCATGACCCAATAAGCCCTCACATAAAATTTGGTTCAAATCAGCCTCTCGGTTTGGAAAATAGAAATTTTGGGCGGGGCAAAAAATTTTGCCCCTCTCATAACAACGCCAAGTATAGCCCCACAAACTTCTCTTGAACAAATCTGAGTCTACACCTCAAAAGGAAGCTGCACACCAAATATCAAGTCTCTGCTACTGCTGGTTCATGAGAAGAAGATTTACAAAGATTTTGGTGCCCCTTGGGGGCGTGGCACCACCCAGGAGGAGGGGCAACTTCATTTGAACAAATCTGAATTGGCATTAGGTAATAAACATTTAGCCAACATTTGAATAAAATTGGGCTAGTGGTTTAGGAGGAGAAGTCGATAATGTAAAGTTAACGCCGGACGGACGACGACGGACGACGGACGCTGGACGACGGACGACGGACGACGGACAGAAAGTGATTAGTAAAGCTCCCCTTGAGCTTCGCTCAGGTGAGCTAAAAACTGAACCACAAGATCCAGCAAAAAATGGCCGAAGCATTTTCTATGTTTGTGCATAAACTATTCAAACTATCTTACTGGGAGGGGCGCGGTGGCTCAGTAGGTAGAGGTGCAGGCTGAAAGCCAAGAGGTCCTCAGTTTGAATCCCACCTGTGGCACCCGCATTGTGTCCTTGGGCAAGACACTTCATTTCCATTTAACTATGTGACTAGTAACATAAATTGCGGTCGGTAGTCTCCTAACCCCCATTTCTACCAACAAATAGCCACCTAAACCCCATATGTCTGCCCGCATGGACACACGGACGCACAGACGGACCGACACATGTAATCCAGTATACCCTCCCCCCATTTACTTCGAAAGTGGGGGTATAATAAAGGAGCCTGAAGTGTTATTCAGTATAAGTTAACACATAGAACAAGTGCACTGCCTGGCGGTGGATCAATATATGGCCTATGAAGAAATTGCGCTTGTGAAGAAATTTTTACTTGAACAAAAAGTCAATAATTCCTTCAAAAATTATTGTACATTCCTGGCTTATGACCTGACCCATTAAAGTTGAATATATTGTTTTCAAGCTATTGCGTGGAGAATCAAAGGTCGCCAAAACTCCCAGATGGTTGCCATGGCGGCCATACTGGATATGCCAGAATGTTGGTTATCGAAAGGAACCATCCTCTAGTCATGCTTAATCAACCATAAAAAAGCAGTATCTGTTGGATCTATAGTTTTCAAGTTATCGAGTGGACAATCAAAAGTTTCTGAAAATTCAAGATGGCTGCCGTGGTGGCCATATTGGATATGCCAGAATGCTGGTTATCGAAAGGAACCATCCTCTAGTCATGACTAATCAACCATAAAGAAACAGTATCTGTTGGATGTATTGTTTTCAAGTTATCGCATGGACAAACAAATGGGCGGGAGGATGGACAGACAGACAGATGGACGGATGGACATTGCCATACCATAATACGGCCCGCTCATACAGTTAAAACTAGAAGTCCTGTCATGAATAGTGCGCTTATCTAGGCTTAATTGCGCGTTGGAATTGTGCGCAATTGCCATATCGAATGGCATCCAAAGCACGGCAAGTTCTCTTGGATACTCATAGCAAACACATGCAATGTTTCAGCCAATGGACCTCCGGGTAACCCTGTGCACAGGCCAAATGTACAGAATTTGATAGCTTTACTTGGGCCATAACACGTACATTAAAGTGCATATCAATGTGCTATTTCTGCGCATTTCATGACAGGACTTCTAGTTTTAACTGTATGAGTGGGCGGGCAGATGGACGAATGGATGGACCAGATGGACAGACAGATGGACATTGCCATACCATAATACAGCCTGAGTGGCCATATAAAAACCAAACCAAAACAAAGATTTTTTCTTGAATCCAAACCAAAACTGAATCTGAAAAGTCAAAACCATGCAGCTCTTGAATAATCAACTTTTGCCTAAAAAGACTTTTCAAGGCCCATGTTTCATTAAACACTTTTCAAGGAGCTTAAATTTTACTTCAAATTCAAGACTTTTCGAGACCCTGTGGGATTCCTTCATAAGTTTTGGAAGCTGAAAGTGAAAAGATAATAAAATTTGAATGGTTATTTTTGTATACAGTGGGCCTTAAAATTTATACCGATCCACGAGAATCCGTTTTGATTCTTGCAAACTCAACTTGCAAGAATAAATTTTCAGTTCTTAACCCTTTGAGACTTTAATTATCCTGATGTTCAAACATGACTGAGAATTCAGTTTCTTAACGTTTTTCAAAAATGCGACGTCAAACGTCAGAAAGTACAAATGACAAGATATTTTTCATGTTAGTGATTATCTGATTGAGGGCTAGATTATTTTTGGTGGTCTGCATTTGTTTTTCAAAACTTGTTTTATTACAAATTATTGGAGAGTGCCTATAGACACTCTCCAATAATTTGTAATAAAACAAATTTATATAAACAAAATATTATTTGTGTTATACTGAATATGAAATATAAACAAGGAGAGTGTTGTCATTTGCTCTGGTATCCTCATTTTTTGAAAGCCCTGATAGTGGCTTCTAGAGCTCAACCAGTTAAGAAGTCTTGACAGTAGGGTTATATTAGTATTTTAAGCAGCGATAACATTTGGCGCAAAGGTTATCACTGAGGACTATTCAGGAGAAAATAGGAATTTGAGTGTAGAACTTCAAAGAATCAAAAAATAATAACAAAAAAAAATGAAAGTGTCAATGACACTGTAGCTCAACTTGTCAAGATAAAGACATGTACATGTATAGTATGTGACACAGCAATGACAAACATCTAGGTAATGACCTGATAACAAAGGTACATATAAAGTATTGTAACGGTCTGTACATGAATACTGACCATTGCCTGTAACAAATGTATAGGTAAAGTATTGTAAAGGTGGGTGACAGTCAGATACTAAACTAGAAAAAAATCTTTGAGTCCCAGAGTGGGTCTGACTGAACCCCAAAATATTTGTTCTCATAGCACAGTGATAACAAAGGCACCCCAAAACACACTCATTCCTGTCCCAAGGTGAAAACAAAGGTACCCAAGAAGTTTCGTGAAGATCAGTTCACAAATATGAGCTGTGTAGAAGTTGTGACAAAAAACTGATTGGATCTAATTTCGGTACAAAATGGCCACTGGCAGCCATCTTGAATTTTGGACCGCACCCAGAAACACTCATTCTCGTCCCAAGGTGATAACAAAGGTACCCAAGAAGTTTTGTGAAGATCGGTTCATAAATACAGCCTCTAGCCAGAGCCGCATTGACATGTGCACTTACGATGTATAAGTAGCACTGAATAAATCAAAGTTCATCTAATTTGCATAATTTCTGCACAAGAAAAAAACCCGTACTATATGTGATGTATTCCATGTTACTAAACATTCATACAAAAATTTATTCAAATCAGAACTTTCATACAGAAGTTCTGTACAAAAGACTGATTGCACTAATTTTGGTACAAAATGGCTGCTGGTGGCCATCTTGAATTTTGGACCACACCCAAAAACACTCGTTCTCATCCCACGGTGATAACAAAGGTACCCAAGAAGTTTCGTAAAGATCGGTTCATAAATACGGCCTCTAGCCTGAGCCATATAAAAGTTGTGTACAAAAAACTGATTAGACCTAATTTCGGTATAAAATGGCCACTGGCAGCCATCTTGAATTTTGGACCGCACCCAGAAACACTTGTTCTCGTCCCAAGGTAACCTGTAGACTGTGCTAAAGGTTTTTGGGCTTCGGGCCCGCATAGCCATCACAGTTTAACGGTCATGACCAAAAGGGGACGTTCCCATCCAGACATTATTCAGAGTCATCCTACCAAGTTACAATGAAATCCCTTCATAAATACAACCTGTAGACTGTGCAAAAGGTTTTCAGGTTTTGGGCTCTCACAGCCAATAGGGTTGACCGAACATGACCAAAAGGGGACATTCTCATCTAGACATTATACGGAGTCATCCTACCAAGATACAATGAAATCCCTTCATAAATACGACCTGTAGACTGTGCTGAAGGTTTTCGGCTCTCGAAGCCATGACGGTTGACCAATCGCGACCAAAAGGGGACATTCTCATCTGAACATTATATGAAGTTATCCTATCAAGTTACAATGAAATCACTTCATAAACATGATGACCTGTAGACTGCGCTAAAGGTTTTGGGGTTTCAGGCTCTCGCAGCTGTCACTGTTGACCGATCACGATCAAAAGTGGATGTTCTCATCTAGACATTATACAGAGTCATCCTACCAAGTTACAATGAAATACCTTCATAAATATGACCTGTAGACTGTGCAAAAGCTTTTCGGTTTTCAGGCTCTCGCAGCCGTAACAGTTGACCGATCATGACCTCGAATCTGCACATGAAATTTTTGTGATGATCAGACAAGAACTACGGGGTGCAGCCTGTGCCAAGTAAAATGTGAACAGACGTCCACACTCAGACTTCTGCTCGTGTGATGGCAATAGCTTATCTTTGTCAAGTTAAGCTAAAAAATAGCCTGAGAAACAGAAAATCTACTTTGTGGGGCCTTACACAAAATTTTTTGTTCTACTGCTGATCAAAGATCAGGCTCAACACATACAATGTATACCCACTAAAGTGGCTTTCAGCACTTTTCAATAAAACCATGATAGTGGCTTCTAGCACTCAACCAGTTAAATGAGTAAAAATGTTCTTACTCCTCTAAAGTGGATCGAGCAGTTTCTCTACCCATGTCTCCATCTCCATCTCCAGGTGGTACTGTTGGAGAATTAAGACCCTGTATCTGTTCTACTTCCAAATCTGCTGTATCTGGTCTCTCATTTGGAGGAGGACGATCTTCAAGAAAAATACATATATTTATTATACGCTAAACGATAGATTATCAAATAAATTGCGGAAAGATAGAAATCATATCCCCCACTATGAAAATATAGAAATTTTCACTTTCACGCTGTTAAGCAAAATGGAGGCTTTCAAAGCATCACTTCAAGGTGAATATGAGTCAAATTATCACAGGAAATGATCAATTTGTTCTAAAAATGTATAAAGAAAAGAAAATCAATTGTGTTTGAGTGAATACCGATCATTTTCAACAATAATTCAACATGTATTCACCTTGAATTGATGCATGAAACCTGCTAGTCCAAACATGGCCTGAAAGTCTGTGATATTAAGTTTTTGGTTTGGTACGTCCTTTGAAAGGACGTACCAAAAACTTTTATTACGGACTTTCAGGCCATTTTTGGGTAAGAAACCCGCCAGCTGAAACAGATTGCAAGGCACTGTCTGTTCCGATTATCGATCAAATCACTTCCGTGTATCAATGATTCAATGCACTGTTTACTTTCATGCATCAATTCAAGGTTGAAACAAGTGGAATTATCAGATTCTTCTAAAAAGCGTATAATAAAAAGAAAATCTAGTGTTTTTGAGTGGATACCGAAAATTATCTCACTTGTGACCGAGATAAATGGTTATTTACACTCGTGCAAGCGCTCACGAAAAATAAACATTTGTCTCGGTCACTCATGAGGTAATTTTCAGTATCCACTCAAAAACACTAGATATCCTCCATTTATACATTTGTTATATTCTCAGCTGTACATTATGAAGAATGTATTCAAGTTGTAAACTCAACATCTTCAAGGTGGGATATCTGGTATCGCGGAACTAAATATTGAAATTAGAGTGAACCGCCTTAAAATGTTGCACTTGGAAATGACACAATCTCTAAAAATAAACATCCTTGGTAAAAATTTAACAACCTTGCCCTGGCTCTTCCACTATATTTTTCATTGTATGCCATTCAGTACTCTCATGTAGACCTCCTACATGTGTGACTGCAAGCCTATCTGTCTGTCTGTCTGTCTGTCTGTCTGTCTGTCTGTCTCTTCATCAGACATGGTGTTTCCTTGCTTTTCACTTACCTGGATCTACATTTTCAATAACTGGCAGCTGACTAACTTTCACCCCCCTTCCACCCCCCCCACCCACACACACACAAGTATATTAAACATCAAATACCACTATATTCTTGAAGCAAATGTCTGATTCATCCTCTCTGGAAACATGTTTTCAACAATTTCAATCTTTTTGCCTGTGTCTGTGGGGATTAAAACAAAGGTTATGAAAGTGCACTTATGGGAACTTGCAGCATAAGCATCGCACTATAGAATCAATATTTGATGGTTTTAGGCATCTTACCAGTGTTATGAGATATCACAGTAGCAGGTACTGGTCATTCTTTTGGAAAAAAACACCGTTTTATGTTTTGTCAGTGCCATACCAATGACTCTATGTGCCTTTACTGAGAAAACTGAGGCTTTTCCTTTACAAAAATTGCAGAATATTCATCAAATACAATGTGAAATGTCTTCAGAAGCCAGACTGTGATTTAAAAACTATTACAGATGGGAAAGTTCATATCACACTAGGTTTGTTTTGGGTCAATATCAATTAAATTATGAAATATAGAACCTTAGTGAGCATGCTCACATACCCCACGCGCCCCGATATTTCAAGCTCTAATCATTTTTTAAAAATAAACATAGATTCTAGAAATACTGCAGAAAACAGTGTTCTATAGTTTCAACGGTATTGAAAAAATTCAAGCAGAGAAAAAGCCCGGAAAACTGTAATTTTGATGAACTTTTCAAAGTCTATGGGGCCGTAATTTTGATAAAAATCAGTGGAGCGGAACAAAACACAAACTTGTTCTGTAGGCCACCATGTTAGACTAACATATCAAAAATCAGCTCAATATCTGGAAGCGTGTAGGAAAAAAGTCTGGAAAACTGTAATTTTGATGAACTTTTCAAAGTTCAAGGGCCGTAATTTTGGTAAAAATCAGTGGAGTGGAACAAAATACAAACTTGATCTGTAGGCCACCATGTCAGACTAACATACCAAACATCAGCTCAATATCTGGAAGCGTGCAGAAAAAAAATCCGGAAAACTGTAATTTTAATGCATTTTTCAGAGTCCAAGGGTCGTAATTTCGGTAAAAATCAGTGGAGCGGAACAAAACACAAACTTGTTCTGTAGGCCACCATGTTAGACTAACATACCAAAAATCAGCTCAATATCTGGAAGCGTGTAGGAAAAAAGTCTGGAAAACTGTAATTTTGATGAACTTTTCAAAGTTCAAGGGTCATAATTTCGGTAAAAATCAGTGGAGCGGAACAAAATGCAAACTTGATCTGTAGGCCACCATGTTAGACTAACATACCCAAAAACAGCTCAAAATCTGGAAGCGTGTAGAAAAAAAGGCCGGAAAACTGTAATTTTGATAAACTTTTCAAAGCTCAAGGGCCGTAATTTTGGTAAAAATCAGTGGAGCAGAACAAAATGCAAACTTGATCTGTAGGCCACCATGTTAGACTAACATACCAAAAATCAGCTCAATATCTGGAAGCGTGTACAAAAAAAGTCCGGAAAACTGTAATTTTGATGAATTTTTCCGAGTCCAAGGGTCGTAATTTCGGTAAAAATCAGTGGAGCGGAACAAAATGCAAACTTGATCTGTAGGCCACAATGTTAGACTCACATACAAAAAATCAGCTCAATATCTGGAAGCATGTAGAAAAAAAGTCTGGAAAACTGTAATTTTGATGAATTTTTCAGAGTCCAAGGGCCGTAATTTCGGTAAAAATCAGTGGAGCGGAAAAAAATGCAAACTTGATCTGTGTTGGACTCACATACCAAAAATCAGCTCAATATCTGGAAGCGTGTAGAAAAAAAGTCTGGAAAACTGTAATTTTGATGAATTTTTCAGAGTCCAAGGGCCGTAATTTCGGTAAAAATCAGTGGAGCAAAAAAAAATTCAAACTTGATCTGAAGGCCACCATGTTAGACTCACATACCAAAAATCAGCTCAATATCTGGAAGCGTGTAGAAAAAAAGTCCGGAAAACTGTAATTTTGATGAATTTTTCAGAGTCCAAGGGCCGTAATTTCGGTAAAAATCAGTGGAGCGGGAAAAAATGCAAACTTGATCTGTAGGCCACCATGTTAGACTCACATACCAAAAATCAGCTCAATATCTGGAAGCGTGTAGAAAAAAGTCTGGAAAACAAGTATGACTGACTGACGGACTGACGGACGGACCAGTCAAAAATATTATACCCCTGCAACTTCGTTGCGTGGAGTATAATTATAACACATATTTTGATGAAAAGGGGCATACCCGGGGGTCCTATTCAGGGCAAAATTTTACTACATCAGATGGTGGAATAAAATTTGACATCAGTTGTTAGGATAAACTGCTAGAGTCCTTTCATATTGGTGAAATATATAGCTGCATCACCAGTTTTGGAAAAAAAATTGACATCCATATTGTTCAATGGGGATTGGGACACTGTTTTGCTTGCAGTATGGTTAAATGAGACAGATTTTTTCTAAAAATATTTTGTGCTGATGCAGATGTTAGTTTTATTTTGGGATCAGGGTAGTTTTTTAAAGAAAGCTGTAAATTCTCATCCTTCTCAGTTAATTTATAAAGTAACAGGATAGAAAAATCTTTTGGAGGCAATACCAGTTTTCAAGCCCACTTGACAAAGTTTGGACACTTTTCCTTAAAAGAGCAAATTTTCCATGTTTTTGACTCAGCCAATGCCAAAAGTTGGATTCTAATGCAGAAATGACTCTTTTATCTCATGGAAGTGGTAAAATGTCTCTTTGGTGGGGTTGGGGATGATTATAGGTGTCGCAAAACAAAATATTGAAATTAGAGTGAACTGCCTTAAAATGTTGCACTCGGAAATGATGCAATCTCTAAAAATAAACAGCCTTGGGAAAATCCATTGTTTCAATAAAAGTTTGAAACATCCTATTGACATCTAGCATTATTGTTGAATATTCCTGATAAAAAAGAGGGTGATTTGATGACTTTTGGACCAAAAAAATACAATTTACTTTTTGTGTGTTTTTGTAGGGAATTCCCTGAAAAATATGTGCACGTGACAGGTACTTTCCTTTGTGTCTGTTTTTCTCTCTTATTTGTTGCATGACCCCCTGTTTTCAGATCAGAAAAAGTTGTCTGAAGGGCTATTCTTGACAGAGATATTTGAATGACAAAATTAAAGTGATGCGATATTTTTTTCCACCTGAACGTTATAATGGACGCCTATGGGAAAATATTTAGTTCTGTGATACCATATAGACAATCAGTTTCACAGCAGTGTGATGTTTAACATCACAATGTCACACCAAATTATCCAGATTATTGCCTTTGAAAATTCAATAAAACTGTTGAACTACTTTCTTAGCGATATATTGTTCTATTGAGCTTCTCTTCTTATTAAATTCTCATTCTAAAACAATTTTGCCCAATTTATGAATGTTATCTTGGAAGTACTGTGGAGCCCAATTAATTGGATACCTCTTAATTGTATATCCCTGTTAATTGAATATAATTTTCAAACACAAAACCATTTACCATACCTTCAGTACAAATTTGATCTGTTAATTGCATATGGGTTGTAGAGTAAACAGCTGTTAATTGTATATAAATTTTTGTAATATGTCGAAAAAATTACTGTGACACGCACCAAATTCTCCTTATTTATCAACCTTTTTGGCCTCACTACATCCAATCTCTATGAGCTCTGTCAAACAAGATATAATAGAATAAATGCTCAGTTTTCTTCCAGAACACAGGAAACTGACCAAATCCCTGTTAATTGAATACTCCTGTTAATGGAATAACTTTCACTGGCAAAATGGATATTCAATTAAGAATACCAGGGAACTAAAGCTTAGTGTTCCAGTTGAAAAATAACATACACTGTGCTCAGGAAAATGGATAGACAACAATCAGATGATTGGAGTTTTGACTGATTCATTGATGACACTATCAGATGATGTTTCTAAAACATGCATAAGGCTGAAAAACGCAACAACTGGATTCTCGGGCAATCCCTCGTCGAAATAGAATGTTCTCAATGGACACTTTTATTGCCTTGCGTTGTCATCCAATATTCTTGAAAAATTGGGAGACTCAAAACTCTTTACGTTTTGGATTGATGAATATAACTGAAATCTGAAGAAATCTGAAGAACATGAATAAAGAAGCAAAACTGTTTTATTTTTAAAATTTTAAAATTAAATGAGTTTATTTGTATTATTAGGCCTAAAAAAATAAAAAATCTGTTTCTCAGGCCCTCCAGCATGGTCCTTTTGGCTGCCGCATGCTCTCTTTTTATAACTAATTTAAACTTAGAAAAAATACAAAGGCCAAACAAAGTAGATCTTCTGTTTCTCAGGCCATTATTTGTGAAATTGCATGTGGGCTAGCCTTTTTTTATTTTATTTTTTATTTCAGTAATTTCTTCTTAGCCATCAAAAGTTCATGTTCTTGGTTCAAGTTTTAGGCCTCATAATCTACAGAATAGCATGGGTGGTGTGTATTTCATCCCTTGAGTGCAAGAAGGCTTTGCATGCAAAGCCTTCTTGCACTCAAGGGACAAATTCATCAATTTTTTTTAACTTGGGTAAAATATCAGACATAAACCATTTAATTTTAATTTTAATTTTTTTAAAGTTTAAAT
Organism: Pictodentalium vernedei; assembly: GCA_031216915.1. Classification (NCBI taxonomy): domain Eukaryota; kingdom Metazoa; phylum Mollusca; class Scaphopoda; order Dentaliida; family Dentaliidae; genus Pictodentalium; species Pictodentalium vernedei. Next base: position 812,091,136 of record CM062296.1, read on the forward strand.
TGGTAATAAAAAGAGAGCATGCGGCAGCCAAAAGGACCATGCGGGAGGGCCTGAGAAACAGATTTTTTATTTTTTTAGGGCAAATGAAATGGTTTATGTCCGATATTTTACCCAAGTGATGAATTTGACCCTTGAGTGCAAGAAGGCTTTGCAATGCTTTAGCATTGCAAAGCCTTCTTGCACTCAAGGGATGAAATACACCACCACCCATTGCTATTCTGTAGGTTATGAGGCCTAAAACATAAACCAAGAACATGAACTTTTGATGGCTAAGAAGAAATTACTGAAATAAAAAATAAAATAAAAAACCGCTCGCCCGCATGCAATTTCACAAATAATGGCCTGAGAAACAGAAGATCTACTTTGTGTGGCCTTATGCACCTTTTACAAATTCTGTGAGTGAAAATACAGCAGATCACCTCTCAATCCATGCTCCCAATTTGCAAGAAAAAAATAATTTGAAGAAAGAAAATTTGTCGAGAATCAATTAATTCATTTTGTATGGCCTAATAAAAAGAGAATCTAGTGCTTTTGCATAGATACTTATGATAATGGCCGATCATGACCAAAATAAGAGAGTCTCATCTAGATATCATACCAAGTTATCCTACCAAGTTACAATAAAATCCCTTCACAAAGACAATGGCTGACCGATCGTGACCAAAATACGACAGTGTAATCTAGACATTATACCAAGTTATCCTTCCAAGTTACAAAGAAATTACTTCAAAAATATGAACTGTAGACTGTGCTACACAAATCTGGGTCATGTGCCAGTAGAGCTGTCACCATTGACCGATCACAGTCAAAATATATTCTCTTCTGAACATTATACAGAGTAATCATACCAAGTTACAATAAAATCCCTTCATAAATAAGACTGAAAGAATGTGCTAAAAGTTTTCGGGTTTCGGGCTCTCCCAGCCATCATGGTTGACCGATTATGACCAAAAGGGGACATTCTCATCTAGACATTATACAGAGTCATCATACCAAGCTACAATGAAATCCCTTCATAAATACGACCTGTAGACTGTGCTAAATGTTTTAGGGTTTGGGCTCACGCAGCCATCACAGTTGACTGGTCATGATCAAAAGGACACATCTAGACATTATAGGAAGTGATCCTACCAAGTTACAATAAAATCCCTTCATAAATATGGCAGCCGTCCTGAATTTCGGACCACACCCAAAAATACTCGTTATTGTCCCAAGGTGATAACAAAGGTAGCAAGAAGTTTCATGAAGATCAGTTCATAAATACAGCCTGTAGCCTGAGTCGTATTGACATGTGTACTAACTGTGTATAAGTAGCACAGAATAAATCAAAGTTCATCTAATTTGCATAATTTATGCACAAGAAAAAACCCTGTATTATATGTGATGTATTCCATGTTACTAAACATCCATACAAAAATTTATTCAAATCAGAACCTTCATATAGAAGTTCTGTACAAAAAACTGATTGCACCGAATTTCAGAATAAAATGGCCGCCGGCAGCCATCCTGAATTTTGGACCGCACCCAAAAAACACTCGTTCTCATCCAAGGTTATAACAAAGGTACCCAAGAAGTTTCGTGAAGATTGGTTCATAAATACAGCCTCCAGCCCGAGCCGTATTGACATGTGCATTTACTGTGTATAAGTAGCACTGAATAAATCAAAGTTCATCTAATTTGCATAATTTCTGCACGAGAAAAAAACCCTGTATTATATGTGATGTATTCCATGTTACTAAACATTCAATCAAAAATTTATTCAAATCAGAACCTTTATATAGAAGTTCTGTACAAAAAACTGATTGTACCTAATTCTGGTACAAAATGGCCGCCGGCAGCCATCTTGAATTTTTGGACCGCACCCAAAAACACTCGTTCTCATCCCAAGGTCATAACAAAGGTACCCAAGAAGCTTTGTAAAGATTGGTTCACAAATACGGCCTCTAACCCAAGCCGTGTTAATTGATGATGGACAGACAGACGTCCAAATAGACAGAAGGACGACGGGTCATGACAAAACCTCAAATTTTACTACATCAAAGTTGAAATAATGAAATTTATTCGAGTCAGTATTCATTAGTCATTGGATGGAAATCAAATTCAAGATGGCCACCATAGTGAACTGGCTACTGGTGGCCATCTTGGCTCAGCTGACTGGTCCAAAATCGAAAGGAAGCTTCCTCTAGACACCAATAATGCATAATTAAAAATAATGAAAGTGTCAATGACACTGTAGCTCAACTTGACAAACTTGAACTTAATAAGCTATAAGTGAAATGGCAAAATTGAAGATCATTGGTACCAACTGATGTTATTTGGTGAAATTTCAACATAACAGCATTGTGTGTGCACAACGTCAAGAGTAATCCTTGAATTTATAAATGTAAACTGTAAGCCTGGCTAAAGGAAGAATGTTGATACACAAATGCAGTAAGTTCAGAGGCTATTGTAAATGGCAACTTTTTTCACAGGAATGAATGCTAATCAATAGCTCTTATCTAAAGGTCTCGCCCAATGAGCACACCAAGTTAAAAAAAATCCTGATAAATGTGGCCTGTAGGACATGTCAAAGAGGAATGTTGATGCACAAATGCAATAAATTCAAAGACTGTTGCTAACGCATGCAATAAATTCAAAGACTGTTGCTAACGCAACAGTTTTTGATGGAAATGAAAAGAAAATCGATAGCTCCTATCTTTGTCATCCTGCATAAGCATACAAAGTTTCAAAACAGCCTGATAATGAATGCACCCTCTGAGGCATGCTAAAGGAAGATGTTAATGCACAAATGCACTAAGTTTGAATGTCATTGCTTGTGGTAATGTTTTTTTCTCTTTTTTATGGAAATTCATAAATATACCCTGCAGAAAATGCAAAAGGGATAAGTTGCTACACAAATGCAGTAAGTTGAAAGGCTGGTGAAAACGACAATAATTTTTTTAAGGAAATGAAAATAAGTATGTACGTACGTACGTACGTACGTACGTGATGGCAATAGCTCAGCTTGACTTCGTTAAGTTGAGCTAATAAATGCGCCCTGTAGGGTGTGCCAAAGGGAAATATTGAGGTCTGACTTAAGTTCTAAGAACATTGGCAGCGGCAACATTTTTTGACGGAAATTGAAAAAAATCGATAGCTCCCATCTAGAGGTCCCCCCAAACAAGCATACCAGGTTTCAAAGCAAACCGATCATAAATGTGCCCTGTAGGTTGTGCCAAAGGGAAATATTGAGGTCTGACTAAACTTAGTTCTAAGAACATTGGCCATGGCAACATTTTTTGACGGAAATGGAAGAAAATCGATAGCTCCCATCTAGAGGTCACCCCAAACAAGCATGCCAGGTTTCAAAGTAATCCGATCATAAATGTGCCCTGTAGGGTGTGCCAAAGGGAAATATTGAGGTCTTCTGACTAAACTAAGTTCTAAGAATGTTGGCCGCGGCAACATTTTTTGACAGAAATGGAAAAAAATTGATAGCTCCCATCTAGAGGTCACCCCAAACAAGCATACCAGGTTTCAAAGCAATCCAATCATAAATGTGCCCTGTAGGATGTGCCAAAGGGAAATATTGTGATCTGACTAAACTAAGTTCTAAGAACGTTGGCCGTGGCAACATTTTTTGACGGAAATTGAAGAAAATCGATAGCTCCCATCTAGAGGTCACCCTAAACAAACATACCAGGTTTCAAAGCAATCCAATCATAAATGTGCCCTGTAGGGTGTGCCAAATGGAAATATTGTGGTCTGACTAAACTGAGTTCTAAGAACCTTGGCTGCGGCAACATTTTTTGACGGAAATTGAAGACAATTGATAGCTCCCATCTAGAGGTTACCTCAAACAAGCATACCAGGTTTCAAAGCAATCCGATCATAAATGTGCCCTGTAGGGTGTGCCAAAGGGAAATATTGAGGTCTTCTGACTAAACTAAGTTCTGAGAACGTTGGCCGCAGCAACATTTTTCGACGGGAATTGAAGAAAATAGATAGCTCCCATCTAGAGGTCTCGCCAAACAAGCATACCAGGTTTCAAAGCAATCCGATCATAAATGTGCCCTATAGGGTGTGCCAAAGGGAAATATTGTGGTCTGATTAAACTAAGTTCTAAGAACGTTGGCCACGGCAACATTTTTTGACGAAAATTGAAGAAAATGGATAGCTCCCATCTAGAGGTCACCCCAAACAAGCATACCAAGTTTCAAAGTGATCTGATCATAAATGCGACCTGTGAGGTGTGCCAAAGGAAACTGTGGACTTACGTACTAATGTACTAACATACTAATGTACTAATGTACGTACGTACGCCGACGGACGAAAAGTGATGGTAAGAGCTCAGCTTCACTTTGTCAAGTTGAGCTAAAAATAATTTGCGAAAGCATTTATTAGTTATTGGATGGAAACCAAATTCAATATGGCTGCTATGGTGGCCATATTTAATAGGCTAGCTTAACCAAAATTGAAAGGAAGCATTGTCTGGTCATCAACAAGTGACCCTAACATTATGATTTCATCAAATAAGCGGTTCTTTAGTTATTGGAGGGAAACCAAAAGTTAATGGATGGACAGCGGACGATGGCCAATGGATGGATGGATGGATGAATGGATGGATGGATGGATGGATGGATGGATGGATGGATGGATGGATGGATGGATGGATGGATGGATGGATGGACATGGTGGAAACATAATGCCCCCGAGAGGTTCTCGGAGAATAAACATTATGCAAAACCATATCATGTGATCCCTTACTGAAATGAACTCAATGAGATCATTCCAATGAGGAGGTCACATGATGTTGTTTTGTGTAAGTTTTTTGAAAATTTTTGTTTTTTCAACAGTTAAATTTGTAAGTTATGCAAGCGGATGCATCCAATTTGTTAGGTAAAGGGTTAACTGGATTTTTTCACTAACCAGTATTTAACAAAGTATAATTATTTGTACAGTGAAAGAGAAATGAGCTTTGCGTTTTTTTGCAGATAAGGAGTCAAAATACAGTCATTATATCTAATCAATATTTTATAATGGTGGGGGAAGTACTATATGTTAAGTTGATGAATAATGCACCTGTATTAAAAGGTATCAATGGATGGAGACATGAGTAAATACATCTGTGCTCTGTAGGTAACAGAATGGTGATGAAAAAAATGTAATTAACCAGAATATCTTATTGATCATTATTAATTTTACAAGGAGAGAAAAACGGGTTTGATAACTTACATTAACACTGCGCCTTGACTTTGAGGTGCAGATTCTGTCGGAAAACCTCCATGGTGGCAAATTCAAAGACTTGTTCTCTTAAGTGGTAGAGTGCTAAATTATTTTTGGTTGTCAACATTTTTTCACTTGTCTTTTCCTTGTTACAATTCATGGGAGAGTGCCAAAGGGTACTCTCCCATAAATTGTAACAAGGGAAATCGATACAATCAAAATATTTCACTTCAGAGATAATATGAAGCACTCCCACAGAATATGAAGCCTTTAAGTTGTGGTACCTGAAGAATAAAGCCCAAATATGGGCTTCCAGCACTCTACCAGTTAAAAAATTCTGTTGGGATCTTAATACTTCAAGAAATCACCATTCAATTTTCTTTTTTCAAATTTTGCTCCAAAAACATAGTTGATTACAAGCTTTGGGCAATATTCAAGGAGGTTGTTGCTTTGAGGGGACATAAGATATATTCCGATTGAGAAAAAAGACACTTATTATTTATTCAGAAAAAAACATTTTGTGTTGTCACTAGTCTTGTAAGGTTGTTTTTAACCCTTTACCTAACATGAAAAGCAGACGACACTTGCAAAAATAATTCTTGAATAACTATTTTTTTTCATTTTTTGTCTCGAAAACATAGGTTATGACCCCTCGTTGGAACGAGCTCATTCCAACGAGGGGTCATAACCTATGTTTTTGAGACAAGAAATGAAAAAAATAATGAAAATTAATTGGCGATTTTTGAGAATAGCGCTGGTCGGTTTTGGCCACTACGTTGGGTAAAGGGTTAAAACATTTTTCATCAAATCTAGTCATGGCTGCTTCACAGCAACCATGATAGAATTTGGTAAAAATTTATGAATATTTAAACTAAAGAGAGCATCATCTCACGATGACACAAAAAGATTAAAATGTTGAGACCAGTTGCAGACACAGTCATAATAGACTTATTCAATAATGTTAGTGAAAAGGGGCAATAACTCTTGAAAGTTCATATCATGGTTATTCAGCAAACAAAATATCAAAAATATCTGATGGAAAGGGTGAGACTAGTTGCATATAAAAGTTCTGATGGACTTGTTAACAAGCCAAGACCAATACCGGGTCTGGACCTGCGTCGCTGCATGCAAATGAATCGGAAAACAGGAAGTAGCTGCACGGCAGATCTGAAAATTGCACACACGATACAACTGATCATTATCAGACTCCATATGAAATATAAAATCAATCCCTTGCATAGAAGCCGAGAAAAGTTTGACGAAAAATTTCAATGTTCAGTGGGTACAGTAAAATTTCAAAGTATCGGCAAACAGGAAGTGGCTGCACAGCAGATCTGAAAATTGCTTACACGATACAACTCATCATTATGAAGCAGCAGACCAAATATAAAATCATTCCCTTTCATAGAAGCCAAGAAAACCTTGACGGAAAAAGTGTTTCGGACGGACGGACTGACAGACGGAGTCGAGCGGTTACTAGACCTGCTCTGCCACTGGCGACGCAGATAAAAATTCAAGTGAAAAAAGGCAATAACTCTTGAAAAATATGGTGCAGCAACATGGCATAATGACATGCACAAGTTCAAATCATGGTTATTTATCTTACAAAATATCAAAAATATCTGATGGAAAGTGTGAGACCTGATACGGATAAAAGTTCCGGACAAAGACACATGGATCCCTATATAACCCACACTAAAGTGGGGGATATAAGGGCAATAACTCTTGAAAAATACAATGCAGCAACATGGCATAATGATATGCACGGGTTCAAATCATGGTTATTCATCATACAAAATATAAAAAATATCTGATGGAAAGTGTGAGACCTGTTATGGATAAAAGGTCCGGACAGACAAATAGACACGTGGATCCTTATATAACCCACACCAAAGTGGGGAATATAAAAACTAGAACTATCACTCAAGGTGATTAATACCCCCGCTTTGGGTTTTTAGAGGAATGCACTTCTGATCATGTAGGTGAAGGCCATAAGGAAATGTATACATAAAGATCATTTTTTGTTGCTGAAATTTGTATTTGCATGTGGCCTTCCACAGAACAGCACTGAATACTTACAGAGCCCACACATATATGGTTTACATTTGGAAAAACACATTTACAATGTGTAACATGTATTCAAAATCGGTTCATTAATGTAGGAGTTGCACACACAAGAATCCCATTTGAAAACCCATAATAAATCCAAGTTAAAGGGAGATAACCTGGTTAAAATTGTCGCAGATCAAAAATTTGGGAATATGCGTATGTTCACTTAGTTGTGATAATGTTTGAAAGGTTTCGTCAAAATTGATTGATAAATGTAGGAGGAGTTGCACGCACAAGAATTTCATGTAGAAACCCATAATAAATCTACGTTAAAGGGAGATAACCTAGTTAAAATTGCCACAGCTCAAAAATTTGGGAATATGCGCATGTTTACTTAGTAGTGATGATGTCTGTAAACTTTCGTCCAAATTGATTGATAAATGTAGGAGAAGTTGCGCACACAAGAATTTCATGCAGAAACCCATATTAAATCAAAGTTCAAGAGAGATAACCTGGTTAAAATTGTCGCAGATCAAAAAGTTTGGAATATGCACATGTTCACTTAGTAGAGATGATGTTTGAAAGGTTTCATCAAAATCGGTTCATTAATGTAGGAAGAGTTGCGCACACAAGAATTTGTTCCAACGGAAAGACATAATAAATCTAAGTCAAAGGGAGATAACCTGGTTAAAATTGTCGCAGATCAAAAATCTTGGAATATGCGCATGTTCACTTAGTAGTGATGATGTCTGAAAAGTTTTGTCCAAATTGATTGATAAATGTAGGAGGAGTTGCAGGCACAAGAATTTCATAGGGAGATAACCTGGTTAAAATTGTCGCAGATCAAAAATCTTGGAATATGCGCATGTTCACTTAGTAGTGATGATGTCTGAAAAGTTTTGTCCAAATTGATTGATAAATGTAGGAGGAGTTGCACGCACAAGAATTTCATGTAGAAACCCATAATAAATCTAAGTTAAAGGGAGATAACCTAGTTAAAATTGCCACAGCTCAAAAATTTTGGAATATGCGCATGTTCACTTAGTAGTGATGATGTCTGTGAACTTTCGTCCAAATTGATTGATAAATGTAGGAGGAGTTGCGCACACAAGAATTTCATGCAGAAACCCATATTAAATCAAAGTTCAAGAGAGATAACCTGGTTAAAATTGTCGCAGATCAAAAAGTTTGAAATATGCACATGTTCACTTAGTAGAGATGATGTTTGAAAGGTTTCATCAAAATCGGTTCATTAATGTAGGAGGAGTTGCGCACACAAGAATTTGTTCGAACGGAAAGACATAATAAATCTAAGTCAAAGGGAGATAACCTGGTTAAAATTGTCGCAGATCAAAAATCTTGGAATATGCGCATGTTCACTTAGTAGTGATGATGTCTGAAAAGTTTTGTCCAAATTGATTGATAAATGTAGGAGGAGTTGCGCACACAAGAATTTCATGTAGAAACCCATATTAAATCAAAGTTCAAGATTGGAATATGCGCATGTTCACTTAGTAGTGATGATGTCTGTAAACTTTCGTCCAAATTGATTGATAAATGTAGAAGGAGTTGCGCACACAAGAATTTCATGCAGAAACCCATATTAAATCAAAGTTCAAGAGAGATAACCTGGTTAAAATTGTCGCAGATCAAAAAGTTTGAAATATGCACATGTTCACTTAGTAGAGATGATGTTTGAAAGGTTTCATCAAAATCAGTTCATTAATGTAGGAGGAGTTGCACACACAAGAATTTGTTCGAATGGAAAGACATAATAAATCTAAGTCAAAGGGAGATAACCTGGTTAAAATTGTCGCAGATCAAAAATCTTGGAATATGCGCATGTTCACTTAGTAGTGATGATGTCTGAAAAGTTTTGTCCAAATTGATAGATAAATGTAGGAGGAGTTGCGCACACAAGAATTTCATGCAGAAACCCATATTAAATCAAAGTTCAAGAGAGATAACCTGGTTAAAATTGTCGCAGATTAAAAAGTTTGGAATATGCACATGTTCACTTAGTAGAGATGATGTTTGAAAGGTTTCATCAAAATCAGTTCATTAATGTAGGAGGAGTTGCGCACACAAGAATTTGTTCGGATGGAAAGACACAATAAATCTAAAGTCAAAGGGAGATAACCTGGTTAAAATTGTCGCAGATCAAAAATGTTGGAATATGCGCATGTTCACTTAGTAGTGATGATGTCTGAAAAGTTTTGTCCAAATTGATTGATAAATGTAGGAGGAGTTGCGCACACAAGAATTTCATGTCCGGAAAGACGTACGGACAGACGTACGGACGTACAGGGCGATTCCTATATAGCCCCCACTTCTTCGAAGCAGGGGTATAATCATGTAGAAACCCATATTAAATCAAAGTTCAAGAGAGATAACCTGGTTAAAATTGTCGCAGATTAAAAAGTTTGGAATATGCACATGTTCACTTAGTAGAGATGATGTTTGAAAGGTTTCATCAAAATCGGTTCATTAATGTAGGAGGAGTTGCGCACACAAGAATTTGTTCGGATGGAAAGACACAATAAATCTAAGTCAAAGGGAGATAACCTGGTTAAAATTGTCGCAGATCAAAAATCTTGAAATATGCGCATGTTCACTTAGTAGTGATGTCTGAAAAGTTTTGTCCAAATTGATTGATAAATGTAGGAGGAGTTGCGCACACAAGAATTTCATGTCCGGAAAGACGTATGAACGGACGTATGGACGGACGGACGGACGGACGTACGTACGTACGTACGGACATACAGGGCGATTCCTATATAGCCCCCACTTCTTCGAAGCGGGGGTATAATAACTGGTCAATCACTGATTCATTTTCACAAAGGAACATTTTATCAAAATTGTCCAAATTTTGCTTATACAGTGTAACACTGTTAATTGAATAGCCACTTTGCCAATGAGAATTATTCAAATAACTGGAAAATTCAATTAACAGGGATTGTGTCACTTTCCTGTATTCATGAGATAAACTAAGCATTTATTCTATTATATCTTGTTTGACAGAGCTCTGTGAGATCTGTCAAACAAGATATAATGGACTAAATGCCTGTATAGGATGTACTGAGGCCAAATAGGTCTATAAACAAAGGAAAACTGGGGAGAGTCAGAGTAATTTCTTAACAGGTTCAAAGATTTTGTATTCAATTAACAGGAGTTCGCTCTATAACCTATATTCAATTAAAAGGTCAAATTTGTACTGGAGGTATGGTAAATGATTTTGTGTAAAGAAATTATATTCAACTAGAACTATCACTGAAGGTGATTAATACCCCCGCTTTGGGTTTTTAGAGGAATGCACTTCTGATCATGTAGACGAAGGCCATAAGGAAATGTATACATAAAGATCATTTTTTGTTGTTGAAATTTGTATTTGCATGTGGCCTTCCACAGAACAGCACTGAATACTTAAAGAGCCCACACATATATGGTTTACATTTGGAAAAACACATTTACAATGTGCAACATGTATTCAAAATCGGTTCATTAATGTAGGAGGAGTTGCACACACAAGAATCCCATTTGAAAACCCATAATAAATCCAAGTTAAAGGGAGATAACCTGGTTAAAATTGTCGCAGAACAAAAATTTGGGAATATGCGTATGTTCACTTAGTTGTGATAATGTTTGAAAGGTTTTGTCAAAATTGATTGATAAATGTAGGAGGAGTTGCACGCACAAGAATTTCATGTAGAAACCCATAATAAATCTAAGTTAAAGGGAGATAACCTAGTTAAAATTGCCACAGCTCAAAAATTTTGGAATATGCGCATGTTTACTTAGTAGTGATGATGTCTGTAAACTTTTGTCCAAATTGATTGATAAATGTAGGAAGAGTTGCGCACACAAGAATTTCATGCAGAAACCCATATTAAATCAAAGTTCAAGAGAGATAACCTGGTTAAAATTGTTGCAGATCAAAAAGTTTGGAATATGCACATGTTCACTTAGTAGAGAGGATGTTTGAAAGGTTTCATCAAAATCGGTTCATTAATGTAGGAGGAGTTGCGCACACAAGAATTTGTTCGAACGGAAAGACATAATAAATCTAAGTCAAAGGGAGATAACCTGGTTAAAATTGTCGCAGATCAAAAATCTTGGAATATGCGCATGTTCACTTAGTAGTGATGATGTCTGAAAAAGTTTTGTCCAAATTGATTGATAAATGTAGGAGGAGTTGCATGCACAAGAATTTCATGTAGAAACCCATAATAAATCTAAGTTAAAGGGAGATAACTTAGTTAAAATTGCCACAGCTCGAAAATTTTGGAATATGCGCATGTTCACTTAGTAGTGATGATGTCTGTAAACTTTCGTCCAAATTGATTGATAAATGTAGGAGGAGTTGCGCACACAAGAATTTCATGCAGAAACCCATATTAAATCAAAGTTCAAGAGAGATAACCTGGTTAAAATTGTCGCAGATCAAAAAGTTTGGAATATGCACATGTTCACTTAGTAGAGATGATGTTTGAAAGGTTTCATCAAAATTGGTTCATTAATGTAGGAGGAGTTGCACACACAAGAATTTGTTCGAACGGAAAGACATAATAAATCTAAGTCAAAGGGAGATAACCTGGTTAAAATTGTCGCAGATCAAAAATCTTGGAATATGCGCATGTTCACTTAGTAGTGATGATGTCTGAAAAGTTTTGTCCAAATTGATTGATAAATGTAGGAGGAGTTGCGCACACAAGAATTTCATGTAGAAACCCATATTAAATCAAAGTTCAAGAGAGATAACCTGGTTAAAATTGTCGCAGATTAAAAAGTTTGGAATATGCACATGTTCACTTAGTAGAGATGTTTGAAAGGTTTCATCAAAATCGGTTCATTAATGTAGGAGGAGTTGCACACACAAGAATTTGTTCGGATGGAAAGACACAATAAATCTAAGTCAAAGGGAGAAAACCTGGTTAAAATTGTCGCAGATCAAAAATGTTGGAATATGCGCATGTTCACTTAGTAGTGATGATGTCTGAAAAGTTTTGTCCAAATTGATTGATAAATGTAGGAGGAGTTGCGCACACAAGAATTTCATGTCCGGAAAGACGTACGGACGGACGTACGGACGGACGGACGGACGGACGGACGGACATACGGACGGACGGACGTACAGGGCGATTCCTATATAGCCCCCACTTCTTCGAAGCGGGGGTATAATTAACAGGGTTATTCAGTTAATAGATATCCAGTTAAGTGGGCTCCAATGTACTACATGTACTGGCAGGTGATTTGCTGTTATGAGCAGGAATATCCACCAGCAACATGCAGAAAACTAACTAAGCTTGTATGGCATGTGTTTTCATGTCCACACCATACAGGATGGTATGCTGGGACAGGTTCGTAATTCATTCTTCCAAAGACTGAACGCAACCCTCAGAAACTTTCCCAACCAAGGATCAATCTAGAGATTACTGGTGTAATAGCTAGACAAGCACCATTATCCACTTTACCCTTTACCCAATGTAACAGCCAAAACCGGCCAGCGCTATTCACAACAAGAGCACCGCCTAGCATCGCAACATACGCCCGTCAAAATTGGGACATGCACAAGTTTCTCTGGGGTAAAGTTTGAAATTTTTGTTGACTCGACTATGTCTGTCCCCCCCCCCCCCCCCCAATCATTGCCCATTCCCCTGCCCTGTCTGGGGTAAAGGGTTTCACATTGTATGCTACTAAAAGGGGCATAACTCTGGAAATACAAAATGGAATTACCTGCTCTTGTCTCATGCACAATGGCAAATGGTGATCACCATGTGTGCAAAGTTTGAACAATATAGCAGGTAAAATGTTGAAGGAGTAAGCGACATAATAGTGTAATGTTTCAAGTACTAAAAGGGGGCATAACTCTGGAAATACAAAACAAGAGTTACCTGTTCTTGTCACATGCACAATGGCAATTACTGATCAACATGTTTGTAAAGTCTGAATGATATAGCATGTAAACCTTTGGAGGACTAGGCGACACAAAAATTGTATTACAGACGGACGGACAGACGGATGGACAGATGGATGGGCAGGCGGGCGGGCAGGCAGGCAGGCAGGCAGGCAGACATTGCCATAACATAATACGTCCGTCGTTGCGGTGGGTATAAGAATCAATAATATCCCTTGAAAATGGAACTTTCTATAATTTGGACACACTGAAAGCTTTGAAAAAGATGTGACCAAAATAAAGCGATCGAAAGGCCTGTTCACTTCACAGGTAATGTGAACCACATCCTCAGAAAGCTTTAAGCTGTGGTACCTGCACTTAAGAATGGAGCTCAAATATGAGGTTACAGCACGAAACCAGTTAAGGCCTAAAAAAGTTACAAATCTATTTGTCAGGCCCTCCCACATGGTCCTTTTGGCTACCACATGCTGTCTTTTTATAATCAATGCAAACTTAAAAAAATAAAAAATTAAATGGTTTATGCCTGATATTTTACCAAAGTTAATAAAATTGATACATTTGTCCCTTAAGTGCAACAATGCTTTGCAATGCTTTAGAATTGAAAATAGATCTTGCACTTAAGGTACGAAATATACTATCATCCATGCTATTCTGTAGATTATGAGGCCTAAAACATAAAACAAACCCAGACAAGAACTTTTGCTGGCAAAGAAATAACTAGTGGCTCCAAAGAGCCTGTAATTGGTCACCTAGCAGAACTTTATATCCCTTAGTTCTTCTCATCAAAATCAAAGAATGCAGCTGGCTGCCATGCTTCTTCATCTGCACAATACAGAATGATCATTGTTTTCAGAGGACTTTCCATACATTCTTTGTGCCAAGTTTGGTTCACACTGGCCAAGTAGTTTCAGATAAGATAAAAATGTGATTTTCCATTGGGTTTCTATGGCAACTATGAGCCGCAATTGCAGCCATGGTAACTGTGAGCTGCAATTGCAGCCATGTTTGCAACCTGATCAACATTACATGACAATCATTGGTAGAGGGTGTCCCAGTCATCAATCATGTGAAGTTTCAAAACATTGGGCCTTATAGTTTCAGAGGAGAAGATTTTTTAAAATCGCCCAATCAAAATCAAAGAATGCCTCTGGTGGCCATGTTTTTTATTGAACAGGAACAAAATGAGGAACAGTTGTACAGAACTTCCCATAGACCAGTCCTGCAAGTTTGGTTCACATTGGCTTGGTAATTCCAGAGAAGAAGATAAAAATGTGAAAAGTTTACAGAAGACGATGGACGCCAAGTGATGGCAAGAGCTCACATGGCCTTCTGGGTCAGGTGAGCTAATTACAATGAAGAGTCAATGACTCTGTAGCTCAACTTGGATATGACAGGAATTAGTACTTGCTGTGACCAAGACAACTGAATAATGAATATGACAGGAATTAGTATTTGTTTTGGCCCAGTCAACAATAATAAAAGAATTACAAGGTGACTGTAATGGACTACAGATTAAGACCAATCATTGTAGATTATTATTTTTGTGTGGAAATTTTCAGTCCCAAACAAAATATTTTCAGACTAAAATTTTTTCTTCTTCTTCTTAAAATTGACCAAAATGCATCAAAACACAAAAAAATAATTTCCGGATTTTGGTTCAAAATCTTCTAAGTCCCACCCGGACCCCTAATTTGCATAATTTATTCACGAGAAAAACTATGTATTATAATTATGTAATGTATCCCATGGTACTAAACATTCATACAAAAATTTATTCAAATCAGATCTTTCATTTGGAAGTTCTGCGCAAAAATCTGATTGCACTTAATTTTGAACAAAATGGCTGCTAGCGGCCATCTTGAATTTCAGACTGGACCCAAAAACACTCCTTCTCGTCCCACAGTGATAACAAAGGTACCCAAGAAGTTTCGTGAAGATCGGTTCATAAATACGGCCTCTAGCCTGAGCCGTATTGGGATTTGCACTCACAGTGCTGAAAGTAACACTAAATAAATTAAAGTTAGCCTAATTTGCATAATTTACACACAAGAAAAAAACCTGTAATATATGTAATGTATCCCATGGTACTAAACATTCATACAAAAAATTATTCAAATCAGAGCTTTCATATGGAAGTTCTGTACAAAAAACAGATTTCGGCATCGTCGGTACAAAATGGCTGCTGGCAGCCATCTGAAATTTGGGACTGCACCCAAAAACACTCGTTCTCGTCCCACGGTCATAACAAAGGTACCCAAGAAGTTTCGTAAAGATTGGTTCATAAATACGGCCTCTAGCCCGAGCCATAGCAGCTTGGCACTTACAGCTCTGAAAGTAACACTAAATAAATCAAAGTCAGTCTAATTTGCATAATTTACGCACGAGAAAAAAACCCGTATTATATGTGATGTATCCCATGGTAATAAACATTTATACAAAACTTTATTCAAATCAGAACTTTCATACAGAAGTTCTGTACAAAAAACTGATTTTTGCATCATCGGTACAAAATGGCCACTGGCAGCCATCTTGAATTTCGGACCACACCTAAAAACACTCGTTCCCGTCCCAGGGTCATAACAAAGGTACACAAGAAGTTTCGTAAAGATCGGTTCATAAATACGACCTCTAGCCCGAGCCATAGCCAATTGTTGACGTACGGACAGACAGACAGACGGACGGACGGACGGACGGACAGACGGACGGACGGACGGACGGACGACGGGCCATGACAATAGCTCAAATTTGACTTCATCAAAGTTGAGCTAAAAATGAAAGTGTCAATGACACAGTAGCTTAACTTGTCTGTGTGTTGTGTTTGTTGAAAAGGATAATGTTCAATGTTTATAAAAGGATTATGAAATAAGACAAGAATTGTGATAATTGGCAATATGTTAATTTCTGTTCCCCGTATGTAATGTTTTTAATAAAAATAATATGATCTGTAGACTGTACTAAAGAACTGAGGGGTGGGTTAATGTGGCCCTCACAGTTAATGTATATGGCCCTCACAGTTAATGTTTGTGGCCCTCACAGTTAACGTATGTCAACGAAAGTTACCAAGTTACGGTGAAATTATTTCAAAACGAGTCATCTTATCTAGTTACATTGAAATCCCTTCATAAATAAGGCCTGTAGACTGTGCTAAAGATTTTCGGGCTTCAGGCCTGTGTAGCCATCATGGTTGACCGATTGCAACTAAAAGGAGACGTCCTCATCTCCACATTATACTTAGTCATTCTACGAAGGTACAATGAAATCCCTTCACAAATACGACCTGTAGTCTGTACTAAAGCTTTTTGGGTTTTGGGCTCGGGCAGCCATCATGGTTAATTGATCATGACCAAAAGGGGACGTTCTCATCTGGGCATTATCTGGAGTGATCCTACGAAGTTACAATGAAATCCCATCATAAATATGACCTGTAGACTGCTCAAGGTTTTTGGGCTTCGGGCCCCTGTAGCCGTAACAGTTGACCAATCACGACCAAAAGGGGATGTCATCATCTAGGCCTTATATGGAGTCAACCAACAAGTTACAATGAAATCCTTCCATAAATACGACCTATAGACTATGCTAAAGGTTTCGGGGTTTTGGGCTCGGGCAGCCATCAAGGCTGAATGATCGCCACCAAAAAAGGGACGTTCTCATTTAGACATTATTTGGAGTCATCCAACCAAGTTACAATGAAATCCTTTCATAAATATGACCTGTAGACTGTGCTAAAGGTTTTCAGGCTTTGGGCCCCTGTAGCCATCACAGTTGCCCAACCGCGTCCGAAAGGGGATGTTCTTATCCATTATATGAAGTCAACCTATGGGGAAGTTCTCATCTAGACATTATACAGAGTCATCCTACCAAGTTACAATGAAATCCCTCCATATTAAATATGACCTGCAGACTGTGCTAAAAGTTTTGGGGTTTCGGGCTTGGGCAGCCATCACGGTTGATAAATCATGACCAAAAGGGAACGTTCTCATCTAGACATTATACAGAGGCAACCTACCAAGTTACAATGAAATATCTTCATAAATATGACCTGTAGACTGTGCTAATGGTTTTCAGGTTTTGGGCTCAGGCAGCCATACCGGTTGACCGATCATGACCAAAAGGGGACGTTCTCATCTAGACATGACCCCAAACCTGCAAATGAAATTTTGTGACGATCAGACTAGAACTATGGGGTGTAGCCTGGGCTAAAGGAATATGTGAAGACTTACAGACTAACAGACTTCCACATGCGTGATGGCAATAGCTTATCTTGACATTGTCAAGTAAAGCTAAAAATGGCCTGAGAAACAGAAGAGCTATTTTGTTGGGCCTATTAGAGGACTTCACTGTACTGCATAGAAAGAGTAGAGAAATACCCATTAAATGCAATCGATACTGTATAATGAGAGAGGATTAAATGCTAGTTCATGAATAATGCACTGGTATCAAAGTATATAACTTCTAATGTTATATGCTTGACTGTGCATATGCAAATATTTGTCAATGATTTTAGTTGGAATGTTTGAAAATTAATAAATGTACATTCAATCTGGTCCATGTAAAATATATATTCAGCAAGAAATTTTCATGAAAGTAAAGGTTCGTTAAAATGGTGCAGAATTATTTTGATTCAGAATTTGTTTGTCAGCAATTATTTTGTCATAATTTATTGGTGAGTACAGGCAAAGCATTAACTGGTAGAGTGCTAAATTATTTTTGGCCTTCAAAATTTGTTCACATATCTTTGCCTTTTTACAATTTATGGGAGAGTGCCAACAGGCACTCTCCCATAAATTGTAACAAGACAAGTCGTTACAGACTAAATAATATCACTTCAAAGATAGTACGCTGCTCATCCATTAAGTATGAAGCCTTCAAGTTGTAGTACCTTCACCTCAGAATAAAGCCCAAATATGGGCTTCCAGCACTTTACCAGTTAAACAAATACATTTAAAGAAGCAGCAGTGATACAAAAAAAGAATGATTTCTATAAGCCAGACTCCATTAAAAATTTCACCTTATCGAGTCATGGCTGCATCGCTGCATCCATTTTTTGGTTCTATGATAAATTAAAGAAAACACTTAGCAGATTAAGAGAAGAAGAATATGAAGTCTTCATCAGTTCTTTGAAATAAAGCCTGTTAATTTCTGGCAGTTCTTAGACAGTCAATTGCTTTAGTTCTGTGATTTACTCTTGGACAACATCTTTGTTAGGGTTCTGCACACAAACTTGTCTGAGGCACTCGGCAGTCCTGGAAATGAGACAGGTGCGAGTGGAATTGCTCCCATCAGCACCGGTGTTTTCTATTTTAAGAGTGCTAAAAAATGCACTTGTTGAAAAATATTGTGAAGCACTAATATACTGTAAGGACAAATAAATGTGTGTTGTTTTGAGAAAGTAGCACTTTGTGGCCAGTGGCAAGTTGCTGTCATAATTCAACAATTCCTTATACATTTAACCCCTTGAACACGAGGGGCCTATTTTCAGGCCAGGCACATGATACGTCATAACTTCATTAAATAGGATGGTTGTTCAGTAAATGTGTGGGGTACACTAAGCGATATTTTCAATGTTGAAAATATTGATTGGTCTACCCCAAACAATGAATATGGACTCTTCTAATTGCTGCCATTGAACTGGCATGGAAGATACCACTAGAGTTCAAAGGGTTAAGGTTTCTGGTGTTTGGTAACAGTATTCCCTCGAAAATTCATATACTAACATTTTATGGGTGCAATTTACTCCAGTCTCTGATTTCACGGGAGCTTAAACAGCACCCATCACTTTTTTTCATTTCCAGCACTAGCACTCAGGTGTGACTGGTACTTTTTGTTTATCAGGGTTTATACAATTTTTCATGAATCAAATGCCATGACTTTTCCATAACTTTTTCAAAACCTTCTACCCAATTTTCATAACCTTGCCCTCATTAGTATGACCACTATGTTTTCTTTTTGGTATTTTTAACCCTTTGATACTTTTGTACATCTTATGACATATGAAACCAAACAGCGCGTTGATACATTTGTACGTCTTATGACGTACGAAATTAAACAGCGTGTTGATACTTTGTGGTCCTTTGTTTTGTTATTATTTTTCGATTTTTTAAAGTTTTAACCTCAATTATTATTTTCTCCTGAACAGTGTTTGGTGACAACCATTGAGCCAAAAGTTATCACAGCTTAATATAACTAATATAATCCTGCTGTCAAGACTTTTTAACAGGCTGAGTGCTAGAAGCCACTATCAAGGCTTTCATAAAATGAGGATACCAGAGTAAAAGCAACACTTTCCTTGCTTATATTTCATATTCAGTCAGACACAAATAATATTTTGTTTATATAAATTTGTTTTATTACAAATTATTGGAGAGTGCCTGAAGGCACTCTCCAATAATTTGTAATAAAACAAGTTTTGAATAACAAATACAGACCACCAAAAATAATCTAGCCCTCAACCAGTTAATCACTAATGTGAAAAATATCTTGTTATTTGTACTTTCCGAAGTTTGACGTCACATTTTGAAAAATGTTGAAGAAACTGAATTCCCAGTGACGTTTGAACGTCAGGATAATTAAAGTCTCAAAGGGTTAAGAATGATTTTGGAGGGAAATGGCATACTGCATCGTTATCACAATTAATTTCCATGACTTTACCACACTACAACCAAAAACAAGAGCACCGCCTAGCAGGGCAACATACAGTTAAAACTAGAAGTCCTGTCATGAAATGCGCACAAATAGCACGTTGATATGCACGTTAATGTACGCGTTATGGCCTAAGTAAAGCTATCAAATTCTGTACATATGGCCTGTGCACAAGCAATGTTTCAGCCAATGGACCTTCGGGTAACCCAGAGGTCCATTGGCAGAAACATTGCATGTGTTTGCTATGAGTAACCAAGAGAACCTGCCGTGCTTTGGATGCCATTCGATATGGCAATTGCGCACAATTCCAATGCGCAATTAAGCCAAGATAAGTGCACTATTCGTGACAAGACTTCTAGTTTTAACTGTACGCCTGTCAAAATTGGAACATGCACAAGTTTCTCTGGGGTAAAGTTTGAAATTTTTGTTGACACGACTATGTCGGTCCCCCCTTCCAATCATTGCCCATTCACCTACCCTGCCTGGGGTAAAGGGTAATTCATCTGTTTTCACATTTTCATATTAATCTATCTGAGGTCTTCACAAAATAAAAATAAACAGCTGCGCCATGAGCGCATGATACGCCCGTTATTAATTACAAGAGGGAACCATACAATATGAGTATACATATGTACTTGTCAGATTACATATACTTGCCACCAAAAAATCATGAAAATTGCTCAAAGTCCAACATGTGGAAAATTGCCTATATTTTGATGAATAAAGTCCCATAACTCTCGAATGACAAATCGGACAGCGACACAAATCGAAAGGGAGATTCCTTCTATCAACATATACTTGCAACAAAAAAATCATGAAAATTGCTCTAAGCATTTTCAAGTTATTGTTCGACCTGTGAAAAATAAAGTCCCATAATTCTGGAATGACTAATCGAACAGCAACACCAACCTAAAGGGAGCTTCCTTCCATCAACATAAACCACCTACCAAAAAATTGTGAAAATCTCTCGAAGCGTTCTCGAGTTATCGTACGACGTGTAAAAAATCAACAATTTTCTAAGTAATAAAGTCCCATAACTCTGGAATGACTAATCGAATGGCGACACTAAACGAAAGGGAGCTTCCCTCCATCGATATATACCACCTACCCAAAAATCACGAAAATCTCTCAAAGCGTTCTCGAGTTATTGTGCGACGTGTAAAAAATCAACAATTTTCTAAGTAATAAAGTCCCTTAACTCTGGAATGACTAATCGAACGGCGACACTAAACGAAAGGGAGCTTCCCTCCATCGATATACACCACCTACCCAAAAATCCTGAAAATCTCT
The DNA here is from genome assembly GCA_031216915.1 of Pictodentalium vernedei. Lineage (NCBI taxonomy): Eukaryota > Metazoa > Mollusca > Scaphopoda > Dentaliida > Dentaliidae > Pictodentalium > Pictodentalium vernedei. Next base: position 812,112,233 of record CM062296.1, read on the forward strand.
CAAAGCGTTCTTGAGTTATCGTACGACGTGTGACCGGACGGAAAGACGGACGGACAGACAGACAGCGGTATACCATAATACAACCCGTTTTTTCAAAACGGGCGTATAACAAGGCTGCTGTAGAAGATTCTCCTTGACATTTACAATGGTAGCATCCATTCATTGACAGGTTACTTCATTGATAACGACTGACAATAGGTGGCACCAAGGAAAAGGACATTTTGGGGATCATAATAGCTATAAACGGCGAGGATTCTCATCGTTTAAAAATAAAATGGTGTTATCTGCTCCTGTCACATGCACAATGACAATTGATGATCAACATGGGTGCAAAGTTTGAACAATAAAGCAAGTAAAATGTTGGAGTAGGCGACACAATAGTGTAATGTTTCAAGTACTAAAAGGGGGTATAATTCTGGAAATACAAAACAAGAGTTACCTGCTCTTGTAACATGCACAACGGCAATTGGTGATCAACATGTGTGCAAAGTTTGAACAATATTGTATGTGTAAAATGTTGAAGGAGAAGGCAACACAATACTGTAATGTTTTAAGTACTAAAAGGGGCATAACTCTGGAAATACAAAATGGAGTTACCTGCTCTTGTCACATGCACAACGGCAAATGGTGATCACCATGTCTGCAAAGTTTGAACAATATAGCGTGTAAAATGTTGAAGGTGTAGGCGACACAATAGTGTAATGTTTTAAGTACTAAAAGGGGGCATAAATCTGGAAATACAAAATGGAGTTACCTGCTCTTGTCACATACACAGCAGCAATTACTGATCAACATGTGTGCAAAGTTTGAACAATGCAGCATGTAAGCTTATGGAGGAGTAGGCGACACAAATATTGTTTACGGACAGACAGACAGACAGACAAAAATTGTTTACGGACAGACAGACAGACAGACAGACAGACAGACAGACAGACAGACAGACAGACAGACAGACAGACAGACAGACAGACAGACAGACAGACAGACAGACAGACAATGCCATAACATAATACGGCCGTCAAAATGATGGGCGTATAAAAACCCAATTTTTCCAAAAGTACACCCAGGAGAGAAAAATATTCCAGGAGAATCCACTATTTCCAAAAAAAATTTCAAGCACTTTACAAGACGTGCACAAGGAAATATTTGAATCATCTCTTATGTTCATATAACAAGAGGCCCCACGGGGCCTGAAGCGCTCATCTTGTACAGAACACAATTTAAACAGAGTCCAAGAATGAGTCTACATTAAACAAGCCATCTCCATAGGCTACACTGTCAATCCTTGAGTCCCTCAGGAGTGACAAAAATAATCTGGGCATCATGCCTTTTCTTCAGTTGATCATAAGTAAAATGTAGAGCTCCCCTATGAAGCCCCTTGATACAACCTATGTGGATTAATCTTAGTACCTCTAGAGGGTACTGAATACAAAATTTTTAATTCTTCAGCAAAATGGCCAATTCTGGCTCCCATAGAGAGCCCAAATATTAACCCAGGCTCTTGATTTGAACACCGGTAAATCTGACTTCCCTAGAGATGTTGTGTACCAAATATGAAAGCCAATCTGTTGGATCTGAAGAAAAGAAATTGTAAAGAAATTTCTTCGAATTGCACTAAGTTCAAATTTGGGCTACCATAGCGAGCCAAAATATTAACCTATGGATCCGATTTGAACAAACTTGAATCTGACCCCCCTAGAGATGTTGTATACCAAATGTGAAAGCATTCTGACAAGTGAATCTGAAGAAGAAGATTTTTGAAGAAATTCCCTCATATTGTACTATGTTAAATTTCATGTTCCCATATGGAGCCCAAATATTAACCTAGGCACTCAAATTGAACAACCTGGAATCTGACCCCCCTAGAGATGTTGTATACCAAATATAAAAGCATTCCGACTGTTGGATCTGAAGAAGAAGATTTTTAAAGAAATTTCCTCATATTGCACTAAGCAAAAATTTGGGCTACCATAGTCAGCCCAAATATATACCTAGGGATCTGATTTGAACAAACTTCAATCTGACCCCCATAGAGATGTTGCATACCAAATATCAAAGCATTCTGACTGATGGATCTGAAGAAGAAGATTTTTTTAAATTACCCTCCATATTGAACAAAGATAAAATTTGGGCTTCCATAGGAAGCCCAAATATTAACCTAGGGACTTGGTTTGAACAATCTAGAATCTGACTCTCATAAAAATGATGTATACCAAATATTAAAAGATTCTGACTGGTGGTTCTGAAGAAGAAGATTTTTAAAGAATATTCCCCATATTACCCTATGTTAAAACTTCGGGCTCCTGTAGAGAGCCCAAATATGAACCAATGAGCTTTATTTCAACAAACGTTTATCTGATCCCCCTATGAATGCTGTATACCATATATCAAAAGATTCTGATGATTGGTTCTGGAGAACAGATTTTTTTTAATTTTTGCAAATATGCTGACTCAGCATTTTTTCGATGCCCATTACAGAACACCCTAACATAACCGATGGCAATTTTTTTTTACCATTCAATTCTACTGGTCATAAGGATACTTCATACCAAATAAAAGCTCTCTGTTCCGTGGGGTTTGGGAAATATGGGCGTTTGAAAATATTTCTATTTTTAGCTTCCAGGGTTCCCATGGGGATGCGCGGGAATTTTATTTTTTTTGCATGGGTCAAGTACTTAGGACCCAATACTACCACAAACCAAATTTGGTTCATACCGGACCATTGGTTCAGAAAACAGAAATTTTGGGCGGGGCCAAAAATCTTACACCTTCTATTACAAAGCCAAAAATTACTTCACGAACTTCATTTGAACAAACTTGATTCTACACCTCATATGGAAGCTCCGTAGCAAATATCAAGTTATTGTACACACTGGTTCTTGAAAAGAAGATTTTAAAAATATTTTGGAGCATTTTCCCCCACTCCCTCCCTCTGGGGCTGGGCATGCTGAGTTGAACAAAAATGAAATGCCCCTTTGGGACCATCACTCACACAAACTTTCACTTGAATTGGCCCAGTGGCTTTGGAGGAGAAGACCAAAACATGGTGTTGACGTACAACGGACGATGGACGACAGACGACGGACGGACGGAGAGTGATGAGATTAGCTAAGCTTGACTTTGTCAAGATGAGCTAAAAATGAAATGAGCCACAGAATTTCTCTCACTTTCTATCTTTTCTGATAATTCAAAGCCTTAAGATCATTTCTTGAGAAGCTCTCTTGAGAGAGCTTCCATGAAATTATATCACAGAAGACAGCTTTAAAATTTTTTTTCAAATTTGAGAATGTATTTGATTTGTCAAGTCAACCACAGTTCAGCTCCACTGAAGAAAATATTTGTTCCATTGATGGTCCTAAAAAAACATTTTCTCTCTTCTCTGGGCTTGATTGGTGCCTCAGAATATCTATTAACCCTGAATTTTGCCCAATTCCAAATGTAACTAGAAAAACTGTGAGCACTGCTCACTAAATGATACCACCCACTCCCACCAAGAAACATTTTACAACAGTAAAAGTGTGTTTAATGTAGAGAGCACAAACACTGACAACCCCCCCTCCCCAAAAAAAAATAAATAAAAATACCTGAAAGCAGAATAGAAGGTGCACATCTATAATGTATATAAAAGAATGTCTGAGAGTTTCAATGAAATTCGCCCACTGGTATAAGAGGAGTAGCGGATAGCAGGAGTGTACCCCCCTAAAGCATCACAACAATTTGGCTAAGTTCATTTCGCCCTTTGGGAAAGAGTAAAAAATAAAAATACCTGAAAGCAAAATAGGAGGTGCACATCTATAATGTATAGAAAAGAATGCCTGTAAGTTTCAATGAAATCCACCCACTGGTTTAAGAGGAGTAGCGGATAGCAGATGTGTACCCCCAAAGCGTCACGGACGTACGGACGTACGGAAGTACGGACGTACGGACGTACGTAAGTACGGAAGTACGGACACCATGAATGCTATATACCGCCCACTTTTCAAGTGGGTGGTATAATAACCTTTTACTGTTACTGAACAGGTGTCCCAGCATGCAGTGTGTAGGTAAACCTGAAGTTAAATTACAAGTACCTTGGCAATTGTCTCTAGGTAAGTCTTGGCTGCCTTTATAAGCAGCCAAGACTTGCCTAGAAACAACTGCAAAGCCACAGGATGTCAACTTTCAATGTGTATAAATATTCCCTTGCCTTTAAGGATTGAAGCACTTCTTAGTAAACTGTTTTTTAAAACAATCATAAAAAAAACAAACCAAAGATCCCCTGCCAAGAAGAGATTTACTAACCAAAAACTTTAAAAATTGAAATTTTCTAAGTCTAAAATCGTCGAAGACGGCCCATAACTCTAGAAAGAATTATTGGACAAAACCTGTCACTTATGAATATCCTTTCCCCCATGATAGTTCATCAGTATACCAAAGATAATTTAAATCCCACATACACTGTCGGAGATACAGAGTTTTACATTTGTCATGGATGGATGGATGGACAGATGGATGGACGAACAGACAGATAAAACAAATGGATGAATGGACTATCCCATTGCTAGATCCCCGCAAACTTCATTTTGGCGGGGATAATTATTTGTCGGTTTGGTAACATTCTTGTAATTTGGGGGTATAGGTTACCACTGTTAAGTTTGTTGCAATATATAAAGGTCTGGGAACTCGGATCTTTTTGTTGAGGGTTGAATCCAATGATACACATGATACATACATGGAAGCCAGACTGATTTTCTTTATTACAACAAACAGCAACAGAAAGGTTTTCAAGGGGCAGTGCTTTAGCCAGTGATCCATCCACCTATCTGTGGGCAGACTTTCTCCATTGCGCTGAATGGACAGGTTTTGGTATAAACATTGACTGTAAGGTCGACATTAATTTTCTTTAGTTTGGCTCGCCCTGAAGAACGTACCAAACTAAAGAAATAAATAATGGCCTTACAGTGCATGTTTGGACTAGACATAAATAAAAGTGAGAGGTGACAATGTAAACCAAATCACTGCACCTCGTTGTGTCAAAACCAATAAATAAATTACATCATTCATTTGAATATTAAGATCTAATGTATTAATATGTAGTAAATGCATGTGTGTTTGGAACTTATTTATTTATTTATTTGTGTTTAACCCTTTACCTAACATAGTGGCCAAAAATGACCAGAAAATTAATCAGAATAAGCCTTCTGCAGCCTAAACTGTCTCAATAAAACTATAGAAATATGGATATCATTAGAACCAGCATGTCGTATGGTTTTATTGAAAAAGTTTTTAAGTTTGTTTTCAAAAAATGTGAAATTCAAATTATTTTTTAAAAATACTGTGCTTGGTAAAGGGTTAAGATCACATAATTATGCACAATGGCTTGTCAATTGTTTATACCCATGGTGCCCATTTTAGAGGACTTCCACCCCAAGCACAGGTCATTGCGTCCTATTTTACCAGTACAACAAAACTTGTTTGCCACAGTAAACGGGGAGCGTGGTGACTCAGTAGGTGGACATGCAGACTGCAAGCTAAGAGGTACTTGGTTCAAATCCCACCTACGCCAAACTAGTTGTGTCCTTGGGAAAACACTTAATCCCCATTGCCCACATGGGGGCACAATGACATTGTGTACTAAGGTGCGTCAAAACAAAACAAGCCAAGACCAATACCGGGTCTGGACCTGCGTCGCTGCATGCAATTGAATCGGCAAACAGGACGTGGCTGCACGGCAGATCTGAAAATTGCATACACGATACAACTGATCATTATCAGGCTCCAGATGAAATATAAAATCAATCCCTTGCACAGAAGCCGAGAAAAGTTTGACGAAAAATTTCAATGTTCAGTGGGTACAGTAAAATTTTAAAGTATCGGCAAAATGGAAGTGGCTGCAAAGCAGATCTGAAAATTGCTTACACGATACAACTCATCATTATGAAGCAGCAGACCAAATATAAAATCAATCCCTTGCATAGAAGCCAAGAAAACTTTGACGGAAAATTTCAATGTTCAGTGGGTACAGTAAAATTTCAAAGTATCGGCAAACAGGAAGTGGCTGCACGGCAGATTTTAAAATTGCTTACACGATACAACTCATTATTATGAAGCAGCAGACCAAATATAAAATCAATCCCTTGCATAGAAGCCAAGAAAACCTTGACGGAAAATTTCCATGTTCAGTGGGTACAGTAAAATTTCAAAGTATCGGCAAACAGGAAGTAGCTGCATGGCAGAACTGAAAATTGCTAACACGATACAACTCATCATTATGAAGCAGCAGACCAAATATAAAATCAATCCCTAGCATAGAAGCCAAGAAAACCTTGACGGAAAATTTCAATGTTCAGTGGGTACAGTAAAATTTCAAAGTATCGGCAAACAGGAAGTGGCTGCACAGCAGATCTGAAAATTGCTTACACGATACAACTCATCATTATGAAGCAGCAGACCAAATATAAAATCATTCCCTTTCATAGAAGCCAAGAAAACTTTGACGGAAAAAGTGTTTCGGATGGACTGACGGGTGGACTGACGGACTGACGGAATGACGGACTGACGGACGGAGTTGAGCGGTTACTAGACCTGCTCTGATGCTGGCAACACAGGTAAAAAAACAAGAGCAATGCGAAGTTAAGCGTTGCATATGAGCCCTACTGAATTGGCTAGCTGGACCAAAATCGAAAGGAAGCATTGTCTAGTCATACACAGGTAACCCCTAAAATTATGATTTGATCAAATAAGCGGTTTTCAAATCCAACATGCAGTGAATGCAATACAGAGGTCGTGAAAAATTTCCAAAGTTGCAATAGTGAAAAAGGGCCATAACTCTAGGAAAAATTATTGTACGGAACCCGTTCCTTGTGCATATTCATTTCCCTGTGCGAGTCTATCAGCATATCAAAGGAGATCCAAATCTGACTGATGGGTTTGAAATTACACTCCAAGACGGATGGACAGACATATGGATGGACAGATGGACACAAGTCTCCAATAGATACCCCCAAATCATCCTTAGGAGGTTGGGGGCATAATAACCAACTGACACTGTTTTCGGTCTCTATAATTTTTACTAAAGTAAATGTAGGGAAACAGACAAACCTCCAGTGCAGATTACAAATGTGTAAATGGTGCATTTGAAAACCAAGATTCTGACATGCACACCATACTGACGGAAAAGTTTGGACAAGTTACAGTTAATTTCCAGTAAAACATCTGTCAAGGGTAGGGCTGCACGGTATATCGATAAACCGATATATACCTGTATTCAAACCAATATCGATTGAATACCGGTGTAATTACAAAAATATCGGTTTATCGTCATTATTTATTTACCCATAATTTCATTTTCAAGATGTCTTTAGTTTTTTAACTGTAGCTCCGAATGAATAATATTATCCCTTTATCCAAGGAATCGTCTGCTTGTGCCCTCGTAATATACAAATTCAGCAGTTGAAAAAAATAATTTTAAAAAATTTCAACACAACTATATCATGTGACCCCTCATTGGAACGAGCTCGTTGAACTCGTTCCAATGAGGGTTCACATGATATAGTTTTGTTGAAATCTTTGGGGAAAATCTGATAAACTAATTTTGAAAATAATACATTTTGATATCGTCTGTGTTGAGTAAAGGTTTTTCCAACCGCATCATCAAGGCATGCTAATTGGTTCCGACAGTGATGCCTCGAGTGTCGATTGTGGTACTTGTTTGAATAGTTTTCGATACCATGGTATTTGTTTGAATACCGATACCAGTATTCAGTTTTGAGTATTGTGCAGCCCTAGTCAAGGGCATATAATAAAGATTGAGTTATACATACCAGTTGCAGCATCTGCTATATCAGTGTTATATTCAGCTACCTGAATTAACTGTAAATGGAAATTAAAACATTTCAAAACTGACTAACCATACATCCAAACCACATAATAACTGAAATTAGTTATCTGTTGATTTATCGGAGTATGAATGTGGTATAGGCATGTTAAGTTTGTATGCATGATGTGCAATGCACTTCATACAAAACTTGATACGCCCATCCCAAATTCAAACGCCGATAAAGTGACAGATAATTCATTTCAATTATTATAATTCAATTCAAAGTGTATGCTTGTGTTAAAATGTACCCTTATGCAACCAAAGTCTCTGTCATTTAAATTATTGTAGTTATATCAATTTATGTGCACACAACAGTTTTATAATATTTAACCAGGTCTCATATCTTCTTCTTCTTCTTCTTCTTCTTCTTCTTCTTCTATCTTCTTTCTTCTTTCTATACTATATTTTAGAATGTCTGTCTGTCTGTCTGTCTGTCTGTCTGTCTGTCTGTCTGTCTGTCTGTCTGTCTGTCTGTCTGTCTGTCTGCCTGCCCACCAAAGAAATTAATATGGGGCCACCCCGAGTGTCCAAAATGTGTCTACTAGGAGTACTTTTTTATGGCGGAGGTCATCGTGAGGTTTAAAAAAGTGTGTGGGGTGGGGGTGTACAGGGGCACCAAAAGTTATGACCAAAATTTTTCTCACTGATATAGGTCTTTAAAGGGGTCTACTAGGGGTAATTTTTTACCAGGAATCTAATGGTGAGGTTTAAAAAAGTTCCGGGGTGGGGTGGGGGTGTGGGTGTAGAGGGGCACCAACAGTTATGACCAGCATGAAAATACTCTCCTCAGCCCGAGCAATGCCGGGTAACCCTGCTAGTTTCATCTAAATTTGTTAGAATCAGGGCTCAAAATAAGCGGTGTCGCGTCGCTTTTTGCTATGCAAAACTTGCAAAAAGCTACACAATGTTCAATTGTGTATAGCATTTTGCGATACAAGATAATCAACTGCAGCCTATTAGGCTGCAGTTGATTATCTTGTATCGCAAAATGTAAATGAAAATTTGCAAACAAATTTGAAAACTAGTTCACTGATGCTTTACTTCTGATTGTGAAACATTCCAGGCATAACTCAGATTAACTCTCCATCAAGCATCATTAGCAACTTTATATGTAAAATGAATTCTATTGGTTTAAATTCTTCCTGTTTTTACAACATTTTGCATAAAATGTCCATTAAAAATAACTTTAAGCCCGTCAAATTAAAAATCCCAACTTCCATTTTGAGAACTCTGTTAAACAACCACGACGTCATTTGAAAATATCCAAGTCCATGCAACCCTTAAAGGCAGTTCAGTTAAAAAAAACATAGTAAATGTTTCATGTGTTGCAGATCATTTGGAAATGCCCAGAAATGGATGGAAACTATTCTATCTACTTAGAAGAATTCAATACAATACAGCACAACATAACTCCGGTATACAAAAATAGCTACAGTTAAAACTAGAAGTCCTGTCATGAAATGCACACATATAGCACTCTGATATGCGCGTTAATGTGCGCGTTATGACCCAATTAAAGCTATCATATTCTGTACATATGGCCTGTGCACAGGCAATGTTTCAGCCAATGGACCTCCGGGTAACCCGGAGGTCCATTGGCAGAAACATTGCATGTGTTTGCTATGAGTAACCAGGAGAACCTGCCCTGCTTTGGATGCCATTCGATATGGCAATTGCGCACAATTCCAATGCGCAATTAAGCCTAGATAAGCGCACTATTCGTGACAGGACTTCTAGTTTTAACTGTATGCAGTTTTTACAAAATGCTATTCATTTTTTGGAAATGTGTAGCATTTTGCTACGCATAGAAAAAAAGTTACTTTGAGCACTGGTTAGAATCCATATGGATTCTTGCGAAAATGGTTGCAAGAATCCATACCAGCTATGAGTGTCCCAGGATCCCATCAGGCTTCCATGGTTGAACCTCTGTTGTATACTGATAATGCATGTTAACCCTTTACCCAACACATGTTTTTAATTTTAAAACTGAATTTGATAATTTAAAAAAAAAAAACACTCAATAGTTACCAATAAAACCTTACAAAAATCGTGACATCGACGCCGTAGCTGCGACGGGTGGTGCAATCTCACAAAATTCTAAGTTCATCAAGGGCCATAACTCCAAGAAAAATATTTGGAACAACACATGCATTTAACAGTGGCTAAACATCAATAAGATACACTTACATGCCAAATATAGAGTCATTCCATCAAGTATTTCAAAAGTTATTGAGTTTTGAAACTCGTTGGTCACAGACAGACCGACAGACCTACAGACCGACAGACCGACCGACAGACCGACATTGCCACTTATTGAGCTGCTAGTCGCAGCTAAAAATGGATGTCATTGGAACTGGCTCATTGAGCCATTTCCAATTATAGCCATATTTGTACAGTTTTATTGACTATTAAAGTGTCGGGATATTTCAGGTCATGTTAGGCTTGTATTGGTTAATTTGCTGCCATTATGTAAGGTAAAGGGTTGAATGGACTCAATTCTTTTGAGAGAATCCTAGCAAAGGTGTGGCAAGAATCGACAAGGATTCACGCTGGTTTTGTTGCGCAAAACTTTGCGTGAATCGATTCTCAGATTCTGGTTGAAATATAAGTTCTGTTTTCAACGTAGGCTCACAATATAAGTAATACTCACAGTCTCAAATTTAAGAATAAAAACTAGTGTGAACAACTCATGTGAACACCAACTAACAGACCACTTGCAGCAATTACAGTTTTTAATTACACTGTTAACACACCTGTAATTTCACAAATTGGCACAACAAGCAAAATGGGACATTCTCATCTAGTCATTGAACCGAGTCATCCTACCAATTCACAGTGAAATTCCTTCATAAATCCATCCTGTAAACTGTGCTAATGGATTCTAGGTCGTGTGCCCCTGCAACTGTCAGGGTTGACCAACCCTGACCAAAATAGGGCGTTCTCATCTAGACATTAGATGGAGTCACCCTACCAAGTTACAAAGAAATCCCTTCATAAATACAACCTGTAGACTATGCTAAAGGTTTTCGGGTTTCGAACCTGTGCAGCCATCACAGTTGACAGACCACGACCAAAATGGGATGTTCTCATCTAAACATGACCTCGAACCTGCACATGATATTTAGTGATGATCGGATTAGAACTACGGGGTGTAACCTGTGCTAAAGAAAATGTGAATAGACTTACAGACTGACAGACTTACAGGCTCACAGACTTCTGCACACGTGATGGCAATAGCTTATCCTGACTTTGTCAAGTTGAGCTAAAAAATAAATTTTGATATCATCTATGTTGGACAAGGGGTTAAGCACTTTTCAAAGCTTTTGACCATGATCTATGATTTTCAAGGACTATCAGGGACATTTATAATTTGATAATTTTCATATAAACTTACCAAACCATGAACAACCCAAATGATTTCATGTTCAAGGACCAAGAACCAGATACAAATTCATAATGAAAGAATTTGTCAATGATTCCACATTCTGAATCAGTGCACCAAGTCCATCAAAGGAACATCCCTATTCAGTACAGTGGAATCCTCTTAACTGAATATCCATTTTGCCAGTGAAAATTATTCAATTAACAGGAGTATACAATTAACAGGGATTTGGTCAGTTTCCTGTGTTCTGGAGGTAAACTGAGCATTTATTCTATTATAACTTGTTTGACAGAGCTCCTAGAGCTCTGTCAAACAAGATATAACAGAATAAATGCCTGTATTGGATGTAGTAAGGCCAAAAAGGTTGATAAATAAGGGGAATTTGGTGCGTGTCACAGTAATTTTTTCAACATATTACAAAAAATTGTATACAATTAACAGGGGTTTACTCTACAATCCATATGCAAATAACAGAGCAAATTTGTACTGAAGGTATGGTAAATGGTTTTGTGTTTGAAAATTATATTCAATTAACAGGGATATACAATTAAGAGATATCCAATTAAGTGGGCTCCACTGTACTATGGAATTGAGCCCGGTCAAACAAGTCTGTGTTGGTTAAATCACCAGTTGCATTATGGGAAACATTTTGCTGTTTGAAAGTAGGGGATTTTGATATCAGTGTGCAGAGTATTACGAAAGAGATGTTATTAGATACTTACCAATTGCACAAACGTGGTGATTTTCATTCGCTTGAACAGTTCATTTTTCTGAAATCTGTAATCTAAAAATACATAATTTTGAAATAGATATAAATTCTTTATTAGAAACGTGTACAGTACACAAAAATTCCAAAAAATTCAACAAAACCATTTCATGTGACCCCTCATTGGAACAAGCTCATCAGGCTTGTTCTTTTGGGGGTCACACAATATGGTTTGATTGAAATTTTTTAAAGAATTGGGTGAAACAAATTTAAAAAACAAACATTTTTATATCATGTGTTTTCTATAAAGGGTTAACCCTTTACCCAACGCAGACAATATCAAAATTTATTATTTTAAATATCATTTTTTCAAATTTTTCACGAAATTTCAACAAAACCATATCATGTGACCCCTCGTTGGAACGAGCTCGATGAGCTCATTCCAACGAGGTGTCACATGATAGGGTTTTGTTGAAATTCTTTGAAAAATAATATTTTTTCAACTACTGAATTTGCATATTACACGGGCGGATACGGCAGATTCGTTGGGCAAAGGGTTAACCCTTTGATACTTCTGTGCACGTTATTACGTACGAAATCAAACAGCACGTTGATACTTTGTGGTCATTTGTTTTGTTATTTATATTTAGCGATTTTTTTAAATTCTAACCTCAAATTCCTATTTTCTCCCAAATAGTGCTCAGTGATAACCGTTGAGCCAAATGTTATCGCAGCTTAAAATACTAATATAATCCTGTTGTCAAGACTTCTTAATTGGTTGAGTGCTAGAAGCCACTATCAGGGCTTTCAAAAAATGAGGATACCAGAGCAAAAGCCAACACCCTCCTTGCTTATATTTCATATTCAGACCAACACAAATCCTATTTTGTTTGTATAAATGTGTTTTATTACAAATTAATGGAGAGTGCCTATGGGCACTCTCCAATAATTTGTAATAAAACAAGTTTTAAACAACAAATTCAGACCACCAAAAATAATCTAGCCCTCAATCAGAAAAATCACTGATGTGAACAATATCTTATTATTGGTACTTTCCGACGTTTGACGTCGCATTTTGAAAAACATTGAAGAAACTGAATTATTTATTTATTGATGTTTAAGGTCACATATTTATGAACAATGGCTAATCATGACCGTGACAGTTTTACGGGTGGAGGAAGCCGGAGTACCCGGAGAGAACCACCGAGCAACGACGAGCAGCTGCCAGCTCCCCAACATCGTAACTCCGCACTGCAGCACAGGCAGGGTTAGATTGGTCGAAGACATGCATACCAGCGACGTGCAGTACGCCTTAGTACACGGCGTCATCGTGCCCCCACGCAGGCAATGGAGATGAAGTGTCTTGCCCAAGGACACAACGCGGTTGCCGTAGGTGGGATTCGAACCGACGACCTCTCGGCTTGCAGCCTGCACCTCTACCTACTGAGCCACCGTGCTCCCGAAGAAACTGAATTCCCAGTGACATTTGAACATCAGGATAATTAAAGTCTCAAAGGGTTAAAATCTGTTTGCGGGCAATAGGCCAAATAATATGTGAACAGTACACCAAGAATTATAAGAAGTCAAACTAATAAAACTTCACTTTCCAAGAATTGGCTTGTAAACAACATAATTTGACAAACTTCAAAGGCCAAAAATGCTGCTCACTGTCTTTTTGCTCATGCATTCCATGGAGAACAATCTTACTGACTTAAATTGCCACAGTCAAGTTGCATTTCATGTACTATATTGAATTCAAATAAATTTGATTATGGCTACCAAAAGCATATCCAAAAAAATCAGGTAATACTTTGGAATTCCTACTTACTGTGCACCATTGGAGTGAACAGTTTGCAAATGTTCGTTGATGTTTTTCTTGAAAACACTTTCCTGATGCCAGGACTCAACAATAGTGCACGTCGCTTCAGATGGTAGCGAGCAGTACACAATATATAAAAACACAGAACGACACATGCGTGTGAATGGGTTAATCGATATGGCACGAGTGCCAGCGTGGAAGGATAGAACGAGAGGCCAGAAGCCTCGAGTTTTATGTTTCCGCGATGGCACAAGTGCCATATTGGTTAACCCATTCACATGCGTGTGTCATTCTGTGTTTATTATACGTCCCCACGTCCATAAAAACAATTATTACACGGACACGCAGCAATTCATTTGACAACTATCAACAAAAGGAACACATTTTATCGCCAACCAAGTCTGTGAGGGGAATCTGTGTCACTTTTTTGTTCCCTGAGTTCCAATGTGTTCTATGTGCCTACTGGCACATAGAACACATTGGAACTCAGGGGACGATTTTCAGCTATCACTAGAGATTTGAATTGTAATTGCATGGCACAATTTGTAGAAAATTCCAGTAAAATTTCGCTTTTATTTAAAAATAGTCTGTCAACGATTTCTGTTCCGCACATATGTGTGGAATAGATTTTTATTTTCTGCACGGTTTACTATTGCTGTAGATGGGGATAACATAAAACAGGCGTGTAATAGATACAGTAGATACAGTACTGTGATCACAAATGGAATTTTTCATCATTTAGATTGCGACCGGATAAGTGCACTTTCACAAGCCTATGGGTCGAGATTTAATAAATAAAATTTTACTAAATCAACATTGAATCACAAAAAAACAAACGAAAAAACAAATGAAAATAGCATCTCATTGATTTGATTTTGAAAACGGGATGTGCGCTGTATACAGTTTGCTAACATTTGTTGTGAAGCATGTCATTGTTGAGTTCTGGTATAATTCATGGTGTATTGTTTAACTGCTTGCATGTGGCAGAAATTCATGCTCATGAGAGGAAATTTGAGGGTATTTAACCCTTAATGGCCTCACGATTTTTTATACATTTTTGCTTTACTTTGACAATCCACATCATATGACTTTGCAGTTGTTTCTTGGCAAGACTTGGCTGCCTATGTAGGCAGCCAAGACTCACTTAAAAACAACTGCCTTGGCACTTTGAATGTAACTTGCAAGCTTACCCCAAAACTGCATGTTGGGGCACCTGTTTTGTTGTAGAAAAAGGTGATCAAAGTCAGAATTAGGCCCTTAACCCCTTACCCAATGAATCGCCTGCACCCGCCCGCATAATATGCAAATTTAGCAGCTGAAAAAATATTATTTTTCGAAAAATTTCAACAAAATCATATCATGTGATCCCTCTTTGGAATGAGCTCGTTCCACAGAGGGGTCACATGATATGGTTTCATTGAAATTTTTTGAAAAAATTTTAAAAATTATTTTAAAATAGTAAATTTTGAAATCGTCTGCATTGGGTGAAGGGTTAAGGGTTACCAAATTTTCCCTTGTAGTTATGTAGACTTTTTAACCAATGATTTCTTGTATCAAATGTTCATGAATTTTTCATCAAATCTAGTCATGGCTGATGTATAGAGCCATGACTATCAGTAGATTTAATGAAAAATATTTTAAAATTACTCAGCGGATTAAGAGTTAAACAGGCAGCCAACACTTCACTAGAAACCACTGCTAAGGTACTGTAACTACTGACAGAAAGACCACCGGAACCTTGTATATAGGAACAGTCTTCTACATGAACACATAAGACAAGAAACTTACCAAAAATGGGACTATTCTCCTCAGGGTTAAAACTCTGGCAAATATTTAAATATGAAGTTTGATTTGAAGTCTGGAAAATGTATTGGTTACACTCACAAGGGTATAAGAGCGTTCTCATATTCTAAATGACTTAAAAACAGTAAACGGATTCTTGCAGTGCGCGTTCGTGAGAATCAAAGCGAATTCCCATGCATCAGGACAGAGTTCAACTCCTGCACTTGTGGATAGTCATAGAACTGCACGGTATATTGATAAAACAATATATACCGGTATCCAAACCAATACCGGTGTCTTTACAAAAATATCGGTTTATCGTCATTATTTATTTACCCACAATTTAGTTTTCAAGATGTCTTGAGTTTTAACTATAGCCCCGTTTGAATAATATTATCACTTTACCCAAGGAATCGTCCGCATGTGCGCACGTAATTTTCAAATTCAGCAGTTGAAAAAATAATTTTGAAAAAAATTCAATAAAACTATATCAGGTGACCCAACATCGGAACGAGCTCGCTGAGCTCGTTCCAATGAGGGGACACATGATATTGTTTTGTAAAGAAAAATTGGAAAAATCTAATAAACTATTATTTAAAATAATAAATTTTTATATCGTCTGCGTTGGGTAAAGGTGTTTCGAACCGCATCATCAAGGCATGCTGATTCTTTCCGACTGTGATACCTCACGTCTCGATGTGGTTCCTTATGTTCAGATATCTGAACAGTTTTTGATATACCGGTATACCGCGGTATTGTTTTGAATACTGATACCGGTATTCAGTTTTGAATATCGTGCAGCCCTAGATAGTCACTTTATTCAGATTACTAAACTGCAAGATGATTCTTATAAAAAGTTTGAACATTGGAGAGATTCCCTAAGAATCAAGAAAATAACAGAAAAGCTGATGGATGCTCTGTGAATCTGAGCCCAAAGTTAAGGCATGACAGTGATAGGTTATAATGCAATAGAGAGAAACTTAAACAAGTGCAGATTTGTTTTGGTATATGTCATGAGAGGTTAACGATCTGTGCTCTGGAAGTTATAACCTTGGGTAAATATAGGTTATTACCACCATGGGAGTTTTCAAGATGGTGTATTGAAGTAGAGTCCAAAGGCGAGATCGAGACTTCAATACACCATATCGAAACCCTCATGGTGGTAATATATTATTTATTTATTTATTGGCGTTTAAGGTCACATACTTATGCACAATGGCTCATCGTGAGCGTGAGTTTTACAGGTGGAGGAAGCTGGATCACTCGAAGAGAACCACCAAGCATCAACGAGCAACTGTCAGCTCCTCAACATTCTAACCCTGTTCAAGCTCTGTTCAAGCAGGGTTACAGAAGTTGAAGACACCTGCACCACTGACGTGCAGTACGCCTTAGTACACGGCATCATCGTCCCCCCATGTAGGCAACTGGGATAAAGTGCCTTGCCCAAGGATACAATGTGGGTCATCCCAGTCGGGGATCGAACTCGGGACCCCTAGCATATAAGTCCAACAGTCTTCCACAGAGCTAAATCTCTGCCCTCATTAAAGCTGAAGGTTTTTAAATTTCTTGTTCGGTTTCGGTTTTGGTTTTTCAGGTGGAGTAAAACCTCGGTTCAGTTCGGTTTTCAGTTTGCTCATGAGGCCAAATAAAATTCAATAAAACTCATTCTTATGTCCAGAGTCATAACTGAATGGCAGTGAAATTGAGTGAAACTCAATGAATGCCCGAAATAAGCTATAATAATTAAGAATTAGGAAGGCCAATATAATAATTACCTAAAATACAGAACTTTTATTGTGCTTGGCCATTTTTCGAGGTCTGACTTCTACACGCAACTTGAGGAAAGCTGCAAACACAACTAAATTGAAATGTCGTAAATTCACAGAATGTAGCCTCCCCAGAGTAGTGAGAGTACCCAGACACTGCCACTGGCAGTGTCTGGGTACTCTCACTACTCTGGGATGGTTACATTCTGTAAATTTCTCCTGCAAGAGTATTTAATAATGAAAGTGTCAATGACACTGTAGCTCAACTTGACAAACTTGAACTTGGTAAGTTATAAATGAAATGGCAAAATTGAAGATCATTGGTACCAGTGTCATTTTTTTTTGCCAGTGGCAACATTTTTTGACGGAAATTGAAGAAAATCGATAGCTCCCATCTAGAGGTCTCCCCAAACAAGCATGCCAACGGACGGACGGACGGACAGACGGATGTGCCAAAGGGAAATATTGAGGTCTTCTGACTACACTAAGTTCTACGAACGTTGGCCGCGGCAACATTTTTGGATGGAAATGGAAAAAAATTGATAGCTCCCATCTAGAGGTCACCCCAAACAAGCATACCAGGTTTCAAAGCAGCACACCAGGTTTCAAAGCAATCAAATCATAAATGTGCCCTGTAGGGTGTGCCAAAGGGAAATGTTGTGGTCTGACTAAACTGAGTTCTAAAAACGTTGGCCGCGGCAACATTTTTTGACAGAAATTGAAGAAAATCGATAGCTCCCATCTGGAGGTCACCCCAAACAAGCATGCCAGGTTTCAAAGCAATCCGATCATAAATATACCCTGTAGGGTGTGCCAATGGGAAATATTGAGTCTTCTGACTAAACTAAGTTCTAAGAATGTTGGCCGCGGCAACATTTTTTGACGGAAATTGAAGAAAATCGATAGCTCCCATCTAGAGGTATCCCCAAACAAGCATACCAGGTTTCAAAGCAATCTGATCATAAATGGGCCCTGTCGGGTGTGCCAAAGGGAAATATTGAGGTCTGACTAAACTAAGTTCTACGAACGTTGGCCGTGGCAACATTTATTGCCGGAAATTGAAGGAAATCGATAGCTCCCATCTAGAGGTCACCCTAAATAAGCATACCACATTTCAAAGCAATCAAATTATAAATGTGCCCTGTAGGGTGTGCCAAAGGGAAATATTGTGGTTTGACTAAACTAAGTTCTAAGAACGTTGGCCGCGGAAACATTTTTTGACGGAAATTGAAGAAAATCGATAGCTCCCATCTAGAGGTCACCCCAAACAAGCATGCCAGGTTTCAAAGCAATCCGATCATAAATGTACCCTGTAGGGTGTGCCAAAGGGAAATATTGAGTCTTCTGACTAAACTAAGTTCTAAGAATGTTGGC
Organism: Pictodentalium vernedei; assembly: GCA_031216915.1. Taxonomy (NCBI): domain Eukaryota; kingdom Metazoa; phylum Mollusca; class Scaphopoda; order Dentaliida; family Dentaliidae; genus Pictodentalium; species Pictodentalium vernedei. The sequence continues at coordinate 812,130,920 of CM062296.1, forward strand.
CGCGGCAACATTTTTTGACAGAAATTGAAGAAAATCGATAGCTCCCATCTAGAGGTGTACCCAAACAAGCATACAAGATTTCAAAGCAATCTGATCATAAATGTGCCCTGTAGGGTGTGCCAAAGGGAAATATTGAGGTCTGACTAAACTAAGTTCTACGAACGTTGGCCGTGGCAACATTTTTTGCCGGAAATTGAAGAAAATCGATAGCTCCCATCTAGAGGTCACCCTAAATAAGCACACCAGGTTTCAAAGCAATCAAATCATAAATGTGCCCTGTAGGGTGTGCCAAAGGGAAATATTGTGGTTTGACTAAACTAAGTTCTAAGAACGTTGGCCGCGGCAACATTTTTTGACGGAAATTGAAGAAAATCGATAGCTCCCATCTAGAGGTCACCCCAAACAAGCATATCAAGTTTCAAAGTAATCTGATCATAAATGTGACCTGTGAGGTGTGCCAAAGGAAATTGTGGACGTACGTACTAACGTACTAACGTACGTACGTACATACATACGTACGTACGTACGTACGCCGACGGACGAGAAGTGATGGCAATAGCTCAGCTTGACTTTGTCAAGTTGAGCTAAAAACAAAAAACCTTAGATTACGGGATGTCGACGGTTTCGGTTTTTAAAAAAAAACTAAAAACCTCGGTTCGGTTTCGGTTAACCTACAGCTCTAGCCCTCATGGTGGTAAAAGCCAATTATTCATCTTACAAAACTCAAAAGTGACAAACCATCAAATTAGGAACTATTTTATTACGTGTAATTAAACAAGAGGCCCCACGTGGCCTTAATCGCTCACCTGACAAAGTGACTCTAAGAAGTATTTTAGGTCACCTTCACCATGTCATGCCTCATCAACATTAACTGGTTGAGTGATAGATTTTGTTTGAAGTTCAACATTTGTTACCTAAAATTAGTTTTATTTAAAATCATTGGTGTGTGGCCAATCTCCAATGATTTTTAATAAAGCAAATTTATCTCTGCAGACAAACTGGTTTAGCATGAAGCACAAACAAGGAATGTGAAGAGATAGCCTTGGACATCTCTCCCCAACTGTGGATATCTTCCATGTGCTACATGTATATATTTGCATGCAAGAAAACAAAAATTTTCACAAATTTTATTTTTTTTTATCATCATTGGAACAAGCTCAAACAGCTTATTCCAATAGGGGTATGGGAAGATCAGGTATATTTTTGAGACAGAAATGTGAATATATAAATAATGGTGTTTTTTTGTGAATGATGCTGGAGAATTTTGCGTAAAGATATGGTAAATGGTTTGTTCTAGATACAGAATGATGCAAAAGTATTTAAATTTGATTAGGCAAGTTGTTCCTATAATGCATTTAAAAATTGAAGTAACTGTTTTTTTGCTGACGAACTTTTAGATGTGTGTGTCTGTGTTTGTGTGTGTGTGTGTGTGTGTTTGTGTGTGTGTGTTTGTGGGGGGGGGGGGGGGGGGGGTAAGAGTGTTCTTGCAAACAAAATTCCTGAATAAATGGAAAATTTTATTTTTTGTGTGAAAGACATAGTGCGTGAATGTTGATTGGAACAAGCTTAGAGAGCTCATTTTAATGTGAAGTCATAAAGCTGTGTTTTACGTACGAAATTCTGGAATAACTAAAAAAATTGCTTTTTTGACTCAAAAAGCATGGTGTGCGACCTCTCATTGGAATGAGCTCAAAAAGCTCATTCCAATGGGGTATTTACAAGCGATAAGTACATGTATGTTTAAGAGACAAAAATTAAAATTTGACTAGCGATTTTTGCGAAGAATGCTGACAAGTTTTGGCAGTTATGCTGGTAAAAAGGTAAGATATGCAAAGTGGTTGTTTTTTAGAGGCGACATTTAATTAAGGGGAATTAACCCTTGATTACTGAGGTAACTTCTAAAAGTACTGAAATTTCATGAAGCAATGTGAATAACAGACAACAGTTGCCTAAAAATTTCATGAATAACTAAAATTTTTATTCCTTTGTCTCGAAAACATGGCATATGACCTTTGTTGGAATGAGCTGAATGCGTGTGTTCCAATGAGGGGTCATAAAATTTGAACGAAGATTTGTGTGAATAATGCATTAGTACTGCTAGATTTGGGTAAACGGTTCACCCTGGATACCACCCCTTCTATAGTAGATCTTTTCTGCAAATTTTGTCTAAGATTCTATCAACTTTACAAATAAATACGTTCATGAATCACAATCAGATCCACCCTACAATGTTGCATACCAAATATCAAAAGATTCTGCCTGCTGGATCTGGAGAAGAAGATTTTTAAAGAAATATGCCTGAAACGCACTAAGTTAAAATTTGGGCTCCTATACGGAGCCCAAATATAAACCCAGGGGGCCGATTTGAACAAACTTGAATCAGATCCACCCCACAATGTTGCTTACCAAATATGAAAAGATTCTAAAGCTGGATCTGGAGAAGAAGATTTTTTAAGAAATTTGCCTGAAATGCACTAAGTTCGAATTCGAGCTTCTATAGTGAGCCCAAATATGAAACTAGGAAGCCGATTTGAACAAACTTGAATCAGATCCACCCCACAATGTTGCATACCAAATATCAAAAGATTCTGCCTGCTGGATCTGGAGAAGAAGATTTTTTTAATAAATTTGCCCGAAATGCACTAAGTGCGAATTCGGGCTTCTATATTAAGCCCAAATATGAATCCAGGGGGCCGATTTGAACAAACTTGAATCAGATCCACCCCGCAATGTTGCATACCAAATATCAAAAGATTCTGCCTGCTGGATCTGGAGAAGAAGATTTTTGAAGAAATTTGCCTGAAATGCACTAAGTGCGAATTCGGGCTTCTATATTAAGCCCAAATATGAATCCAGGGGGCCGATTTGAACAAACTTGAATCAGATCCACCCCGCAATGTTGCATACCAAATATCAAAAGATTCTGCCTGCTGGATCTGGAGAAGAAGATTTTTGAAGAAATTTGCCCGAAATGCACTAAGTTTGAATTCGAGCTTCTATAGTGAGCCCAAATATGAATCCAGGGGGCTGATTTGAACAAACTTGAATCAGATCCACCCCGCAATGTTGCATACCAAATATCAAAAGATTCTGCTTGCTGGATCTGGAGAAGATGATTTTTTAAGAAATTTGCCTGAATGCACTAAGTTCGAATTCGAGCTTCTATAGTGAGCCCAAATATGAATCTAGGAAGCCGATTTGAACAAACTTGAATCAGATCCACCCCACAATGTTGCATACCAAATATCAAAAGATTCTGCCTGCTGGATCTGGAGAAGAAGATTTTTTAATAAATTTGCTTGAAATGCACTAAGTTCAAATTTGGGCTCCTATACTGAGCCCAAATATAAACCCAGGGGGCCGATTTGAACAACTTGAATCAGATCCACCCCACAATGTTGCTTACCAAATATGAAAAGATTCTGCCTGCTGGATCTGGAGAAGAAGATTTTTTAAGAAATTTGCATGAAATGCACTAAGTTCAAATTCGAGCTTCTATAGTGAGCCCAAATATGAATCTAGGAAGCCGATTTGAACAAACTTGAATCAGATCCACCCCACAATGTTGCATACCAAATATCAAAAGATTCTGCCTTCTGGATCTGGAGAAGAAGATTTTTTAAGAAATTTGCCTAAATGCACTAAGTTCGAAATCGGGCTCCTATACTGAGCCCAAATATGAACCCAGGGGGCCGATTTGAACAAACTTGAATCAGATCCACCCTACAATGTTGCATACCAAATATCAAAAGATTCTGCCTGCTGGATCTGGAGAAGAAGATTTTTTAAGAAATTTGCCTGAAATGCACTAAGTTCGAAATCGGGCTCCTATACTGAGCCAAATATTAACCCAGGGGACAATTTGAAACAATCTTGAATCAGATCCACCCCACAATGTTGCTTACCAAATATGAAAAGATTCTGCCTGCTGGATCTGGAGAAGAAGATTTTTTAAGAAATTTGCCTGAAATGCACTAAGTTCGAATTCGGGCTTCTATAGTAAGCCCAAATATGTATCCAGGGGGCCGATTTGAACAAACTTGAATCAGATCTACCCCGCAACATTGCATACCAAATATCAAAAGATTCTGCCTGCTGGATCTGGAGGAAGAAGATTTTTGAAGAAATTTGCCTGAAATGCACTAAATTCGAATTCGAACTCCTATAGTGAGCCCAAATATGAATCTAGGGAGCCGATTTGAACAAACTTGAATCAGATCCTACCCTACAATGTTGCATACCAAATATCAAAAGATTCTGCCTGCTGGATCTGGAGAAGAAGATTTTCAAAGAAATTTGCCTGAAATGCAGTAAGTTCAAATTTGGGCTCCTATACTGAACCAAATATAAACCCAGGGGGCCGATTTGAACAAACTTGAATCAGATCCACCCCACAATGTTGCATACCAAATATCAAAAGATTCTGCCTGCTGGATCTGGAGAAGAAGATTTTTAAGAAATTTGCCTGAAATGCACTAAGTTCGAAATCGGGCTCCTATACTGAGCCCAAATATGAACCCAGGGGGGCCGATTTGAACAAACTTGAATCAGATCCACCCTACAATGTTGCATACCAAATATCAAAAGATTCTGCCTGCTGGATCTGGAGAAGAAGATTTTTTAATGTTTTTTCCCATTGCCTACAGTGTTTAAAAAGTGCTGACTCAGCACTTTTTCAAAGTCCCGAAACTGTACCCAATGATAAAACCGATGGCAATTTTTTTTTACCAATCCTTTCTGTTGGTCCTAAGGAAGCTGCACACCAAATAAAAATTCTCAGTGCCGTGCAGTTTTGGAGATATGGGCGTTTTAAATTTTTTCTATTTTAGCTCCTGCGGTTCCCACGGGGCTGCGGGAAAATTTTTTTTTTGCATAAATCAAGTACTCATGACCCATAAGCCCTCACATAAAAATTTGGTTTCAAATCAGCCTCTCGGTTTGGAAATAGAAATTTTGGGCGGGGCAAAAAA